>CM065722.1:62090502-62093002 GCA_033310375.1 Conus canariensis | reverse complement strand
CAGCTTCTGCTATGGGCCAAACACACTTTGCTCAATTTGTCCTGCATAGGTTGTTTTTTTTAATGGTGTAGGGTTCAGCAAAAGCAGATCGGATGGCTGGACATAAAAACATTATGTTTATTTTTCTCTCCATTATTGTTTGTTCACATTAGCTTGCCTTAAGCTTACAAACCATTGACAGTCAAGGTACCTTCTTTGTCCACAGTTTAGTATGATTTGATATTTTCATAGACATTGTCTGAGACAGAAGGTGATTAGAAAGATGTAGCGATGATGCCCAGGTCAAAGTGTTTGTTCAGGAAGTTTCAAAACGAGGTGACTGCAGGCAGGAATTGAAACAAATTTTAAAAGGGAGTTGAAGTAACTCTGCCAGATAAAGGGGACAAACAAACTACAAGACCAAACACAATGCATTTTGACCTTTTGTCTTCTTCAGGCAAGATAAGATAAGCGATTGCTCGTTTTTTGTTTTCATTGTCCTGAACGTTGGTTATCTTGCCTGAAGAAGACCTGAGAGGTCGAAACGCGTTGTGTTTTGTCTTGTAATTTATTTGTCCTGTTATCTAGCGGATTTACTTAAATATTTCTTATAAGGTGTTAGTTCAGGTAGTTTGAGAACCATGAGTTCAAAGTTATCAACAGTTCATTTTCTTTGCTGCTGCTGCTTTTTTCTCTCTCTTTCTGGGTTTGTGGGAAGCTGTGCTATTATCACGAAGAAACAAAGTCTTCTGCATATTATGTTACAGGTACAGTCATTAGTTGCCTCATTAGATTAACCTCATGTCTAATAGAGATCAGAAGAAAGGGCTTAGACAATGGTAGGTGCGCTTGGTGCTGTTCAAAGTTCAGCTTCTCATGGCTTTTGAAATAACACAGAAAAAAAGTGGTCGTGTATTCACTAGCCTGGCAGACATTTGTACAGTTGTAGTCCAGGAGACTTCCAGCTGTCTGTTCATGCACAGTTTCATGAAGTCTACTTTAAGATGCAGAGAACTTGCTGCTCTTACATGGCTTACCTAACTCATCAAAAATACTTTTTGGGGGGAGGGTGGGGGAGGAGGGGAGGGGTGCTACCTGTTTTGCTGTGTCATCTCAGTGACAATACTCCCATACCTCTCATTCCAGCTCCCTCAAGCACAGCCACACCCAGACCTCTCCTGTAGTGAACTCGGTTCCCACAGTTCATATGGGGCCGGAATAGCTCAGTGGTGGAGTGCCAGACTCATAATCTTGGTGATCCTGGGGTTGCAAGTTCGAATCTCTGCTGGGCCGTTTCGGTACAGGGGGATTTTTTCCCTCAGAGTTAACATTGGTTCTGACTCCATTTCCCATACAGTCGTTTGAATGAGACTATAAACCAATGTTCCATGTGAGAACACACGCAGAACATATTGCACACATAAAATCCCATCACCAGCTTTCAAAAAAGGCCAGTTTGGCCGTTGGTATGGATGACATGTTAAACGTAGCATGCACCTTGTGTGAGAAATGGAAAGAATGAAGGAAGCAAGGACATTGAGTGAATGATATTGACTGGATGACACAGTAAACGACTGAATGAAGCGCCAGCTGGCAGCTCTTCAGTTGCCACCACCCAGGTAGGCAGCCCGTTGTGTAAACGAGTGTGGATTATAAAGCGCTTAGAGCTTGGTCTCTAGCCGAGGATAGTCGCTTTGTAAGTATTTTATAATGATAATGATATGGATGGAGTGATCTGTATTAAGTCAGCATGAAGCAGCCCATTAGAGGAGACACTGCATTGGTGCTAAGTCACTTGGGCAGCTTTCAGTAGCATCTTTCCTGATTTCTACAAATTTCTGGGCTCATGACTGATGGCTGTAATTGCTTAAATGTCAAGCAATTTCAAACTAGCAATCCTTTCAGAAGGCATCGCCATGCCTGTCCAAAGGTAATCCCTTTTGAATTTGCTGATACCAATGACTGACTGGAACTAGCCATCAGCATGGAGAGGACATTGGAACTGAGGTCATCCTGTGAGCAGGACAAGAAGATGAAACCACTTTTCATCATTAACTCTAAAGCTGAAGATTAACAGTTACTGACCGTCAAAATTTTGAACATTTCAACTTGACAGTTCTCATCATTCAAAACTGATAATGAGACACACTGAAACAACAAGCTATGCTGTCCGCTGTGAAGCAGGGAGAGAGTGGAGGGTTATATCAGATGGCGTTTGTTTGTTTGTTTGTTTTGCTGTGCTTTTTAACACAAACAGAACTAAAAATTCAAGGCATCCAACTCTTTTACCTCAACTGGTGCCAATGCCTATAGTTTTGTTCACTTTTTAAATTAGATTTTTTCGCCAACTGTTAAAAAAAAAAAAAAAACAAGAGAAAGAAAAAAAAAACTTTAAGCAAGCTTTTACTGCTTCAGACAGTAAAGTGACTTCTTTCATTTTTGCGACTACATGCTTTTCTTTTTTTCTAACAGTCCTTTAAACTGGTTTAAAATGTCTTGCTTTAATGCCATGGCTGTTTAC
>CM065722.1:62078002-62085502 GCA_033310375.1 Conus canariensis | reverse complement strand
GAGTGACTAACTAGATGTAGAAAGGTTTTCCAGTTGATGGAGAGTGACTAACTAAATGTAGAAAGGTTTTCCATTTGATGGAAAGTGACAAACTAGATGTAGAAAGGTTTTCCATTTGATGGAAAGTGACTAACTAGATGCGGAAAGGTTTTCCAGTTGATGGAAGTGACTAACTAGATGCAGAAAGGTTTTCCAGTTGATGGAGAGTGACTAACTAGATGCAGAAAGGTTTTCCAGTTGATGGAAAGTGACTAACTAGATGTAGAAAGGTTTTCCAGTTGATGGAGAGTGACTAACTAGATGCAGAAAGGTTTTCCAGTTGATGGAAAGTGACTTACTAGATGTGGAAAGGTTTTCCAGTTGATGGAAAGTGACTTACATTTTAAACTTATTATACACACTGGTCAGGGAACAAGAAGCCATTAGTGAACTCTTGTTTGTTGTTTGTTTGTTTGTTTGGTTGTTTTTTTTTGTTGTTTTTTTTGGGGGGGTTCAACTTTTTCTGGGGTTGTTACTTTGACATGGGTGAAGCAAAGATATTGAGAGAACCTTTGGGAGGGGGGGGGGGGGGGGGCTGAAGTGAAACATTTTAACCGGCTGATCAGGAGAGTGCCAAATGTGGATGGGTGCCTGGTTGTTTCCAGAAAGGACTAGAGGAGGAGAAGGACCTGCTGTTTGACCGCATCGCTGACAGCTACGTCGCTCTCTTCACCAGCATCAACGCAGATGTCAAGGACAAGTTCCTGTCCGTAAGTGCCCTGTATGCTGTCTCTCTGTAGCTTGCATGTCTAGTGTGTTCCTCTTTAGCACAACATTTCAATTTTGAATTCAAGTGTAGCAAAATCTTCACTTTTTTTTCTTCATGGTTTGGATTCAAGTTGGCAGGTAGGTTCGATCCGGTGCTTAAAAGTTTGAGATGAAGGGTTACTGAAGTTCAGTCATTTTCAACATTTTTTTCTTTTGTAACGTAAAATAGTAATTACCACTACATCAGTTATCATTATTGGTATTAACAAAAACAGCAACACATAACACTTCTATGTCTGTCACCATGGATATATAAGGCGCATTCTGTGTGTATGTCTGTCTGTGTTTCTGCCTTCTTGCTGTCTATACAAATCCACATCACTGAATTCCAAATTTTGCAGGATGACTCCTTAGCATACTGGGCAGATCAAGAGTGAATCTGTTGGCTTTGGTGGGCAGGTGTATCCCGACTGTCTGGCACAAGCTCTGTATTCTGCTTACATCTCCGGCTTCCCTGAATCTCGTTGGCGCTTTGACGATCAGTTTAAACAGTATCTCATCAATCTCACCCATGAATGGGTTACAGGTTTGTTGACTGCTGTGTTTTCTTGGTTGGTTGGGTGTTTTTGTTCTGTTTTGGCATGGGAGGATTGAAGAGGAGGGTGTTCTTTTTTTCACATTGCAGCTACTATGACAATGTCTTGGCCAGTCATCTGCATAGAGAAGAAGTCTGCCATGAGTTTTGTTTACTAGAATCAAATATTACTTAGAAATACATGCATTCAGAAATGTCAGTCTGCAGTGGAAAACCATGGTTTATCAATACACAAATAGATGAAGGAGGGAATACATAAAACTCTTTTAGTTTTTTTGTTTGTTTGTTTCTTTTGTAAGTGAAAGAAGTGAAGAGAGAAAAAAAATCCTGTTGCCTTTGTCATTAATAGTGCATGCAGTGAACAGAGAAAAAATCTGTTGTCTTCTGTGTAGATAGTGAAGGAATACATGAAAGGTCTGCTGACTTTTGTAGTTGACAAAGTGAATAAGTAAAAGTTTTGTTGTTATTTTTGTAGATAAAGGATTGAATTGTTAAAAGCCCTGTTGTTCATTTTCTCTGGTACGTAAAGAAATGAATATGCACAAGTTTTGTCTGTTGTACTTTTTTTCTGCTTGTTAATGATGACAGGATTTTAGAAATGCCCAGTTTCATAAAAAAAAAAAGATGTCAAGAATTGGGGATGGAGCATAGGGGTGAAGAGAACAATGAAATTGCAGGGCTTTGTGTTTGCATAAGTGTATGTTTTTTGATGGCTATTCCTTTGTGTGTGACTGTCCCTGTGTTTTTGTATAGGGCTCTGTGTGTGCGTGTGTGTGTGTGTGTGTGTGTGTGTGTGTGTGTGTGTGTGTGTGTGTGGTGTGTGCATGCACGCATGCGTGCGCACATCAATGGACTGTCTCTTTGTAAATGTGTACATGCATAGACATGTGAAAATGTGTTTTTGAGTTTGTATGTGTGTGTTTTTGTGTATGCTTGTAAATAAGCATATTAAGGGGGGGGGGGGGGGGGTAATAATAATTTGAGTGTATCCATAACATAATACCAGGTACAGCATGTATGCATCCAGGATGAAATTTGCAATGTTTGCAAATTTCTAGCTCTCTGAACCCTGTCCTACATGGCGACTGAGCATGATAAGAATAGCAAGCAGTGTGTAGTCTACAAGGGCCCTTTGTATTCATGCCCGTGCATAAAGGAAAAAACACCAGAGTGTAACCATGGTTAGGTGAGGTGATGTTTGCTTATAGCCCAGCTGACCGCAAAATTTTCATACCGGGGCTGTCACTGCGTTGAGTGTAACTGGGGTAAATATAGTTCTACAAAATTAGCATATCTAGCAATGGTAAAAGCTGTGACATAGGATGGGTGGAAGTCCATTCTTTCTGTTCCCCACTAGTGTACTGCTGATACCAGCAACCATTTTCATTCACCTGTGACCAGGACTGAAGCCGGTGCCAGGCACGTGGAAGCAGTGGGACGTGGCCAAGCTGAAGGCAGACAGTGACGGAGCTGCCAGCGAGGCCAACGCCGCCACCAAGAAGATGATGGAGGCTGCGGCCCTCAATAAGAAAAGTAAGAGTTGCTGTGTAGTCTGGTGGTGTTGTAGAAAGTATGCTGAACTCTCACGCATATGCACACACACACACACACACACACACACACACACACACACACACACACACACACACGCACACACACACACACACATTTCTCTCTCTCTCTCTCTCTCTCTCTCTCTCTCTCTCTCTCTCTCTCTCACACACACACTCATACACACACACACACACACACACACACACACACACACACACACACACACACACGCATCGTTAAATCATTTTGTGTCTGTATTACTTCAGTCTGTACGACTTTTAATAATCATTGCAAACTATAAAGGTCTTTAGACACAACACGGGAATGTCACACATACTGATACAGATGATGGTTTATGCTGCCATAATATATATGGACTTTGACACAATGGTATTTCTTTCTTTCAACACAATGAAGTGTGGGTTTGTGTGTATGTGCTTGTGTGTTTTGCTTTCATAATTTTCATGGTCCCTGATACAGTACCATTATTATCTTTTCAACCCAATGAACTCTGTGTGTGTGTGTGTGTGTGTGTGTGTGTGTGTGTGTGTGTGTGTGTGTGTGTTCTCAATACAAGCTAAGGTGATCTGACGATAAGTTGGGTTCACTCCATCAGTGCGGGTGTGCATGGGGATAGGGATGGGTGCTGTTGTGATGATAATGGTAAATCTTAATGAAAACTTCCATAATAGTTTTACTAATTAAAAAGAAGGACAGGACATGCACATCAACACTGGTTTCCTTGCTCACAGTGGACGTGAGTTTGGACATGGACGCTTTCAACAAGATGATCGTCAAGCTTGGCGAGGAGCCCACAGAAACCCCCCTGCCAGAGTCCAGGGAGATCAGCAAGCTGACGGCGGCCACCATGGGGGGTCCCAGTCTGTCGCGGCTGGCCCACATCACCACGCCCGCTGTCGGCGGCAAGAAAGCCGCCAAAGAGGTCAGTCACGTCTGGAAGCGTGCAAGAACTATAAGTGCCTGAGTTATGGTTTTTGGATATCTTTTGGAAATAGTGGGAAGTCTGGTATTGAGAGAGAAGAATGTCAGAGGCAAGCATTGCGTACATTGTGTGTGGTGTAGAATTTGCATTCCTTCATGTTATTATGGTGTGGTGGTGGTGGTTGTGAAGTATTCGATACTGACAAATTTCATGGATGATGTGGGAAGATGGGGGAGGGGGGCTGTTGTTGGTTTTTTTTTTTAAGGAGTGATTGATGTTATATATTACAAGAGAAGTGTATTTAATAAATGATTTGTAGTTTAAGTACTACATCCGCCAAACATGAACAAACGAATCACTAGACAAAACACAACGTGTTTCAACCTCTTAGGTCTTCTTCAGATTTGTTTTGATTTACGCTTGCAGTTGCCTCACTTTGCAACTAAGGTTTTCATTCAACACCTACCTTGCGCTGAAGAGATCTAAGCTGAGTGACAAACTCATTCATTTTCATTGTCCTGTTTGTTTGTGTCTTGCCTGAAGAAGACCTAAGAGGTTGAAACGCGTCATGTTTTGTCTTGTGACTCGTTTGTCCATGTTACTCTTGGCGGTTTGCTAACATTTGTTTAAGATTTGTTTAGATTTCCGCCTGCAGTCGTCTCACTTTGCAACTAGATATAAATGATATGTAGACAGTATTTCACATGCCTAGCCAGGAGTGGAATAAGGATGTTGGGTTTTTTGTGTGTGTCTGCTGCAGTCTCATCAGATAGGGCCAGGGCCAGAGTACGAGCGAGTCAAGTTCAACACCCAGGGCCGCAGTCCCCTCATCTCACACTACCTGCACATGCGGCAGCTGAGAGACTTCAAGCAGCCTGGGAAGAAAGTGCGACGCACAGAGATCGCCAAAATGCCATATCCTTTATTTCGTATAGGGAGAGTGGGGAGAGAGAGGAGGAGGGTGGAGGGGAGCGGGGGGGGGGGGGGGGGGTTCCAGTGTTTTGTTCTTGTTTAAACCACCGTCAGACAGGCATACACTTGCAAAAAAAAAAAAAATTTTTTAAGAAAGAAAAGGAAAAAAGAAAAGAAAAACAAAAAGTTGAGGAGCGGAGATGGGGGATAGGATGACGGGGGATATTCTAATTCAGGTAAGAGTTGATTAGTATGAAGGATGGGAAAGGTGGTTTTTTGCAGCAAAATTTTATTCTGAATTTTGGGGTGAATGTGGAATTGCAGTCGGGGAGGTGGTGAAGGGGGAGAGAAATCTGCTGCAGAACTGATAGTTGTTGAGAGAAAATCTGACAGAGAAAGCGAACAGGATGTGTGAGAATGGAGCATTGTACAGCAAAATAGAGTGCATGTTTTACACAGGGGCTGGAGGGGGGGTCTTCCTTTCATTGTTCTTACATCTCTGTGTTTTTTGTTATACTGCCAGCCTGGTGCGTTTTGTTATTCTGTGAATTCAGTTTCTTGTGCATTCCCTTTCTTCTGTTTGGTGTCTGCCTTCAAATCTTAGTTTGTGTATGTCTCCCCCCCCCCCCCCCCCCTCCCTCTTTCTCTCTCTCTCTCTCTCTTCTTTTTTCTTGCTTTCGATGATTATAAAAGAAGCAAGATACTTCATGCACATACATGCATACAAACACACACACACACACACACACACACACACACACACACACACACACACACATATGCGCATATATGTGTATGCGCACACACTCACACACACAACACACACACACACACACACACACACACACACACACACACACACAGACACACACACACACACACACACACACACACACACACACACACACACCACACATATGTAAATATATATGTATGCACAGGCACTCATACACACACACACACACACACACACGCACACACATACACATACACACACACACATATGCACATGTATATGTGTGCACATGCACTCACACTCACACACAGACACACACATATGCACATATACATGTATGCACACGTAGTCACACACACACACACACACACACACACACACACACACACACACACACACACACACACACACACACACACGCACTGCGTTCATCACTACTGTAAGTGTTCTCTGCTTCAGCATTATAGATATTCATTCGTCTGCAAGTCTCGGTCACATCTGTAGTTGGCCAGCGTCAAGCACACCTCATAGTTTACACATTTCCTGGTCATTATTGCCTCCCTTGCCAGGCTCCTTAACCTGCGCACTAAACCAGGCCCAACCTACCAACAGTTCATTCAGAACAAGATGGCGGTGTCTGATGCCCTCAGCAGAGAGTACACCAGGTAAGCACAGGAATGGTCACTTTTGGAAAGTTACTTTCAAAGTGAGGTGACTGCAGGCGGAAACTGAAACAAATTTTAAGGATAATTCTCACTGATTCTGCCCAAAACAAGGGCAAACAAGTTACAAGACAAAACACGACCCGTTTTAACCTCTTAGGTCTTCTTCAGGCAAGACAGACAACATTCAGGACAATAAAAACAACGAACGAGCAATCACTTATCTTCTTATTTCTTCATGTTCATTGTCCTGAACTTTGTTTATCTTGCCTGAAGAAGACCCAAGAGGTTGAAATGCGTCGTGTTTTGTCTTGTCATTTGTTTGCCCTTGTTTCAGCAGACTTTAATAATTATTCTTTAAATTTGGAAAGTTGTTTTTTTTTCTTACCTTTTTTTCTGTCTCATTTTCTGTACCATTTCAGTGGCATCATTCCAGCTCCCAGTCCAGTCAATCCTGGCTTGTCCTGCCACAGCCCTGGCACTGGTGAACAACAAAGAGAGTCAATATCAAATCACCGAGAGGCAACCCACCAGAGGAGACACTGCACTGCTGCCGAGTCACTTCGGTGGTGTTGAGTGGTGCTTGTTCTGATCCAACATACATAGGACACCACCTACAAAGCACCCCTACTGATGACTGTGATTGTCAAGTCGCAGAACCAGCGTGTGCACATACCCCCCATCTGGAGGGCGCCACCACATCCGCCCATTGTCAGTCCCTGTTAACTTACCAATACCAGTGACCCTGATGTGAACTCACCAAGGCCGTAGTCGTGGAGAGGAAATAGAAACTGGGGTCATCATGAGCGGGAAGGGTCACAGAATTCAAGACTTTTCTTCTTTTATGCTGATTGATGAGGATGACGATGATGAAGATGATACTGTGGAGGTCCATTCTGATCCAAGACTGCATGACAGAGCTGTGCTCTGCGCTTACTTATATGGTATATCCTGGCGTCAACCATACCTGAGAGATACAGACACCTGCAGTGTTGGTCAGTGGATGAAACTTCACTGTGTGGCTCCAGTCTTCCCAACTGAGCATACCGTAAACTCAGCCCTGGGTTGGAGCTCTTATGGAAATCCACCCACATATTCCAAGCCAGGAATCAGCGATGCTAACCACTGTACCACAGTGCCCCGTAACATTGGAGTTTTATTGGTGGATTATGATTGAAAATTATTTTGGTGTCATCAGAGATCAAGAAGGGGTAGGATCAATTTGCTTGTTTGAGTTATATGACATATATTGAACGTGTGCACCATTTCCTGTTGCTTTGATTTGCTCTCCATCTACTCTTCCAGCTCACAGGCTGGCTGTATGTTTGCCACAGTTTACTGCGGATAGTGT
>CM065722.1:62065502-62073002 GCA_033310375.1 Conus canariensis | reverse complement strand
AGTGGCTCCACAGGCTGCTGCGATCGGCTTGGAGAAACCAGAAGATCAGCGGCCAGTGGATGACGGCAGATGGTGTGTACATCCCCAAAGAGCAAAACTCAAGTGACATTAGTCACTTCAGGCCAATATCACTACTGAACGTCGAAGGGAAAATCTTCTTCTCTGTCATGGCAGCAAGGCTGACCAAGTACCTGATGGAAAACAAGTACTTGGATGTGTCAGTCCAGAAAGGTGGCATCCCAGGCGTGGCGGGCTGTGTAGAACACGCCACAATGATCTGGGACGCAATCCAAAAAGCAAAAACAGAAAAGAGAGACCTGGACGTAGTGTGGCTTGATCTGGCAAACGCATATGGATCTGTGCCCCATGAGATGATACAGTTGGCTCTTGAGATGTACCATGTGCCAAAGAACATCCGCGACATGCTCAAGAAGTACTTCAATGGCTTCTCAATGCGGTTCTCTACCAAGGAGTACACAACAGACTGGATCAACTTGGAAGTGGGTATTGCAATGGGCTGTGCAATTTCCCCAATACTGTTCGTGCTGGCAATGGAACTCATCTTGAAAGCAGCAACAAACAACGCGAGACAAACAGACCTTGGCGATGGATACAAGATGCCTCCTCTCAAGGCCTTCATGGATGACACTACAGTGATTTCATCCAGAGAAGACGAGACACGTCATGTGCTGGAGAGGCTGGACGACATAGTTGCCTCATCCAGAATGAAGTTCAAGCCAAAGAAATCACGGAGTCTCTCACTGAGGAAAGGAAAAGTGGCCGGATCTGTGGTCTTCAGTGTTGCCAACCAGGCCATTCCAACAGTCACAGAAGAACCAGTCAAGAGCCTTGGAAGATGGTATGATGATACGCTGAAAGACACACAAAGAGCAAAAGAAACCAAGCAGATGGCGGAGGAAGGCTTGGAGACCATTGACCAGTGTGGGCTCCCTGGCAAATACAAGGTCTGGTGTCTGCAGTTCATGCTGATACCAAAGCTGCTATGGCCTCTGATGATATACGACATCTGCACCAGCATAGTGGAGGCAATGGAAGCCAAAATCAACAAGTTCACAAGGAAATGGCTTGGTGTCCCACCCTGTCTGACTGACATAGCGCTGTACTGTCGCCAAGCAAAGCTGAAACTACCCCTGAAATCCATCCTGGAGGAATACAAAGCAGGGAAGATCAGACTTCAAAGCATGCTGGAGGACTCAGGAGACAAGGTGGTAGAAGCAATTAAGCCCCAGCTGAAGACAGGCAGAAAATGGAAAGTTCAAGAGGCGATGGATTCTGCAAAAGAAAGTCTCAAGATCAGAGAAATAACAGGACACACACAGACCAACAGACAGGGACTGGGGGTGACCAAAACTGAATGGTGGTCAAAGGCCAAAGGAAAAGCCAAAAGAGACATGATGATTCAGGAGATGAGAAAAGAAGAAGACCAAAAAAGACTCCAAAAAGCAGTCCAGCAGAGCCAGCAAGGGCAATGGACAACGTGGGAGAATGCACTCCAAAGAAGTCTCACTTGGAATGACATTTGGCACATGGCCCCTCTCAGGATCAGCTTCATTCTCAGATCTGCATATGACCTTCTGCCCTCAAATGCAAACCTGGTGAAGTGGGGGAAAACAGACGATCCTGCATGCCCCCTCTGCCATGAAAAACAAACAGTGGAGCATGTCCTAAGCTCATGTAAAGTAGCCCTGGCTCAAGGAAGGTACACATGGAGGCACAACCAAGTGCTCAAAGAAATTGTACAAGTAGTCTGGGCTAGTACCAACACCACAAAAGGGAAAATCAGGACTCCAAAAGCACCCGCAACATTCTTCACGGCAGGAGGCAGCAAATCATGGCCAAGAACAACAGTGCCACTCGAAACATGCAGGCAGAGTCTGCTGGACGGGGCAGATGACTGGGAGTGCACTGCAGACCTCCCAGAATGGAAGAGTCACCCAGAGATCATCAGCAAGAGTGGCATGAGACCAGACATAGTAGTCCACTCTAAGTCAACCAAGCAGCTGATCATGATCGAGCTCACGGTGCCATATGAGAACAGAATGGAGGCAGCTCAAATCTACAAGACTGAAAAGTATGCTGATCTGGCAAACAGCCTGAGGAGAGAAGGCTATCAGGTCAAAGTCCTCACTGCAGAAATTGGAGCTAGGGGGTTTGTAGGAACGTCTGCATACAGCCTCATGAAACAGCTCTCAGTTGCAGGGAAGGAAAAAACCAGAGCCCTGAAAGCAATGGCAGAAGCGGCAGAGAGGTGTTCAAGCTGGATCTGGTCAAGGAGGAACAAAAGTGAACTTCATAAGGCTTAATTTCCCTACAAATATCAGGTGTCCCTGTGGCTCAGTGGTTAAAGCGCGAGTCATTAAGTGGAAAATGAGCATGTCCAGAGGGTCATGGGTTCGAATCCCAGCCATGGCTCGTCCCAAGATGGGGAAAAAAAAAAAGGGGCAGCAGAGGGACATCCGGAGTCATGAACCGGGTGTGGCCCAACCCCCCTAGAGTGTCAGGAGATAAGGGCCGAAACACTTGCTTGAAGGGGGCTTCTCTTCTGAGGACTCTCTGCTGCCACGCTCTCCACGAGTTTCTTTCTACTAAATAAGGAAGCTATGTCCTTGTCCCCGACAGATTTTTTCTCCATAATCCCCTAGAATGACCGCCCGTAGACAGCCAGCTTCCTGTGCATGAGTTTAAAAAGTAGGCTCCGACCCGTTCACCGACATGGGGTAAGCGAGAGGGAGTCTTAATAGACTGGTACGTATACGATAAAACTCGTCTCAGCAAGAAAAGTCTTCTTCTTGGTATGTACCTGTCCGAGCACATGCCAGAATAACAACTAAGAGGAAGATCCAGAATTAGTTTGGGGGGGGGGGGGGGGGGCAGGATTACTCTGGACCATCATTTAGTCTCAAAGAGTCAAATGCCTCTCTCCGAAATGATGATGTCTTCTGTGACGTGAACGAATGCCAAGAATAGTGAAAGGTTTCTGTACAATAGGCGCTGAGGTCTAACAAACTATATCTCCGTAAACCGAAGGAAGGGAGTTACAAACAGGTTGGGAGGCGGGGGGGGGGGGGGGGGGGGGGGGGGGGGTAGCGAGAGAGGAAGGAGCCGTTGTTAAGTGTGGCCGCCAACGCAATATCATGCTGATTCGTCTTCGTAAACGTCTCTCTAGAACAACCAGCTACAGGCAGTTTAGGATTTCCACACAACTGTCTGAGCAGTATTAGAGACAGCACTATTCTACCAGAGCGCTTCACTCAGGCAGAGAGATGAGCCTGGATTTCATGAGCATGTATACATACCAGGGAGGTAATGGATTTTGAGCAAATGAGTAAGCCTGCCTCATACCCTTACAGATCCAGGTGCTTATAGTCTAGGGGCGAACATCGGCGTTCCTCGGGTTTCTCAGTAGAGTAGTTCCGAGGACATGACTCAGTCTGGTCCAGATGAACCTTCAAGACGTGGACCAAGTGGCAGACCTGTTTCCCTTCCAATCATCTGGGGCAGGAGAGAGTCAACACAGGTATCCAAGGTCAGTTCCGAAGGCCGCTACTTGGGGTTGTCGCTTGTGTCCTGAAAGAGAGGGTAGGGGGACAGTGTAAAAAAAAAGCCACCAGGTTCTAGGGAATGAGACATGGATCCCTTGAGATGGCAAATTCACTGACTCGACAAAGGTCAGGAGGAAACAGGTTTTCAAGTTCTCAATAGAACTGTCCTGAAGAAGCACAAATTCATCAGAGTTATATATAGATAATCTAGTACGAGAGAATGACTCTGCTCAGGAGAACCCTAAGGTTGTACCTTTCCATGAGAAAAATGCACTGTCAGTTCATTCAAAAAGGGATCATGACTCCCATCAAGATATTTTCCCATCAGCTGGGTTGTCCTGGCAACTGCAGGCCTAAAGCACTTGAAAGTGCAAGGTTACTGGCGTTCAGAAAAGTGCAAGGTCTCAGCGAAATGAGCCAAGTCTTCAATCTCGGGATCCTCTGTATGAAGACCAACCTCAGTCTCTACACCAGTGTTTAAACATCTCACAGCAGTTATGACTATATTTTCAAGAGGTAGTTCTCTTTGCTAACAGACTATCTACTCCCCGTGACCTCCGAGGGCTACTCCAAGCTGGTCCTCCCAAGGCCCTTGGCCAATCACGATTCTTTCCATGCTTCCGCTACTACAAGTGCCTTCAGTCTCCATAAAAGACTGGCATGAAGAGAGAGAGAGAGAGAGAGAGAGAGAGAGAGAGAGAGAGAGAGAGAGAGCTCAGATCCTGATGTCACCAACGAGACCTGAGTTGGACCAAGAGATCCGATCTGAGTCGGTGGTGCTTGGAAATTTCGATCAGAAGGTTGATCAGCAGATTCATTCTAGACTGAGAACTGGCTACTGCCGACTGCTGAGCCACCTCAGCCGAATGAAGATTGCCCACACAGATGAATGTCCGTGTTGCGCTAAATCTCAGACCCCAGAACACATCCTCCAACACTGTCCAGCCCATGATGTTCTACGGCGTCAAACCTGGCCAGAGGGTGCAGAACTGCAGAAGCAGCTTTGGGGCAGCCGTCAAGACCTGGAGAAGACTGTGGGTTCCATCATGGCGACAGGATTTAAGATCTGACGCAACCGAAAAAACAAAACAAAAAAATCGACCGCAGAAGAAGAAGAAGATTCCTAGACTTTGACCACTTCAGTGGAAAGACCAGGATAACCTTCCAACTCTCCTTGCTGATCTTGTTCAGCACTACAGGTATGACGGGAGATGGAGGGAAACGCAGAGGCGAACATCCCCTTCCACCTGGAAATTTAGTAGGCTCACTGTCTGCATTATCGTGGAACCGACGACCTTGCAAGGAACAACAGAAAACACCCTGCAACAGATCGACAGACGAGAATGAGTCAAGGTCGACAACAACGACCGGTCTGAGAAGGTTGAGGATGCGGACTTCGATTGGCCCGACTATCAGAACGATGTGGTGTGCCAGTTAGGCATGTCCCCTGACAAGCAGATTTCTCAAGGCTCAAGAGCAGAACAGTGGGTACGTGGACAAAAAGTCCAGTGAACGTCTGCTGCTGTGGTGAGCTCCATCGTCCACACATGCGAGTTGAAGTGTGAGTTAACGAGGGAGTTAGACTAGCAGATGACGCAATGGCCACCGTAGAAGTTGAGACCGGTGCGCACTGAGTTGCAGCCGCGAACTCAATGACTTGCTCAACGTTATCGCTCGTAATTCTGGCATGAAAGGAATACGATAGTGACGAAGAATCTATGTGAAAGACCAAAACGAACTCGGTAGGTCGAGAAGCGTCCATGAGAGAAAGGAGGAGATGTGGGGTGGTTACACTGTCACCTTATCTTTTTCACAATATAGTCAGCTAGGACCCATCCGGAGTTACTGTGTGTAGGAGAGGAGCGGGAAGGGGGTGACAGATTTTATGTAGGTTTAAAGCTCACCTCCACCGATGATGATATGGCACAACGGGATGACCATCCCAGCAAAGCGGGAGGGGAGGAAGCTATCTAACACCACACTTAGACCACCAGAACGACAAAAAGTAATGTTGGGTTGTGAAACTGTAGGACTCCTCTGTGGAGTATATACGGTGGGGGAACTCGAGCAGTCTTGGTATGTTTTTATACGTATTCTATGCCTTATTTTCCTTTTTATGTCGTCTGTTATGCTTCAACAAAACTACCCATAATTCTGACCACCATCAGTGAAAAGCTACAACAGTAAACACATATATTAATTCTTGCATCACCATTGAAAGGCCAGAACTATGAATTAGAATTATACTATAGAATTATACTTTTCAAGTAACCAGCGTATTTGTATCCATAATTTTCGTGTCATCGACAATGTTATCCACGTCACCAGCGAAGTGGTCCAGCAAGTACGGGTCATGATTCCCACGTCATCATTCACAGTGAAAGGCTCCAATAATTGTATCATTCTCACGTCAGCAGCGAAACTACGCCACATTTCCGTACTATTCATGTCATCGACAAGAAGTTCAATAAAATCTAGGTCTGGCCGCTGTCCCCAAACACAAATTTCACCGCATCTTTGGGCATGCGCATGTGGGGTGGGTCGTACCCCCGGATATAGTGACATTTCCTGAACTCGCTCCATGGGTCTTTCTCTTCCTCAAGTCCCAGTTTGTCTTCAGCTGATTCACTTTCCTCCTCTTCCTCCTCCTCTTCGACGCTTTGGTCAGCATCGCTCGTTTCCTCCTCTTCCAACATGTTGAGGGGAAGAGAGAGATCTTTGGGCGTGAAACCGCCATCTTCTTTCTTCAAACCAGTGTCTTCGTCGTAGAAATCCACACTCACCTTCCCTCGCCGAGGGTGCCCGTACTTTGCCCCGGAATCTTCCTCTGTAAAAGCAGGTTGTCCCTCTGTCTCGCTGTTGCTGACCTCCCCTCTCTTCTGTCTCCTGGGTTTCGTTTTGTCGCCCTTTCTGTGTGACGCTTCTTTTATGGCTGTTTCCAAAGACAGTACTTGGGATTGATCTGTCTGCACGAAGGTTTCGCCCCTTTCCAGGAATGGTGTTGATGACTGTATTGATGCTTTTGCACGCTGGTTTCTCAAAGATGCAGCGAAAGGTCTGTCTTGGGACATCGGTGTCTGAACTAACAGTTCCTTGTCTGGTTTGCCGGTGGGCGTTTGTAGGTACAGAGTGGGTCTCTGCTGCTCCATGGAGCGAGCTGAATGCAGAGTCGTGGCCATCAGGTCCAGCATGTTGCTGCTGTTGTTGGGGCTGCTGGATGTGGCACTTTCAGGTCTTAGGCCCAGGGCAAGCCGGTCAGTCCCCGCGACGTGGTCTCCAGAGGGGGCTCGGTGTGTGGGTGGCGGGGTGTCGTTGGCGGGGGGCCTGGAGAAGAACGGTAAGGAGTGACGCTTGGAGGTCGTAGGGAGTAGGGAACCTGTCAGAAAACAGATAGAGAAGATAGATCGATGGAACAGTACACACACACACACACACACACACACACACACACACACACACACACACACACACACACACACACAAGGCACTCTCACTCTCTCTCTCTCTCTCTCTCTCTCTCTCTCTCTCTCTCTCTCTCCACTCCCCCTTCTCACTTTCTCTGTAACTCTCTCTCTCTCTCTCTCTCTCTCTCTCTCTCTCTCTCTGTGCCTGTGAATACATTCATTCACATTCAGACAACCCTCCCTTTATTGGTCGTAAGGGAAGAAGTGAAGATACTTTCCCACGGATGAGAGACGTGATGGGGATACAAGCAGAGACGAGGCAGTTCCATTCTATGAGACGCCAGTGAAATGGAGGTGTGCGGCCCAACAAGCAGCTAGCTCCGTCATGGCTACGATGGCCTACATTCCATCCACGACGGTTGGAGTTCGTAATGTGGCATGTCATGTGACGAATGCTTAATTATGACGTTTTTGTTTCGTTCGTCGAATTTGAAATAAATTAGTTCTTTGGTCTGCCGTGTTGATGGGAGGAA
>CM065722.1:61990502-62053002 GCA_033310375.1 Conus canariensis | reverse complement strand
GATACGGTCACGAGTCTTGTGCAGGAAAATGTTAAGCTTAAAAATGATACGGTCAAAAAGCTTGCTAAAGGAAAGCGTACGCTTTCAAAACAATACGGTTAAAAGGCTTGCCAAAGGAAAACGAACGTTTTAAAAACAATACGGTCAAAAGGCTTGCCAAAAGAAAACGGACATCTTAAAAAAGTACAGTCATCTTAGCAGTAATACTGTCAAAAGGCTTGCTAAAGGAAAACGAACATTTTATAAACAATATGGTCAAAAGGCTTGCGAAAAGGAAACGAACATCTCAAAAACAGTTCGGTCATCATGATACTGTCAAAAGCCTTGCTGAAGGAAAGCCTGCACTTTCAAAACCAATAGGCTACGGTCCAAAGGCTCGCTAAAGAAAATAAGCGGAGAAGAAAAAAAAAATGAACAAACAAAAGCGGAACTTTTATTACTTTACAAACAGAAACTGCGAGTGGAAAGAAGAAAATAACAAAAAATCCGCCCAATGTGGGGCTCGAACCCACGACCCTGGGATTAAGAGTCCCATGCTCTACCGACTGAGCTAACCGGGCTGTTACATTCATGTCACTTGCAAGAAAAGATATACTTTAAAAATCATTGCCATGATTATGTTTCCTATTCTATTATAATAATATTTGCGGGATAGAGAGCACACACTTGATCCTCTGATATTCTCGTCGATTTAATACGTGGCTGTTCTATACCTTTCCTTTTTTACACAGACAAAATGCATTTGTCGTCCCGTTTTAACATTTTTAATAATCAATCCAAAACCAATTCCAGATTTTTGGAAACCAAGTGCGCGAAAAACGAACGCAATGAACAGTTTGTGATACACTACAAAACGTAACACGACGGTTTGTGACAAACTGTATTGGACCGCTTTCTTTGACAAAGCCTACAGAGGGTTTATTCGAGCAGCCCCCATATGTCTATGTCTCAGTGACTGGCACCCCAGCCAACGAGAGAAAAGTTTCTTCTTCTTCTTCTTCCTGTGTACGACCAACATCATTTTGCTGATGGTTTTGTCGTATTTGGGGAGATTGCCGAAGATTGCGCTGTTGTGAGGATTTGAAAGGAAAAAAAAAAAAAAAGCAGGGGGGAAGGTGGGGATTGTAGGGAATAGTGGTCGGGAGGAGGGTTGGGGAAGGGGGGGGGGGGGGGGGGGGAGTGGTTGTTTCAGGTTCTAAAGATGGGAGGCCAGCCAGGACTTGAAGCAGTCTTCTTCCGAGTACTGGATAGGGTTCGATGAACATTAGTATCCAATGAATCGGTGATGGTTTAGAGCTGGTTCCCTATTTAGGGGTTTTAGTGGTGACCCATTGGCTCTAAGAGTTTAAAAACTATGTTAAAACTATATACAATGCTGCCTTGGTGGTTTATGGCAGAAGACTAGGCTTGTAGAACAACCTAGGCCTTGCTTGAATCTCTCCGTCCAGTGACTCAGTTTGCCATGGCTTCATGAGAAATAGCATTCTGTGACTGCTTTCCGTTTTTTTTTCTTTTCATTTCTTTTTTTTTCTTTTTAAAGCATTCGTTGCATTTAACTTGTGAATCGGTTCTTCAAGAACAAAAAGTCTAACACCTACCGCGGGGTTGACGGTTCTGCCATTAAGGAAGTGTACGCTGTCAGTGAAGGGATAAAAAAAAGTAGTTTGTATTAAACTTGAACCGAGCTGGCCTTAGTTAAAAACTGAACAAGGCTAATGTCAAAGTGAGGTGAACTGGCTTTGAAAAGGCTGGTGTAAAAGTGAGGTAAATGCAGGTGGAAATTGAAACAATTAAAAAAAAAAGAATTATCAGCAGGTCCGCAAACTATAGGGACAAATATATTACAAGACAAAACACGACACCTTTCAACGTCGTAAAGGCTGTCGGTCAGCCTCACCGAGTCATTTAAGGAACTGGTTAATCCTCACCGAGCGCCAGACTTGACCAACACCACTGTTCGCTTTCCCTTTACCCCCCCCCCCCCCCCCAAAAAAAAATGTAATTCATTTCCATTTTCCAAATTTTGTATGTGGATTCAAGAAGCCAAAAGGCTGATCTAGTAGAGCAGCCTCAAAGCAAACAACACACTCAAGTTTCTGCCTTGGACACATGGCAGTCTCTTGAGTAGCTTGAGCAGGCAAATATATCGACTCATACTATTCCATTCTTGTAGGTCTTTTCAAGTTCTTTAAATGTAAGACCAATGCCACCAATCACAACGTACTGACAGTTATGCGGAAACATTAACTCCCCTCCTGAACAAGAGTTAGGCTAGTTGTAGACAGTAGCAACAGTATTCACTATGGGCATACGAAAAAAAATTTTTTCCAGTTGATCTGCATAAAGTGGGTTTGGAAGGGGGTAACGAGGAAACGTGGTGTGAGGGGTACTTCCTGAATAGTAAAGTGGGGGAAGAGTCACTTGTCACCTAACCAGGAGTCTTGAAGACCATTGGGGCACCACAGAAGACTTTACAGCCAGCTTCCTCCACTCTTCCGGTTATCTGACACTCTCAGGCAGTTGCTGAGTGTGAGGCCAGTCCATGCACTAATGTCCTCCCATCTCTTTCTCTGTCTTCCTGTCCTGCCTCCTCACACTGTTCCTTGTAGAATGGTTTTGGCAAGTCCTCTTAATCTTGATACATGACCATTCCATATTCCTTCATTTTACTGTAGACCACAGGTCTTTGTGTATGGTCCAGTGGCTTGCCTTACTCTGGTCTGGACCTCCCAAGTTGATGTGGTCTTTGCATGAGATGCCAAGGATCTTGCAGAAGCATTTCATTTCTAATGCCTGAATCCTTTTCTCAGCTGTCTTCAGCTCTCGGTCCGCGTCACACAGGCATAGAGAAATATGGCAATGACAAGGGAGCGCATCAGTCTGATCTTGGAACTAATTGTGATGTTTCTTTCATTCCTGATGGGTCTTAGTCTGGCTAGTGCTGCTGTCGTTTGCACAACTCTGGAGAGCACTTCAGGTTTAGACCCCTCATCTGAAACAATTGCCCTGAGATACTTGACGTTCTGAACTGTCTCTAGTTTTTCTCCCTTGATAGCGATGTTAGCGCTGTTGGTGTTGGTGGTCTTAAGTTTTGTCTTTTCGGGGCTGATTTCCATGCTGAATGCAGCAGAACATTTGTCAAGGCGTTCTCCTAGGTTGGCTAGTTCCTGCTCTTATCCTGCTAGCCTGTCGATTGTTATCGGCAAAGCTTCGGTTTGTTACTATCCTGCCACCAATGCTTAGTGAGCATAAGGCTCAATAGGCATTGTGGGAGGAAAGGCATAATATATATTAAATAATATTAGATCTAGGATTTGAAATATATCACGATGATGATATATGCTTCAATGGAGAAAGTTATAATGAATACTTGTGACATGTTTAATGAGATAACAAGTTCTTGTTTATCGTGATGGTGATGGTGGGTTGGAAGTTGGCTTGTACTAAGTGGTAAAGACAACCTCTCAATGATAAAATTCGAAGAAGGTAACCAACCTCGCTGTGGAGTGAGGGGTCCAGTGTACCTGCATACATGTACATGTCTTCCGCACTGGATGTTTGATGGTGCCCTTTGATCATGCAGTGGGCGCCATGATACTGTACCTTCTCCATTCTGTTGATGTGCAAGGGATTGTGTGGATCCTCGACAGAAGCATACTCAAGATGAAGGCTTTGTATGCTTTCTTCTGGATCTTAACAAAGCCCATCTCTAGGTTTCGCCAAATCAGGAGTCTTGCTGACTTTGGCTTTGTAGCAGATGGATAATATGTGTTAAAGTAAGGTTTTGGAATAGGTGACTCCAAGTAGTCTCTCGCTGCTTTCAGAATTTATTCATGGAGTTGTGACTTTTTAATTAGGGGTTCTCTTTTTCCTATGTTGTTGAAAGTTCAACTGTTTCCGTTGGCCATTTTCAGTCTTCAATGTCGGCTGTCACATTTGAACATTTAATGATGCGATGTGCTAAATGCTGTGAGTGTGAACAAAACAGAACAAAAACAAACAGTCCCACCCCACTCATAGTATGATATTAATATGTATAGTGAGAATAGTTCCTGCAACCAGAAAGGAAGAGGTGCTAAAGCAATTCCCCAGTCACTAATGCCAGTAGCGGGAACTGTGCTTTTGGATTATTGGTGGTTAACTGGGCTCTCTTCACAGGATGTCGACCATTGGTTAAATGGGAAGGCTTGACCCAGTGCCATCCGTACGCGCCGACTGAAGGGAAGGCTGGTCTGAATGGCTTGGTCTTCCACATGCCCCCACACCTAACCTTTTCTGAGTTCTTTCTCACAAAGTCTAACTTAAGATGAATCTTTCAGTCTCATCAGTTTCTGGATACAGTTATTTGCCCATTGAACAGTTATTTTAACCATAGACAGAATCACTTGCTCTTGTTTGATCTTTAGATTTAAAACAAGTGTAACAACCTCATTTCAGATCACTAGGTAAACTATAGAATTATTTGATACGATGTATTGTTTTGTACAGTATGTTTCACCTTGCTACTTTACACTCAAACTGTTTGATATTTTCGCTTAAAGTTGTTAAATGGCTTATCACATGTTGTGCCGGGCACTAATGCATCTGGTGTCTCGCATGATCATGTGGAGCATGAGATTTCAACAAATTGTGCCTATATCCATGCAGCCACAGTTCATTTTACGATGTGAATGATTAGCTTTCGAATTACTTGAAATCAAAATGAGTAACACTGGTCTCCAGGACTCAAGGAAGAATAGAATAGCATCCCTTTGCTTTTCTGAAACTGTTGGTTACGTTCATTGCACTTTTAGTCAACAAAGGCCACCAAAGCAGTCAACAGAGCTTGAACAAGATTTTTTTTTCAAGCAAATCAAATTTACATTCTTTAAACATGATTACAATAAATCTTCCTTTTCATGGAAGTGGTGCTCATGAATACATTCATACTCTCTCTCTTCCTGTTTCTCTCTCTCTCTCTCTCTCTCTCTCTCTCTCTCTCTCTCTCTTTCTCAAGTATGCTTGCATTAACTGACATATACGCCCATACAGTGACACATTATGATACAAATACTGACGTATAGTGACACATTTTTATCAACAACAACAAAAAAAATCAAATGCAGACACACGTTCATAAACACACTGCACAGGTGCACACATACACACACACACACACACACACACACACACACACACACACACAGTGTTCACAAAGTGAAAAATGGAATGAAAACGAATCCCTGGAGCTTACTTTTAATGACTGGTTGAAAACTCTTGAGGTACTGACGTCTCATGCCTTTGCCTTTTGTCCCCTCACTGTCAGCTGTCAGAGGATGCATATCCATCCCATGATCATTGGAAAGAATCTGAAGCTCTGCATTATATGCATTTTCAGATGTTTTGTTCTTGAGATACATAATGCTTGCGTCTATAAAGACGAAGGAAGATGAACAAGCAATCCTCTGTTCTTTCCTTGTTTGAAATAACTTTGCAGTTAATTAATTTGAGTCTTAACATAAATCAAATGTATTCTTTGAATTTGTGACGTGTTTTCTATTATAAAGTGTACTTTTACAGTTGAGCTGAAATCTGAGCAAGAATGGAATTGGAGGGAAAGCACAGGATAAACACATCGGTCATCAGTGGTGATAGCGCAGTGAAGCTGCTTCAGATCAAGTAAGTGTTCAGCTGTTTTCTGTTGCCAGTTGTGAAGAGTTGTCTTTCCTTTTCTGTCAGGCTGCTTCAGAACAAACAAGCGTTCAACGTTTCTTTGTGTTTTGTTCTCCCTTGGGTTTGTCTGCCCTATTCACTGGGTCTTTCTCAGCATTTTTTTTTTTCTCATTCTGTCATATGTCTGTCAGTGGCATCTTCTTTTGGGTCATACTCATCGCTTGGCTTTAGGAAGGTAAGTGAAACTGAGTTGTAACCTTTCACATTTTCCGTTTAACCATCTATGAGATCGACAGACAATGAAAGAGATTTTCTTCTATCTTGGTTAATCAAAAAGAAATTGAAAAAGGGGGAAAATAGATACATGTATTAATATGCATATCGGCAGCAGTGGCGGCATTCTTCCGTGATCGTGTAGCATCCGTATGTTGGGTTTATCTGCATTTTCGCGAGTGGCTGTACAGTCCGATGCACAAGTGGCAATCTCTGCTGCATTTGCTGCACATGAGCGATGATGGCTGCTCTGGCTGTCGTCTTTATCATATGCATATAATCTTTGAATATAAACAGAAAATGAGTGTGAATAGTGGGCATACATAGAATGGATATACAAGAAGGGATATAGAAATAGGTGGCATACACAGAGATCAGATTATGCCAAATTAACCTGAATAGGATCATTACCTTAAAATTTCATAACTGGTATTGATGGGGAAAAAATCCAGCTGCATCAGGTTAAAAACAAACGGATCTGTTGAGTGAATTGACAGTTCATCGAATAGAAAAGAACCAAAATGTACAGAGACTGATGTACATTGTGTGTGTGTGTGTGTGGTGTGTGTGTGTGTGTGCGTGTGTGTGTGTGTGTGTGTGTGTGTGTATGGTCAATATAAGTTCTTCCATGTTCTTATCACAACATACACGTATATATCTGAGGAAAAGGAAACTGATAAGCAGTATACAAAAAGAAATTATTTCTTTCCAGTGGTATATGTGTGTAAAAACCGGGTGGAGGTATTCAGCTGTTTAAAGCTACTTTCAGCATTCTGTTGATGTGAATGTATGAAACGAAGTTGATGAGGTGTTTTGGTTTTCTTACAGGCATATCCTTCCTCGTCAAACCACAGTGAATGTTCAGGGGACAGTGACTGCTGTCAGTGAGATTCTCAGGTAACTCAGAAAGAAATTGACGTGGCGAGTTGTTTTTGGTAATGTACATATCTGCGTATACACGCATAGAGAGAGAAAGCCAGACATGCTTTGTGAATAAGGATCAGGATTACATATACTTGTTTCTGAAGCTGTTTACATCTAATCATAATTTAAATGCATGCATCGGTGAAATGATGCCATTTCAGGTCATTTTATATGGAACACATGGCACAGATATGCTTTGAAGGCTTTGACCTTTTTTATTGATTTGCAACTTAATGCCATGTTCGTTATGATTGACTCGTCTGTCTCATTTCATGATTTCATATTTTTGTTACGGGTTATATATATATGTATATATGCATAGTGCGTGTGGTGTGGTTTTTTTGAGAATTCTGGGTATATTGATGAGATAATGAATAGAATTTGAAGATGCTCAGCTTATCAGCACGCTGCATAAGAATTGTGAATGTTAAGAAAACTGTGACATATTATTATCACTGGAAAGAACGGAGCTGGCTCTGTGTCTTGTTTAAACAAACATCTTGTCTGCACCAAAAGTTTTTGTCGGATGTTATACAGATGGCTTTATGGGTTATTTGGAAATCAGTGTGTTGTAATCATTCCATTTGTAACTGACATTGTAGAGTAACACATTTTCCTTCCTGTTGACAGAATCAACAAAGACTGTGTGTTTGTCATTGAACTTCAAGGAGGAGCATTTATCGTCATCAAGGTAACTAGAGATGTAAGAAATTGGCAAATTAAAAAGATGTTTAAAGCATATGTATTGAAAGTGTCTGTTTGACTGCATACGTATGTAATAGAAATGTTTCTGTGCGTTTGTGTTCCTTTTTTTTTTAATGAATAAAACAAAAAAGAATAAGATAACATATTCAGGTTGATAAGGAAGATTTGAGAAGTCACTTAAATTTTGTCGATAGAAAAAGTACAAACTACCTGAACATAAAGCTATCAGTGATGGCTAGTGATTTTTTTGTTCTCATATTGAGTCTTCTCAGACTCAGATCTGGGGCTTTTTCAGTGGGAAAAAGAAAAGAAAAGAAAAAGAATATGGATGGGGTGTGGGGCATGGGCTTTCAATAATATGACCCAAAAAATTAAATAAATGAGAGCTTTGATGTTGAGTAATATTCTAAAAGGTGAAAAAAAATTTTTTTTTTTTTTTTTTTTTTTTTTTCCAGCAACCACAGTTCCACAAGTGGCACGAGCAGCTGGTGATCGGAGTTTGTTTTACTTTCACTAATCTGCGTCCTACCACGCTGTCTGAGGTACATGGGGTGTATGTGTGTGTTAGGGGGGGGGGGGGGGGGGGGTGCGTGTGTCATGTTTTCAGTTCTCCTTTTTAAGTGTGCCCATTTTTCTTGGACACCAGCCATGGTCAGATATTCCACTTAAGATTTGATACATTTTCAGGATGTTTGAATTCCAGTCCAGTGAATTAGACTTTAGAATCTTCATCCTTTTGGAGGAAATCCTCATTGTGTTGTTCATATGGCAGATGTGTTATGTGTTGGAGATCAAATCTTTTTTGCCAGCAGAATTCCAGGACAGATGGTCTTTTGCTCATTTTCAGTAATCTTTAGCTTGTGAGTGAGTTTTGATGTTCAAAATGTTGAAAAACATTCTTTAGAAATACAGTTCCCTTTTCTTTTCTTTTTTTTAATAATTTTTCTTTAAATTTTGTATCTTTTCCCCTCTTGATTCTTATTTCTGAACAGCCTATCCATTGAACAAAAACAAATTCAGTTTCCACTCTTTGTTCTGCAGCATTTAAAACATGAAAAGCTGAACTCATTGAATGATGTAATATTGATGTACTTTTCGTTGTTAAAAATAGAGGAATTATTGAAAAGGTAGACTATAGCACGTACCGGCACACATTGCAGTGTGAGTTGTAATAGTGGAGTGGGGGTGGGGGGGTATGGTATTAGACCATGCTTCTATGTAGTTATTGGGGTACATGATGTATGACTCGGCTTCAACTCTGTTGGCTAAAAGAAAGGGACGAGTTTGTGGTGCATATTTCATTCAGTCTTACAGGCCACCACAGAGGGTGTTCATACCATGGAGAGGCAGCAAACTGTTCCCTGAGGCTGCTGATACCTCGCATCTTTCACACCTGGATCTCCAGGTAGAAGTTGATTTATTTACCTGTTTATCATTTATCCATGGTTTACATGCCTTTGTGTTTGTCACTATAGGTAAATCAAGTGATAAGAGCTTTATGCTGTTTTCGAGCATAGGCAGCGCACATTTTTCCAGCGACCAAATAATTTCCTTTTCAGTTTGTATTTATTTTCTGTAATGGTTCAAAATGGCAATCCTTGTGTTATTCTTAACATTATGTGATTTTTCAACCCTGGAATATAGATTCAAATCAACATTGAACAAGTCAAAATAAGCCAAGTATATGAACAACTTAAAACAGCTGTTGTAGATTCCCATCTTTCTAAACTTTCTAAGTCGATCAAGTACAAAATATGAACCTATAACCTTGGGGTTGGTTGGAGTAGTACATAGGTACCTTGTAGTCAAACAGTAGTGTTTGTGTTGTTTCGAGGAGTGATTAATGTTTGAAAGAGCATGTCCACTTTTAATGTAGGCGTGTGTTTCAGGAGTGGTTGATGCGTGTGCGATGTGAAGGCAAGTGCTGTCAAACTGGTAGTTTTGGTGCATGTTCTCGGGAGGGGATGATGCATGACAGGAGACCACATACTCTCAAACAGTAATGTTGGTGTCTGTTTCAAGAAGTGGTGGCGCATGATCTGAGGTCACCTGTCCTCAGTAATGTTGGTGTGTTTTGTCAGGAGTGGTTGGCGTGTCAGGGTGTACACCTACCTGAAGCGGAGAACAGTGTGGCACTCTGCCGTGAAGAAGACGATGATGTTAATCGCTGCTCTGGTGTCCAGTTTTATCAGGTGGGATGTTCAGAACAGGAGATTCGATTCACTCCTTGTTTCAAATCCATCTTAGACCAAGATATATTTATATTATTTTCCAAAAGTTTTGGGAACCAGACCTCCAGCAAGAATTTTCAGGAGTATGCATGAGTGTGCTTGAAATCAATTCAGACGTATGTAGCAATGACTTATATGACCAAGATAAGATGAATCAGCACAGATGTTCAGATCAATTTCGGAGATTCACCAATTGCAGGTGAGTGACCTCTGTGGTCAGTTATAAACATCAGTAACACACAAACACATCAAACTGCATCCGCTACATTTCTATATAGAATTTAGTGCAAGTTGGGTTGGTTTTTGTTTTGTTTGTTTTTTAGGCAACTCTGTGTTCTGTGAGTTCGTCTGGTGATCTAGAAATTTAGTTTGGTACATATTATGTAAAACTTTAAAAAATTCAGAAGTTGAAGGGAAGTATTGTATATTCAAAGGGTTAGAGGTTAAACGGTGGAAGGGAAGTAGTCATTGTTCAAAGGGTGATAATTGGAAGGTTTCACTCACTGCGGTATCTTTTATACCGATGGCCAGAATGTGTGTTTGTATTTGAAAACAAAGTGTTCAGAATTCACACTTTAGAGAGACTTTACATTTCATCCAAGGAAGATGAAACGGACATCCATGTCAGGCAGCAATTTCGATGTTTCCAAATTTGTAAGCTTGCCTGGTACAGGTGTATATCTTGCCTTGACAGACTTCCCAACATACAGTAGAGAAGTCCAAAGCACAGTGAAGGGTGGATTTCCCATTCAGACCAAACAAGTTCTGGATGACAGTGTAAAGTAGTGGACTGGTCAAAGTACCTTTAGGCTGTGTTATATGACTGAGGGTTGCAGAGGTCTCCGATTTCACAAATGTTTATCATGACACCATTATGACCTACTGTCTTGGGACAATTAATACAAACTGGTCAGAATATATTTTGTCTTTCTTCAGGGTGTGGTCACAGACGTCAGGCATTCTGAGTTCAACATTTTTGAGCTGGACAACAAAACTAGGTAACGTGTGTGTGTGCGTGCATGCATTCTTGCGTGTTGTACATGATTACATGTACACATTCATGAAGGATTGTGTGGTTCTGGTCTGTTTGTACATATTCATGAATGAATTAGTGTATGGCTTTGGGCGAGATTTTTGTTGTATGTCCATGCAGAATTCCAGCTATGGACAAACTATTGATTTGTATCTGCAGAGCTATTAACACAGTTTGTCTCAGATTTGATTTTACATAGTTTTCATGTCATTTTGTTTCATTTCTAGACTTGAAACCTGAATGATCAAGTTCATGTAATGCAGGAGGATGACTTATGTGAAGTGTCTTGTCTCGCATGCTCATAGCATGTGGTGACTGCATGTGGTGACTATGCCATTTACCATTTCACCAGTGGTGACTTTCGATATGAAATCTGAATAATCTAACTATATGTATGGGGAGGGGGAAATACTGTTAAACCTTTAGAGCTCTTCATGATTTGAATAGTATATGAAGAAATAAGTGTAACTGTATTCAGACTACTACATATTATTTTGAGTAATTTATAACCATGTGTACATCACGATGTATTTATTATGTTGTTAGTGATCTAAGTTAAACTAATATTTCTTTCTCTGTGTGTGTGTGTGTGTGTGTGTGTGTGTGTGTGTGTGTGTGTGTGTGTGATATTTAGTTATTTTTGTTGTTGCAAACTTTCAGTTTGAATACTTAGAAAAAAATTGAAGTAAGTGATTAGTAGATAAACTGCTTTCTGTTCATCTTGATCACAAACAATCAGGCTGTCCACAGACAATTTCTGTTTTCTGCAGGTTGTTTCTGTGCTATTTACCACAACTAAAACATCCCAAACGCCTGAGTGTTGGCGACACTGTCACCCTGCACAATGTCCATCAGTCTGTCTGTCTGAAGGTGAGTATTATAGGCACGGCTCACAACCCTCTGAATTGTGTTTCTTTTTGTTGGGTATGCCAGGAACAATACAGATGAAGTGGAGTACAGATTTTCTTTCGAGTTGAAACAGGAGTCAAAAATGAAACTTCCTTCCGCTACTGGCTTCTCAGAGAGTCATGTCATAGCTGTCAGCCAGCACTGTATGTAGTGAGTTGTTTAGTTTTTATATAGTCTTCTCCACAAAATAAGAAAGAGATGACTTACAGTAATTCTGGTCACCGAATGTTGTGTCTGTGACTCATCTGTACTGTTCAGCACCCCAAAAAAGATTTTACAATCAAAATAATGTCAACACAGCTCGTGTATTTTAGGAATAATTTGAAGCAGAGATGAGGAAACAACATGCAGGCTGGTACATCCATCTTGTTTGTTTGTTGTTGTTTTTTTTCCAACTGTTTATAGCAGAATTTGCATGGGTGAAACTTCTTCAGTCTGAGGACGGAATCCGTTTTATGAAATTATTCGAGACGGAATTTTCCGTTTTTCGTAAATCTGAAAAGAAAAAAAAAAAGTTTTTCAAAACAGACTCAGAAATTGCACAAATTACGTATGGAGTGCGCCTTTCCATAAAACGGAAGTGCCGAATCGAGAGTACTCTTTATTTTAGGGAACAAAGAGAAAGCACCATTTGCCGAAATCTAGATTTTGAGTTTGGAGTTCGTTGGAAACTGTGAGAATGTCCTGTCTTAATGAAGGTGATTCAGTTGAGGAGATCGACGCTGGCATCACGAATAAGCGGCGATGGGCTTGGCTGAACGAAATAGATGATGAGAAACGACAACATCGTGTTTGGTGTTTGAAAACGAACAAACCTGGTGTAGCGTTTTGCCACGTGTGCAACTCGGACCTCAAGTATGGATCCAATGGAAAATCTCGGCTAGCAAAGCATGCCAGAAGTCCGGACCATATTAAAAGCATGAAGGTAAGAATTTCAGTAAAATCTTTTTCAGCAGCCCTCCATGCCCCCCCCCCCTCCCTAGTGACACACACCACGCACGCACGCACACGCACACACACACACAATTGCATTTGCTCTATAAGAGAATATTGCTATGCTCAGACAAACAACACTACAGCCCGTTCTCCATTATTCCAGCTGTGACAACGTAGAGGAGTTTATGATCCATTCCCACCAGAAAGGAGAGAAAAAAATCTTGAGTAACCACAGAGTTTACTGACTACAACACTGTTCTCATGGCTTTCAATTTACCAATAGATTTCCTGTTCAGGAAATATGTTGGCTTGCAACAGGCTTGCGGTCCTGATGTTGATACCCTTACTGCCCATCTATGTCCAAGGCACCAACCAAGCTGGTTTTTGGGGGGTAAGTTTTTTTCTTTCTTTTTTTTTTTAGATTTAAAATGATGACTTTTGTTCACATATAAGCAATAAATATATGTTTCAAACAAGGCCTCAGCTCCAAATTTCCTTTCACCAGAGGCCACGAAAACTGTCTGAATTTTTCAAAAAATCAAATTCAGCCCCCCTGAGCGCCCCACCAGGGGTGCTGCCCCTGGGCCCCGCCAGGGGCCTAAGCGGCCCCTGGACCCCGACCTTTCAATTTTTCAATTTTTTTCCAGTTTCATCCATGAATTTTTGTGGGAAAATCTTATTTGGATCACTTCAAAGTAAGATTAAGGGGAGAAGAGAGGATAATAAAAGGGTTAAAAGTACAAAAATGGCTGACAAGCTGTGTGTAGCAGGAACAAGAATGCAATCGTAAACTTGACGCTGTACTGTAAATTTTGTCTGCCTGTTTTTCTGCTAGGGCTATATTTATGCGGTTGGGTGTTCATGTGTCCTGTCAGATTTTTTTGTTTGTTATTGTTTCTGATTTGAAGTGGTTTGCAGTGTAAAAGTGGTAAAAAAGTTTTGCAAAAAAAGACGAAGTTATGATGATATCAGATTTATGTGGTTGTAAGCCTGGTAGTTTAACCTGACATGAAGTGACTGACAAGGCTTCTTGTACATGACCTGTCCTTTTCCTGTGGACAGACCCAGAAGACACAGCTGTTCTGCTGCGTCAGGTCTACCCTTCGCGTCGCCCGTCAGGAGAAGGTAAACGACACATCTCTCACCTTGCCTTGTTCCTTTAGATATATCCGTCTTTTGTATGGCCTGTAAAGGGAGATTAACGACAAGTCTTTCACACTACCTTATTCTTTAGTATGACTGCCTTTTGTGTGGCCTGTCAGGAGAGAGAAATGACAGTCTTTCACGCTGCCTTATGGTTTTCCATGTCCACCTTTTGTTTGACCTCCAGAAGGTAAACGGCTACTTCTCATTCACCCAACCCTTTCCTTCTTTGTATACATCCTCTGTATGTGGCCAGGCAGGAAAATTTTCTGTAACATGGTCTGTCGTCATATCCTGTTCTTTAGTATCTCCATCTTTCATTTGGACCGTTAGGAGAAGGTAGAAGGATCTGACTATTCAGTCAGTCACAGAGTTGTTCATTATTAACCTCCTTGGTGCGGCTTTCAGAGAAGATAATGGCTCATACTTTCATCCTGTGCTGTCATTCAGTATATTCCTCTTTTTGTGGCCCTTTAGGAAAAGGTGCATGACTCGTCTTTTACCTTTCCATGGTGCAGCCAATCAGGAGAATTTCAGTGACAGGTATCTTTTATCCTATCCTGCTCTTAATAAATCCTCATTTCATATGGCCTGTTAGGAGAAGAGTCACAACTCTTTTCTTTCACCTCACCCAGTTCATTGTGTTTATCCTAAATGGGAGGGAGGGCGGGGATCCATTAAAAGGAAAATAACACTTCCTTTTCACCTCGCAGAGTGTATTTTCCATGTGATCTTCTCAGAGAAAGGGAAATGACAGCCATGTAGAAACTGCATTGCTATTGGATGCTCAGGGCATTGCCGTGAATGTATTGTAACAAAGCTGTGAGAGTTTCATTGAGTTGCTGCACATTCATTGATTCGCTGCATATTTAATGTAACAGTGCTGTCTGAGGCTCACTGATTTAATGTATTAGTTGTAACATCGCTGTATGGTGATCACTTTGTTGCTACAAACTAATTTTAACATTGCTGTATAAGGCTCACTCAGTTACAACTGAATTGATTATTAAATTGATGATTGCCATTGCCAGGCAAATGCGATGGCCGTCTCCCTCTGTGAAGTTGTGACATTAAACATACTTGCCTATTGCAGCAGCCAGGAGAGGAATGTTCAGACACTGACAGCCATGCTACACCAGATCCTCCTCCTGTGATGTTACTGCAGCAGTCAGCTGTCAGGTCATGTGACATACTGCCGCTGCTGCAGCTGTACCAGGACGTTTGCCGTGTGATCAGGATCCAGCATGGTCACAGTTCAAGGTCAGATGCACAGGAAACAGTTTCAGTGATCATGAAAGAAGTCCTTTGCTCACCATTTGTCCGACCGTTTTGAACTGGGTGACTGAAGAGTTTTTAAAGTTCTTTAATAAAACACTTTCAAAGATTTATAGTTCCTTTTATGAACCTGTATAACTTCCATTCGCAGCGAAGAACAGACTGTTCTTTACTTTTGTATTCCGGTTGGAGAAATAAAGCTTCCCCCCCCCCCCCACTTTCTTTGCTGAACTCTCTAAAATGGTATCCAGTTTATTCCCAGGTAAACCATGATTTGTTGCTGTCTTCAGAAATGATGTTTTCATGGGAGCAGCCCTGGATGCCTGACTTAAAAGTTGTCTTTCCTTGCCTCCCATGGATCAGCAGCTGGCTGGATAAATGATTTGCATTATCCTGTTGGTGGGAAAAACCACCTGCCTGCGGTGCACGAGTGTCCATTTGTCAAAGCCAGCCATTTCATTGATGTAGCAGTCATTTGGGCTGTAAACAGTTTTTTTTGTCATACTTTGTGTTGCTTTCTTATTTACATATGCATATGCACACAGACACACCAAACACACATGCACATGTACTTGCCCACTGCTTACACCGGTACATACAAATGGGCCCCTGCCCATACACCTATGCACACACGTACACACACAGACACGTACACTCACCACACCCACAATGATAATGATGGCACAGCTAACATTAGGTAGGTTACTCAAGGTCTGACCAGCACATTGGGCTAATGCATAGATCAGACATCTACTAAGTCGTAGCCACGAGATCTTATTAAATTCTTTCATCTCAGTCATTACTTCATTTATCCATCAGTCTTAATTCATGCCCAGTGTGGTCTCAAAACTTTTCAGGTGTGGTGTAGATATATGGACTAGTCCGCACGCAGAGATACCTCCTTGCTGAAACTGAAACTCCAGTGCCACTTCAATAGCGCTGCGCAAGTCGGGGCCACAGCCTTTCCCCGTCCCGTCAGTCTGAACAACAGCAATCAACAGGGAGCAGTCAATGTCAAGTCGTCAGGAGGCATCCTCCAGAGGAGAGACACACACTGCACAGCTGCCAGGTTACTTCAGAGATGTTCAGTGGCGCCTGTTCTGATTCAGCATACCCAGGACACCACCTACTAAGCTGCCCTCTGACAACAATAATTGCATAGTTGAAGAGCCAGCATGAGCAAGTGCTCCTGCCGGAGGAAGCCCTCACGTCCATCCAGCAACAGTTTGGATGAATTTGTTGATAAAGGTGACCAAGACAGAAGCAGACAAAGGGCATGGAAGTGATTAGGTAATCAAAACCGAGGTCACCATGAGACCAGGGCATGAAGGGCCTCAGAATTTGAGACATACCTTTTTTATGCTGATTGATGAGGATGCTGCTGATGCTTCTGATTTACATTCTGGTCTGAGACTGCATGATAAGCCCGTACCATGTGCTTACTTTCATATGTCCCAGTGTCAACCAGGCCTGAGAGATACAGACACCTGCAATGTTGGTCAGAAAATTTGGGGCTGTATCCAACTTAATTTGTGAAGACTTGATTCAGCTTGTATTGATTTGATTTGATCTGACGTGACTAGTTTGAGGATAATTTTGCCAATGTATGCAGCATCAGTTCAGCTTCACAGTTCATTGTAGCTGAAAACGACTGCAAAGTTTGCATTATCTGGTAGTCTGTTCTGGTCTTTTAACATAACAATTGTGGATTATTTTTCTCTTTAAATGATATTCTGGAACAAATTTACATCAGTTTTATCCTGTTGTCCCTTTCTCAGAGGAACTGTACATTATAGATCTTTTTATGTCATTCGTTATCTTTTTTACTACATTGGTAGAACTTAGCCAAATAAAAATTATCACTGAATGTCACATCGTTTGCTATTCTATGATGAGCCATTATCCCCAAAGTTGTAAAAAGTAACTGTCATTATTAAAAACTTCTGTTGATATGATCATGATCAAAGACTTTTTTGTCGATATGATCATGATTGAAAACTTCATGATGTGATCATTATCAAAGACGTGTTGATATGATTATGATCAAAGACCTTTTTGATATGATCATGATGGAAGATTTTCACTGTATGATGGCCCAGCTCCTGGACTGCTGAGCCTTAGCTGTAATAACAAAAGCAGATTGCTTTGAATTGATTTGATGGGTAGTAGCTGTATTTTGTGTCATGTATAAGTGTATTCCATTCCCTGATTCTGACTCTTGAAAAAACAAACAAACAAAACAGTGGTTTCTGTCCGCTTGAAGCTGTACTGTCTATCTCCATGCACGGATGTAACAAATCTCATATGGAAAGCATGCTTGTCAGTAAAAGAAAAGAAAGCAGACTGCAGCGTTATTGAAAACAAGGCAAAATACAAAAGAACACACAAAACAATGAATAAAGTAATTGATTCTATGAACAATGTTAAACAATCCCGTAGAGTTTTCACAAACAAGCCTTCTTCAGATGTTACAAGCAATAAACATAAAAAAAATTGCAGTTAGTGTATGTTGTTGATGTTTTTGTACTCCCAGTTCTTATAGAACAGGGAGTACTTTAGAATGGGAACGAAGAAATGCTGTCTGTGTTGTGTGTGTGTCCGTGGTAAAATGTGTTCCACTCGCTCCAGACAAAACTACTGGACCGATCTTTCTGAAAATCTGTAAGTATGTTCATTATGGGCCACGGATGATGCCCGATGTTTTAGTTTCCGTTATAGCCGTTACTAACGGCTGTAACGGCCTGTAACAGTTTTTCTTCTTATGGAATATCTCAGAAAGTACTTGGCCGATCTTTCTGAAAATGTGTAGTATGTTCATTAATGCACGGATGATGCCCGATGTTTTAATTTCCCGTTATAACCGTTACTAACGGCTGTAACGGCCTGTAACGGTTTTTCTTCTTCATGGAATATCTCAGAAAGTACGTGGCCGATCTTTCTGAAAATTTGTAGGTATGTTCATTATGGGCACGGATGATGCCCAATGTTTTAGTTTACCATTATATCCGTTACTAAACGGCTGTAACGGCCTGTAACGGTTTTTCTTCTTTATGGAATATCTCAGAAAGTACTTGGCCCATCTTTCTGAAATTTGGTATGTTCACTATGGGTCATGGATGATGCCCAATGTTTTATTTGACCAGAATAGCCGTTACTATCGGTTATGACGCCCAAAACGGTTTTTCTTCTTTATGGAATATCTAAGAAAGTACTTGGCCGATTTATAAGCGGTTTGGATGATCTGTGTACAATCGGAGCCTCTTTCCATATGTGAGTGATGTAACGCTAAAATCGATTAAAACAGTTAAAACCGTTATTTTGCCGTTATTTCTTATATATGGGTGGATTTTAATGAAATTTGGTATACTGAAAGGTTATCACACATAAATGGCACTTCTATATAGTGTTTCACAATTCGACCGTTAAAAACCGTTATTCTTGACATATTGTCCGATTTGGATGAAGTTCGGTATGTACATAGGCTTTAGCTCAGTGATGACTAAAATACCAGTTTCAAAAGTACATCGGTTATTTAACCGTTAAAACCGTTATTTTGCCGTTATTTTTTTACATATTGGTGGATTTTAATGAAATTTAGTATACAGAAATGTTGTCACACACAAATGGCACTTCCGTATAGTGTTTCAAAATTTGACCGTTAAAAACCGTTATTCTTGACGTATTGTCCGATCTGTATGAAATTTGGTAGGTACATAGGCTTTAGCCCAGTGAGGACTAAAATACCAGTTTCAAAATGCACATCGGTTAAATAACCGTAAAAACCGTTATTTTGCCGTTATTTATCTCAGAAAGTACTTGGCCGATTTATAAGCGATTCGGAAAACTGGGAGTACGTTTATATGCTTTGCATCTTGTTTTTTTTTCAAATGAGATTCTATTGCTTTGCAGAGAGAACAGAAACACTGTGACGAAAATCCTGAAATACCTATGTAGTTCCCAGTGTTCAACGAACAGACAGAGAAACTACATCCTGGAGTTTTGTCGTCACCATGCCCTTTGCCCTGTTAACGACACAAGGGTAAGTTGTTAGGCTGAATTCAGTTGATTTTAAAAACCTTTTCACCTACTGACGAAAAAAAAAAGTACACAGTTTTCATTCGTACTTTACTTTCAGGCTTTTTCGTGAACATGTCTTTAAAAAAGCAAAAAAAAAAGATCAACTCCTTGGCCCCCAGAGACTTGCATATTGATATGTGGTCATATATCTCTCTCTCCTCTTTTCTCCCTTTGTGTCTTTATCACTGTATGTGTGTCTTGCAGGGTGCAGTAGCTGAGAAATTTTAATGCTGAGTATTTGGTCGGCGAGGGTTGCAGGTCTTGAGCCCTTGCAACACATAAGAAGCGAAATGTAGAACAACAGTTTTCTGATCTCTCAGGTTCAAACTTGTAAACACGCTTCAGCCAGTATAGAAACTCTTGCATGTGTTTTACGCACAGATCAAATACCCTTGCGCTACAAACTGTATCAGTGCTCTGCAAAGTGTGGAAAAATTGAAAAATATCCAGGTTGCAGCTGAGAGGACACTTGAAAAGATGGTTCCACTTTGCATTTCCCACTGCCACTGGTGAACACTGTTATGATAACACTATTGTACTAGTCTCTGTTCAAGATCCACTTTTCAACTACTGGTCATAGATTGATTTTATATATATATATATAAGGTATGTCTGTATGCTTGTCTTTCTTCTCTCTCTGTATGTATAACTTTGTCAGAGATCACTGGTCAAAATTAAGCGCAGAATTTAATGTTAAAAAAAGTATTATTGCAGTGATCAATGCTGAAGTGATGGCGATATCCGTAGTGACACCTCACCAGCAGTGCCTGTATTGTGTGTGTTCACTTTCAGGATGAACCCAGTGATGGCATGCCACAACTGACGTCTCTGACCCAAATCAGGCAGGACATCAGGACCAATAGCATGGCCAGAGAGGCTGCAGCCTCGTCGTCAGACGAGGAAGACGCTGGGTGGACATTCAGCATGAAAATGGTCAGCATGGTAGGTGAAGGATTCTTCTCCATTTCTGGATGTCATTCCACATTGATTCAACTTGCGGGTAGTCCAAGCCAATTGTATCGCAGTCAATAGGAAAGATGAAATCACTTTCATATACAACTGTAGTTTGTGACCAAAAGGAGGTCTCCAGCGAGGATATGATCACTTCAGTGCAACATGTTCCGACTTAAAATTCAGCCTGCTTCAACTGTACATATGGAAATGGATCTCTGGTCATTCTCCACCTGGTCACAGTCAGTTTCTCAAAACTAGCAGCATTGTGTTCTTAGGAGGTCACCGTGATAGTCTGATTTGAGGCAGCCAGGGATGTTAGCATCTCAGGAAATGTTATGAACAGGCTGGTCAACCAACCATGGGCAAGGGCATGACTGGAAGCTGGATAAAGATGGCATTAGTTTGCAGCCTGGGACATTTTGCGACCAGCTCCAAAATTCAAGAATAATATGTTTGCACATAATTTGATGAGAGCAATTGTAAATTAACGAGAGGGGATACGTGACATGGAGAGGAGGTAAGGGTAACTTACACTAGGAGCCTTAAACATTATCTGTCACATGCAGAAATTGTCATGAAGAAGTCGGATGTAGAATAAGATAGAAGCTGGTTGAAATCTGTCATGGCAAGACCACACAGATTTGAAATCACAGAGACAAGCCTGACCTTTATTACATTGATATATTGATGGAGACGGCTTATCACTCTGTAGTCCAGCCACTCTGCACTCCAGTCATCTTATGCTTTTCATTACTGGTTGAACACAGACTTGGATTTTTATTTCATTAGAAATGAAAGATGTCAGCATTAATCTGATTTTGGCAATCACAAATTTTGAAAACTAAATACTGACAAATAGAAATAAAAGATGTTAACAAACAATTTTTGAAAACTAAATAATGACAAGCAAAGGTAACTGGTGGAAAAAGTATAAAGTAATTCAAATTTGTTTTTAACAAAGTAGAATGGCTCAACAAAATATCGATTAGGCTATAACAACAGTGAAGCCATTGAATTGCTAGTTATTGTTGTTGTTGTTTTTATATAATTGTTGCTGTCTGTGTGCTTCATTCAGCATCTGCTGGGCTGGTTGAGGATCCACCCAACAACCGGACATGTACAGCTGACTGATGCACATGATGCCATGGACCTGGTCGTCATCCCTTCCCAGTTGACATCCGCTGCCTCCCCACACCAGTGTCGCTCTTCCTGTGACTGCAGCACGCCTGTTACAGATCAGCAGCCACGCTGTCCCTGGATCCATCCATGCTGCCTGGGATGTGTCGTTGTCATCAAGGATTTCATCATCGTTTTAGAAACGTTTCATGATGTCAGCAACGTTAGAGACTGTGCTCAGGATCAGAAGAGTAAAACCCTGTCTTACCTGGTGGTAGCTTCTGAAGACTGTGTGCGTCTCAAAACAAGGAACTTGCAAGGAAAGACTGAACTGATCAGAAGTCAGGATTCTTCATGTAGGAGCGGCAGAACTACAAGCGATGGACACCTGCCAGAGCCTCACAGCAGGCTGGTTTACATAACAGAAAAGTGTCATCTCAGTACTCGGGCTACACATGGTGAATCACAAGCCTCTCTGCAGTTCTGTGCTGAGGGGGTGTTGGTGACGCCCACAGACAAGAAGTCTGACAGTGACTGTGACCTTCCTTGTGACCATACTGATATTCTCAGTGATGCAGCATCTCCAAGAAAGAAGAGATGTGATGTCAGCAGTGGCCCAGCCCACCAACACATGATCAGAGAGGACAGTGTCAGCACAGTGGAAAATAGTGATGCTTCTTTGTCATGCCAGCAACATTACTCCTTGCCCCAGTGCCTACAGGTGGCACAGCCACTGTCGTTGGCCTTTGAGGCCAACAGTTGTCGGTGGTTTGACCTCATTCACCCCCCTGGCCTGTACAGGATGGTGGGGACGGAGGGAGTCGCTCCTCTACACTGGCCACAGGTGGAGCCCAGACTTCAGGCAGCCATGAAGAGAACAGGAGGACAAATGGCTGTGAAAGTGTCACCTTCCGCCGTATTGGACAAAGTGTTCATAGACAGTGGTGATGTAAGTATGCAGTAAAATTCTTTTGACATCACATTCTGTACCATGTCAAACTTGCATAAGCTATAGCCAGTTTGCTAGCTGTCCCTGTCCAGTAAAATTCATTTGACATCATAGTCTGTACCATGTCAAACTTACGTAAGCTATGACCAGTTTCCTAGCTCAATACTCGAGGCTTTTTAAGAATGTCCTGGAGGCCGCCTTATGATGCTCCGAAAACCTCTTCCATCGACTTTTATCTCAGGAATTTCTGAAAGACCAGGGCTGATGGTACAAAGAAAATTTCCTGCATCATGGGCAACACTTTTATTGCCACTTCAAGTATTCCTTATGCACTGTCAGAGCATTCTCGCTCCTCTCTATTTTAAGAATTCTGTGCAAGTTTTACATGCTATGCTTATATGAAACCAAAATTGGGAGCTTATGCTCCCTGTTTGGCTTAGTATGTCTAACATGTGAAAATTCCTGCCCGTTCTTCCTAGCTAGTGATGTTATGGTCCTCTTGGTTCCTTAGTGTGGGTCTGTGAATGGAAGGAAAGAGGTGAAGCTGTAGACTGGGAATGCAGGAAGATTTACGGCATAAGCTGACTTGGTGAAGTTACTCAGCCACACAAAAAGTATAATACAAACTCCTAAGGCAGGCTGTTTTTTCCTTTTTTTTGTTGTTGTTGTGAGCAATGTTTGACTTTGGTAACCCTTCACTGTTCACATATCATATATGAAGTCACAGAGTGTTTGGGCAAGCTTTTTTTTCTTTTTCGTTTTTTGCATATCTTAAATGCCTCCTTGAGTTCTAGAACCTCGGTTTAAAGCCCCGAACATGACTGAAAACTGAAGAAAGCTGTCATCTCTGAATAACCTCTGTGAAAACCCTTGAAACATGGCATCAGTAGAATCATTGATGTATGTGTGTGTTTTGTTGTTGTTGTTGTTTATTCTAAGAGGAGGGTGGTATTTTTTTTGTTTTTTTTTTTAGGGGGGGGGGGTTGGTATGTTTGTCTGTTAACACTATATGGATTATACAAAACTAGATTCTCTGTACGAATAAAAGGGAGACTTTTAAAAGATAGCTGGGCTACATTTGTTCGAATTGATGATCAATCTCGGAATCATCCAACAGAGATACTAAAAAAATCCTTATAAATTGTTTGGAACATTGCACTGGATATAAATCTAATAATTTGATTGGGGGATATTCTTTTTTTTTTTTTTCAAAGGCCTACTGAAAATATATCGACTTTTGTTCATCCTTTTGTTCTATATCTCCTTGAATTTTGACAGCAAATGAATGCGTGAAATTGACCTCAGGATATTTCTCAAAAAATTACATTGTGCTGCCATGCAGCATGCACTTGCTTTGAACTATTTCCAGAAACATGTAAAATGTTTTTTCCCCACAAGCAGAACACATTAAAGTTCTAAATTTATCACTATATTTTCCAGTGGATGATAGTGTTTGCAGGTGGCCTTGAGTACACAGAAATTGGGTAATATGACATGGGAGAGAGATGAGACGCAGATGTTTTCTCTTGGAAGCAATTATTTTGTGTAGATTTTGGGGGAATACCTGAAAATTGTAATGATTTTTTTTTTTTTTACTCTGTTGTTGTTTCATGGATCTGATTTACATTAACACAGACCGTGCAAATGGCCGGCATCCCAAGCCTGCAGTCAGCACTTTCAGACAGGTAAGATACACTTATGTATGAATTTTGATCTGTTTTCATGTTAGTTGTCTGAAGAACTTTTATTTTCTTTAGGTGAGCATGGTGAAGTTCAGTCATGCCATTTTAATTTCAGTTCACTCGCACACACCCTCGACACCCCAGAAGATTTAAAACAGGAGGCATTGTATTTTGCTGAAGTGAGATGATAGGGTGTAAAACTTCCACCCCAGCACTTGATAGAGTGCAGACAAAACCACTGGGTCATAGCCCAAGCATTGACAGTAGCTCAAAATTCGTAGGTGCTGGTAAGAAAGTAGCCTGTCCTTAAGACTATACAAAAAATATCAGAGCATGTCTAATAAGCATGTTGAAAATGCATCAATGTGACCTTTTGCATACATGTCATTAGTGTGTGCGCGTATTTGTAGATGTATGTGTAGGATGCGTGTGTGTGGAGTCCAAAAATGCGCATGCATATAAAATCACATGCATCCATCAGAAAGCAAACACACGCACACAGAGTTGCACACACACACTTGCAGTTTCACTCACACATGTGCACTCATATATTCACATGTGTTAAAGATGGCATAATCCCATGAAAACTGTTGCCGACAGGTGTCCAGGCCATTTGGTCAGCTTCAGAGGAGTGGTGATGTGGCGCAGACATCTTGTGTCCCAGTTCCCACACAACAGGGCCCCCAGAACTGTGGGTGACCTGGCCAGCAGACAGGACAGAGGAACTATTGCCATGCTGACACTAGCCGACTTGCTGGACACCAAGTGTCTGTGTGTTGGGGTGAGGGACGAGACGGAGCCGTCAGTGACTACATCTGTCTACATCAGTACCCCCAGGATGGTCTATCCCATGGGTCTGTTGCCAGGTGCTGGGCAGTAGGAGTCTGTGATGTAGATGGAGTGTGGATGATAGTTTCTTGAGCACACACACGCACGCACACATACTTCGACCCTGACTTCTAGCACCAGTTGACCAGGCCATTGTTTTGGTTTTTGTTTGCTTGTTTACAAGTTTGTTTCTGTGTTGACTGTGATCTGGCAAAACTAACAGACATTTTCCTTTTGTTGTATGCAACACAGCTTTGACCCTTGTGAAGGGTGGTTTGAAAGGAATGCTATTATTCTTTCCTGTAACAATACAACTGGTATTTTTGTAAGTTCCGAGCACTTTCACATTTTGTGAACTACCAGCATACTCCTGTAAAGTCCCCTTTCTGTACAGACTTGACTTTTCATAACATTTCCAAGGTCATCACAAACAGGTTCCTCCATATTGACATTTTCACACTGTATTGAAAATCATGTTGTTGCACGGTTGTGCCAGACTGTTCCAGTAATAGAAGGTTGATGCGTTGCAGGTGCGGTTGTGGATTTTCAACGACTGGAGAAAAGGACGTCTAAAGCAAGCAACACCTACTTCAGCTTCCTGCCTGTGTCGTCACTGGACGTGCTGTCTGGCCCTTCTTCTGGCACACTTCACAAAAGGTCAGCTCACTGGCGTTTGCCAGTAACACTTGCAGCATCACCCACTCTGGACCGCAGTATGTTCCATAACCAACTGGGTTTACAGTCCTCTTACACTCATGTGACTTCATGATCTCAGGATCATTTTTTTTTTTTTTTGCAAGTTCTTTTTAAAGAAAATGTTTGCAGGTTTAAAATCAAGATTAACTTTTCTATCTTTCCACAATGTGAAATATGTTACCTTTTAAGCTGTGTCTCTTGTCATAAATGTTTTGAACGCAACAACACTTGATCAGTCTCACTGTTGCAGTTAATGCTTCACTGGGACTATACACGTAAATCCTCGATGTGGTTGGAGGCATCGTACTTTTGTTTAAATATATAGGGTTGTTGATTTTTTACAGAGATCTAGTGCCCAGTGCTAAGAATGTGTTGAAAGAGAGACTGCCAGAGTGCAGCCGAAAGGTCTTAAAAAGAAGTTGTAAAGAAAGTAGTTGGTATTTATCAGTGAATCTATCCCGATAATCAGCTCCTTGGTGTCCTGGAAAATGGAACGTTTTTATTTGGAAAATTGATACTCTGCCAGAAAAAAAGTGAAATCACATTGTTGAAAATGTCTCGCATATTGTTTCTTCATACTTACTTGGCTTGGTGGTTGAGTAAAGTTTGCATACCACCTATCCTGCAAGCAAGCTTCCAAGGGCTGTACTGGGCATTGGAAGCAAACTCAAAACATTGCAACGAAACAGATGCTTTTACAAATACTCACATGAATACACATTAGCATGCATATTGTCACATAAGTACATTAATGAGAAAGATGCATATGTATAATGTGTGTGTAGTTGGCCAATGACCCAGCAGTTACCAGGAGGTGGAAACCGTGACCCCAGCTGGGAAGAGGCCCCTGTCACGCTGCTTGTTAACCTGTGGCGGAAAGTTGAACCTCCCAACATCTTTGTGTTGGAGTGCCACGTGTGTCAGTTCTTTCGCCTGAGCCTGAAGTCAGTGTGCGGTCAGTGTGGCGCCGTCTTCACGCCTGCAGGGTGTTCTGCTGCTGCTTGCCTCAATACCCACAAGTCGGTGATGGTTTCCAGAATCAGGTTAGTACAGTACCCCTTGGCCAGCTGCACTGTGTCTGCTGCTTCCAGCAGGAAAAAGTGGTCATAATACATTTCACAACACCTTTTGGAGCATTTGAAAAGAATGATAGCTGCACTGCATACCAAATATCTTCATGTGTCCTTTGTCTGGTGATGATCTTTTTTCCCTTTTTTTTCTCCTTTTTTTTTCCTTTTTTTTTTTTTTTGCGGAGTTTTAATTTTGTTTCATTCCATAAGTTGCCAAACTGTGCCTCTCAAGAATAAGAAATTGTATCGGGATATGCTCACTGATATGGAAAATTATGTGCAACACACATACACACACACAAAGAAAAAAATGTAAGGTGTGAACTATATTGAAAAACTGTCAAACGGGATGAAAGCTTTCAGAATTTATAGCAAGTAGTTTCTGCACACTAACTGGTTTTACTCGAAGATAAACATGTCACTGGAATATGAAAATTGACTGATCTGACTTTATCAAGTAGTACAAATGAAGTGTGCCTTTCCATAAACTTCTGCCATTTTAAAATGACAAGGATAATGTATTTGTTAAATCAGTCCATACATCTAACTTGTTGCCAGGAAGAAATTCTGTTCCATAAACAGGGAAAAAATTACTAAAAAAAAATTGTTCTAGATTGTTTGTGGAAATACATTTGCTCACGTTTAGGGATATACACATGCCTATAAACAACATGTTTATTCAGGCAAGCATTCACACAAATAAACACACACACACACTCTCTCTCTCTCTCTGTTTGAACTTGATGTTCCGACAGTAGTTTCATTATTGTTTCATATTGGATATGAGAGTTATGTATTTGCGTTATAGAAATTGTGTGCTTTTAAAAACATTTTTGAGCTTGTGGTTATATGTTGTATTAGTTTCTTTCTTGTTTATGAGGGCAGGATGTAAAAAAGCTGGAAAGCTTATTGTTTAACCCTCAGTAAAGATAATTTTGACTCTCACACACACACACACACACACACACACTCTCACACACACTGATACACTGTCACACACACACACTCTCACATGCACGCACACACACACACACACACACACACAACACACACACAGATTTTACAGCTTACAATCAGTCAATCATTTGGGCCATCAAACAAGTTTCTCAAACTTCAGCCAGTTTGGCTGTTGGTATGGGTGACACATCACACATAGCATGCACCATGTATAAAAATTTGAAAGAATGAAGGGGGAAAAAACCTGGCTGAGTGACTGATATTGACTGAATGTAAGGAAAACGACTGAATGTAGTGTCAGCCGGCAGCTCTTCAGTCAGCTCTACCCAGGTAGCCAGCATGTTGCGTAAATGAGGGTCTGGATTGTAAATCGATCGGAGCTTGGTCTCTAACCTAAGATAGGCACTATGTATGTAAGTACTCCTGATAATAATGATAATCTTGTTTGCTCTAACCAGGCTCCTCTTCCATCCTGTCTCACTGTCTTCCCTGTCCATTCATAACATTCACAGTGTACAGATCGTGCTCAGCTGGGTCAGAGGGAATAGTGTAAACGTTGCACCGAGATCTCATGATTAGCTGGATTCAAATCGGGACAGGACAACCCCAGTGTAATTAAAATGTATTAGAGAGCTATAGGGTGATGTATAAGTCCAGAGCATTAAAAATTTTCTCATGAAGAACTTTCTACATAAGAAAAAGTTGTTTTTTTTTCTTCTTGTGCCGTCTCATTTTGCTGTGGGGCTAATGCTGTGGCATACTGTTCACTCTGGCTCCCCATCCGCAGTCACACCATGGCATGTGCCGCCACAACTCCGGCACCAAGCAGTCCACAGGGAGCAGTTAATGTCATCATGAGGCAACCCACCAGAGAAGACATTGTACTACTGCTGCCACGTCACTTTGGTGGTATTCAGTGGTGCCTGTTCTGATCAATCATTCACAGAATGCTACCTACTAAGCCCCCAACTGATGACAATGATCATGTCACAGAGCCAGCATAAATGTCCCTCTCCAAAAGGCGAGAGTGCCACCACATCAACTTAATAACAGTCCCCCATGAATTTGCCTATACTGGTGATCTCTACACGAACACACCTTGAGTATAAATGTATTAAATCAAAACTGAGGTCACTGTGAGAGCAAGGCATGAAAGGCCACAGAAAAAGTCTTTTTCTTTTATTAAGCTGAGCAATGAGGATGGTGAAGTTAATGCAGTGGAGTTCCATTCCAGCCTGAGACTGCACGATTTTGTTTCACATTTGCCTGCATCAATCAAGCCTGAGAGATAAAGGCTCCTACAGTGTTAGGAAATTTGAGCAACACTCTCAGAGATGCATCCATTAAGTGGATGAAACTCAGTTTTGTGGTTCCAGTCTTTCCAGTTGAGCCCATAACAAACTCGGGTTTTTGTTAGAAGCCAGTCATAGCAGAAAATTTCCATAAGCAAATGGCTGTGATTGGAATAGAACTCAACAACCTCCCAGTCTGGAAGCAGTGACACTAGCCGCTGCTCCACAGGGGCTGGTTGAGAAAAAAAAAAGTTAATGTACAATTGTAAGAGACTGCTTGGCCAAATCTGCAAGGACTGAGTGTAAGTTAATGTACAACTGTAACAGACTGCATGACCAAACCCACAAGGACTGTGTGTATGCTTTGCAGTGTTCTGGTGGAGGATGGATCCTGTCAGGTGTTGGTAAACATCAACAGAGGTTGTCCCCCTGACGTTACCCGCAAACTGCTGAGAATGTCACCGGCACAGTGGTCGTGTCTGAAGACTGCTGTTCAGCAGCAAGGAGAAGTTTACTTACAGAAGGTACAGCACCTTTGTCCACCTGGACACTTCAAGATTTTATACTTCATTTTACCACCAGTAGACATACTGTAATAATCCACACTGCTGAAAAAAAATGCATCCCGAAAACATATGTGCAAGACATTTTTGGTAAATGTCATAGCCAGTTTTGGTTGAAGACAGGTGGCTTCAGTCTGTGTCAAAGCAACAAGACAGTAATATACCATTAAAAGTGCCCTCCGGGGGTTGCAACCTTGCCGTGGTCGGAGGCTTGCGTGGTCCTGTGATCCCTTAGGCTTTGCTGGCGGGGGCATCAATACTTGAAGATAGGCTGGTTTTTTAAAACTGCTTCTAGGCCTGAGAAGTCAAGATGCTGTCTGGCCTAAACATAACGTGGTAAGGAGTTGATGCCCCTAGTAGGGCTTCCTATGTCAGATAGGCTACGGGTGAGGATCCTGACTAATAGTAACCCGCCTTTCTCCTTTTCTTGTTTTCTGCCTTTCTTATTTGGCTCTTTTCTATCTTCGTCTCCCCTTCAAGTCTTCTTTTCCACACTCCTTTTCTCTCTGTGGTCTTCTTAAGATCCGCCGCGTTTGCCGTGCGGTGCGACCTGTGACGGAGGGGGATGAGATCCTGGTGATTGAGAGGGCCAACGCCCTCAACACATCACTTTGGCTCGGACCTCTCCTAGACAGGAGGTACACTCTGGCCCGCGTGTACTAATCGGCTCCCCCTTCTTGGGGCTGGGTCAAGACAGGCAGTTCTCCCGCTGGCCAAGTTAACCCTGCAGTGCTCGGCTCTCTGTTCCCGGGAGTTGAGCATGATCAGGGGGGATAGGGGTAGTGGCGATCTGTTTGTCGTATATCTCTCCTGAAGCCTGGAAGGGGTCAAGACAGTGATTTCTTGGCCCTGGCCCCTTAGTTGGACTCCAAGGTGGGTGGGTAAGGGAGAGACGAAATATAATTAAACTAAACATGGCTTCTTCAAAAATCATCCCCCCCAAAAAGAAGAGGAAGGCAGCAGCCCCTATTTCAGGGGATTTCGAATCGGACAGTGACTCAGATATAGAGATAAGAGAGAGGACAGGTTTTTGGGCTTCCTGGCTCGTGATAGAAGGGACGGAGCAGGAAAAGCCCATTTCAGCTCTGAGTCCTTTTGCGATCCAGAAGGGCTTCCAAGGTCTAGCGGGTGACCCTCAGTCCGTGAAAAGGCTATGGAACGGATCATTCCTCGTCCAGTGCAGGTCAAAAAAACAATCGGAACAGCTGTTGAAGGCAAAAAAGCTCGTGGACAGAGAGATTCGGGTGACTCCCCATAAGCAATTGAATTCATCCAAGGGAGTTATTCGGTGCCCGGATTTGAAAGGTGTCTCGGAAGTGGAGATCAAGACAGAACTTGCATCCCAAGGTGTGACAGAGGTGCATAGGGTGACAGTCAAAAAAGGTGCAGAAAGAGTGCCCACCAACACCCTCTTTCTGACATTCTGCAACCCTGTGCTGCCTCAGGTCATTAAAGTAGGGTACCTAAATGTCCGTGTGCAATTGTATGTCCCATCCCCGTTGAGGTGTTTCAGATGTCAGAAATTTGGACATGTCAGAGATCGCTGTTCTGGGGAGGAGGTGTGTGGTATTTGTTGCAAAGCAACCCATGATGGGCCATGTAAAGACCCGGCTCATTGCGCAAACTGCGGTGGCGACCACCCCTCCTCTTCACGCAACTGCCCTGTCTGGATCCAGGAGTCCAACATTCAGAAAATTAAAACAGAAAAGATCTCATTTTTTGAGGCACGTAAGCAGGTTGTTGGCAGTCAGACACCAACAGCGTCTTCATATGCTTCAGCAATAAAGAAAGTAACGACCCGTTCAGTCTGCTGCCAGACTGATGAATTTATTTTCTCAAAGACATTACAAGGAAGACCGTTAAGCTCGGGTGGAAGCAAGTCCACCACCTCCCAACCCAAAGTGGGTGCCCCTGGTGGAGGCAAACAATCCGCCACCCCTCAGACTGCCCAGCAGTCTACTCCATCTGCTGCTGGGCAGATGAAAAAGCCAGGCCTCCCGCCTCGAACTTCCTTGAACAGTGCCCGTGCGGGCAAGGGAGTTCAACCAAGTGTGGAGATGGTGGAGATGAGGAAGAAACCTCCACCATCTCCAAAATCCAGACCTTCTTCACCTGTGGGCAAGTCTGCCAGCAGGTCTGAAGACCCAAACAGTCCAGTGAAACTAAGCAATAAATTTGCTCCACTGAACGCAGACGATGATGAGGAGATGACTTGATTTCTCTCCTGTTCATCCTCTGCACCATGGATAGTAGTAAACTAATCCATTGGAATATCCGTGGCCTAAATTCAAATTTTGAGGAGCTGCAGCTTCTGTGTCAAACAGTAAAACCTTCCGTCGTGGCTCTTCAAGAAACTAAAATTCAAAGCCAGAAGACCTTCACTCTTTCTGGCTTTAATATTCTTTCTAAACCTGCACAACCATCCACATTGGGACTGTCAGGCGGTGTTGCCCTTCTTTTACACAAAACTTTGCTGTTTAGTCCTGTCGCTCTGACTACCTCCCTTCAGGCTGTAGCTGCGAGAGTCACTCTCCACAAGACTGTTACAATCTGCTCACTGTATCTGCCACCTTCTGTCCCGGCTTGTCGTCAGGACCTTGTCAGTCTGATCGGAGAACTTCCTCGACCTTTTTTGCTGTTGGGTGACTTTAATGGTCACAATCCTCTTTGGGGTAGCGTCAGTTCGTCATCCAGAGGTCTGCTTCTTGAGGATGTCCTTTCAGACTTTGATTTGTGTTGTCTGAACGATGGAGCTCCAACTTACCTCCACTCTTCCACAGGTTCACTTTCATGTTTAGATTTGTCGATTTGTGACCCCTCGCTGGTCCTGGACTATGAGTGGTCTGTCCATGACGATCTGCACGGAAGTGACCATTTCCCTGTTCTTTTAAAACCCTTATTAACTGAAAACATCTCTGTCTCACAACATCTTAATTATAAGAAGGCCAACTGGAATCTTTTTGCCACCAATATTTTGAAAGAATTCCAGGACACTGATTTTCTTCAGAGTCCAGACCCAGCTGAATCTCTGACTAACACTGTGATAAAGTGTGCTAAAACCTGTATTCCAATGTCTTCCAATAAACTCCAAATGCCCAAAACACCCTGGTTTAATTCAGACTGCCAACAAATTTCAAAAGTTCGCAAACGGGCTGAGCGTCGGGTATACCACCGACCTTCAGGTCCCAACGCTCGAGCCCATCAGAAACTCCGCGCCAAATCGAGACACACTTTCAAAATCAGTAAACGTCGGTCTTGGAGAAACTTCTGCTCCGGGCTGACATCAAAAACTTCAAAGAAAAAAGTCTGGAACATCATCAGAAAAATCAAAGGGAAAAACACCAACCCCTCCATTCATCACTTGAAACTTGCCGATGCTCTGGTCACTGACAAACAAGCTGTTGCCAATCTGTTGGCTTCCACCATCCAACAGAACTCCTCATCTTCAAATAAATCTGCAGCCTTTTTAAAAAACAAACAACTCAGAGAGAACTCTTTATACGATTTCACATCAGACAACTCTGAAGCCTATAATCTCCCTTTTTCAATCAATGAACTGAAAACAGCTTTACAAACCTGCACTGACTCTGCCCCTGGTCTGGATGATATTCAGTATCAGGTTTTGAAACATTTTCCAGAAACCTGTCTCCAGACCCTTCTTAAAGTATACAACCATATCTGGACCACAGGGTGCTTTCCGCCCTCCTGGCGGAAAGCCCTGATCATTCCAATTCCAAAGCCTGGAAAGGACCTTACCAACCCTTCCAACTATCGTCCAATAGCTCTGACTAGCTGCCTCTGTAAGTTGTTGGAGAAGATGGTCAACTCCCGTCTGATGTGGAAGTTGGAAACCGATGGCCTTTTGGCCAGTCAACAGTGCGGTTTCCGGAAATACCACTCGACAGTCGACCATCTAATCCGTCTGGAAACCACCATCCGCAATGCCTTTGTCAATAAACAGCATGTGGTCGCTATCTTTTTCGACCTCGAAAAAGCGTATGACACCACATGGAAATCAGGAATTCTTCTGGACTTGCACAGACTTGGTTTCCGTGGTCACCTGCCTCTGTTTATACAGAACTTTTTGGCTGATCGACAGTTCCAGGTGCGTGTTGGCACCGCACTCTCTGACATCCATGGGCAGGAGTTGGGTGTACCTCAGGGGACATCCTTTCTCCTGCCCTTTTCAGCATTAAAATTAACGACATTGTAAAATCGGTAAGCCAGGGCTCTGAGTCCTCTCTGTTTGTTGACGATTTTGCACTGTACGCAGTTGGAGCTTCTTACGCCAGCGTACAGCGTCGACTCCAACTTTGTGTCAACAAGATCCAACAGTGGGCCGAGGAAAACGGGTTTACCTTCTCACGTACCAAAACTCAGTCAATCCATTTTCACAATTTTCGTCAATTTTTTGTTGATCCTGAAATTCGTCTGGACAAGTCCACCATTCCAGCTGTAAAAGAAGCCAAATTCCTAGGAGTTATTTTTGATCAAAAACTCAACTTTCTCAGCCACATTAAAAATCTCAAAACCTCTTGCCAGAAAGCTCTGAATATTCTGCGGGTCATAGCGCACACTGACTGGGGCGCTGATAAGAAAACTTTGCTGCATCTCTACAGAGCCCTGGTCCGCTCCAAACTGGACTATGGTTGTGCTGTGTACGGCTCTGCAAGACCCTCTTATCTGAAACTCTTGGACCCTATCCACCATCAAGGGCTTCGTCTCTGTCTTGGAGCATTCCGCACCACCCCTGTGTACAGCCTGTACGCAGAGGCAGGTGAACCCTCACTGTCCAACCGCAGGCTGAAAATGTCTCTAAATTACTATATCAGACTGTTCTCAGAACCGCAGAATCCTGCCTATGACTGTGTCTTTGACCCCCAGTTTCAAAACAAATTCGAAAACAACCCTAACTGTATTCCGCCGTTTGGTGTTCGTATGCAGCCTCACGCGCGGAATGCAGGTCTAGACCTAGGAGTTGTGTCTGATTTTTCCAAGTTTCCGGATCAGCCTCCGTGGACCTTTTTCACACCAGAGATTCGTTTTGATCTCGCAGCTTTTCGTAAAGAGTCCACCAGCTCTCAGGCATACAAGGCATTGTATGCTGACCTCTGTTCAAAATTTCCATCCTGTCAGAAAATTTTCACTGACGGTTCCAAGTCTGAGGATGGAGTGGCCTGTGCAGCCTATTGCCCTGGTGCTCCTTCTCAGATACTGTTAAAACATATACCTCCAGATGCCTCTGTCTATTCTGCTGAACTTACTGCTCTGGTTCTGGCATTGAAAATAATTTCACAATCTACCAAGAGGGACTTTCTGGTTCTGTCGGATTCGCTGTCAGCTTTGGAGGCCATAGCTGGCCGCAACCTTCAGCATCCAGAACTTTTACATTTCTTTGAACTTTTTAGCAAGTTGAAAGCGGATGGTTACAACATTATTCTCGCTTGGGTTCCTGGTCATGTTGGCATCGGAGGTAATGAAATGGTTGATCGTTTAGCCAAGAATGCCACAAGAGAGAAATTGTCCAATATTTATATCCCTTGCTCAGATCTGAAACCCAAAATTAACGATTATGTGAGAGACCTCTGGCAGGAGGATTGGAACACACAGACGGATAACAAACTCTTTCAGATCCGTCCAAACCTTAAGGAGTTCCTCCCATCTATGTCTGGTGGTCATAAAGAAGAAACAGTTCTGTGCCGGCTGCACACCGGCCATTCGTATTTTACCCATTCGTACCTTTTAAAGAATGAAGAAGCGCCGTGGTGCATTCCATGTCATGTGCCACTCACAATGAAACATATTCTTTTAGAGTGTTGGGACTTGCACGATGTGAGACACAAACATTTTACAGCAGAGTCCATGAAAATCCTGTTCAGAGATGTCCCGCCTGACGTGATCTTTGAGTTTTTGAGAGAGATTAACATTTTTCATCTGATTTAAGATTTTACGGATGAAAGATTTTTAACGAAGTTTCTGGTGCGTTTCTAGACGATGTCATTTAAAGAGATGTGTGAAAGGTGTTTTTTGTTTTTTGTTTTTAAATGACTTGTGAGTTGATTTTAACGTGGTGACAGCCCTGATGTGGCCCCTTGCGGTCGGCTGGGCTATAAGCAACATTATCTTATCTTATCTTACCATTAAAAGTGTCAGCATTGACAAGTGTGAGCAGTAAGTTCTTAATCATACTGAATTGCAATGTTCAACTTTAAGTCAAAGAAGAAAAATGACGAGCAAAGAAGTCTCAAAAACTATGCCAGTTTCCTAGAATATCTAACAATTCACAAGAAGTATCACAAGTATTGGGTACACATGGTTAGTACAGAATGCTGGATATGTGAGGCACATCTGTCAATAATACAGACTAAGGATCAAGTTGGGTTTTTTTTTTGTTTTTTTTTTTTCAGTTACATCTTTTTAATAAGATTTCCTTTTCATCATGGGCAGGGCTTTGAAAAGGAGATGATGAGGGGAATAATGAGGGTGCATTGCTGCAAAATGTGCAGTTAACTGGCAAAATGTTGTTCTGTTTAGCAGAAGCAGTGCAGATGACTACTTGAAATGTTTGCTTTTGCTCTCGCTTACCCAGTTTTCTTTTTGTCTTGAAAACCCTCTGTCCTCCCAGCAGTGACTGGGTACCTGATTCAGCTTGGGGAAGGTTACAGGTAGCGGAAGGAGTGGGATAGGCTCCACCCTTCATTGTACCTTGCCTCAGACAAAGTGAACTTCTAGCAGTTCATCTCCCCAATGGCCATTGGACTTTGTATGAGATCTGCTTAAAACTGTATGCACTGGGTACTCGAACTCCTGCCACAGTTTACAACAAAAGTCAAAATTGACCATAATTGTCCTTTTCAGCTTCCAGAGGAGTTAGCTCCCTTATGTATGTGTACCCCCCCCCCCCCCCTCTCGATCCTGATTGTGTGTCAAGCTTTTCAAGCATTCTCCTGGCTTGCTTTTTTGTGTGTGTGTAAGCAGCAAGGGAAAAGATTCTCCTATCATCTTTTAGTGGAGAGCGAGTTGAGAGTATTTGCCTAAGCAATGCAGTGTATAATTTTTTGCCTTGTGGGCTCTTCAAGTGTTTAACTCTCACCCCTGGATCATCACTACCTTGAAGTGGTATGTCCATGTCTTGCCCATGTGATGTGCAGTTCATTAGGCAATCATTGTCACTTTAACATTTTAAAAATCTTTAGGAGAGGAGGCAACAACAATTGATGCTTACTTTTTCATCCATATTCATCTTAAGTTGTGATGAGTGAATGTGTGTGTGAAATTGTACAGGCAACAAGAATTGTTATATGAATGTGTGCGTGTGTTTATTGTAAAACTAATACAAACTATGATACTGTTGGGTGTTTAAGTATGTGTGTTCGAACTTATTGTCACAAAAATAATGATGATCCCTGAAGTAGTGAATGATGGTGTATGATATGAAAATGACCTAACATCGCTGTCCTTGTGGAAGCCATGGATTTATAAAATTCTCTCCACTTTTCCGTGCAGTTTGGATATGGTGGAGGCACAGCATTGGAAGAGTTGTTGTCCTTGCTGTGCGACAGTCGCAGAATAAAGCGGCCATGCTGGTTGATGTTGCGAAAGCCATTCCATTCCAGCGTGACAGGCAACAAGGGCACTTCCAGGCTGGAGGCTCTGACAGCAGACGGTAACACTCGTGGCCTTTCATAGGGAAAATCTGTTGTAAACGATTTTGTGTGTGTAGAGTCAAGCGTGTTATCCTGAAACAGAAAGGACCAGAATCGTACTTTGAAGCTGACCAAGATTCGAGTTAGACAATGCTGCCAGATCCAATCATGCCATTCAGGTTAACTGAAATTTTAGGATATCCATTTTCCAATGACATGCGATTGATGTCTTTAGTGTGTGCAGTTTTTTTTCATTTCGGTCTTTGTTTTCTCTTTTGCTCCAAACACAAAAACGCGAAAGGCCACACTTCAATCGTTTTCATCATTGTTCCTTTCCATCAGAAATAGGATCAGTATTTGCAATGGAAGGATTTGTTACATAGACACTTGACAATTTAGTATATATAAAGGCAAAGCAAGATGCTGTGTAATTGAAATTTCATGAGTAATATAATGGTAGCATGAATAACATTGGTTCATATGTAATGTGAAGTGTGGGGGAAGGAACTATAACATGTATTTATCCAAGGTAGATTGAATTTTCACTTTTAGTGAGGTATTTTGAGATGGCATCTGATGAGTGATAGTCATGTAGAGAAGCAGAAGAGCATCAGGACAAACATCAAGTCACATTGTGTCCAGATCAGTTGCAGAGAAGACATGAATGATCAGATTAAGTGTGGATAAGTCTTATTTTTTCTTTCCATAGATTCACTTATGCAGTCTAGTATTTTAATGAAATAGTTTGGCAGGATGGATATTTTATTTTTTCCCCCCGTTTCTGGTTATCTAATGTTTAACCATTTCAACCCTTCTCAGTTCACAGCTTGCCAGCCTCACCTGCCTCATCAGTTTGGGCTGATACGCATGAATGGAATGGGTGTTTGGTTCAAACTGTTGTATCTCAGAGACTGAGTAATCGAAAGGTTTACAGTTTCATGAGGTTATTGCAAAAATAACGTTTTTTTCAAAATAGTGAAATTTCATGTAATATGATGCTTTGTCAACCTAAAAGTTTTTTTTATATTCTCTGTGTAGCTCTATTTTCCAATGTAAACCACACACACACACACACAGAAGTAAGCATGAGAATTGTCACCCACTCTAACAGTTTACATCATGTTCATGACTGATAAACAAGTTAGAGTAAAAGGGCTGCTTCTTCCACATAAACCAGTTTGAGTATACAGGCCGTTTTGTCCACATGCTGTTTAGGCACAGGATGAAAATGAAATTCACGGCGTTCCAACGGTGTTTGGGCAAAGAGAGGAAGAAATTGAAAAATAATTTGTCACAAAATATCAGATTCAAATGAAAGTGCCAGCCACTGATTCTTAATGTTGATAGCACAGCATCCGTAGACTGTTATTTTCCTGTTAGATGCTGCCATTTCATCAGTAGCTTTGGGGAAGACAGTGTTTCAAATGGTCAAACGGGTCTGTATGAAAGGTGGTTTTAGCCACATGATGCCGACAATTTTCATGGGTAATAACAGACTGCATCAGTACGTTGTGACTACATCAGTATGTTGTTTGTAGAAAGATCAAATGATGTGAACATTGGAAAGCGCAAAAACGTCTTTTTTTTTTTTTTTTATCCCATCAATAGTCCGCAAAACATTCACGAAAAGCTTTAGCAGTGGATTTTTCTTTAAGCAGCGGTCAGGTTGTTTTTATTGCTTTTTACAAGCTGGGTGTTGACCACTACTTTTAGATCAGAGGTTAAGGGTCTGAACAGTACAGTTGTTTACCGGCTGGAGGATGAGACGTATCCTTTAATTAAGAGATTATCTCGAACATCTTCAGTTTGTAGCTACATAACATGCTGGTTGTTTTTTTTTTTTTCTGCAGGTATGAATAGTTGTCTCTCCCTCAGCAGAGCGATGAAAACAGGTTCTTGTGGAATCAGTTCTTTTAGTATCACTGTAATAGAACGAGGTGTCATGATTGCCATGACCGTTCATGTGTTCCTTTGTCCTGCAGAGGTGATCACACGGACCATCAACACAGGTGAAGAAATGGTGGACACGCTGTGTCTGCCCTATCTGACGCTGGACTGTCTGGACATCAAGGAGCTGTGATAGCGCTCAGGTGTGTGGGTTTGTTGGGAACCTCTATCAGAAAGGTAGTTAATGTGGATGTAAGGAAGCCGTGATGGACAGATGTGTGGATGATGGAAAAGACAGGTGTGTGAATGTCAGGGAGCTGTGATGGACAGGTGTATGGATGTAAGGAAGCTGTAATGGACAGGTGTGTGGATGATGGAAAGATGTGATGGACAGGTGTGTGGATGTAAGGAAGCTGTAATGGACAGGTGTGTGGATGATGGAAAGATGTGATGGACAGGTGTATGGATGTAAGGAAGCTGTAATGGACAGGTGTGTGGATGATGGAAAGATGTGATGGACAGGTGTATGGATGTAAGGAAGCTGTAATGGACAGGTGTGTGGATGATGGAAAGATGTGATGGACAGGTGTATGGATGTAAGGAAGCTGTAATGGACAGGTGTGTGGATGATGGAAAGATGTGATGGACAGGTGTATGGATGTAAGGAAGCTGTAATGGACAGGTGTGTGGATGATGGAAAGATGTGATGGACAGGTGTATGGATGTCAGGGAGCCGTGATGGACGGCATGAAATGACACATCGGAAAACTGGAATTTGAACTGCTTGTCCAGATTGCCTGAAATCACGAAATGTGCAGGTTGATTTTTTTTTCTGAAGGTTTTGGTAAAACTGCGTCCTGACTACTCCGTCCGATCCAGTTTTTCTTTTCGAAACTGATCATTACTTCGTCGTTTTGCCAAGAGCTTGGGCAAATGCTGCTTTGGCCAAGAGCCACAGTATGGTTCGTTGAGTCCAGTGAAAATACATCTGCGATTGATGCCAGTGTTCAGAACAAGTTTTGTTTTTACAAATCACTTTCAAACCTGATTCATCAGCATACTTTGGCATAGACTCATGCTCTCTGGCTGATTGTTTTTTTCTGGGCACGTTATCTAAAATTTGATGCTGTCTGGCATCATTTCGTGCGTGATAGTTTGCAAGAGTTGTCACTCTCTGGTCAGATTTCCCCTCCTACAGTTAGAATCCACAGTTACCACTCAAGGATATCGTCTCTATTTCCCTCTCCCTCCCCCTCCCCCTTTAAGTTTGTCGTATTTTCTTCAGTCATGGGAACAGAATTAGATGAAATTGTATGGGTGAACAGGCCTGTAGTTATATGCTCACCAAAAAAAAAAAAAAGGAAAAGAAAAAAAAACATCATCCTTGCCTTACCAAACGTAGGTGCCATCCCTGTGGTCCAGAGGTCGGCGTGTCATGACTCCAGGTTTTCCGACCTTGCATAATCCGTTGGCAGTCTGTCAGATTCTCCCTGTCCAATCTTTGATATCATCTGTCCAAAGTCTTCTCCGACGTCCTCTTGCTCTCATGCCTTCCACGGTTCCAGTTAAGATGTTCTTTGGAAGCGAGTTGTGCCTCATGTATGTCCAAAATATGCAAGCTTTGTTGATCTTATTTGATGCATTAGTTCTCTTTGCAGACCTAGTCTTTTCAGCATCTCTTTATTGGTAAGTTTGTCTTTCCAACTTATTCTGCCCAAACGTGAAACATCAGAATATCCACATTTTGAATGCTTCTATTTCCTTTTCTGTTTTTGTACATAGTCCATGTCTCCGCTCCATGCAATATGATTGGAAAGATGTAACACGTCAACAGTCTCAGCTTTAGCTGGAGTGTTATGTCTCTTGAGTTAAAGATATCTTTCATTTTCAGGAATGTTGTCTTTGCTTGCTTGATCTTTGAGTGACTTCTTGCTCGCATCATCCATCTTGGTATATGGTCTGACCAAGATATCTGGACTTTTCAATTTCTTCCAGTTCATGAATGTCAACAATTACATTTGCAGTCTTGTCTTTTTCACATTAATGTTAAGACCTTTTTGGTCACTTTGTTCTTTAACAACGTTGACCATCTTTTGTAGATTTTCTTTGCTTTCTGCCAACAATGCTGTGGCATCAGCATACCGGATATTGTTGATGTTTTTTTCCACTGATGGTGAGGCCCTCAGTTGCACTTAACTCTCTAAATATGTATTCTGTAAATATATTAAACAGATACGGTGACAAAACACATGTTTGTCTCACTCTTCTTTTGATCTCTGCTGGGCTTGACAGATCTTGGCCTACTCTGATGGCTGCCTTTTGGTTCCAGTTAAGTTCACAAACGGTCCTTACGTCTTTACCAACTAAACCAGCTCTTTCTAGTGAGGTGGTGAGTTCTCTGGGGTGGACACGGTCAAAAGCTTTGGCATAATCAATGAAGCAAGCACAGAGATCTTTTTGTACTTGCATCTGTTTTTGTGCTAGGTATCCTAACTGATTACAAATACAAATACATTCATTGCGTTTTTACCTCGACAGTTAATGCGAGCTGAAAGGCCACTTTAAATGGGCAATTTGTGATTCTGGGTTCAGTTTGCAAGACAAAGCACCAGTTGGTTAATCTATTAGGCAAAAATGAACAAATATTGTTCAGTCTTTTTTTTATTTTTAACATTCTTTTATATAACAGATTTCATCTTGATTTATTTCAGCAAAACAGTCATGCCCACTGATCTTGCATCTCTTATTTTTCACGCCTGATGATAATCAGGAGATTGGTATTTCCTGAAGTGATGATAATCAGGAGACTGGTATTTCTTGAAGTTTGTTACCCCGAGTATCATTAATACAACTTACATATATAATTTGTTTCATACAAAATAAACAAAAATCTATACATTTCACACGCCTTTTTAATTTTGCTTCCACTAGAAATTAACTTGTGCCCATGATTACATAATCTTCATTCTGCTAGTAAATTTATTGAAATTTATCTGGACTCTTCAAGAACATGTTTGGGGTTTAAGGTTTAAATCCAAGTATCATATAACTTCACAGTTTAAATCTATGAGCCAAGTCACATACCTATTGCACCAGTAACCTCCACCCAGTCCACATGCCACTCCCATCCCTTGCCCCTGAGATACAGGGTTGCTGGCTGAACTTTTTGCTGGAATAAACTAGACCACATAAGGTTTCGGTTGAAGTGAAAAAAAAAGCGTAGTTTTTCATCCAAGGGAGTTCTTCTAACACCAGATACTCAAATTCTGGTCACCACAATTTATTTCTTGAGTTTAAACTACAAGCTGTCTTCATGAATTTCAAAAGTGGTAACTACAAATCATAGTCAAGAAAAAATATCGCTGCCTTCGGTTTCTTAAATTAAGTGAACTCCACTGCATACAGGAGGTAAGGTGTCTCCAAATGCCCAGATTTTACCTATCAAGATGCAGAAACCCTTCAGCTTCAGGGTTCTTTGCCTCCCTATCCCTGAAAAGGGGCTCTGCCCCTTGATCCCACCAGGGGGCCTCAGGCAGCCCCCTAGACCCCTGGCCTTCTTGCTTTTACTTTTTTCCTGGTTTCATCCATGTGTTTAGAGGTGAGGGAGTTCTGGTGGACATGTTTAGAGGTCAGAGAGATCTGGTGGACATGTTTAGAGGTCAGAGAGATCTGGTGGACATGTTCAGAGGTCAGGGAGCTCTGGTGGACATGTTCAGAGGTCGGGGAGCTCTGGTGGACATGTTCAGAGGTCGGGGAGTTCTGGTGGACATGTTTAGAGGTCAGGGAGTTCTGGTGGACATGTTTAAAGGTCGGGGAGATCTGATGGACATGTTTAGAGGTCAGGGAGTTCGGGTGGACATGTTTAGAGGTCAGGGAGATCTGATGGACATGTTTAGAGGTCAGGGAGATCTGGTGGACATGTTTAGAGGTCAGGGGATCTAGTAGACATGGTTAGAGGTCAGGGAGTTCTGGTGGACATGTTTAGCGGTGAGAGAGTTCTTGTGGACATGTTTAGAGGTCGGGGAGTTCTGGTGGACATGTTTAGAGGTCGGGGAGTTCTGGTGACATGTTTAGAGGTCGGGGAGTTCTGGTGGACATGTTTAGAGGTCAGGGAGTTCTGGTGGACATGTTTAGAGGTCGGGGAGTTCTGGTGGACATGTTTAGAGTCGGGGAGTTCTGGTGGACATGTTTAGAGGTTGGGGAGTTCTGGTGGACATGTTTAGAGGTCGGGGAGTTCTGGTGGACATGTTTAGAGGTCGGGGAGTTCTGGTGGACATGTTAGAGGTCGGGGAGTTCTGGTGGACATGTTTAGAGGTCAGGGAGATGTCATATAGTTCTGGGGACGTCATGGAGCTCTGACTGGCATGAGTGAATGAATGTCGGGAGCTCTGATGGACATGTCAGGGAGACGATTGAAATTTGTTTGGGTGTAAAGATGGCTGCCTAGGATTAGCTCCAATGGAGATGAGGTCAAGTGTGAGTTCCATTGGAGATGGGGACGGGTAGTTCATCTGGAAATTGGTACTGCTGCATTTATGGCTTTAACAGTGATTGTCTTCCAATACAAAGAAGAAAAGAAAAAAGTAGGGGATGGTGTGTGTGTGTGCTGTTTTGCTGGCTTCACCAAAGTTCAAAGTGTTGTTGCAGATAACACTACCAGCACCACCTTTGACTACGCAAAGTGTGATGTTCAACATGGTCATCCTTTGGAAGGACTGCTTGGAGTTGTTGAAGATGCTGGAGATTTTCTCCGATGCCATTTTCATTGTTTTGACGATTGCCTAGCTGTGATATTTCTTCTGAATAGGGCAGAAGGGCCTCTCATCACCAATTACTTATCTTTCAACAGTCATCTGTTGGAAGGAGTGCTAAGATTTTTTTTAGGCTACATTCATGCTGGTCCACACGTCTTGCTGTGCAGCACAAAGAATGACTGAGGAAGGACGAAAAAGCATTCATGCTGATCATCCGTCTTCTGCAGAGAAGGGGAATGACTAGACTGGACGTTGTGCCAACCATGGGCTACTATAGTAGGACAGGATTTTACACCACACCATGAACACTTGCAGCCCCCTTCAATGAGGAAAAAAAAAAAAAAAAGAGGGGGGGGGGGGGGGGTGTCCTTCCATCAGTCTAGACGTGCGGACCAATTTGATCCGTCCGCACGTTTTTTTTCTCCTTGGGTCAAAAACATGCGCCGTCAGCATGCACATCATAGTGTTAGAAAGAAAGTTGCATTTCTCTTTTGCTCCACACAAGAAGACATGTGGACCACCATGAACGCAGCCCTATGCCATTTTCATCCATTCCTGTTGTGATAAGATGTATGGAGACGTTTTGTAACTGAAGGGTTTGAATGAAGCATGTTTGCGCTCTGTGTTGAGCACATAAAGCTCCAGAAAACTAAGCATACATGGTATGAACCAATTCTCCAGTAACAAAACAAAACAGGAGACCGTTTCTTTTTGTAGTGAGTGGTTTGTTCATTTTCTTATACATAGTGGAACTGGTATAAAAGCAGCTGGAAAAAAATCTGGGGCTGGACAGCGTATCTCATTCTGGAGATTCAGAGGTTCCACCCCATGGTAAGAGCAAATTCCAGCAACAAAACGTGAATGTATACTGTAAGCTGGGAAAAAAAATTGGGGGGCAGGACCAGCCTATCTCCATTCTGGAGATTTAGAGGTTCCACCCCATGGAAAGAACTAATTTTCACAGAACTAAACAAGTCTTTTTTTTTTATGGCAAGTGGCTCAATCATTTTCTTATATGTAGCATACAGAATAATAACTGAAGAATGCAGCAATGAGCAGACATTGTTGGTATGCTTCTCCCCACATTGTCTGAATAAACTGCAGCAGGCTTTCTTTCCAGTTCATTTTCCTTCTCATGTGGAGCCTTCAGAATGACGACTTGCGTTTCTATGCATCGGTCGTATCACAGATTTTGTTTTCTTAAATGGCGAAAGCTGGGAAACCGTCACGTCTTGGGCTTAATTAACATGCGTTCCACTTCAGCTACAATGGTAGGTACCTCTGCCATGGCTCCCTTCCCTGCACACACACACACACACTCTTTTCAAAAACAGGTAGGAGAAGGGTTACAGGATCGTCGATCACCATGGTTGTAGTGGCAACACAGTTAGGGGTGATGATAGTAATAATAATGATAACTGGTAGTAATGGTAATAATAGTAATGGAAATGATTCTAAGAATAATAGTAATGGTAATAGTAATAACAAAAGTATAACAATATTAATAAGGGAAGGAAGAATAGAGGAGGAGAGTACAAATTATGAGAAAATGGAATCTAATAGGTATACTAATAGTTATGATAATCATGATTGTATTATATAGGAGGCTGGAAAAGTGATAGGTTGGAATGTTGAAAATATTTTAATGCATAATGATATCAATAAAAGTAGTAAATATAACAGTTGTAACAGTTATGAAGTTGTAACAACAGACAATGATGATACCAGTAAAAATATTTGAATTGGTAATGATAATAATGGAGATAGTGATGATGATAATACTAATTAAGGTAGTAAAAATAATAAAGGTAATTTTTATTGTGTGATGACGTCATTGTTGTTATTACTGTTATTATCACTACCATTATGCTTATAATTGCTATGTCCTGCTGTTATATACAATAACTGAACAACTACAAAATGTGTGTGTGTTTATGCGTGTTTGTGTATAGGTGTAGCTATGTGCCCCCCCCCCCCCCCCCCCCTTCTCTCCACCCTCATAGCATCAACATCCAAAAGTAGCATGTACCTAGTTACAGCTATCTTCCTTTCTCCTCTCACTACACTCGCTCCATTCTTTACTTGGATACCTATCCACTCCCTTTTCTTCATCTGGTTTTCTTCTAATTTTATATACTATCTCCTCTGCAAGCCTTTCTCTTCCCTCTTTCCTGTGCATATGGGTAGGTATGCAAACCCTCCACCCCCATCTTTTTTTTTTTCCAATAGGAATGCTAGCCCTTTACTCGCTGATCATTTCTATTCCTTTCCAGCCACTATTACCATTACTAATATTACTCGCTTATCATTTAACAGTACTGTTTGCTTTGTATTCACTGACCATTTCTATCCCTTTCCACCAACTACTATTATCATTATTACGATTACTTCTACCACTATTACTATCTTTATCATCATTATTACTAATATCTTTATCATCATACCATTATTATCATTACTGTCATTGTTATCGTTACTGATGTTGCTATTACTATCATTATCAATATCATTATGCTTATAATTACTAGGTTCTATCACAATTATGCCCATCGCCAGCAGAAAGTTGTAGTAGTAGTAGCAATGCTTATATACAATAACTAAATCAGAGAGAGAAAATGTATGTAGGTATGCGGTCCCCCCTTTCCCATTTTTATTTTCATAACCTCCCTTTCCGCCAAATTCTGTACCCTTTCACTCATGATCACCTCCATTCCTTTACCTACTTTACCATTATTTACATACTATATTTATCCTTTTACCTACTGTTACCATTATTTACATTACTATATTTTTATCCTTTTACCTACTGTTACCATTATTTACATTACTATATGTTTATCCTTTTACCTACTGTTACCATTATTTACATTACTATATGTTTATCCTCACTACCCTCTCCATGCTCCAGCAGCATGGTTAACTTTTACTCACTGCTATCAGTATATCTCACTGTCATCATATCATTATCAGCACTATCATCATCACCATCACAAAGACTTTTATCATTCCTATTACCTTAATTAGTATTGACATCACCATTATTACCAATTCTAATATTTCTACTATGACCACATTATAACTTATTAAAACTTGGTAACTGTTACAACTATTACATTTATTACTTTTATCAATACTTGTTATACATTACATTTCCAACATTCCAACCAACCACTTTTCCAGCCTGTATCATTCCTATCATCATATGGTTACAATCATTATCATCGTAACTATTGAAATACCTGTAAGATTCCATCCTTCCCATAATTTGTATCCCCCTCCTCTTTGTTCTTCCTGTCCCCCCTCCCCCGTCCTCCCTACCCTCATTATTGTTAGCAGTACTACACGTCTGTCCGCAGAGGAATCTTTAGTTGAAGACAAGGACAATAACTCCTGACCGCCTATCGGTCGCAGGAGGGGAAGGGATGGAACGGCCGCGGTTTGTTTAAACAGCGCACTTCTGCTGACAGCTGCCAGTTTCCTCGTGCTAACCTCCCACAAGCTTTCCTCCCTACGCGTAATGTGATACTAGCTGTCTGGCTGATAGTGTGTGGAAAATAGGGTGCTGTGTTTCTTCATTAATACTTTGTGCCAGAATACAACGAACTGTGGTCGATTGATGTCACTGAATTGTGGGGTCTTCGACTGACAGAACGATACCAAACATGAATGCGTCTTCTTTCATACGCATTGCTGACAAGCACCACAAAGATCTGCCAACAAAAAACGATTGAAACAGATAACAAACACACAAAGTGAATTAAAATTTCAACTCGGTGGAGAGCATGCGTTTCTGAATCTATCTCGCTCATTCTGAATCTTAATGGACATGCATATCTTTCCTTTACAACTGACAGAAAATTATTCGTGGGACTCCTACCTGACAGCCGGTACTGGGCCAAAATAAACAGTCACTGTCGGCACTGGCCAGCTTCACTGGGAACACGGTGGCAGTTTCCCTACCACGGCCTTGGCATGTTTTGCTTGTTTATCTGCGTGCTCTGCATGCTCGTGATGCATGCCGATACTGATTCTATCACAATCGCACCATGCTTTTAGTAAAGCAATATTTTAGCATGCCACACATGCAGATCTCAGTTATAAACGATGAAATGCTTCCTACCTGACCTTGTGCTTTCGCCTGTTCGAATCATTTGAAACTGACGTCACATATACACATCAATGCAAAAAGTTTTCTCATTTTCATCTTCATGGTGAGCCTACTCACGACTGGAGAGAGAGAGAGACAGCGTGCACACACACACTGACAGAAACCACACACCAACAACAGCGGTCAATGGTGACTGACAAACTGACGTAGACACACTTTCATTAGTATCGAAGCATACATCAGACATGTCAACACATTCAAGTGCCGAGTTGGATGTGCTAGCTATGACTGATGAGGTTTGTATAGAGAATGTTCGAGGCTTTTTCACGGGGGTCGATACCAACAGAGAAAATGACACACTTTCATCTGTGTGCAAGCAAAGATCAGACTGATCTAAACATTCTTAAGCAGATCTTTTGACGGGTCGGCTCTTGTTTTCCGATGACCAAGAAGGCCGGCTGATTGAAAGAATGGACACGATGTACATGCTGAAAAGACTGATCGAAAGTTCCAGATTTCTGACAATCTCTCTATGTCACGAGCAGCATTTTCTTTTGTAGTATAACATTGAGAATGTGCTGACATGTGTCTTGTTTTTTTCAGTTTATGGTAGCATTTTATGCAGATACACTTGGACTGTTTGTCTTCTTCATCACCAGAAATATCTAGAGTGAAATACTGCAAAAATCATTGGAAAAGTTGACACAAAGTCTAGCGTTTAATCCTTTATCTTCTACCCTTTCTGAGCACACGATTGCCGCACACATGGCACAACAAATCTATATGTCTTTTGTGTTCACTGAAGTTGTGTTCAAACGCCTCCGCCATTGTTGGCACTACAAACACGCACGCGTATGCACGTACAAAAGATCAGAATGAAGTAGGCCTACACGTAAGCAACAAGACTAGCCAATGCAGGGTTGGTTACACATGCGCGCGCATGTGCACACACACACACACACACACAGAGCGAGAGAGAGAGAGGGGAAGAAGAAGAGCACCACACACATACACGGCTTGCTGAGCTAACACTGCCTCCATAGATATACGTATACATGTGCCGGGTCCTGGCCAACTTATGAAAACAAACTTCTCTATGAAAAAAAAACAAGAACACGTGATGAACCGAAGTTGTATCAAACGGCACAAACAAGAATCGCAACACACAAATCACGCACACAGTTAATTATATCCAGTTATGGAGTATGAAAGAATAATAATCCGTAAAGTACAACAGGAACAGCACAGCATGAGAACACATGCACTCCCTTGTGCACAGCTGTGGTACACGGGGCGCTGCTGGCTCGTCAGCACTCAGCCATGAGTCACGCAGCCTGCTTATCGCCTGCCAGGCAGGCAGGAGGAACTAAAGAGCGCGATTTTCATCTCGGCCGGACAGCTGTGACTATTATTATCATTACTATTACTGATACTTTTTTTATCATTACTTTTGTTATTACTATTACCATTACTATTGTCAGTATTATCATTATTACTATTACCAGTCTTATCAATATAAATCTTAATACTGATATTACCATTATCATCACCACCAATGACACTGTTACCACTACAACCATGCATTCAACAATCCACTTGCACTTCTTTCTCCCCTTCTGTATGTATAGCCACTATGAATACTACAACTGCTATTGTCATATCACCAAAAGTGGTAGTAATCCTATTATTTTGTCAATTCTTTTATCGTTATCACTGTTTTATCATCATTATCACTGTGATCAGTATTATAATTATCATCCTTACTATTTTACCTCGCATTGTCTCCTTCCCAATGGCCTCGTTTTCATTCTACGCCCACATTGCGCTGAATATGAAAAGATAAGTAATTGCTCGTTCTTCATTTTCCTTGTCCTGCCTGAAGAAGACCTAAGAGGTCGAAACATGTCATGTTTTGTCTTGTAATTTGCTTGTCCACGTTAATTTGCAGTTATTTCAAATTCCTTTTTCTTTTTAATTGTTCCTTTATGCATTTGTTACTAGAGTTTTCACTTCTGGGCATTTTTTTCCCCCCTTTCATAAATTCATCAATTCACAATTGTTAACCTCTGGCAAGCAACCCTGCTGTCATGATGTAAGCCCATGATAAGGACCAAGTCCTATAGCCTCATGACCATTGGCAAGGTGAACTATTTAGAGGTTGACCCATCTGGGACATGGTATGCAGACCTGTTTACCGATACCATTTCACCATATTTTGTACACACATTTGGTGGAAATACGATAAATAGGGCAAACTAAAAACAGAACGTCGAGAAAAATTCTGGTGATGAAGTTCTTGAGCAGTAACTGCACTTGCAGAGTCCAACCATAGCGGGGGCTTTCAGGAAAGAGTGACAACTTGTGCAGACCTGTGCGCGTGAAATAAACGTTAGGCAGTATCTGTTGCTTCAAACATCGAAAAATCCGGCAAAAGAGCCTAATCTCGTGCTAAAGTATGCTGATGAAAGTAATTTGCATTAGAAAGAACCTATTTCACCGTAGTTTATGAAAGATCAGGTGGTTACAACCCAAAAGATGGCTCTCCAGTGTGATGGCAGGTAACCCCCCCCCCCCCCCCTCCCCCCCAAGCGCTTTTACAGAAATTTGGAATTTTGTGCGCACTGTAGAAAATACGGTCATTTTCCTTGAAAAGTACACCAATCGCAGTTTTAAGGTGAACAGGTCTGATAGTTACTAGTAATGTAGTATTCCACTGCTGCGATACAAACAATGCAAGTTTGCTGCAGCATGGTTTAAACTTTCTTGTTGGAGTACTCCTGTTTTGTAGAAAATACTCTTATTTTGGATTTGGAATACTGTAAGTCAAATTTTGGGGTAAACAGGTCTTACACTGCACTGACCTCTGACCTGAACCAGGTACGCATTTACTACCGAGCGAACAAACAGGGTTTTCAAGCTGTAAAACTCTGGCCCCACAGGTTCAAACTCATGACCGTCGGCTCCAAGGCAAACATTCTAACTTGGACACGCTCAGCATGGGCCTTTTTTCTAAATTTAAAAAAAAAAAAGAAAGAAAGCCAGAAACCAATACTACTTAACACATCTCATTTGTATGCAGATGTTAAAAACATGCTCCCCTTCCTCTCTCCACCCTCACGGCATCAACATCCAAAAGTAGCATGTACTTATCCACCACCGCAACACCAGCCTGCTATATCCTCCACCAGCATACACACACTACCATACCTCCCACTATTTACTTCATGCAGAAGTTACAGCTATCTTTCTTTCCCCTCTCCCAACACGCTCTCCATTAATACTACAACTACTATCATCACATTATCACCAAAAGTGGTAATAATCCTCTTTATTTTTTTAATATTTTAATCATTATCATTATTGCTATCATTTCTATTATGATAATCATTAACTCCCTTTGTCCCCTTCCCAAGGGCCTCAGTTTTGTTTTCTTGCACCAAATAGAAGATATATGACAGCTCATTCTTTGTTTTCATTGTCCTGAATGCTGTTTCTCTTGCCTGAAGAAGACCTAAAAGGTTGAAACATGTCGTGTTTCTCTTGTAATTTGTTTGTTCCTGTTTGGCAGACTCAAAAACATTTCTTTTTAACACATGCTTAAGAAATCATGCGATTCAATTCAGTATTCGGGAGGTTATGGAAAAGTAAATAAAACAAACATGCGCAGTTCCTAAAAATGGAGTATGCTTGAAGTAAACGCGGTCCTTTAAGCTACACTACACTGACAGAGACCAGAAAGGAGTAGACGCAACCTGTAGTTGTATAAAAAAAAAAAAATGTAACTATGGTGATGCAATTCATTTTCTAACAAACTTCACGGCGAAAGAAGTCTAGAAGTGATGTAACCTTGGAACCACTCCCCCTTAAACAATAACAAAACGCCTGACATTACCTGTATCCCCGCAGGCCAGTTTCTTGCTGATGCAGGGGATTTCAATGTAGCCAAATCCTCTGAGCTTGTCAATCTGCTCTGCCGTCAGCGGGTGCTGCCACATGTAGGTGTTCATCGCAGGAGCAAACAGCAGGGGGCGCTGCAGATCCCAGGCACGCACAATGCATGTCTGTCACAGACAATTACAGATGATGCACATCTCTGTTGCATAATACTAGTACAGTCCAAGCTAGCTGAGCACATAGAACTTTTAAGTCAAAGAAAGAACCAAAGAAAAAATTCAATATTAAAACCAGCTTTCATTTTAACTGGCACTGAAACGTCTTGCGCTGAAGTGAATGAAGATAAGTGATTGCTCGTTCATTTTCGTTGTCCTGAGTGGTTTGTATCTTGCCTGCAGAAGACCTAGGAGGTCGGAAACGCGTCATGTTTTGTCTTGTGATTCGTTTGTCCATGTTTTCTTGGCGGTTCGCTATCAATCACATTTGAAATTTGTTTAAATAATGTTTAGCATAATCTGAAGTGTTTTATTGACTTTGTTATTAGCATCTCTTACCTATTTCTGTTTCATTCTTTCTCTGTGCATTTATGTGTGTGAGCCAGTCAGAATGTGTTTGTGTGTGTGTGTGCGTGGTTTTCAGCACATTTACTAGAAATTATAAAGTGTGACCTCCTAATCTGGAAACTTGATTTTTGCATCGAGTCTGACCCTCTAACTTTTAGGAAATAATTACCACTAAATGCATGTTTTGGAAAAACAATGGCCTGGCTTGCAGACTATGAAAAAGAACAGATTGCGCTTTTGATACTATTTTTTTCCTTTCCAGAAACTTTATTGTACAAACCAGCAATTATTGACTTACAATCATCATTAAGGGGGGAAAAAAAGCAATATTGGTGCATGCCGGCCCACTCACCCAAGAGCAGACAAGCACACACACACATTTAAGTCTAGAAAAAAAAGTCTTAACAGTTGAAATTTGTTCTGATTTAAGATAAAACCAATGTCAAGTGGACCTGTGTCAATGTCCGTATCATATACATTAGATGCCAAGCCGATGTTTTTGCAATGAAACAATTTCATGTTTTGCAAGAAGAGTTAAACTTCATGAATTATCCCTTTCTATGCCTCCCTCAAAACAACAACCTAAAATTCTGATGGATTATCATCAGAGACTGTGCAAGAAATGTTAAAAACCTGCAAACTTAGCAGAAGCAAATGGATCAAACAAAGCCAGTAGCCATGTCATACCAGTTTGATAAGGTCAAAAGCTGTGAACACTATGGTCCACTTTCCCACTACCAACATCCAGTCAAATGAAGATTCACTCAGCATGCAGTAGTGACTGCGAATACTTTTTTTTCCTACTCTGTCACCTGAATTTGCAAATTAGCAATTAATGACGAACAAGAACTCTGATCTATCATAACACTATTTTCGACCTCCTTAAAGAGAGCCTTCTCTGTTCTGACACCTGACTTGAATGTAGTTCAAGTTGTTTGCAGCCTAGCCAACAACAAGGGCCCATATTTGGGCTAGACTTGCGAATGACCTAACCTATCTATAATTATGACTTTTTTCATGCTAAACAATTGGGAGGAAAATTGCCGGTATCCATCTCTCAACAACACAAATTTTTCTACTTTCAGAACAACTGTAAACATGAAATGAGGCAGGGAACAGTAAACAATGAACAACAAACAAGTAGTGTAACTGTTGCTCCCACAAGAAAAATACACGCCCATAACGCCAAAGGAATGCTGCCTACGACACGGAATTGCCTAGCAGATATGACAGCAGAGCACACAGAACAAGGAAACATCCCCTCCACTGAATCACCTAGCAGATATGACAGCACAGAATACACAGAACAAACAAGGAAACATCCACTCCTTAGGGGGATGTTTCCTTGTATGTTCTGTGCTGTCATATCTGCTGGGCAATTCCGTGTCGTAGGCAGCATTCCTTTGGAGTTATGGGCGTGTATTTGTTTTCTTGTGGGAGCCAGAGTTTCCCTACTTGTTTGTTGTTGTAAACAACCAACCAACTTCCACCTAACAATCACTTCCCCCATTTTTGTTTCTCTGCAGAATGTAATCATGCAAGACCAACAAATGCTTTTCTGGTGATCAGAATACAAATTTGGTCATTCTTGCATGTGACCACATGACCCTCATACCAGCAAATTCTGAGAATTTTCATGATTTGTAAATTGCCCACCAGTCTGCCTTGATACAAAGACCCGTCTTTACACAGACTGAATTTTGATGACATTGTAGAGAGGTTTTCACAGTAGCATCACAATGAGGGTAACTATCAACAGAGATCACTGGTATCAACAGAGATCACCACTATCAAAGAGATCACATTATCATAAGAAATGGGTATGAACTTGACACCAAGTCTGTGGAATACCTTCACAAGACAGGAATGGGTCACAGACTTTCCGCTACCACAGTTAATAAATTGTGACTTGTACCTACAAACCACCAGATAACCACAAACACGCACATAATCCCCTATCTAGTTCACACTTAATAACAGATCATCATCAATACGACTGTAATCCAGTGATACACGCACTCACCAACAGATTATCACAGATACCAGTGGCCAGTTTGGCTAGAGTATTGGCGTCCAAAGGAGCGATGACCATCACGTCTGCCCAGCGACGCAGCTCTATGTGCAGCACAGGGTCACTCAGTGACCTCCACGTCTGTAGACGCCACAGTTATGCAAGAAAATAATAAAACAAAATTTCAATAAACAAAACACTTTCAACTTTTCTTTCCCAGATCAGGAGTAGCAGCAGCTTGCGAGCGAGTGAAAATAGATCCGTTTTTGCCAAACAAATCGTACCCATTTTGTTTGCCTAAGTCAGTACATATTTCTGCCTATAACAGCTTTCAAGCATTTCAAAATAAACACAAAATGCCTCTGAACGGTTCTGAAATGCTGAAGGACTTTATTCTCTTCTCTCTCTCTCTCAAGTTTTTGCTGGTAAAATGTATCCTCTCCCTCTCTTCATTTCTCTCTCTCTCTCTTCTTTTTCCTTGTTCTCTTATCTTCTGAGTCCTCTCACTGCTGTTACTCCTTCACCTGTAATCTGTACTCCTTCACCTGTAATCTGAATTCCTCACATACACAGCCGTACCTAAGCTCAGTATGTCTACTGCAGAGCTATCACAGCAGGTTGTCAAAAGACCACCTAGCACAAGAGAGAACGCACTGCTTATGAATAACTTTGACAGTACAAAAAAAAAATATATATATATATGTAATAATGACATTAATACCCAAGTAAATAAAACAAAAAAAACTACAACACAAAAAAAGGTTCTTCCTGCAGCAATGCAAATGTTGAGATCTTCAAAGGCTTTTGATCCCATTACAGGTTCTTGCTCAAGTGGACAGGTAATGGTGAACTGGATCCTGCAATGGGATCAAAAGCTGTCGAACAGCTCAACAGCTTGATTTCAGCGAGCAAAAAGCATTTTCAACTTCACATCGCACTCTCTGGAAGCTGACTGACTAAGCAATGCCTGTCTAGTAATACACTGAAACTTACTACTAAGGCTAAAAAAAAGTAATGGTAACGCAGCAAACCCCCCACCCCCCCTTTTTTTTTTTTTTTTTTTGCAACCCTACAATTTCCCACTACATTTTACTTTAGAAAAAAGACCTCATGCACTCAAAACAACTGAAAAAAAAAGTATTGCAGAACACAAATTGCGTACTGTTCGATCTACTGTAAGAGCCAGTATACCATAACAGGGGAGGTAAGTTTCATGCAATTTACTACAGGGTTTCCTTCACTGAGCTGGCAAAAAAATGTGCCTTTTGCTGTATGACTTCACTGCTTAAAATCGCTTTGATATTACTAGGACTTGTTTGATTAACGATAAAGACCCAGCATTAAAATGAACAGTGTTTCAGGTTCTCAGAGCAAGGTACATTCATAACCTTTTCTTGAAAACTGTACCTCCAGCAAGAATTTTCACGGCTACAGATTTAAATGAAACAAGGTTTTTTCCTTTAAATTCCAAAAATTCATTTGCTTTGCCATCATGGATATTTCCACTCTGACTTGTGCGAATGACTCTGCAACAAGCTGGCAGACTTTCATGGGAGTGTTCTCTCATGGTACTGGGTAATGTCTTTGGTGAAAAGGAGCTGAGCTACAATGTTGACAGTAAGAGTGCTTGAGTTCATGACTCACTGACTGACTGATTTATGGTTTGAGATTTAAAAAAAAAAAAAAAAAGCAGTTCATGTCTTGAAAATCTGATGTTGATGGAATCTTGTTCAAACTGCAAACCTCGACTGCCAATTTTCAGTATCAGTATGCGACATGAGACTTTAGACATTTGGTTTGTCCTGTTTAAAGGAAATGCATTCTGTGGCAGCAGGGATAAAGGAAAGTTTAACAAACTGACATTCTGATCATTCAACTCATTTCCATACGATCTTTTGCAAGTAAAATAACCTCTGAGACATCATTAATTCCTATTGTGCATAAAATACACTTAAATTCATATGCATGGACACGTTATCTCCCAGCACCATGGCGTGAAACATTAAAACTTTAAATATCAAAATGCAAATACACTTGCGCACACACCTCTCTCTCCCTCACATACACACACAGACACCATATACACTCTCTCCTCCCCCCCCCCCCCTGTCATACTCGTACTCACACACACACACACAATTTCGAAACACCCATCTAGAAACCCTGTGATAGAATCATAGCTGATGTTACCACTATAAAACCTTGCCTGAAATAACAGAACAGATAATGAATGAATATCACAGACAGCAAAATGCATTCCAGTTACAAGTAAACGTCGCAGAGTGCAGTCATTGCTGCGTAGTGTGTATATTCATATAAAAATAAATTAATTAAAAAATCAATCAATCAAGAAAAATCAAAAGGGGAGAGAAGAAGGGCAAGGAGAGTGGGGAAGTAAAGAACTGAGAAGGGGGGAGGGCAGGTGGGTAGAGGTGAAGGCAAAAGTAGGCTAACTGGGCTGGAGGAAGACTTCTGGCAAGCACTCTGAGGCAGAAGCAATAAAGTTGGAGGGGAAGGCAGCTTGGGATTCATAGGATGAGTATCTGCCTTGTATGAGCTGGAATGGGAACTGAGAGTGCTGGTGTGACAAAACTGTCAGTGACCGCCTCCAGGGTAGTCCAACAGCCCTGTAAGTCTCAGCAACTTCCTGTGTCCTCATTAACGATTCCGATAGCTGATAGCAGGCAACCAGAGTCGAGATCTGATGTGTAGCCAGAGATGGCAGGGTGCAGTGGATGGCTAGGGTCCTGGAGAATGGCCCAGGTTTTCCTGGAGCTCACCTTGTTGCAGATGTCAGCAAGGGGAATGACCCGGCCGATGACCTTGGCTGCAGCAGACACAATGCTGCCCAGTCTCTTCACGTTAGCTTTCTTCAGAGAGCTGAAGCAGCACAGGTGGTTGTAGAGGATGATGGACTAGATCACAGACTGGTAAAACGCGTTCAAGAGGGTGCTGTTGACCCTGAAAAGTTGAAGCTTCTGCAGGAAGAAAAGGCGCTGACTGGCCTTCTTGCAGAAGGCTTCAATGTTAGGGTCCATTCCAGCTGGTCATCAATGACTGCTCTAAGCTACTTGTTGGTCTGCACAACGCACACTTCAAATTCCATGCCTTTGATGATAAACAGTTGGATGTCACTCGGCTTCCTGGAGAAGTCAATGACCATCTCCTCTGTCTTGAATAAAAAAAAATTTTCGCACCAATCCATCAGATCACTGAATGCCTCTCAGAACTTGCTTCAGTCAATGTTCTGTATCAAATCCCAAGAGTGACATGTCATCTCCATACTTGATCTGCAGTTTGCAAACTCAAAATGGTGGATTCTTATCACCTGATGGAAGAGCTGCCCTATGTGGCTGTGGAGCCAGATTGAGTGAGCATTTCTAATAGTCCATGAAGAGGACTTTCTGACCGACTGAAAAGAAGCTGGCACATGCATGGATGCCAAGGAGTACTGAAAAAAGTTAACTTCAGAAATCACCACTAGGATACTGATAGCAATACTATGGCACTGTTTTATCTGAAAATTCTAAACTTCACATACATGTCCTAGCTCAAAGAAAGTCAATACGTTATTTTCTTAAATCTATTTGACAAAATATCAGGATGATTCAGATCTTTATTACTCAGGTACTTTCATTTTGAAAAAAACAAACAAACAAACAACAAAAACAAGTAGGTTGTTGGCAAGTTATACCACGGCGGCACCGGCACACTCAGAGCCACTGCATTTAGTTCGCTCAACGCTTTGCCTTTTGACCCCGGCTAGGCCCTAACCAGTCAGCCACCGCACTGCCAGATGCTGTGTGTGTTTGGACGCTTCGAGACTGGTGCAACATCATTAAGTTATATTTACTGTACAGAGGTTTTTAGACTATAATTTCTGTACGACAGCAATAGCGCAGTGAGTACTTGAGAGTGTGACAAAAGCTGGCATTTCGGTCTTCTCTGTGAGTACCATAATTAAGTTCGTGTTTAAAACTTTCTGACAGAACTTTGCGACCGGCAAAACCTATAGCCTGCACGCGCGTGCGTCGTTGGCCTGATGTGCTTATAATCCGAAGTAGGTCAGGCGTTGGCAAAAATCTTTGTGAATGAAAAGTTAGTTAGCATTTGTAAAGGGGTCGTATTTACACCGTTGTATACACACATATTTCTTCATTGTTGCTACATTTTATATGTACTATGGTTGCATGTAGAGCAACGTAGGCCTAATTAAAGGGAAACGTAGAGGATAACATAATTACTACAAGCAAAATAATACTGCTGATAACAGTAATGGTAGTAGGCCTAACAATAATAAGTGAATAATTATTATAATTATAATAATACTTCATTTCCAATCACTACTACTATTTCTATCGGCAAATTCAAATTAAAGTGTGTTGTTGGTAGTACCATTAGGGCGTTTGTGGTGTGTGTGTGTGTGTGCGCGCGCGCGCGGCATGTGTGTGTTGTGTGTGTGTGTGTGTGTGTGAGAGAGAGAGAGAGAGAGAGAGAGGGGGGGGGGGGATGGCCGAAAGGATTATGGAACAAAACGGTCATTCCCTCACTGAACATTTAGAACATTTAAAGGTCTTGTGTAGACGTGTGGGAAAAGGTCTAAGAGATCAAAGAAAGATAAAAACAAATAAGTGGTAACATGTTTGAGTGTTGCTTCTGAAATAAACGTAATCTTCAATGTGAATGTTCTGGAAGATAGGGAGGAAGTACATTCAAAAATAGTTTGTGTGTTTTGTGCAAATACTTTGAAAAATCTGACAAACCGCAAAAACTCAACTACAGCAAAGAGCCGTGCATTGGCAGAATTTGAAAAAGCCTCAAACTTATGGCACCAGTTTGACCCCAGTTTATCTGTCAGTCAGTGTGCGCTATGCACTCACTTTCAACAGCACAGTAAAGGTGGGAGACCAGAGAAAAAGATAAAGAAATCTGCCGTTCTCAAACAGTATTCCCAACCAGCAAAACGAAAGTGCCAATCAAACTCTGATCTTGATAGTGATATTTCATTTTCTGTCTCATCTGAAGCCACATCAACTCCGGCAAAAGTCCCTAGAACTGTATCAGTGCAGACTGTCCCAGCTGGCATCAATGAAGCATCATCTCCAGTCAAAAAACAAGTTTCCTTTTGTGTCACATCTGATGCCACATCAACTCCACCCAAAGATTCAAGAGGCGCATCAGTGCAGACCGTTCCAACTGGCATTGACAAAGCATTGTCTCCGTTCAGAAAAAGAATCCTCAGGCCTTTGAGTCAGCTGAAGGCACCACTGACAAACACAGAAGAAGCTTATTTCACAAAACTTGCCCGCATTAAGCTCTCACAGTCCAGTGATAAAATGACTGTCACATGCCAAACTGGTGGACAGCCGATTGTGCTGAAAAAAATTACAAAACCTCGGAAAGCATCAAGTGAAGCTCGAACACCACTTAGGAAGAAGCGAGCAAAAGAAATGAACAAAATTCGTTTGAATGTATCAGGAGACACTGAACAAGATGCGGCCAAACAGCAGGGCACAGAACTGAAGATGGCAAGCAAAGTACGCAAACAGTTGGTTCTTAATGAAACGAAATGTGGTCAAGTACCTGTAACTGCAAAACAAGGTCCTGCCCTTCGTGCGGCACTTGGCCTCAGTTTGACAAAGTACAGACTGCACAAACAGTTCCATAGGAGGCTCGGGGTACAGTTTGCCAGTGAACAGAAAGAAAGGAAAGAACAAGTCAAAGCACAGTGTGCAGAAGTAGAATGTCAGATGAGAAGTGTGGAGGTCTGGAATGAGATCGATGGGATTATGGAACTGGTTCCAACACCTTCTGCAGGCATTAAGGATGTCCCAGCATTTGTCACCAAACTGCTGGATGCTTATGACAATCAAGGCCGATTAACATGGCATGATGAGAGTATTCCAGAGAACGAAATCTGGATCAAGATTGGCGGTGACCATGGAGGCGGATCATTTAAAATGATGCTTCAAATAGCAAACCTGGTGAACGCTAATTCAAAGCATAACACATGCATTATGACCATTGCGGAATGTAAGGACACCCCTGAAAACCTAAGAAGACTGTTGGACCCTTACAAAGAGCAAATTGAAGACCTTGAAAGCATGGAATGGAGAGGCAAACAAACTCGCCTTTTTCTCTTTGGAGACTGACTTTTTAACCAAAATGTATGGACTGTCAGGTGCACAGGGGATCCACCCGTGTCTGTACTGCACAACAACGAAGACACAGATGCAACTGCCCCCGGAGAACAATGAAGGAAACATCAGCAAGAGAACGGTCAGTCAGATCAAGAGGGACTATCAGAAGTATAAGCGTGCAGCAAAAATGAAATCAAAAGCCAAACTATACAACAATGTCATCAGGAAACCAGTTTTAGACATAGAACTGAAGCAGGTGACACCTCCCTACCTTCACATCTTGCTGGGTGTTGTAAAAAAACACCATGACCTGCTTGAAGATGAGTGCCATGCTCTTGATGAACGCCTGGCAAGACATTTTGCTTCACTTGATGACATCACTCTTGACAATTGTGAGTATTTCTCAGTACAGTTTCAGCAGCATGTAAAGAGCACAGAGCCATTGGAAAAGAAAAAGAAACTGCTGAGACAACTCCATGCCAAGGCCAGAAGTAAAACTACAAAGGAACTTGAAGAAAGCATAAAAAGAACCAAGGAAGAAGTGGAGAAAATGAAATCTACAGCCACTTCATTGCTATTCCGTTCTGGGCCAATCACAGCAAATCTAGAAGATGTTCTGCGGGCAAACAAGATCTTCCCACAGGCTTATCATTCCAGGGCCTTTGTTGGGAACCACTGCAACAAGTATCTGAAAGAACCGGTGTATAAAAACATCTGTCAGAGTGTTGCAGAAAAGACAGGAGAATTCCAACTCGCTGGTCCCATACTAAATACATCCAGAAACATTCGTGACAAGTTCACTGAGCTGAATGCCCTCTTCTCTGATGTTCATCGGCGCATATCGCATCAAAGAGCCATCTGTGATGATGAGATTGAAGATACTGAAACATCCATTAAGCGGTACATGGCCTTTTTCAGAGAAAAGTTTCCCAAGACTGCCATCATTCCAAAACATCTGTTGGAACATCACTGTGTTCCCTGGATCAGACACTGGGGGACAGGAGTGGCACTGCTGGGAGAGCAAGGAGGCGAGGAGACACACGCCACAATCAATGCACTGTTGAGAAGAGTCTGGGGCTTGAAAAACAAACAGCAACAGCTCAAAGTCCTGCTCACAGAGCATCTGACACTGGTAGCACCACAGTTTCATGGACTGATACTGCCACCATGTGAGAAAAAAACAGCACTGATTACGGGAAACGTTTTGTAATTGTCAGTTTGTACATTCTTTCCCTTCGCATCTTTATATTTTGTCACTTAACAACATTCTAAGTATTTGTTTCCCAGCAGACTTTTGCAGATCATCCATTTCAGAGCGAGAGAGAGACAGGTATGAAAATTCATATGTAAGATTTGTTGAAATAAAAAAGCATACATAAGTACTATCCCAACTGACACAAAATAATTATGTACATGATCATCCTATAGAATGTAAGAGCATTATAATGTTACTTTCAAGTTGACATATGTTCACTGATACAAGTTGAATTGCATGTTTGTAATGGGTGTATATAATAGCTAGAAATATTGACCTTTATTTCCAAGATTATGCATATATTGATAAATATAGGTTTTAAAATTGTTACATTAAGTGAGAGTAATTACTGAACATCAACTATAGTTTTTTTTAGATTTTTTTTTCAAACAGGCAAAGTGTACTTCATGTTAAAGTGTGGGGGTGGGGGAGGGAATGGGGGTGGGGGCGGTTTGAGAGTGGAGAGGGGACAACAACAGCAAAAGCCCTGTCAGTGTCACACTATTCTGTAACACAAGCCGCTGATCTGAGAGTGTAGGACTCACACCACAAGACATGTGCAGACAAGACAGTTTGTGTTGTGTTAAAAGTGATTGTGAACAGTTATGTGATGAGAAGTGGATATTGACACAGAACCATGGCTTTACCTTCAAGGCTCGTGAGTACACGTGTGTGTGTGTGGTGTGTGTGTGTGTGTGTGCGTGCGTGCGTGTGTGTGCGCGTGCGTTTGTGTGTGTGTGAATCAGTGTGTGTGTGTGTGTGTGTGTGTGTGTGTGTGTGTGTGTGTGTGTGTGATCTGTTTTGTTCTGTTAAGTCATGCATGCACGTCAGTTTCAATTCAGCTTTCTCTCTCTCTCTCTCTCTCTCTCTCCCCCCTTTCTCTCTCTCTCTCTGTCTCTCCCTCCCTCCCCTCCCCGACCCACCTCAGTCTCGTATGCCGTGTGCTGTGTATATGTCTTTTTTAGTGTGTGTGTGTG
>CM065722.1:61908002-61988002 GCA_033310375.1 Conus canariensis | reverse complement strand
CAGAAATACTCACATCCCATTCATCTTCATCTGAGTAGACCTGGCAGTTGACTTTGCCTACGTCAAAGAAATGTCTGGAGTTTTTCGTCGTTATCAGCTGAACTTCCGGCTGAAACAAATTGTAAAGATGAATCAAGTTTCTGATGTTCCATATACATTAAAAAGCACACACACACACACACACACACACACACACACACACACACACACACACACACACAGATTAGATTACTGTAAAATAACCTACAATATTACAAAACTTCATGGGCAAATAACGCTCAAAGCTCTGTGATCAATATAAACTATGACTAGGCATGAGAGCTAATGTAAACTAGGAAAACTCAACAGCATGTACAGTGATTCAATTCACATCTTTCTGAACAAGAGGTTCCCTGCAGACACAGTTTGGATGCCTAGTGTAGAAACGTTCACACCCGACAGAGCTCCGACCCATGAATGCGAACAAAAAAAAAAGACATAACATGAAACCAGAAACATAGTAAAAGAGACTGCATGAATCAACTGAATGCAAAAAAACTGGGGCAAAATAATACCCGAGTAAAACAACAACAACAACAACAACAAACACCAATTAGGTAGACAAGGTAGGTTATGACTAAACAAATCTTCATATAAGATCATGATCATGAATGAGTACAGCGAGCAAGATTAAATCTGTGCATTCAGTACACTGGTCTCCAAAACAATTATCAAGAAGTAGCAGCATAAAAGAAAATGGCAGAAACAAGCTAAAACCTATCTGATCAAGAACAAACCTTTTCTTAAAACAATGTATATGGACGACAAGTAATAGTTTGTGATTTAGCTCTTTTCGAAGAATCTGATACATGGTCAGTATACAATTTTCCTGTTCCATTATGCACGTTATCTGACTGAAAGCTAAACACAGACTACGAGATCTTTGGATGTGTGAATATATTATTAATACACATCTATACAGTAGTACACACATGAAGCGATTCAAATGAAATGTCCGGCGGGTATTCATCATCAGGTGCTGCCTAGGGCTCAAACACCTTACCTCAATATTGGGAACTTATGAGGTCCAATCACTCAATGCAGCCACTCTGTAAAAAGTGCAGTGTATAATAACCATCAATACATTTATAAACTAAATCATGTTTGCATACCTGCATTGATAAACTGGTCAGTGCGTCCACCAGAGCTGGAATTTTCACCGAGGCTACACTTCCTGTGCAGCCCACCAACACTCTGGGTCTGTCCATCTTCAATCACTGGGTGAAAGAATCGGTTCTGTTCAGAGAAAAAAAGAAAGCATAAATACTATATACACATACGAACAGAGAAACACACACAGAGAAACACACACACAGAGACTCAAATTATGATTAAATTTATCAATAGCCTATGCTCAAAATTTGTTGTTAAAATCTGACGGCCATGTCTGTAGTCATCATCTGACCATCAATCCATTAAATGTCAGTTGTTTGCCATCTTGCTGAGGCAGAACTGGCTGAACAGTCAACTGTGAAAGCACATCTTTGAGGAGTGTAAGGGCGCTAGAAAGATGCTAAAGGGGGTGCAAGCCTTAATTACTGAGTTTGTTCCCAGGCACAAGTGACCAACTCCTTCCAGAACAACTGTTTTCTAAAGACATAATAGCCGCTGTCAAGACTCACCAGTTCCTTATCTTCAGCACAGCATTCAGTTCTCTTGATAACACTTCATGCTGCCCTGTTTCAGTATCATTAAAGTCAAGAAATGCATAAAGTAAGTGAAAAATTTCCAAATTACTTGCATGTTCCAACAGGTTTTTGTTTGTTTGCTTGTTTTTTCTATAACCATTCAGATAACACATCAATATTGGAGGAAGCATAGCATCTTCATTTAGTTTTATCATCAATCAGTATTAATAAAAAGAAAAGTCTCAAATTCTATTGCCCTTCATGCCCTGCTCTCACGGTGACCTCAATTTCAACATCCTCTCCACGTCGTTGGCTTCAGGTTGGTTCTGTCGGGGTCATCGTACTGGCAAATTCATGGGAGCTGTCAGACGAACATGGTGGCACCCTCCTGACGGACAGCTCACTCATGCCAGCTCTACAACTAAGCAATTATTGTCATCAGTTGGGGGCTTAGTAGGTGGAATCCCTGCATATGTTGGATCAGAACAGGCACCACTGAACACCACCAAAATGACCCAGCAGCAATGCAGTGTCTCATCTGGTGAGTTGCCTCTTGACAACCTGACATTCCCTGCTCCCTGTTGATTGCATGTGCCAGGACTATGGCAGGGGTTCCAAAAAGGCCTTCTCCAACAGGAGACCCTACGTTGCTACCCTAACCTACATAACACTGACCAGTTTATCAGTATGACTGAAGCCCAAGAGTGCCCAGAATAGGGGCAGGAGGGACAGGAGAGGAATAGGTGATGAAAGAACGTCATTTTGCAGCATCACAGAATGGACGCCAATCAGAGCCTGAAATTGTCCAGTGACTCAACTTCCTGTGGCAGCGCTTTCCAGTCTAGGATGGTCCAAGGGAAGAACACCTGTCTATTCTTTGTCTTGTAGGACAGGATGTCAAAACTGCAGACATGTTATTCCTGGAAGTCATCCCGTTGCCTTATGGCATTGGCATGAAGTCTGAATTATGTTGAGGAGTCCATGATGGAACTTTCTGAACATCTCCAGACAAGCTTTTTTTTTTTTTTGTGGTTTTGCAGTGTGACCAGTCCAATAAGCCAAGGATGGAGGTACTGCTGGATAAGTGACAGGGCCAGTGTGTGACTCATTGTGCTGCTCTGCATGGGGCCTTCCGCGATACCACCGACGGTGTGTGTGGCCAATGAAATGGCAGCACACTCAAGTATAAAATTAACATGGGCTTTATGTAGTTTCCAGAGATTTCTTGTTGCCCATCTTGAGCTTGTACTGCAGAAAGTTGCGGGTCTTGTTGGCTTGGTTGGTGACAGGGTTAATGTGGGATGTCTAAAGTAGGTCAGCTTCAATGTTGATAGTGTATGATACCAGGTGAGGTAAGGTAATGTTGCTTTATAGCCCAGCCGACTGCAAACGGCCATATCAGGGCTGTCACCACATTGAAGTCAACTCAAAAGTCATTCATTCACACAACTCTTTAAAATACATCTTCTAAAAACACACCAAAATTTTGTTAAAAATTTTTCCACTATAAAATCTCAGATCCAATGAAAAATGTTAATCTTTTTCAAGAATTCAAAGATCGCATCAGGTGGAACATCTCTGTACAAGGCTTTCATGGAATCTGCTGTAAAATGTTTGTGTCTCACATCATGCAAGTCCCAACACTCTAAAAGAATATGTTTCATTGCGATTGGTACACGACATGGAATGCACCACAGAGCTTCTTCACTCTTTAAAAGTACAAATGAGTAAAATATGAATGGCTGGTGTGCAGCGGGCATAGAGCCCTTTCTTCTTTGCAAACACAGAGGTAGATGAAAGGAACTCTTTTAGGTTTGGACGGATCTGAAAGAGTTTGTTATTTGTCTGTGTATTCCAATCCTCCTGCCAGAGGTCTCTGACATAATCATTAACTTTTGGTTTTAGATCTGTGTATGGGATAGATGTGTTAGGCAGTTTCCCTGTTGTGGCATTCTTGGCCAAACGATCAGCCATTTCATTCCCTCCGATGCCAACATCATTGGGAACCCAGGCCAGAACAATGTTGTGACCTTCCGCTTTCAACATGGTAAAAAGTAAAAAAAAAAAAAAAAAAAAAAAAGTGTAGAAATTCGGGCTGATGGAGGTCAAGACCAGCTATCGCCTCCAAAGCTGACAGCAAATCAGACAAAATCAGAAAGTCCTTGTTTGTGGATTGAGAGATTATCTTCAGTGCTAGAACCAGAGCTGTAAGTTCAGCAGAGTAAACAGAAGCATCTGATGGAATATGTTCTTAATATTTGAGGAGCACCAGGGCAATAGGCTGCATAGGCCACAGTGCCATCTTCAGACTTGGAACCATCAGTAAATATTTTCTGAAAGGATGGGAATTTTGTACAGAGACCGGCAAACAATGCCTTGTATGCCAGAAAACTGGTGGATTCTTTGCGAAAAGCAGCAAGATCAAAGCAGATTTCTGGTGTGAAAAAGGTCCATGGAGGCTCATCTGGAAACTTGGAGAAGTCAACAACTCCTTGATCAAGACCTGCATTTTGTGCATGAATCTGCTTACAAAGTCCAACGGAAGAATACAGTTGGAATTGTTTTCAAATTTATTTTGAAACTGAGGGTTAGGAACAGTCACAGGCAGGGTTTCCAGGTTCAGAGAACAGTCCGAGATAGTAGTTCTAGGATAGTTTTCAGCCTGCAGTTAGATAATGTGGGTTCACCTTCCTCTGCACACAGGAGTGGTGCAGAATGCTCCAATACTGAGACGAAGCCCTTGATGGTGAATAGGATCAAAGAGTTTCAGATATGAGGGTCTTTCAGAGCCGTACACAGCACAACTATAGTCTAGTTTAGAACGGACCAAGACTCTGTAGAGGTGCAGCAAAGTTTTATCAGCACCCCAGTCAGTGTGTGCTATGACCCGCAGAATGTTCAAAGCTTTCTGGCAGGAAGTTTTTAAGTTTTTGATGTGACTAAAAAAGTTAAACTTTTGGTCGAAAACAACTCCTAGAAATCTGGCCTCTTTTACCGCTGGAATGAGAGATTTCCCTATATGGATTTTAGGATCTGCAAATAACTGTCAAAAATTATGGAAGTGAATGCACTGTGTTCTAGTAGCAGAAAAAGTAAAGCCATTTTCTTCCGCCCACAGATGAATTTTGTCCACACAAAGCTGGAGCCTGCACTGAACACTTGGATACAAGCTTCCTGTTGCGTAGACGGCAAAATCATCTACAAACAATGAGCAGTTGGAACCCTCTTGAACCGAGTTAATAATGTTGTTGATTTTGATGCTAAAGAGGGCAGGAGACAGTATGCTCCCTTGTGGAACACCCAACTCCTGCTCATGAACATCTGAGAGAGTGGTGCCAACCCGAACCTGTCGTTCTGCCAAAAAAATTTTAATAAAAGTGGAAGATGACTTGAAAACCAGATCATGGAGATCATAAAATATCCCAGATTTCCAGGTAATGTTGTAGGCCTTCACCAAATAGCTACTGTGTGTTGTTTATTTAGAAAGGCATTCCGAAGCATAGTCTCAAGATGGATCAAATGGTCCACTGTAGTTTGATGTTTGCGGAAACCACACTCTTCTTTCACCAGAAGACCGTCGGTTTCGAGTTTCCACACGAGGCCAGCATTGACCATATTTTCCATCAGTTTACAGATACAGCTGGTCAAAGCTATCAGATGGTAATTTGATGGGTTCGGAAGATCTTTTCCTGGTTTGGGAATAGGTATGACATGGGCTTTTCACCAAGAGGGTGGTTAAGAACCCAGTAGTCCATACATGGTTGTACACTTGTAGCAGGATGTTCAGACCTTTTTGCGGAAGATGTTTCAAAAGTTTATAATGGATTTTATCTATACCAGGAGAGGAATCGCTGCAAGAAAGTAAGGTGGATTTCAATTCATTTAAAGTGAAAGGAAGATTGTACTCTTCCATGTTGTCCGATGAAAAATTGCAGGGTGATTTATCATGGACGGCTTTGTTTTTGACAAAACAGGCAGATTTATTTGAACAGGAATTTGTTTCAACTGTTCAAGCATGCAAACTGGCAACAGCTTTTTTCTCTGTTATTAAAGAGTCAGAAAGCTTAAGATAGGTCACAGATGGTAGGTGTTTTTCCCTTTAATTTTCTTAATGATTTTCCACACTTTTTTCTTCGATGTTTTAGATGTAAGATTAAAGCAAAATTGTTTCCAGGCCAAACATTCATTGATTTTAGAGACTGATGCCAAGGCATTTCTCAGAGTCAACATTTTCCAATGTGCAGACATCTAATTTGTACGCAGAAATGGCCCCTGCTCACAAGTGGCACTCTGGGTTCAGCATTTATGCCAGCAGAATGTTTTTTTACCATTGCTCTTCTGAGGTTTACGAGGAAGATACAGTTTGTTCGCACAAGTCAGAGCTACCATCCCATGGGTTACATCCGACGCTACGCCCATGTATCATCGCCCAAGTTTATCTTGCAGCCTTTGTGCAGTTTTTGTTTTCTAGGCTTCTGAAATACCTTCAACAGTTTGTGCATCAATTTAGCTATCTTCTTCTTAATGTAATGCCCACAATCATCAGGTTGATTATTTTGGCATACTAAAAACTGGGTCTGCGCAGTGGGAGGGGGGGATTGGGGGGTGGGTATGGGGGAGGGGGCTAATGGGGGAGGGGGAGGGGAGGGTGGAGGGGGAGGGGGATCAGCTATGATTTTAACACTTGTCAAGCTACTCAATGATCCCACGCTTGCGAACTGTGACCCCCTTTTTTTTTTCTTCTTTTTTTAAGTAATTACCTGCCATTACCTGCCATTCTCCGAAGTGGGCTGTTTCTCGATCGAGCAACATCCCTTTTTTTATGCTAAACCGCTTTCTGCGTTGCATACAAACTGCAAAAATATTAACCGTTTAATAAAGGTATCGTGCTGCTCAATCGAGAATGAGGGAGAGACCCGTAGCATTAGGTTGAAGACAAGAACACGAGAAACCTTAAATGTGTTCACCTTAATTAACGGACGGTCTTGCTTCAGTACATGCGGTTAGCCTAGGCGATGGTCATGTTGCACGACTAGTACATTTCGCGTCGGCCGGCGATGAAAGGTCTTCTTTAAGCACACAATGGTCGTCTCCATTCTTGCAGACGTTTTCTGACTTGGTGTCATTAGCGAGCAATCACGACCGGCAGTGGGGCTTGGGGGAAAAAAAAAGTACTGATGAAAACGAAAAGGAGAACAAGACATGGGCCAGTGAATAAGTCTTGTCTGACGCCTGACAACGCTGGAGCAAAGTCCCAAGCTGCTCCCACCACGACTGCCCGTTTTCTGTCCTCAAACAAATTCTTCAGCCAGTTCGCCTACTTTGACGAGAAGCCGAGGCGAACTCTCATAACACGTGTGTTGCATGAGCGTGCACTCACCGAATGGAGGCGAGTTCAGTGTACCTGAGGGAAGGTGTTTACGTGCCTAATGAATCAACTTGACTTATGAATTCGCAATAAAATTTTAAATGCATGCTTTGACCGTGTTGCTAAGTAAAAGTTCCTCAGAAAGTAGACCAAACACATACTTTTAAGAATCAGCTTGTTTAGTAACTGGTCGAACAAAGTCACGTCTGCACTCATTGTTTTGTTCCTATACACACAGTAGCTGGGAAACTATCACTTCTATTCCTTTTTGTTGTTGTTGTTGTTTTTTTGTTTTGTTTTGTTTTTGTTTTTTCAGAAATGAAACAATTAACCGTCGAGACACAATCAACGCCCCTTCTCTTGTTGCCTCGATCAAGGTGTTGTACATCTAATGCCCTGATTCTACTACTTTTTTCTTTTCCCTTTTGACTAAATACTTTCTGAAACGTGTCAGCAATGGCCAGTCCATTGATAATGGATGTATAGTATGGAAGAACGAAAGAAAAACAATCATAAAGTAAGGCTTAAATCTGATTCTGGATTACACATCATTTCCGAACGAATTTTTCTTCGGCATTTCCTCATTTTTACGTCAAAGTTTACTGCACATATTTAGCTTATGAGCAAATCTGTAAAACTGGATGAAAATCCATCCAAACATTTTCGAGTTGTCTTCACACACCACACACACACACACACACACACACACACACACACACACACACACACACACGCACGCACGCACGCACGCACGCGCGCGCGCGCGCGCGTGCACACACATACACACAACAGCAACAAAAACAATTATTACTACTACTGCCACTACCACTACTACTTCTACTTCTGCTACTACTACTAGTAGTAATAGTAGTAGTAGTGGTAGTAGTAGTAATAGCAACAATAATAATAATGATAATAATAATGATAACAACAATAATAGTAATAATAACAATAGCAACGATAATAATCATAACAGGAAGGGACTACACTGTGTCAGCCCTTCATCAGGGAGGACAAGCATTTTGTCTGATAATAGCACCCATCTCCCCCTTTCCCTCTCCCCAACTCCGCCCCCATCCCCAGTCCACCCCCACATTCCTCTCTCTCTCTCTCTCTCTTCTCTCTCTCTCTCTCTCTCTGCACCATACTAACAGTTGGTTACCCATGTAAAAGCAGCAGATTCTTCAAGTTTGTGTATAATAAAAAACGAGACAGCTAAAGACACCCCTGATGGTCTATATCAGCTACGGCACCTTATGACATACCAAAGGACAATTCCAACGACCAGTTATTACATCATGGACAAAAGAGAGAGAGAGAGAGAGAGAGAGGAGAGAGAGAGAGAGAGAGAGAGAGAAAATGATCACTGAAACGAACAACGATAGTTCCTATCGACTATAATTATCATCATAAAGCATGGCTGCAATCAACGATATCCAGCGTTGGTGAGGTTTATGTGCTGGTAGCTCAAGGGTCTTAAATACGAGCCTCCTGACCAAATTAAGTTTGCATATCACTCAGCCAGATCTATCTGGTGGCTTCGTGACAGTCAGTCAGAGTTTTTTCATCATAGACTGACGCTTTCGTCGGTCTGAAGATACGTTGTATCGTGCATATTTGCAGCTTGGAGGCTGCTATGAAACGTTCTTTCTCTGGAGTCGAGGTCTCCTGTCTGCAGGAGTCACAAGCCATTTCTGGTGTTTGTCTTCAGGGCCATATACCGGATAGCCTGGAAACAGTAGGAAGAGAGTCCATGGAAACCGGAGTTTAACAGGTCAGAGATAAACCCGTCCTTGTCAAACAATTTCAGACATCTATTATGTATTGTTTTGTGACCTGTTTGGGGCACTTCCGCTATGTTGAGTAAGGGTGAAATGTAGATATGGTCAATAAGGGTACTTGAGTCGTCTGTTACACGAGTTTGGCGGTCTACCAGTTGAACTAAATCATATGAGAGAGAGAGAGAGAGAGAGAGAGAGAGAGAGAGAGAGAGAGAGAGAGAGAGATTTTATAATCCCACCTTTGATTCAACTGCATTACGACTTCGTCTTAGATGTAAACAAAATGAACATTGCATGTAAGGGCTGTGATCAGTTCATCTTAAATGGAAACATTCGTGGTATTGTCACAATCTCAAGGTACAGTTTGCGGAGCAGTTAATCTTCACTTCTGCTGTGTCCATAATCAGGGCATTGCACTTCCCTGTGGTTTTGTTGTCAAATTACATTGTGGCATAGGCGTATTCGATCCTCTCAGGCTGCCAATTCTTGAGGTGAGTAGTCAACCTGTGAATAAATGAAAGTGTTATGGCAAGATTTAAGACAAAGTGCTTTATCCTGGAGCACTGTGGGAGATGACTGAAGCTTATGCAAACATTTCAAGCAGTAGACTGGACACTGGAGATTCGTCAGCAGTTGATCCGATCTGTTCTCGTCGACTTGTGCGTAACGATTGTTACATTGTCCCAGACAATTAATTGATTCACAGAAACAGTCTGCAGAAGTTAAGCATAGCGTGCATATCAGAGCGATTTATTTAACAAATGTGATCAGATCGTATTTGAACTAAACAAGTATATGTTTTTCATGGATCTTTATTCATAACCCCGTGACTTTCCGTCGCGAAAATTGATTTCAGACCATTCGTTGGCTTTTGCGATGGAGATGACCGACAGCCCAGATCATGTTCCCCATGTAGAGGTCTTTATAGATCACTGTTTCAGACTGTTTCAGCGAACAGTCTGGTATGGTTTGGTTTAAACGGGAATTTTCACTAGAACTTCTTAAGTTTACATGTCAAGGCAGCAAACTTCATAACTTTGATGATTGTATTTCACCATCGTGCATCATGTGTTTATATATCAGTGTCATCATCAACACAATGGCCTACTCTTTTGAATGGTGGAATGGGATGTAGCATGTGTGTAAGATTTTTTAATGCTTGAGGGACCTCAGTTTAAAGCCTTATCCAAAGGACTTCAGGAAATGGAATGAAAAATAATGTTACATTCAAGCCGGAAAAAAAAATTAATATAACAAAATTGCTTGGTGGAGATTTGAACCCATGACACCAGGATTAAACATGACACAATACAGGACGAGTCAGTGTGGCTGGGATTAGAAAACAACATCATACAGGAAGATTTGGATTTGGAAAATAAGCCTTTCATGAACTTGTAAGGAGAGGGCTTTAAGTACCATGTTACTTGGGAATGACTATGATCAGCGACGGTTAATAGCATCATAAAGAGGGCAAATAGGACCCCTTAGTTCATGACAAGGCTTTTAAGATATATGCAGACTAAAGGCAGAGGAAGCTGTGTACAAGGGCCGATCATTTTAGTGCTAGAGTACACCGTTTCTGCATGGAACAACAACCTGCATCAGTTCAACTGGGGAGTGGGGGTGGGGACTTAGGGGCATGCAGCAAGATGAGGGCCTTGCGGGACTGAAGGAAGACTACTGGTATTGACCAGAACTTTAGGGGCTGGCATGGCCTTCAGTGGAAGGAAGAAAAAGGCCAGGTTCATCACCCTTCACAAATTCAAGAATGCTTTTCTCAACATCAGCACCAAGAATGCCCCAGCCTCAAGCTGCCAGAAAAAGGAGTGGATGTCAGATAGGCATGTATGTGAAATGATTACACAAAGTGCAATGCTGGCAAGGGGCTTTCTTCCCAAGAATCATCCCAGTGAAATGAGTCTGGATTATGTCGCAGTACTGTCAATCCGTATCATCTTTTGCAGTCTCTGAGGTCAAGCTCCAACACACTTTGGCTTGTGGATGAGGACCACAAAGCAAACTGCTTGGCCTAACTGTGGCCAGCCATCAAAACTATAGCTTCCCCTCCGTCATACAGACTTGCAGGGTTTACACCCCTTTTCTTCTGCCACAGTAAGTGGTTCAGTGTTAGACTGCCTCTCCGTCCCTCATTCAGCCATGGTTATGGGCCTCTGGAGCCAATTCATGCCTAAGCTCTTGACCAGACAAGCTGTGGTTACTGTGTAGGGTTTTTAGATGCTGATAGCACACTATGCTGCACCCTTTGCATGCCATGATTATGATAACAGGGAATGCTTTCTAATTTTGATTTGTAATATGTGCATCTTAAATGAGAGACACAGTGAAGAAAGAGAGAGTGAGAGAGGGTTGGGGCGGGGGGAGGGGGGCACATTAATCATACACAAAGTGATGGTTTTTTTTTTATCTTGTGAAGGTTTAAGAGGAGACAGCGGAACGTGGAGAAAGCGTATACCTGGTACATGATAGCATGAGATGCATGAAGAAGAAGACAAAGACGTTGCCGCCATGCCTCAGAAGTGTGCAGTAGCAGGCTGCATCAACAGATCAGACAACAGAGAAAGGTATACTCTACTGTCCTCCACACCCCTTTATGAGTTTATTCCTTGTTTTTTCCCCTCTCATGTTTTGTGCAGAAACCTGCATAGACCTATTTTAAATCACAAAGCATACATTTTGGTATTGTTCCCCTGATGATTTCAAAATCAAATGTTCTGGGTGGTAGTGAGACTTGTGATATGCATTCATGCTGGTCAGCAATACACTGAATGACGTGTCAGAAGTGTAACTTCACACTCGGGTTCACAGGGTCATTAACGGTCTCTCTGTGGGAACAGAATGTGAATCACTGAATGTTATTCTGTGTCTTCATGCGTTCATCATGTGTGCTGGCATGAGTGAATGTGTGTTGTTCTGTCACTTGCTTATGTATAGGACTTCCTGTTGCTGATATAATTAAAGAGTCTCTAGGACACTCGCTTGAGGATTTTATGGACATCTTGGAAGATCCCACTATAATGTACTGGAAAAAAAAAAGGGAATCTACGGGATGTTTTTTTCTCTCTTCAGATTTTGGCCACCGAGCCATGTTAAGCAGTGACATTAAGATTTTTCACAGCATGCGAGACAACAAAAATACTGACAAAGTCAGCTAGAGCTTCCTAAAATTCTGACTTGGTATTCTGCCTTTCTATAAAGAGAGAGAAACCTGGAAGCAGAAACTGAACTTTCAAATGAATGCCCAAATTGGTCAACACAACAGTTGTCCAGATTTTGATCCATTTCAGTTACATAGGCTGATTTCTCACGTGGACTTTTGAACAAATTTTTTTGTTGTCTTTTTAGTTTTTAGAGAGTCGAGATGCAGATTTTTTGTATCAATGAAAGCCGTGGTGTATGGGCATGTGTATTACAGACAACTGCATGCATGTGTGCGCGATTGTGTAAGTACCCTCATGCATGTACGTCCTTACATGTGATGCTCCACAGTTATGACCCCTTGCATGTTATACATGTATGTCTCTACTGTTTCCCTGTGTTTCAGATGGGTAGTGATGCCCCACGTGACAGACCTGTCCTTCCACAGCTGTCCGGACCCAGAGCTGTTGGAGATCTGGACGCAGATGCTGAGCCATGGCCACATCAAACCTAAAGTCCTCCACGGCCACACCTGTGTCTGCAGCAATCACTTTCCCCGGGGTGGCCCCTTTCTCAGCAGTCCTCTCCCTACCCTATATCTGAGAGGTTACAATTATGAAGAGGATAACTATGTAGCGGCTCGAATCCTGAGAGACACGATGAACACCGACCATGACTACCCTAAATTGCGACACTATGAAGAAGAGGAGAAACTAGATGACATGTTGACTGTTTCTTGTGTGGAAGAAGTCGAAGAGAAGATAGTGAAACAGCCATCAGAAGACACAGTGTCTACTAGGTCACGTTGTGTGAAGGGTTCTGCACACAGGCAGAAAGAAAGTAAAACCATCAAAAGTTCCTCTGATGGGTTGAGCACAAGGTCTGCAAAGCGCAGAGTCACAGCTGAAAAGGAGGAAAAGAGGAATTATTCGCCACAAGAATTTCACAGCAGAAATATGCCCCAGTTTTATCAGTTGATTCTGTGGACTCGACAGAGAACTCCGCAACAATGAAAGACAGCAGATGCTTCAGGGCAAGAAAACGAAGGTACAGCAGAGACACAGACCACATGTACAACTCCAGAAAATCAGAGTCTGTCAAACACAGCTTGGCTAAGATGCCCAGGGACAGAAGTACAGACCATCTGTATGACTGCAGAAAAGTGGATAGTGTGGACAGTTCCTGCGTGCAGACTCCCAGCAACAGGGATACTGACCATATGTACAACATGCCCAGGACAAAACTGAACGAACTGATCAACCCCACTTCTGTTGCACAGGTGTCAGATTCCAAGTGTACAGCGAGAGATGATCCAGAGAGCTCGGCCATTGTGGACAAGAGAGTGGTCGACAAGGATCACATGTACCAACACAGAGTGCGGAAGAACAGAAACAAAGTGGACAACAGAAGTGTTGAAACCAGAAACAGCCAATGCCATCCAGGTGCTTCAACCAAAAAGGTGTCAAAGCTGGAAAGGAATGATACGGAGGACAGGAACAACAGTGATCACACAAAGAAACAGGTCACCAAATGTGAAAACAGTGTTCTCCCAAACAAAGAGGCCGTCACAGACACTGCTAGAGGAAGTCATGCTTACGTAACAAGACACGGTGGAAAACCCAGGAAGAGGGTGGTTAAAAAGCTAAGAAGACGCGCAGCTCCTAAGGACTGCCCTTCAGTGGAAGACACCGCCTCTCCATGTGACAAGCCCGCTGTCAGTACTAATGTGGTCACTGCAAGCCCCATCCATTCCGACACGGAGTTGGATCATGTCTGTGATGAGGACAGCTTGCAAACAGGGGTCTGGCACAGCGACCACATGTACGTCCATCTGAACACCAAACATACTAGAAAGAAAAGAGCCACCCGTTATGACGCCCTGCTTTTCAATAGAGGGCTACAAACAGGAGCACAGTTATGCCAACTCAGAGGAAGTGCACTACAATGCCTGTGTCAACTGCTCTCAGCTGGTGCAGCAGTTGATCGGCACCATCCGCCAGCAAGGCGATCGTATTGATAAGCTCAAGGAGAAACTGCATGCTGCGAATGCTCGCAACAAGCAACTCGCGTCCTTGTACAATCAGGTGTGCCAGAGCTTAGAATGAGTACCAGGTGCTGTGCCGATGTTACTGTTGAGTTGAAAATGAGTGAAAGTGTTTCCTGTACACCTTTCCTCTTCTGTCTGCCCGGCCAAGTTCAAACATTGGTTTTCCAGGTGGACTTCTTCACATAACTCACTGCGCTTGATGTAGGATTGTTCTGCATTTTGGCCCATGTAAGGGGGGGGGAAAAGTCAAGACTATACCCTTGTCTTTCGTGGCACATAATTTTGCGGCATTTTTTTAAGGGATGGGAATGTGGGATTGCATTGCACTATCAGAAATGGATGTGTTTATGTACTCTGTTTTGTTTTGATGTTAGAAGTGTGTATACATATGTGTTTATGTGTACGTGTGTGCGTGTCTGTATTTGTGTGTGCGCACAAGATCCACAGGTGACTATGATTCACAGTCTGAATACTGTATTTGATTGTGTCTGCAATTTGTCTGAAGGAGTAACTGTGAGCGAGAGTCCCATCCCTTTCCATAGGTACCCTGCATCGTCATTTTTCGTGGCAAAAGAAAAACTTTCACATCGTTGCATATATTGAGAATGTTTCTTACCAGAGTAAGTTTTTGAAGTAAGAAAATGTTTGATCCCAGTTGATTGACAGCCAGGACCAGGGTTGGTATGCTTGGTGAATCAGGTTATACAGTCAGTAATGAGTACTAGTCGGTGAATGGGTGGTATCCCATTTCAGCAACATCCTCTAAGATGATGTCATCTGTTTGCAAGTTCAGTGGAGTCGCATCCTATTATGTTCAGCGACCTGGTTTGGATGCACCCTAAGAGTTGTACTATGGGAGCATTTCATGCTATTATCCCTTTTTTGTGTGTTAATATTGAAGATGTGATGTTTGAATCAGATCAGTTTCAGTTTTGTCATTGGCAGTTTGTCAGTGGGTCAACTTTCCCCCCACTGACCCGTTCTTGTCCTACCCTCCCCTTCCTTTCCCCACCTTCCATGTGCAGAGAGAGAGAGAGAGAGCTGACACACACACACAGTGAGCAGTAAGGGTGTTGTGTGTGTTTAAAAGGGTTACCAGATCAACTGTTCATTGAACTGTGGGAATGAACATGGGCGCTTGCACACACATACTTCTACATGCATGCGTGTACACATTCACACACGCACCAAGAAAGAGACGAACAAGCGAGAGAAAGTAATCCAATTGTCTGTTCATCGTGCAAGCAAAGTTATACTAGTGATACAGTTGGTTGTGAACGAATACTGCTTTAAAAGTGGGATATTGCCTCCGTGGTTGTTGCCTAACTGGACTCACTCATTTGGACCTCACTCCACTGGCTCATTGTGGATGTCAGTCAAGAGGAAAAACTCTGTGAAGTAAGTTAGTTGCCCTGCTCTCTGGCCAAGTCCATGTATTGCAGAGCGTGGTCCTGGGCTTGATCCTGTCCTTGTCTGTCCCGAATGGATTGACCTCAGATTGTAATTACCATTGGTATATGATTGTGTGATCTGCAAATGGTTAAGGTTTGGGATGCCTAGTTGTAAAACTGATGACATTCTGAAGAAAAAAAGAAACCCTGTTCAATGCTTTATGAATCCTTGTTTGTTTGTTTTCCACCAGGTTGTTTTGATCAGAAGGGCTGTCGACCCATTTTAAAGGGTAAACGTACACATCCAATAATGTGAATGGTTAAGGAACTACAGAAGCTCAAACCAGTAGGTCAGATGTCAGTATTAGTCTAATCTTAAATGCAGGAACATGCCAAAATTCTTGCAGAATCAAGCAGTCTAAAGTATAATCAAAACATACAATAGTTCCCATAGTGTGTATCTGCTTGTGAGTTCTATAGTATTATGTTCAGTAGAGCAAGGAATGGAAAAGAAGCACACAAGATGTTTCATCCCGCTCTTAAAGTTGTTTTATTTTGTTGTATTATGAATATTGAGTGATCATTGAGTGTGTGTTTTGGTTGTTCCACACCCCCCACTCCCCCTAACCACCCTTCTTGCTTCTTTCACTAACCCACACCACATCCAATGGAGGAACGTATGTATACAGTGTGTATCTGTGTGCATACATGTATGCATCTACACGCTTGCGTGCAACAGATTGCACATGGAGGCACTCTTTTAATAATGTACTTCTGAAAAGAGATACCTATACAACACATTTATTATCAAATTTAGTGACACTTTTCATTGCACTGGCTTAAAAGTGAGGCAAGTTTTGTTAAGTTGAAAGTAAAAATGGGGCAGCAATTTGCGTTTGAAATAATTAATATTAAGAGGTACTGTGTTTGTATACATGTATACATGCCAGGCATAAGATTTTTGTCTGCTGCATTTTTTTTCCCATGTGAGTGAACGTATATTATTCTTTCTTAGCACCTTTGAAAGACTTAGAATAAATCACAGTTTCAAAGGTGACTTGTTTCATGGTTTCCTTGTGATGTAGTTGATCATGTTTGAATCGGTTTCAGTGAGTTTGTTGTATAGCTTTGGCCCTTGTTCCCTCTGTCCAGTAATATGTGTATTTTTGTAAGTCCTGTTCTAGAAACATTGCATATTGTATTTTTTTGTTGTTGTTAATTTTGTTACTCTGTATTTGATCATCATATTGTGAGTTTGTGTGGAAAAAGTTAATGAACAGCGAAATTTCCCAATGACATCCCACCAAATAAACTCTCCCTAGATTGAGGACTAAAAAAAAAAAAAAAAGGAAAAAAAAACCCTTTTGAGTTGGTAAAAAGCAAGTATCTGTACTTCTATTTTTTGTTATCTCCACCCTCCCTTTCCTTCCCCTCCCTCTCTCCCTTTCTTAAGAATTTACTGTTGTGGAATATTTAGATTTACCTCCAGGTAAAGAATCCCTTTCATTTTGAAAGACTCATCTTATTCATATAATTTTCCTCTGTGTGTGTGTACAAAGAATCCCTTTCATTTTAAGAGATTTGTTTTATTCATATGATTTTGCTCTGTGTGTGTTTGTGTGTGTGTGTGTGCGTGCGCGCGCATGCATGCATGCTACTGTTTGCCCTTTTCTATCAGCGTAACAAAGGGCAATTTGAAATGGAATGATAAAGTAAGATGCAGGCATGCTCTTTTTTCTTTTTCTTTTGCAGTATTCATAGTGTTAACAGATACAACTACAACCAAAAATGAACGATCAATTGGTAATTTTTGCTTTAAGAAACTTGGCAAAGGTTGTTTGCAGATGGACAGGGGGGAAGTGGGAGTAAGGGGAGAGGAGTGAGATGGCAAGGGAGAACTGTTTTCATCAGTCCGTCAACCCCTCATAGCATAGTGAAGAGGAAAAGGATAAAATGGGCACAGCAGCTGTCCTCTTGAGTTTACAGACATTACAGATCCGATCAACTCATCATCACAGTTCTTTCAGTAAACATTGTATCCCATTCTGGAAGTTTTGTGCCAGCAATTTCCTCTTTTCTGCTACTCTCCGATTCTGCTTTTAGTTTCGTGTTAGAAATTTTCGCTTTTTCTGTGACTGTTTGACATTGGTTTATGGGTTACTTTGTGTGTGTGTGTGTTTTTTTTCTGTCGTTGCTTAATCATCGTCTTCTACAGACTCTCTGCCTTTGTAGTTTGTGGCGTACTCACAAGTCTGAGTAAATCTTTGCAAGTTACTCATTTTTCTCTTATAGAATTTACAGCTCATTAGATTTGTTGTATTCTGGCAACTAGGACGAAAAACGGTCTTGTGTGAAGGTTGAACAATGTTCATCAACAGTGTCCATTTGCTAATATGGCCATTTTGTGTTGTGTAAAAATGTTTTGTTTTTCAATTTTATTTAGTATTTTTGTAAACTGGGTGTGAAAAATCATCATCATCTTGACCTAGTTTTATCAGCCTTAATGATTATTTGTAGATGAGTTATCTTGTTACGGGTTTCATGTAATGGTTGTTTTCTATAATTTTATTCTTTTAATTTAATTGTTGAGGTATGTTTCCAAATCTAGATATGACTTCTTCTCTCGAGTGGTGACAGCCTTTGAAAACCCCTGTGTGGTCGGTTGGGATACAATAATGAAAAATGAACCACATCTGAGTATTTTTTTTGGTTTTACCCTTCTGAGTAAATGCTGGCGGAATGTATGTTGTTTCTCTGTATTAATACATACTTCATACATTTATATGTTAAGATTGATCACATGTTTATGTTCAGCTTGTCAGATTGATATCTTTACTGTGAAGAGAGAGTAAGGGTGTGTGTTGGGGTGACTGTGTGTGTCTGTGTATAAACTGTGTGTTGCTGTGTACTTTTAATGATTGCCTAATCTCATTTACCTCAAAGTATGTGGGAAAGAAAGGGAAATAACCAAGAAAGTCTATTCAAAGAAGTTTAAAGATGGTAAAGGTGGTTTCCTCCATCAAATCATTGTAAAGGCTGTCATCCAGCAAGTGCAAAAAATTACAATCTCAAAACCTGAACAGATATCCCCTTTTTGTCTCTTTCGTGGTTTGTACATTACTTCCGGATGTAATGCTGCATTCATGAATCTGTAAAAATCATATGTTGACCACCACACACACAAGAAACTAAGAAGTGTATGATGGATATCTCTGGTAAATAGACCTTTAGTACTTGGTGAACCACTCTCAGAAAATAGATCATTTAGAGGAAAATTGTACTTGTTAGATCATGGAAAACTAAAAACCCCAGTAATATTGCATGAGAATAGACTACAAAAAGAATAGGCAAATACTGTTGTTTGCTATTTTTCTTTGCACTGTCCATATTCAAATAAACATTGAGAGAGACAACAGGCTTTGTAGAATACATGACCGATAGAATGCAAGATTGATAATTGAAAATCAGGACAAGGTGGAGTGGTATGATGTTTGATGATTTTTTTTTCTCTCCCAAAGGTTGTAGAGTGTGCAATTTGGAGTGGTATGTTGTTTTGTATGTGTTTTTTTTTTTTCTTCTATTCTTTGGGCTATGGTGCAGTAGTTTTTGTGTGCTTTCTGACAGATGAAATAAGCTTTTATTCATACCTAAAACATCTGACAAATCTGCATGTTTGATTTATCTGTACAACACAAAGATTCTAAATTTGTATGTTTGACATAACCTCTTATTTTTCTAAAATGTCATGGCTTACTTTGTGATCCAATAGAATTGGCTTCAATCATGGTTTGAAACAAAAAGTGGAAAGTGTTAGGGGATTGACAAATCAATGTTTAAAAAAAAAAAGGACTGACTGACCATGTGGAGTTACAAAAAAAAGAAAAAAAACCATCTTGTTTTTTTTTCTTTCATTTCTTAAAACTTTTTCTCCATTAAAATTGGAAGCTGTGGCAAGTTTTATGGATCCATGCTGAGTGAAAAAAAATGTTTTGGACATGGCGAAACTCCTTTTGATCTACACATGTGTGTAAATGTGTGCTAGAGTGTGTGTGTCCATCAGTCTGAGAATATATTGTTGTTCAGGAAGTGTCGATTGTGTATTGTATGTACACACAGGAACATTGTTGGCTTTGGAATATTTGCTACTGTCATTGAAAAAATATATCAAAACATTTTTGAACCATCCCCATAGTGAGTATTTATTTGCGAGCGTGTGCATGTGTGGAAATGTACACTGACAAATGAGCAGTGATAAAGAACGCATCATGTGTGATCAACCTGGCTGGGACATTTACACACTCATGCACATACACACACGCGCACACACACTGAGTGAGTTATTGCTTAAATTACTGTCATACAGAAAGAAAAAAGAGTAAACATTTGCAAATTATATAGTTGAAGGTCATGAATTTTCCAATTTTAACATTATCCATTTCAACACTTTGCTGTTGTCTGAGGAATTAATTCATTGTCAGCTCATAGAATCTATGTAAATTTTTAGTTTTTTGTTGTTGCTGTGTTTGAAATGCATCATCTTTTGTATAAAATCACATGACTTGATGAAAAGAATATTTCTGCAGACTTTACAGATGTGCCCCATCAATGAGTGCATGGGCACGGGTGACCACCTCAAGATCACAGTTTGAAGCACAGGAGTGCATTGGCACAGAAGAGGATAGTATGCTCTAGTTGAAACAGTAACAAAAGATAATGGTGAGCTCTATGCTGCCTTTATTTGACAACACGTACACAAACAAAATGGAGTAATGATTTAGTAAGCAAATGAAAGGCTGCCACTGAGCCTTGTTTTAGTAAAGGGCTCAAGAAGTGCAGAAAATGCACAAACAAAACACGTTGAATACAGCCCTTGTACACTTCGGTGATGCTATGTGTGCATGGTATACAAATAATCAGATGCAGATTTCTCAAACAGAAAGAACTAAACAAAATTTTCGAGTCATGATTCTGTAAATACTGGGTAATTTAAAAGCTGTGAGTAACGTTATGATTTCTTACACTTCATGACACTGTTTCTCCGTTTGCCAAAATTGTTCAGAACAATATCATGGTTCAAAATGTTTATGGCGCCCCATGGAATTGGTTAAAACACTGCATGTGCAGTCCAATGCCACATTTCTGGCAAATCTTCTTGGTGTTCCAGTGACATAAAGCACACCATTTCTGAACGTCAGCATCGCCAGAGAAGTGTGTCATGTCCAGTATGACATGGTCAGGAACACAACCCAAGTGCACACCAGCCTATACTGGCCTTGGTACGGAAGCAGCATGCAGGTAGGACTTATGATTCTTCGATGGAAACTCTGAAGGTCTGGTGCATCAGCTGGTGCACTTTTTCCGCTCACGAGCCAGGCATTCTGCAGTGCCAACTCGACAGCATTGGTGAAAAAAAGGCCACCACTTCTTCTTTGTCTGGATTCTCATGCTGTTGATGTTCAGGTGACTTCTGCTGACTCATCCCACTGAGGCATTGTACGTTCTGCTGAGATACGGCCGACGTCTCTGAACTCTCTCCTGTCTAGACCATCACCTTGCATTTCCGAAAGGCTGGGCTGGATCACAGTTTGAAGCCATCATTACATCACTGCTGGGCTTCAGGTGGTGCATGATTGTCTGTGGGTGGTTGTGTGGCGTGCTACTGATGTGGCACACTTGGTGTTGATTGTTGCTGGGCTGCAGGAGCTGATGCTTGATTGTTGGCTAGTGTGGATGACACCCTCTGCCTCAGCAAGAAGTTGTTGTCAATTCAGATATTTAAATGTTCCCTCATCTTCATCTCCGCTGTCTTCATCACTTGCTGTTCCACTCTTTGGAGGTGTGATGCAGATGTTTGCTGTAATCATGTCGTTGTTGTCTTCAGGCACACTCAGTACTTTTATGCACTGTATACATTCTACGCAACCTGAAACATAAAAGCAAAAACGTGATCACTTGGAATTGAAGAAGCAATTAGTGACGCCATCTGGCAGAGGTAAGGTAAGGTAATGCTGCTCATAGCCCAGCCGACTGCAAATGGCCGCATCAGGGCTGTCACCGCGTTGATGTCAATTCACAAGTCATTCATTCACACAACCCTTTAAAATACATCTTCTAAAAGCATCCAAAATTTTGTTTAAAATCTTTCCACTGTAAAATCTCAGATCAGATGAAAAATGTTAAAAATGTTAATCTCTTTCAGAAATTCAAAGATCACATCAGGTGGAACATCTCTGAGCAGGGTTTTCATGGAGTCTGGTGTAAAATGTTCGTCTCACTTGGAATTGAAGAAGCTGCTTCTTCTTCTGCGTACACAGGCTGATGATATTCCTGCGGACACTCCCTGTAGAGACAGGCAAGTATTAAACCCATCTGCCCAACAAGGGGCGTGGAGTTTTGTGTGTCAGTGTATGACCGTTTTTTATCCCGCCATTAAGGCAGCCATACTCCAACCTCGGGGAAGAAGCAATTAGTGACACTATCTGGCAGAGAGACAACGGGATAGAGAGAGGAATGAAAAATGGACAGAGCTATATGTATTGCTGGGGTGGGCAGCAGTGGAATAAAACAGCAAATCGTGTGTCAGCAGAAATGGAACAAAACTCACCTTTTTGTAAGGCCATTAACAAGTCCTCCCACCCTCCACCCCCTTTCCTTCATCCCTCCCTCCCATTTAGAACAAAAAAGGAGTGAGTGAGCATGTGATCAAAGACAGAGGCTGAAAGAGATAGTGACTGTGCAAATAAGGTTTACACTTTCTATCCAAACTACCATTAAAATCATGGTAGGCACAACTGCGCTCCACAGGAGCGCAGCAGTTGTGCAACTTGGTCTCCTAGCTCTTGACCTCGCACTCTGGGAGAGTGCAATTTATGTGAAACGAAGGTTCAATGGAACTTTCTAACTTAGCAAAAGCTGTCATTATCATCAGGCTATCAATACATTCAACTTTATAAACAAAAAGCATGCCATTATGAGGAAAACAATATTTACAACCAGTTTTTTTTGTTACTCACCTGTGTGAAGTCAAGGTTGACACAGCTACCTTGCTCCAATGGAGCTGATGCTCGGGAATGAAGTAAAAAAAAATCAACATTCACTGGTTTGAATACATAGACAAATATGTCTTGAAGTGATCTGAAACAACTTTAACACCTTCACGTGAAATGTAGATCTTGCAAATGAAAAATACTTACGCACTCTGGGAGAGTGTAATGTCAACAAACTTTGCTCTCTGTTCTTCATGCACACACACACACACACACACACACTTTTATTCATATATATCATCACACATTCACTCAGGTCTGAAAAAGAAACACTGAACATTCCAGGAAGTTTATTCTCATGAAACAGACTTTGCACATCTCAAAAAGACGACAGCATCGTGGAAACTCAGTCTCGCCTCTACAACAGAATTCAATTCCTGGAATGGCCAGTACCACCTGGTCTCTCTCAGTTGAACATTCTTACCACCGGACGCACGTTTCAAATCGTTTACTAGCACTTTTCCAAATTGGCCTCTCACTATCCTTCAAACACTCAATACACAATATGGGGCATACTTTAACCGTGAAACACAGACACACAGACTTGGATATATGTACCTAAATATGCATGGATATACAAAGTTAATGTGTGAAACAAACAAACAATGATTAGGTGTACTTCTTTTTTTTTTTATAGTTTTTTTTTTTTTTTAATCTTTAGGTTTCCAACACACTGCAAGCAGTGAACAAATATAGTCAGAGACCAACAATCAGCTGCTTACATTGTCTTGATAATTACTTGTTGACTTAGATGTCTAAAGCAGTAAATATACAAACCTTATTCAGTTGTTAATTTCAGACATAAAATCAAGCATAGATCCGAGTCAAGAATATTCCCTGCATTGTAACTGGTTATGCTAACAGCTAAGTCACTATTCTTGACCGTTCCATTTCAAGAACTCTTTATACTGTAATTTCAGGCGTGTAAGGCACAACTTCCCTACATCTTATCATTTATCTTGTATATGGACAAAAAGAAAAACAAACAGCAAAAACAAACAAACAACAACAGAATGGCTAACTGCTGAAAACGATGACTTGCCAGTTTCTGGACTTGCAAAAAGTCACACAACAGTCAACACACAGACATCCACACAGCAGACAACATGCAGTCATTCACACAACATGCAGTCATTCACACAACACAGTCATTCACATAACAGACAACACAGTCATTCACATAAGACAACACGCAGTCATTCACACAACAGACAACACAGTCATTCACAAGAGCTCACGCAGCACTCTGCAATTCCATGCTAGTTACAAATTTTCAGCCCTGATCTCTTAAACAGTCACGGTCTGCTGCCACACAGTACAACTATACCACCCAATAAACACAAACATCCCACCTAAAACTTCAAGAATATCGCACCCCACATCAGGTTTTCCTTTCTCCCGTTCTCTGAGGATTACTCTCAGACCGCTCACTCTAGCTCTCCCATACACATGTTCAAGTTTTAATCACTATATTTTAGCCAGCCACACAGAGCATTTTCAGGGCTGTCAACCTCACTCAGGTAAAATGGTAAAATAAAAAACAAGTCAGACCACTGGGGGTGGGGGAGGCGGGAATCCTGAAAAAGAAAGAAAAAAAAAAAAAATTCTATGACAATCAAAAAACAAAACAAACGAAAAACATTGTGGAAAAGAAGCAAAGCAAAACAAAAACAGTCTATGACATAGTACCTAAACAACTGATGTCTGCCAGCAAATAAGATTGGGTTGTGCTGAATATGCCAGGCAAACCTGTTTGTTTATCGCATGAAAAAAAAAAAGAAAAATATTTAAGTGCCACAAAAACTACATAAAAAAAGACATCAGACGATGGACACTGAGCACGGACAGCTAGTATCCACTCTGGACAGTGTGCACAATTTACACTACCTAATTACCTAAATACAACAAAAAAGTTGGCATATCAAAACTGCTACCATATACAACAATTTGAATAACAAAAAACTATTTTGTATCCACTGTGCCAAAAGACAGGAAGAAAACAACACATTAAAAAAAAAAAAACAATCTTACTAAAAAAGTCAAAATGAAAATGATGATTTAAATTAATAAAAACAACCTGACACTGGTCCTGCTACAAATTACCCTCCAAAGAAATGCTGTCCTTCCAAGATCCACATCTGAGGTCATTCTAGCTTCAACAGTCAAGTCAAGAACACTTTCTTATCTTCAAAGAGGAATTAAGAGTGGCCATAAAAACATATCTATGGATCTATATTTACCAAATCCTCCCCCCCATTCGCACACAGAATAACAGACATGCACACATACAAACAAACAAGCTTTCTGAAGCCGATCTCACTGAAAGTTCTGTTTTGATTCAGCAGTCTGATGGAATTGGGAACGAAACTCAACCTCTTTTTAGTTTTATTTGTTTTGAATTTTGGAATTTGGAATCTTCGTCCAGATGGTAGAGCATTGTAGTTTTTTGAAAGAACATGAGAACTGTTGACAGCGATGTTCACAGCTTTTTGTGTGACACAACATTCATACATTTCATCTAACTGTTCTTGTTTTTTGCCAATAATCTTTCTATATGTATTCACCACTCTGTTTAAAATGATATTGTTTCTCATGCTAAGGTTTCCAAACCAGCATAAAAAGCCAAAGAACAGCACTGATTCTACAAAACAACGATAGAACATATTTAAGATGTTCTTCTTAACAGCAAGAGACCAAAGTTTCTGAAGACTTCAGAGCAAAAATGAAGCAGAGTTTATCAATGAACCCAGTTTCATTAAAGACTTGTCAAGTGCTCACTTAAAACTTTTAATGAGACTCAGCATTGGCATGAAGGATACAAAGTATTATTTTCTTTTTCAATTTCAAAATTCCGTACTTGACATACAGACAACATACATTATGTTTTGGTCATATCAAAAGTTTCAGAGGAATCGGTATGAGCATGCGTGTATAGAGATGTGTTTTTTTGTGATGATTGTGTCTCATTATTTTTCTTTAATTCAAAGAAACAAAACATAGAATGTACACAAACAAAATAAACATAAACCTATTTGTTCTCTTCCAAAGCCCCCCCCCCCCACCCCTGTCCTGCTGGCTTATCTGGTATCCACATATTGCACTCGCTGTGTTGTTTTCCCCATACACACATTGGTCACACTTCTGTCTGTCATACACTGTTAGTTTCAAGAAGGCGACAATACAAAGGCAAATGAACACACACACTGAGAACAACTTTTTTTTCTGCTTGCCATTTCATCTTCTGTGTCCCCTCCCCTTCCTCCTTTTGCCCTCCCTATCAACACTCTCGCATTGCCCAATCCAGCGCTACATACACAGTCACACCTAGGTTTGTGATGCCGCATCGCAGCCCTAGCAGCAGTGATCCATCAGGGGTAATCAAAGTCAAGTTATCATGAGGCAACTCGCCACAGGAGACTCTGCAGCTATGCCAAATCAATAAGGTGGTGATCAGTGGTGACCATCTCGATCCAAAATCAGCAGGACAGCACCTCCGCACCCTACAACTGACAATGACAGCTTAGCAGCAGCGTAATTTGGGGTGCCTCTCTCACACACCCAGGAGTATGGATAGTACATGTCATATAGTTACCTGTTCACTGGTCAAAACCCTCATGCTCATATATACTCTTAATGTTGTCAGTCATAGCCCAGCCACTCATGGGGCTATTTCAGGGCTGCTGAACATCCTGAACAGGTCTGATCATAAAAGGTTAAATCCCGTGGAGTAACAAAGCCATATATGACATGGTGACTCAACTACTGAAATCCTCATGATGGATGAGGCTATGCCTTGCTCAAAACACCGGCTAATCCACTTGATCTTCCTCTCCAAGGCTCAAAATCATTCTTAAAAAAAAAACTGATTGAAAAGAAAAGAACACTTAAACATTGCAAAAAACAAACAAACAAACAAAACACACAAACCATTAAAAAGCTATTTGGACAAATGGACAATGCAGAATGGGCGCCTAGATTCCAACCTGGATAGTGTGTACTGTTTTCACTATTCAGTCACTACATTACAACAAAAAAAGTCTGACATGTCATACTGTGTGATCACAAAAAAAGTGTTAAAGAGTTTCCAAAACAAATACAGCAGAATGACCCGAAAAGTAAAACACAAACATTTGAAAGGGCAGAGTCAGAAAGAGTGACAGAAAAGAATAAGTTACCAGCACAGTATTTCAAGAAGGCATGGTGGAGCTGTTTGCATTGAAAGAGCCACCGGCATCACCGATGGGGCTTAATCTACTGTATACAATCACTTGCACAGATCATGTAGCTCGCATGGCAGACCACTGGCACCCTAGGAACTCTTCTACAGTGAACTGCAACAAGGAAAGTGTTTCCATGGAGGCAAGAAGAAACGCTTCAAAGACTCTCAAAACATCAGTGAAAGCGTTTAATATCAACCCTGACACAAGGGAACTAACTGCTGTGGACTGAGCTAGATGGCTGCTACTCTATCCACAAAGGTGCCTATGCATGTGAAGTAAGGAGGTCAGCTGCAGTGCTACAAAAGAGACAGGCAAGGAAAGGCCTCACAAGCAAGCTAGAGCAGATCTCCCACATTGCCTGTCCAAGCTGTCATTGCACATTCTGTGCATGCATCAGCTTGATCAGCCACCTACGTATCCACAAATCATCTCAAACTCCCTCAATCCCATGATGACAGAGGTGGTTTTTGTCAAACTGACAAGACGAACAACACAATCACTTGCACAGAAATTTCATAAACACAATCACTCGCGCACAGAACTTTACTCTCTATCTTGATCTCTGTATATTACTTGTCTGTGTGTGTGTATTTCTGCATTCACATACATGAGTTGTTTATATATCTGGATTCATTATTTTTCATATGATCGAGTGTATATATGACTACCTTCATGTGCATGAATTCCATTCATGTTGTTTGTATGCCAATCAGATCACAATGAGCCGTATTAGGGCTATCATCTCAAGAGTGTGTGTATGAGTGCATTCACGTATGTCTGCATTCATGTTTGTGTGTATTCATGTGTGTGTATGAATGAGTGAGCATGTGCATGGAGTTGAGCAAGACTGTACAGGCTGAACACAGGATGAACACTCATTGCTTACACAACTGTACCTCCATGACCTTATAACCAACTTTTCGACCTCTCAGGTCAGGATTTCACCGACTACAACAACAAAGAGCCACAAACAATCGTTGAAACACAACGTGCGTTTCAATAACATCCATAACAAAATCTGGTGTGTGTCGATCTCTCTCTTTCCCCCCCATCCCCCCCTGGAGACAGACCTGTATCACAGACAGTAAAGTCACCATGCAGTGATATCTGCCAGCAGTGTGTGCTATGGTCGTCAGCAACATGTTATGCGGGGCTTCCACAAACAGTATGGCTGGTCGAAGAGATGTCATCCTCTCACTTCCTCCAGTACTGAAATGAAACAAAAATACTGTGTGGTTAGCATCAACATAGCAATGATCTAAGTTCCCTGATTTTAAAATAATTTCAGTCCACCACAAATAATTCAATTGAACACACTGTGATGATGGTGTAGTATGTCTGAGACTGAACCAATAGCTTTCAATGCAAAGACAAAAGACAAAAACAACAACAAAAACCAGCAGTGAGCAAGTCTGTCATGCACTATACTCATACAACATCAGTTACTATATTCATGGGTTTCTGATCAACTTTTAAGATCAACCCACCGGTCTCTCACTTTCCACTTACTAATATTTCTGCCTGTCAAGGAACTAAGTCTGCTTTCAATCACCATACTAGTTTATTTGCAAAGTGCTGAATGCTCAGGCACAAGATTTCAACCTGATAGCTGCCATCGGTAATAATTTTGGAACAACTGGAAAAACTTTTCTTTTTTCTTTGTTCATTTCATCTTGCTCTGAGGGTGACTGACAACAATACTAAATGACGGTAACAGAGGACAGAACATTTTCATGACTGTGGACAAATCAGAAGCTCAAGTACTGCTAAATCCATGACTCAAGACATCCGTGAAGATGAATACGCCTTGAATTCAAACTGAGGTGACAACGACCTGCCTTATTCACATGTGGCGGGTCTGCCTGGATATGCCAACCTCACAATACAGGCGTGAGTCACATGAGTCATAAACATCAGCAATACACAAACTCCTGTAGATCTAGGACACCCAGATCTGTGCGTAACTATGAACTGTCTGTTCACCAGCTAACGATTCACTCTCTAACAAGCATATGGAAATTCCTGAACATATGGGAAGGAATTGTACAATCATCCTTGATGGGCAGATGGTAACTCCAGTGGAGGACAGAGGACAGACAATTGGGTAGTCAAGAGGATCAAATACCGAACACATGCCCTCCCAAAGACTTTTCAGCAAATGAAAAACGCAATCTGCTTTGTGTCTTTAATGTGATTAAATAAAACATTTCTAGTTAAAATCTGGGACACTCAGTTTTGCAACACCTCACTGGCATTTTTACCCCCTAACAGTCCTACCTACAGAAGTCACACTCTACTTCCAGTGCTGCAAGATTTCAAACTGAGAACCAGGATCACATGCAGTACCTTTCCATCATGAGCTGGCCTCGTGACACAGAGAAGCATGATGCATTTGTTTTGTTCCCCACTATAATCTAAGAAGTGTTAGGGCTGTTTTGGAATACTGGCACCACTTTTATTCTTTGAAGATAAACTTTATGAGGCCAGCTGTACATGAGACTGACCTGAGACTGACCACACCTCACAACGGCCTCTTCAGCAAACGCTGTGGTGTTTGATGGAATGGACGATTATTCCCTGCATGACATGGATCAAATACTACAAGAAACAGAATATAAAGAGAGGCAGGACAGTTATCTGAAGATTCAGATACTGACAAAGGCAGGAAAAGAGAGGGATGACTTGTTTGAGAACTCAGTTTTCATTTTACACTACTACTATGCATACGTGGAAAGTGAAACAGCATGAGTAGGTGTTGTCAACTGTGATCATAATATCTGACACATCTGGTGACCTTTGTGTAACAATGACACGACACTTCCATCTCTGACAGACAAAATATGTTACATTGATAGAACACTGCCTTCTGATCTCACTTGCCATATGTCATTATTCAAGAGGTATAAGGTATAAGGCCTAGAATGTGGCAGAATTGTTCTATGAGAACAGGGCACCCAATCTGAGCCAAGAGGTCCTACCTTAGACACAACACTGCCTTGCAATCTCACTTGCCACATTTCATTATTCATGAGGTTACTATATAAGATCTGCGATGTGGCAAAGCTGTTCTATGAGAGCAGGGCTTCCAATCTGAGCAAAGAGGTCTTTACCTTATATACTGGTAAAACATGCTTTATCTCGCTCATCTATATATGAAAACAGAGAGTACTAGTGGTTTTTCCACCAAGAGTATCTAGCCTTTAGTTCTGAGCAAGAAGACTGCCACCTTTGTCATGTCATCTTGTTATCATCCAATCAATATCAGTCTTCCATTTTCTCACTTGAAGACACAATCAGATATCATCCTAAATGGTTGCAGCAGAATGGTGGTGCCTGTGACATGGATAAAACATTGCTTTATCGCACTGATCTGCACAGGGAAGAAAGCAGGGTGCAAGCAGTCCACCCAGCCAAAGGGCCAACAGATTACCTGTGCCATCTTGTGGAACTGTTCCGCCACGGCCGGCAGGAAGGCCGACTGACTACTCTCCAACAGGTTCTGCATGAAGTGCACTGCCTCCTCGTCCGTGAAGTGAAGCACAAACCTCTCTTGCAGCTGTAATACACATACATATTATGTCTGTTGGCATTAACTGCAAAACAGTACTACACAGAGTGTCATAGCTTGGCACACATCAACTGTAATATATGCACACTGTCTCTTGTCTCTGCAGATATCTGTAATACTGCATCCTGTTGTTAAGATTGCATGATCAAACTGTGCTTTCTTTATGAAATGGCTTGCATACAAAATTGCTAGCTCTTGAATATACTGTGTCTTTTTTCCTCATTGATGCTATTATGATGTACAAATGATTATTGGGAAGTTTGATGCGTCTTTCTAGAAGCTCATGGGACAGCTAAAACCTTGCGCTGTCTTTCTGTGTGGTCATATTACTTATACTGAAGGTAACTTTGAGGTCATTTTAAGTTGTCTGATTAAATGAAAAAAATAGAATCAAAACTTAAAGACGTTCAACTCCCTCTCTTCTCTCTCACAGAAATCAAAATAATGACTTTGATACTGACCTCACATCACTCAATGTAGAACTTTTCTTTCCTATTTGCATTGTACACTTCATCTTAGTGAATGCAAATTAAACAACAACAAAAAACCAAGATTGCATGGTCAAGCCTGAGCCTGTCACACTGGAAGACAATGAAACTTACTGTCCTCTGGCTTGGTCAGTAGCCAAGAGCCTGAGAGGTAGCTCATTTTTCTTATTACCAACTCTTTCACTCATCACAACAAAATCCATCAAAAAAATGGAAAGAAAATAATATATTTCTTTAAATATAAATTTCCCCTCACACACACAATTTAGTTTATGGCACATTTTTTTTTTCTCCTTTTTTTTTGGTTTGTTTTGCAATCCACTTTCTGATCGCCTCGACAGAATTGCACCCCTTCCTCCCCCCCCCCCACCCCCCCCCCCCCCCTCCCCCCTTTCATTTCATTTCCACCATTCACAGCCAAGCTTGCTCTGTTGTTCACATGCCAGCATGAAGTTATCAGTATCATGACACAAGGTCACCCTCCACAGGAGACACTGCACTTCAACTGAGTCACTTCCATGGTGTTCAGCAGTGCCTGTTTTCACCCAAGACATGCAAGGCACCTTCCATAAAGCCTCCCTGCAGGTGTGAAACAACAACTCCATTTGAAATCTCTCCACATCTTTCTTTTGGTGGTATGAAAATTGCTTGGTTGTATTTCAAAGCAGACGCTGTTAACAGTGATGATGTGTAATTAATTTAAGACTGATCACCTTCTGAACTGTCTTGTCTGGCTCGAGAGCGATGTCTGGAATGTTGACGTCCACCATCAGTGAGAACAAGTTCAAGAACAAGTTCACCTTTCTGTCAACACACACACACACACATGCACATATGCACTTCCAGAACTGCAGATAACTCAACAAATTACTGTCTTTACTAGCTACTGTCAATCAGCCAGCTACAGCAATACCTCCTAAAAGTACTTGCTTTAAAGAGAGTGGATGTGTACTGTAGCTGTGCACACACATGTTTGTATGTGTGTGTGGTGTGTGTGTGTGTGTTGTGTGGTGGTGTGGGGGGGGGGGGGGGGGGGGGGGAAGAGTGTTTGCGCTAGCATGAAGATATTTTACTGATGTTTGTGTATACTGATGTTTGTGTATTGTCCTGGTATATGATTGTTGTGTTGTCAAAAATTAATTTTCCATCTTTTGGACAAATAAAATTGTTATCCTGTTATCCTAAATAACAGACCACTTTCATCTTTCCTTTATGATAATCTTCACATCTCACTTCAATGACTGGATCTGTCCCAGTCTTTTGTCATGTAGAAATACATCCTCACTGATATTTTGCTGAAACTGATCTTCTAAATTAGCTGAAATAATTTTACTTCCTTTGCAAAAAAAAGATCGCAATGCAAAATCCCAAAATCTATCAGTACTCTTGAAATAATGTGCTAATTTTACAAGATTTACATAGATACGGTCAAACCTCCAGGCAACTGATCATCAAAAGTACAATGAAAGTTAATCAAATAAAATCACTCAATCATCAAATGACAGGGAAAACAAATGGCACCCAAAGAGTACCTGGACATTCAAGACACTTAAAATACTACAAGTTCAGAATATCCACACATAATCACAATCTATATTACGCTATGTCACAGCCTCAAATGGACTTGTATCACAGTCCAGAGAAAACAACAAAAAAATTGAATGGAAATATTTCATAAACTTTTGGTCAGATGGGGAAACAAAGATAAATCTTTTGGTGTGATGGGGAAAGATAGATTAAGAGGGAGACAGAAGATAAAACAGAAAACAACAACAAAAAAAGAAAATAAAGATACTGATTGCAAAAGACAGACAGAGATGAGTGAGAAAGGTTACCAAGGTGACCGAGAGGGCAGCAGCCAGCCTGCCATACCTGCGGAGGGCGAGAAAGGCGGTGTAGGTGATCTGTTTGAACTGCTGGAACTGCTCGGAGGCCGGCCCCCCCATGGCCTCCACCATCTCCTTGCTCAACTTCATGGGAGGTGGCATGGGTTTGGGGTCACGGCCCAGGATGTAGCCAAAGTCTATGTGCACCAGTTTACCTGGATCAGCAGACATACACACATAAACACTAGTTTACCTGGATCAGCAGACACACACACATAAACACTAGTTTACCTGATCAGCAGACACACACACACATAATCACTAGTTTACCTGGATCAGCAGACACACACACATAATCCCTAGTTTACCTGGATTAGCAGACACACACACACACACACTTGTTTACCTGGATCAGCAGACACACACATAAACACTAGTTTACCTGGATCAGCAGACACACAAACACTAGTTCAATAATGGCAATAAGGTTTTTCTTCATTTCAGCATTTTTCTTTTTTTTTTTTCAAATATGGAAATTTCTGAAAGAACAAGCCAGCAAATAAACAAATGGGATGAATGGAAGTGATGCATTTAATCCAATGGAAAAATTCATTTCCATAGTAAGATCCCATTTAAAACAAAAGAATGAAAGCAAAGACAGGGAAATGAATGGGAAACAAACTTTGTGAGGATTTTCTTTTAAAAAAAAAAAAAAGTTTACTGGGTTTTAGTGTAGCTGTTAATCAGAGGCAGAGAAGATGTCTGTTTACCTGTGGTGGTGAGGAGGAGGTTATCCAGGTGACGATCACCAACACCCAGCAAGTAGGTCACGACACAGTAACCAGCTGAGGATCACACACACACACATAAATACATACACACATATCATAATTGACGGATCACACACACCTAGATACATACAAACATATCACAACTAACGGATCACACACACACATAGATACCTACAAACATATCATAATTAATGGATCACACACACACATCTGCAGAACTGGTATCTTTCCACAATTTAATCATAAAGAAAAGTAGTAATCCTTTGTCCTGAATTTGATAACTTTCATCATCTGACACAAACATCCTCTCAGCAAAAGGATTGGGAGTTAGACGTTAACTGAGACACAACAGCAAAATCTTTGTTTCGTTGACAAGCTCATCCTAATGCGAAACTGAACTACCCTTGACAAAACTGTTAACTCCTTCACACTTGCAAATTTCCAGTATCGCCAGGAAGCTGTCAATATGCACTGACTAGCTCATGTATACTCCATCTGTTGAACTGCAGGGCCATATGAGTGAAAGCATAAACCAACACATACTCATAGACACACACAAACCTACCACAGCTCTTGACGTAGTTGTCGATGACCTCAGGCTGCACTCCAAAGGCCTCACCCTCACAAGGGGCGTGTTTCCTGAAAAAGTTGAGGATGCTGCCTTCCTTCTGCAGCACGTCGGCGATGGCCATCGAGTCCACAAACTGCACAAACCCTGCACACACACACACACACACACACACACACACACACACACACACACACACACACACCATCCATGTCACTTCACCACACAATCAACTGGTCACTGGGCTACAGCAACATACACTGCTATGAGCAACAAGTGATCTTGCTGTCTTGTGTATACCACAGCATTTCTGTGAGCAACTGGAAATGCCTGGCAGTGCACATCTCTGCAAGAATTCTGTTGCATGTTGGCTGTGTTCATAATTCCATAAACCACGGAACACACAACAACAAGATGGACTGTGTAGCATTCTACCATTCAGCCTTCACTGGATTCTATGACTCTGAGATGGGCACTTCAGTTTTCTAACATTCAGTTTTTACTGGATTCTATGACTCTGACATGGGCACTTCAGTTTTCTACCATTCAGTTTTTACTGGGTTCTATGACTCTGAGAAGGGCACTTCAGTTTTCTAACATTCAGTTTTTACTGGACTCTATGACTGAGATGGGCACTTCAGTTTTCTAACATTCAGTATTTACTGGATTATGTCTGAGGTGGGCACTTCAGTTTTCTAACATTCAGTATTTACTGGATTATGTCTAAGGTAGGCACTTCAGTTTTCTAACATTCAGTATTTACTGGATTATGTCTGAGGTGGGCACTTCAGTTTTCTAACATTCAGTTTTTACTGGCTTCTATGACTCTGAGATGGGCACTTCAATTTCAAACATTCAGTTTTTACTGGATTCCATGACTCTGAGATGGGCACTTCAATTTCAAACATTCAGTTTTTACTGGATTCTATGACTCTCAGATGGGCACTTCAATTTCAAACATTCAGTTTTTACTGGATTCTATGACTCTGAGATGGGCACTTCAATTTCAAACATTCAGTTTTTACTGGATTCTATGACTCTGAGATGGGCACTTCAATTTCTAACATTCAGTTTTTTTTTTAACCAGATTCTATGACTCTGAGGTGGGCATTTCAGTTTTCTACCATTCAGTTTTTAATGGATTCAGTAACCCCAAGAAGGACACACTCTCTCCAGTGTTCCGACTTTCAATTATTGAAGGATTCCATGACTTCAAGACGGGGGGTATAATGTTTTTAACTGGACTGAGTGACTTTAAGATGGACACTCCAGTGTACTGGCATTCAGCTACAGTCAAACCTCTATTATAATACCCTCTGTTAAGAGACCTCCTCTCATTTAAGACTGAATTTTTTTGCACGGATGCATTTTACTATTAAAACGACCCCTCTTAGGCGGCTTACTCTAAAACGTGACTTGTGACCTCCATTTTGTTGAAATTTACGACCATCGCAGCATTCATGTATGACCATTAGTCAAGGGAAACAACTGCAGACCTGCGCCAATCAAGAGTCGCTTCCCTTGTTAAAAGAAAGATGGCGGAGAACGTAGACAAAACATGCGGAACGCGAAAGAGAAAGCCACTGATCTTAGAAGAGAGAGTGGAGGTGATTAAAAGAAGTCGTGGAGGTGAAACTGCAATATCAATTGCTCGAAGTTATGAAGTTGGCAAGACCCAGATTAAAAGATTCAGTATGCATCCAGTGTTCTTGAGACTTTTTGTGCTTGGAGAATTCATCTGTGAGAAAATGTTTGTTTCTTCAACTGTCGGTGCCTACCTCCATTATAAGACCCCTCCAATGTACGACCGAATTTTCTGGACATTTTGAAGGTCTTATAATAGAGGTTTGACTGTATTACTGGATACCATGATCCTGAGCTGAACAATCCAGTATTCAATCACTAAGCTCTTGCTGGATTCCCTGGCTCCAAGATCAACAATCCAGTGTTCTACTGTTCAGATTTTACTGGATACCATCATTTCTTCCCTTCATCTGCAGTTGGATGCCATGTTGATGTCTCAAAGACAGACAATCCAAGGTTATTCAATTAGATATAGTTATTACTGGATTCCTGGACTCCAAAACAGATAATCCACTGTTCTACCATTCAGCTCTCACTGGATTCTTGATCCAAGATGACAATCTCTCTCCATCAGCTCTCTATTCTGCTCAAGAGGCAATCTTGGGCTCTACCATCCAGCTTCACTGGATCTGACTCCGTATCTTGCTTACCATCCAGCTCTCACTGGATTCTATGACTCAAGATGGACAATCTTGCTCACATCAGCTCTGGCTGCTATACCAAATGGACATCTTGGGCTCTACCATCCAGCTCTCACTGGATTCCATGACTCCAAGATGGGCAATCTTGGGCTCTACCATCCAGCTCTCACTGGATTCCATGACTCCAAGATGGGCAATCTTGTGCTCCACCATCCAGCTCTCACTGGATTCTATGACTAAAAGGACAATCTTAGGCTCTGCATTCAGCTGTCACAGAATTCCATGACTTCAAGATGGACAAACCGTTCTCCTATTCAATCATCGCTGCATCCCATGGGTCCGACATGGACAATCTAGAATTCAAAGCATTCAGCATTCACTGGTTTTCATAGCCCTGAGATGGGCAGCCCAGTTTTCTCAAATTCAGCGTTACCAGATCCCTTGATCTTCAGAGGGACATTCCTGTTTTATACACATTTAGCCATCACACCTGTCTACATGCAACTCCTGTGCAACACTGTATTGTCTTTGTGTCACGACTAATCTCTTGGAGTGAATTTGAACAGCCTGCCGCAGTGAAAGCATGCTGCCTTAGTTCAGAGCTACCCTTTCTCATAATCCCTGTCTGCATTTAAATCATACATATAACTATTAACCTCGATAACACCAATGAATGCAAAGTTGTTCAATTCATTCGTACAGAACACAATGGAGGCATTACCATGCTTCGTGCTGGTGGCCAGAACCTTGTATGGCGTCAGTTTCAGGTCCAGTTTCTCATGCTGCAGTAACTGCACAGGAAAGAAAACAAAAAAGTCAGTGAAACACGCAAAAAAAAAATCACACATATAACAACTGACATCGAATTAAATGACCAAAAGAATCGTGAGATCGAATGAAACGACCACAAGAATTATGTGATTCTAAAATGAATATTTTTGTGTGTGTGTGTGTGTGTGTGTGTGTGTGTGTGTGTGTGTGTGTGTGTGTGTGTGTGTACGCACGCAAGCACACACACACACACACACACACACATTCTCTCTCTCACATACACACCAAAGCAAAAACACTGATACATGCAAAAGCTCACCTATACACATAAATGAGCAAAAAAAAACTCCAGCTACACAATGTTAGAGCAACATGATGTAAGAGAACGTCAAAGCACTCCTGCATGTCAAGTTCATGGCAATCCTTCTCGCAGCCAATTCAGACCAAAGAAAAAAGGTATTCCCTGCCCTGCCCTATCATTCAGACCAAAGAAAAAAAGGTATTCCCTGCCCTGCCCTATCATTTCAACCCCATTCCAGTCGGAGCACAGATACCTTATCCATCAGCTCAATGGTCTGCAGCACCAGCTGATCCTGTCGCAGATCATCCCCGTGTTTGAAGATGGTGACGTACCGGCCTCCTTCTATTGTGCGGAACGTCAGGCTGCATGGCATCAGCTTGCTCTGGTTGGGGGAAAAAAGGATCACAGCCAATGTATTTGCTCCTCAACTGACGGTGAGAGGCTCATGCATGACAGCACTCACACACATGTACTCCATGATTTGACTGTTGAAGTATCCATGAAATGGACAAAGAGGTCATCTTTACTGTACTATTTGAGTTTTCAAGAGTCTGGGTATCAAAAGGCTTAAGACTTTCACAAGTTAAAGTCTTGCCGTTTCTTACTGCTAGAATCATGGTTTTGGGGAGAAAATTTTTTTTGCCTGTCCCGTAGTTTATTCACAGAACATTCCACTATTAAACCTGTCTGCAACAGTGAAAGTTCAAACTGATAGTCAGAATTGTGAACCGAACTGAAGCTTAGAATTGTCAACAGTACTGAAGCTTAGAATTATGATCTATGTTGACGATCTTCCATTGGCTATATAGCAGGTAGCTTTTGTGATTACTTCCCTTCAACACTTTCACAAAACGGCTCACGTTCTTACAGACTAAAATCAATTAAAAACTTGAAAGCGTATATCCTTCATGCCTTCAAAACATGCTGCGCAATGGGCAAAATGAATTGCGGTTGTGAGATGAAACACCTGTTCTATTGTCCAACAGGTGCTGAATGAAAGAATGTGGGTAGGCATTTTTGCTTTGGGTCCATGTATCTGTCACAGAATGGCCCTGTCTGGATCTATGGGGATGACGTGTGATAAGATCCAAGTATGTGGGTGTGACTTTCTTGCCAATCTGTGCAGGACAAAGTACCCCTGTCGACAATGAAACCTCAATGTTAGCATGTATGACTGAATGCTGCCATTACCTTCACTTTCATCCAAGCGATCATAATCAGCAGTCATCAGTGCAGTTTGAATACAACTTCAACTAAGCCCTCCAACCACGACCATTGCTTGCCTTTGGTGAAAGTGTTGGTGTTCTTCTCACACTAGGTTAATGTTCTGGAACTCCGTTTTTCAATACAATTACCACAGTCAGGCATGGAGATAACTTCCCAACTCAGGTTTGCCACAGAGGATGTAATGTAATGCAATGTTGCTCATAGCCCAGCCGACCACCAAGGGCCATATCAGGGCTGTCACCGCGCTGAAGTCAACTCCCAATTCATTCATTCACACAACTCTTTAAAACACATCTTCTAAAAACACACCTGCAATTTTGTTAAAAATCTTTCCACTTTAAAATCTCAGATCAAATGAAAAATGTTAATCTCCCTCAGAAATTCAAAGATCACATCAGGTGGAGCATCTCTGAACAAGGTTTTCATGTAAAATATTTATGTCTCATGTCATACAAGTCCCAACACTCTAAAAGAATAATTATGTCTCATTGTGAGTGGTACATGACATGGAATGCACCACGGAGCTTCTTCACTCTTAAAAAGGTACTATTTAGTAAAATACGAATGGCCAGTGTGCAGCTGGCATAAAACCGTTTCATCTTTGCGACCACCAGAGGTAGATGAAAGGAACTCTTTTAGGTTTGGACGGATCTGGAAAAGTTTATCCGTCTGTGTATGCCAGTCCTGCCAGAAGTCTCTGACATAATCATTAACTTTTGATTTTAGATCTGTGTAGGGGATAGATATGTTAGACAGTTTCCCTGTTGTGGCCTTCTTGGCCAAACGATCAGCCACTTCATTCCCTCTGATGCCAACATGACCAGGAACCCAAGCCTGAACAATGTTGTGACCTTCCGCTTTCAACAAGGTGAAAAGTTTTTTAAAAAGTGTAAGAGTTCAGGATGATGGAGGTTACGGCTAGCTATTGCCTCCAAAGCTGATAGCGAATCACAAAATCAGAAAGTCCTGGTTTATGGACTGAGAGATTATCTTCAGTGCTAGAACCAGAGCTGTAAGTTCAGCAGAGTAAACAGAAGTATCTGATGGAATATGTTCTAGTAATATTTGAGAAGGAGCACCAGGGCAGTAGGCTACAGAGAAAGAAACTATGAGCAGAAAAAGTCGAAAACAACAGAGTACCAGCTGCACAACCTTAATCACTTCAACTTATCACCTGAGTATCTTCCAAGAGAGCTTCTGTTCCGTACAGTTCTACTGGCAAGTGTTGAAAGATTTCTCCAACGTAGCGGCAACAACTGAATGAAGCTGGCCTTAAACTGTACAGCAACAGGAAAACAATGAAGCAATTGGTAAGGGATGGGCGAGTGGGAGGGCTGTTAAACCAAACAAAACAAAATGGAGTTAAAAGTCACGGCACTCTGTTGATCATTTATCCGCCTTGCTGTTTCTGTCATTCTGCCAAACGAAGCGAGCCAAACTCCAGAAACAAATAAACCCCTACAAATCTGCATGAACTAAGACCCTGCTAACTGGATAGCCCCACGTTATAGATGAAGATGGCACAATCGGCCAATCAGCACCTTGCCTGGCTCTAGGCACTCACATTGAAGAGCGTGGCCTCCTGGGGGATGATGCCCGTCACCCTGACAGCAGGGTTCAGGGGCAGAGGCATCTCTGGGAAGTGTGTGAAGTTGGTCTTCAGCACCTCTGCGTCGTGCAGCAAGGCCTGCAGCTTCTCTATCTGGTGAATTAACGAACACACACATAAATGCGGTTAGGGTCAGGGCACATAGCTGGAAAAAAAAAATGTCACCAGACACACATATACACATGCACACACACACACACATACATACGCACACTCACACACACACATCAACATCAAGTCACATTTGTGCAAATTCATATGATAAAGAAGCTCTTTTTTTTCCCTCTCCAGTTCTGTCATTTTATCTCTTAATATTCTGCTTTACTTGCTTGTTCATCTTTTATCATAGTTATCAAAAGAAGCACGATCATACTTTATTCTTGTTCTGGTTTACAAATCAAACCTGTGAAGAGAAAAAAGCTACTCTTTATCTCCTTCAAGTACATGAGTGTCAGAAAACTTAAAACACATGTGCATGTGTGTATGTGAAGAGAGATGGAAAGACAGAGTAAGTGTGACTGTGTGTTTGTGTGTGTGTGCGTGTGGGAGGGTGTGTGTGCATGCATGCTGTGTGCATGTGTATACACACAATATTATTGTCTTGAGCATACATACACATGGTAATAAACAGTCTTGCACACACACACACATACACACTCACACACACAGAGGCACAAACACACACAGACGTGCACACACACATGCACATGTCCCCTCGAACGCATGTGTGAGCACACACACACACACACACACACACACACACGCACATGCACACATACACACACACTCACACATACAGAGAAACACAAATCCTACCTTTTTGCTGCGATTGCCAGACTCTCTCATGACAATCTTCACCATCTGCACGATGTTTTCCAGAAAGTTCTTCTGCGTGGTCAGCACTGACCTCATCTCACATTTGTTCTGTAGACAATCAGACTAAGTAACACACTTTCAGAGGACACACATATCTGATGATATTGGGGAGAAAAGAGGAAAAGTGAAAAAAAATGGGGGGGAGGGGGGGGGTGGGTGGGGGGGGGGCCAACAAACTGAATTCCCTTACACCAACCAAAGAACAACTCAAAAGAACAATGCGGCTCCTTTCACACCCAAACACACACACACACATAAGCATGCAATTGCAAGTGCCACATATTCATTCTCAAGCACTCATAGTTTCTTTTTTTTTTTCTTATTTAATAATCAAAGTTCAGGTGACACACACTACGAATGAGTGCTGTCACTGTGTTGAAAACATGAACAACAACAACAAAGAAAAAGTCACAGAGTTCAGTCATGAAACCACAGTATCAAAAAAGAGTGAAAGAAAAGAGGAAAGTTTTTTGTGAAGAATCAAACAAAGGTGAGAATACAATGAAAGGTCCCTATGCACTTCCAAGGGGGCCACTTAAGATCCGAAAGCTCCACAGATCAGAATAAACAACATGTCCCCCCCCCCCTTCAAAACTTGTCTTCCTTTCCATGCTTCTCCTGGAAATTGTGTACAAACAAACAAACAAAAAAAGTCCCCCACTTGTCTTCTTTCCCAAGTTTTTCCTGGAAATTGTATACCAAAAGGCATAGACATAAAACATTGATAAATCCTAACCCTCTACTCACGCTGATAGTAATGCGAGTCCGCCATTTTATGATGATGGAGAGATGGGTGAGGTGGGAAAGTTATTACAAAATTACGGAGTATTCTGCTTCACTATAATGCAAAGTCAAAAGATATGCATACTTAGAATGCAACACACACACCACACACACACACACACACACACACACACACACACCACACATGCACACATACAAAAACACACGCACGCACACACATCAGCCAAACATTTGATGAAGCAGAGAACAATCACTTAAAAAAAGCCTGCCTGAGGCCAGATGACTCTAGTTCCACTTGTTCACATGTAATCAATCATAGAGAATGTAAAGAGCAAATTGTGTTAGCTCAACGACTTTCCTGTATTTATCTTCTGATGCTAGTCACAGCTTAAGAATGTTCTCAGCAGAATTAACGTTTTCTACAACTCACCTCGCCACAATTTATGCCTTAGTCTGACATTAAATATCCATGTCCAGAAAGTAGAAAAACTGCAAGGGTGGCCTCTCTTTCAAACAAGGTCAGTGTGAGTGTCTTTTTACATTTGTGTCACAGTAAAGCATCATGAGTGAGCAAAATTTTTGTACCATTTCTCCTGGCATAGAGGTCATTTGTTTTTTACACACACACACACACACACACACACACACACACACACACACACACACACACACTCACTGTAAACAAAGTGGGACAGACAGAAGAAAAGATAAGTAAGAATGGATTGGTACAGAGTGACGACCATAGTAAACAAAAAAGATTAGCAGTAGTACTTTCATTTTATGTCTGTTGACAAAAATTATGTGATGTTAGACAGGTAAAAAAAAAAAAAACAAAAGCAGATAATCAGATTTGTATGTTTCTACTAATATCCATATTTGTCACTTCATTTTTTTTTTAGGCAAAAATTTGATTAAGGTACAGACATATGAAACAAAGAAGTGGTCAAAACATAATCACAACAGGTACACCTAAAGCAGAACTCTCTCTTGAATTTCATTATATTATTGTCTACACGACTCAGACGTAGATTTTTCCATCTCCTTCAATATGATTGGAGTGGATGTACACTGCTCACCTGTTTCAGGACGTTACTGAAGCGCTTCATGACACACACGTACATCTCACGAGCTTCCTCGTACCTGGGCTGACTGTCCTCCTCACATTCCACTATCAAATACCTGTGATGGTAAAACACACAGCAGGTGTACAGGAGACTGACAGGTATACTGTCTGGTCCAGTCACTTTATCTATTGCCCAGCCAACCACAGACTAGACTGTTGTATTATTGTGAGGACAGGCTGCAAGTCAATGGAAAAAAAAAAACCAACTCAATACAAAAACAAAACAAAATAAACAAAAGAGGCATGTTCCTCAACCCAGGAAAAGGGAGAAAACCGAGCTGGTTCAACAAGGGCGCTATGCCGTGAACTCATTAAGGGCGATCACTCTGGCTAAGCTATTTGGGAACTGAGGCGAAGTTAGCTTCCTGCCTACCCAAGTTTTTTTTCTTTTTTGGGGGGTGGGTGGGAGTGGGGGGGGGATCCTGATACTATGGCAAAGTTCCACACCAAGTGGGGATAAGACAGTTGTTTGGACAGGTAAATATGAAAAAAATAATAAATAAAGAACAAAATACAAAAACAAAACAAAGTAAAGAAAGAAAATATAACCCCTAAACAAACAAAAAGGAAAAAAAAAGAGTGAGACAATGCTCCTCGATCATACAGAACTGTCACGTTACCAATCAGAACCTCAGTAAACACAACATGCACAATTTATCATTGTTTGTCTTTTAGTTGGAGTACAGACAGGTTTCTTTTATGTGAAGTCAACCTATGACATGTAAATGCATTTAGCAAATCTTTAAAATTCACAAAAGAAGTTCGAATTCTCTCCACCCAACCTCATCCACACTCCACCTTTCACCAATCATGAGGAAAAATCAAGAATTTGCAATTCCATATCAACCAACACAAGCTTAGTGTTCAATGGAACACACAGGTACAGGGGAAAAAAAAACCTGACACTAAAACAGCACTGACACATAGAAATACACATTTCTCTTCAAAGTTTTCCTGCTTTTTTTTATGATCATGATCTCTTTAAGTTTCACTGTTTCAGCTTCACTTTTGGGGGAAAAAAACTTTTCACACACACACACAATCACAACAACCACCATCGCAAACACTAGGGACATGTCTCACCAGAAGAAGTAGTTGGCAACCAAAGGGTTGTTGCAGGCACGTGATATGAGGAAAGTAGCCAGGTCCATCTGAGTCTGACACACACAGACACAACTGGAAACACTGCAGACAGCTGCATTAAAATATGCTTACAACATACTCTCTCACTCACCTGCACACATCCATGCATATTTGGATGATGTTGCACCAACTATAAAGAAAAACATTCCAGGTTGCTGAACATATGTAGCTCAACCATCTGTACCAAAACATGGATTAACAAATTGTTCCTTTCTTGCACTGCGTTCTACTGGGATGTCACAGGAATCTTGCCTAGTATAGTGCTAAGCAGCTGATCTATGAACAGAAGCAACAGCAAATAAATCAGTATGCGTACTTCGAAACAAACAAAGCCAGGAAATGAAACACTTTATCAGATCTATAAGAATATAGGTTTCTGGATTCTGGATTCGACATTACAAAAGTAGTTAAAGACTCAGAATCAAAAACTTACTTAGAGAATATTTCGACAGGGTCGCCCTGTCTTCATCAGCTCACTGTTGCTGTTGTGGCAGTGAGGCTTCACCACTCACCTGAATTCCATTGGCGACTGTATCCAATTCACCTCAGAAACTGAAGCATAAGGGCAGATCCCATTCTTGGACACACTCATCACCCGAACCCATGACGACAGGGTGGAGACCACCATCTATAGGAAACCCATCCACACTGACCAATATCTGAACTTTCACTCTAACCACCCCCTCCAGCACAAGAGATCTGTTGTCAACACCCTCATGCACAGAACCTCTGTACTGTGTTCCACTAAGGAGGAAGAGCTGAAAGAAGAAGAACACATCAAGACTGCCCTTTCCGCTAATGGATACCCTGCATGGATGTGGGACAACCCTCGAGTTCGTTACCCTTCTTCTACAGATACGGACAGTGTGAAAGTGGGGATCCCTTATGTTAAAGGAGTCTCAGAGCGTCTAGCCTGGACCTTCCAACAACATGGATGCAAAGTGTTCCACAAACCCACCAACTCCCTACACCAGCAAATGACACATGTCAAAGACAAAACGGACCCCCTCAAGCAGTGTGGTGTAGTGTACCAGGTAGGTTGTCAAGACTGTGCCCATACCTACATTGGCGAGACAGCAAGACCACTCACCACCCGCCTACAGGAACACCAAAACCGATCTACTTCTGCCATACACGAACATCTACAAGCCACAGGCCACAGTTTCAGCCCCAAGAAACCAAGATCTTATCTGCAGAGCCGTTCCTCACAAAAAGAAGTGTTAAAGAAGCCACTGAAATCAAGACCAGACGCCCCAGCCTGAACAGAGATCAAGGCTTTGAACTTTCCCCCATCTACAATCAGATCCTGACAACCGTTCACCCCACACAACAGTCGTCCCACCAGGCCTCACTGCCACAACAGCAACAGTGAGCTGATGAAGACAGGGTGACCCTGTCGAAATATTCTCTAAGTAAGTTTTTGATTCTGAGTCTTTAACTACTTTTCTAATTTATCAGATTTGCCATTCCTAAACCACACTCAAGCATAATGCTTCATTAAAATGAAATACTGAAGCATAAATGAGGCACAATACTGCAACTGATTTAAGTGTAACTCAAAAAAAAAAAAAAAATTATAGCACTAAATTTGAAACAGAAAGTAGTGCTGAAGCAGAAGTTAAATATAACGTAAAAACAACTATCAAGTGAAATGTACAAACAAAATGAAAATGTTGAAACTAAAACTGATCAAAGAACTAACACAAAAATGAAATGTAATGCAGAAGAAAAATCAAATGAAATGCTGTAACAAAAATGAAGTATCTCGCTGAAACAAAGGCCAAGAGTAATGCTGAAACAACAATTAAATGTAATTCTGAGACCAAAAAATATGTGAAATATTGTTTCTTAATTCATCTCTGTAATGTACACTTCATCAAAAAAATACTTGATGGCAATGAAAATATTTCAAATGAACAACAAAACTTCCAGAGTCATCATCACCCATGGAACTGAAATGCTGAAAACCCTACAGGCTCGTTTAGTTTCTGTATAGTTGAAAAAATATGTCTGACGCAATAATGATCAGTAACAAAATCTGGCCATGCCTGCATTCTTCCAAGTCCACTCAAAAATAAGCAGTTAGAACTGTACACAGTTTAATGTACTAATGGGTTATCGTTAAATCATGTGTTAGATACAGTGAATGGAAATCTCTTTATAAAGACACCCAACTTTTTAAGATTTTTGCATGCTGTTAAAGAGAAGTTCCACTGTGTGCACTGAATGACAGTCAAGTGTAGTGGCTGACAGCTATGCAACACTGACCCCAAGCTTTGTTGTGGAGGACGCAGTGTCCGGCCTACTGGGTGTGGAGCTGAGGGCGTCTGTTATTGAGTCCGTCGATGACGTGTGTGATATATTATCACTGGACCTGAACAGAATGGCAAAATTGTGAAACAAGTCTGTGGAAGAGTGCACTGCCAATGTGCACGATATATTATACTTGGATCTTAACAGTGTTATAACGTTGCAGTACAACAGTGTTTAGAATCCATGGAAAACATTCACAAAACATTGCTACATAACATGAATACATACAAGATTGAAATATATTGCATCAAAAATATACAAGAGTTTAAATCTTAATTTTCTGTAGCAGATTCCACACAAATATAACAGCAATAACAACAAACAATCGTGAAAGACAGAAATAAGCAACATCTCAGCATAGTAAACAACAAACATCAAAATACCAGCTCTCCATTATTATATATCATACACTGGAATTCACATAACCTTCATCCCATGCATTCACCAAACATTTACTTGTAACTAAATCATGCATCAAGCCCCATACATATCTCATTTATGCCTAACGCTGAGACCTATTCATTCACTCATTATTTATAATTTAAAATTAAGCTGAGCATATCGACACATTCACACAACATTCTCTTATCACTGTGCATCACAACCAATCAGTACTTCATCATGATTGCCAGTTCAGCACATCAACAAATTCATTCAACTTCCTCTCATTTGAATAACCATGAATCGACCCTCAATACTTCATTTACGTTTAAACATCAGCACTTCAAAGCATTCACTTAACCTTTACTTGTAACTTAAGACAACTATGTATCAAAACCCATCATTACATTTCTTAGGCCTTCAAGCTGATCACATCAACACATGTTACCTAACCTTTTCTTACTACCTTAATCTTCACTGCTTGTCACTTTTGACTACACACTCCCAACCATGCAGGTCTTTTTATGACCCATGTATTTCACAGAAGCTTTGTTTTTACAGAGAAAGGATCTGGGTCAACCAGTGAAATATCTCTGAAATGTATAGGTCATGGCAGACCCACAACACAAGAACAGCGCAGTCAAAAAGTGATGTCCAGTAAAGATTACATTGTATGTGTCACGTATGATCCTTGTTATTGGAAGCCCAGAATGCATTAGTGTTCGAATTACCCGATTACTTTTTCACTCAGAACAAAAACCTTGAATACAAACTGATGATCACATTTTCTGACATCTATATAAATTTTCACTGAAACGATTGAAATAGTTCTTTTTTGGCATCATATACTGTACCATGTCAGACCATAGCATTCCACGGCAGTTAGTCAGCTCTGCCAGGCCGAAATTTTTTGTGGCTAATGCAGTAATAAGACCATCACATGACGCCCACACTACTTCCGCCAGGGAGGAAGCCGGTGTAAACTTCCTGTTCCTCATTCAACCTCGGCCTCCTGCCTAACAAGGACAGGTTTTATTTCATTTTATTCATGCTCTACGGCGTGACTGCTCACAATTTCTCTTCACTCCATTGTTCTCCATTCGGCCCTTACTCGCCGGTGTTCTAACTCGTCCTCCCTGTTAGTAACGCATTCCCCCCTCTCTCTTTATTCTCTTCCCACTTCGATTCCCATCGATCTCGGCGCTTTGTTTATCCTCACACTCCGTCGGTAAATTCACTTTGACGATCGATCTTCGCCGGTCGTTCGAGCCGCCATCTTTATTCCCCCCATTCCGGCCGACCCCTGCATGTCGTCCTCTTTCGTCCTACCTGTCCACTCTATGGAGGTTTTTCCTCCTCCTTTTTAGCGCCTTCTTTCAATTGTTCTACTACTCCTGATGGTCTTTCTTACGATCGCTCGTCTAGTTCGGTCGATCGGGTTTGTACACACATCTCTACCATCAAACATGATGGCTGATGTTTTAAGGAAGAGAAAGAAAAAGAAGAGTTCGCCTGACGATGACGTTTAGGGATGCTAACTCAGCAGCCCATTGCCAACATTTGGAAGTGTATCTTGTGATAAGCGCTGCACCTGAATCTGACGTCAAATTTGGGTGAGGCAAAAACTGAAACAAAATTTTGACGTCAAGGCTGGTGACGTAAAGATGAAGCCATTTCAAAGCTAGAGGCTAATCTCCCGTCTCTCATTTATGACAATAAATAAGCATTTGTTATCCGAGATCCTCTACTCAGATTTCCCTCTACTGAGTCGCCTTTCGGCCTCCTCGTATATCTTCAGCGCGTTAGTCGATTTTGCTCTCGCGCCCATTGTTTCTCTTTCGACGACCGAACCCTCACCAGTCAATCGACCCGCCATCTTCGTTTTTCCACTACGGTCGGCGTCTCCTCCATATTGCCTCACCGCATGGTGCCCATTTTCGGTCGCACATGCTTGCCGGTACGGGGATTTCCCCAGGCCACATTTATTTGTACCCAATATGGCACTCTATGTATCCTTACAACAGGTAGATCGAGTGTCTATACGATCTCTTGATCTGCCGACTGGTGCACATTTATTTGTACCTAATTTAGCACATGGTGCCCATTTTCGGTCGCACATGCTTGCCGGTACGGGGATTTCCCCAGGCCACATTTATTTGTACCCAATATGGCACTCTATGTATCCTTACAACAGGTAGATCGAGTGTCCAAACGATCTCTTGATCTGCCGACTGGTGCACATTTATTTGTACCTAATTTAGCACACGTAGATCGATGGTCCTTACGGTCTCCTCATCTACCAACTGGTGCACATTTATTAGTACCTCCTTAGCATTATTACAAGGTACACCAGGGGTATTTTACTCTCACGCGCCATTGCGCGCCACTCTTGGCGATCGATCCCTTCCCGGCCAATCGATCCGCCATCTTGGATTGTGCCACGCCGGTTGGCGTGTCCGCCATATTGCCTTACCGCACGTACCTTGTTTGGCGGTACGCGGCTCCCCCGGGCGCATTTCCTGTACCTTATTGATCATTATTACAGGTAGAGTGAGTGTCTTACAATCTCTTGATCTACCAACTTGTGCACACGTATTAGTACCCCATTAGTAACATTTATCGGTTCCTCATTTATCATTACTACTGGTAGATTGGGTGTCTCCACGATCTCTTGATCTACCAACGTTGCACATTTATTACTACCCCATGTATCATTATTACAAGGTAGATTGAGAGTCTTTGGCCTTCCGTCCAAGCAAGGTAAGTCTTGTGCTCTGTCTCGCCTTTTCTTTACCGTTGTGTTAAGATAGCCTTGTGTTTGCTTCTTTGCTTGTTTTGTTGTTTTATTGATTTCATCTTCATTTACCGCACTTCCAGTGCCCCTCACGAGGTGGTTCGAGCTCTTTCTATCCCTCGATCCACCTTTTTGTCTCCTCTTTGCGATCGTGCGTTCCGTGATTGTCTCGCCACCAGTGCCCAACATGGTGAAGGACACTAACGGGTCGAGCCGCTCCTCTGTTCGGGAGTCGCTCTCTGCCCTGGAGGACCCGCGTGTTGATTCCAGGAGGCAATCCGCTCGCACCTATGATGAGCGTACGGCCGGTGTGGAGGAGGGTTCCGCGCAGGGGACGCGCGACCATCGTTACGATACCTCCTCTGCCCGACCGGCGGACACACGATCGTTGCGTTCGGAGGCAAACAGGCAATTGGCCGTTATTGCCAACTGTTTTTCTTTCGAGACTGTCAAGAAATCCAAAGGCAAGGCTTCCCTGAAAGGACCTGCCCGTTCAAAATCTTCCCGCTCCCTGGCCAATCGCCTGTTCGCCTTCGGTCGCACACGGAGACTCTCTCCTATCAGGCTGCGTCACGCGACCCTTGGCCCCCGGGGAACCTTGCCGAGGCGCGGACCGGCACGGGTGACGACTCGCGGCCGGAATCACCGCCCGTCACTCGATCAGATGAGACTCGTGGCGTTAGCTTGCCCCCCACTACCGTCACGCTGTCCCATCACGCTCTCCCCAACCGTGTCCGGGTGCAGCCACCACTCGGACACGAGGAGCGTCATCACTCCGGTGGAGGGGTTGTGGGCAGTCTTTGGTGGGTCTCCCCCACTGACCACAACTCCGGGTCAGGGACGCAGGCATCGACTAGGTCGGATCTGCGCCCTCACCCCCGACGGTCGTTCCACCCCGATCGGCTGTCGCACTTTCCCCTAGGGGTACAGGACGTTGGGGAGCGGACTTCTTTCGCTCCCCTATTGGGCAACGTCCACGGTCCCGTTCCTCGGGGGGGGGAGGATCGACCAGCGGGACTAGGGGTAACCTTTCGTCCCTTGAGGTGGACTCGTCACCGCAGCCATCCCAGTCCGCTTCCACGCGGCCAGGGGGCTCGGCTACCATGCCACCCACCGGCCACCCTGCCACTCAGGGGCCGGCACGGACTGCACCGGGGAGACGCAGGAGGCAGTGCTCTCCCCGGGGCGGGTACGAGACAGCTCGCCTTCTCGCTACCCACCCCATGGTGCCCCAGGTTACCCGGGTCCCCGAGGAAACCCTGCCCCAGGGCCGCCACAGCCCTCCATACTCCCCGGGGACTGGTGGCTCTATGCCCCCGAGAGGAACCAGTGGCTTAGGGCTGACACCCATTCTGACTCCATCTGCGGTCGCATGTGGCATCCGACCTCTTTCAGCTGGATCGACCTGGGTCCCCCTCCCTCTCGGGCGCTGTCCGATCAGCGATCCCCTAGTCTGCCCGCCGAGTATGGAGCCACCAGGGACCCGTCCTCGTATTCCCCCACTACCCAACGAGGGCGGGACTCCCACGCACCCCTGTCCTGGCCCCCTGAGGGTGGATCTGAACATCCCCTTCAGGAACACGCTGACCCACAACCTGAGGACGGGGTCGAGGACTCCCTCCCCCAGTCTGGTGACCTTTCCATCTTGGAAAGCTGGCGCCCAGATCTTGTTGTTATGGAATCCCCTCCCTCTGACAACATTTTCTCCTTTAGCCATTACGCTGGGTCCCCCCCACCCTGCCCAGCGATCACGGCCAAGGATAGTCGCCCCCCCAGACCCTCATCCCCTTGTGGGACAGATCGGCATCTTTCGCCAGGGGTGCACAGGCCATCTCTCCGCTGGGATCGACTTCTTGTCAGCCCCTAACGCGGCTCCAGTAGGAGTGTTCCTCAAGGACCGCAGCAGGGCCCCCACGTCTTCTCCCTCTTCTCGGCCAATCCAGTCACCAGGGATATTGCCATTTTCCCTGCCGACTCCGGCTCACTCCCAACCTCCTCCCTCCCACATCCACCACTGTTTCTATCAAGAATTTGACGGAGTGGTCAGGATTTCAGGACTGGTATCCTTCACACCACCGCGGGACATGCTTCCTTGACATGTTCCTGCAGCGAGCGGAGGAGCTCTGGTCAAAGGACGATGGCACTGCCTCTGTGTCTTCAGACGCTGACGACATTGAGACAGACTTTAGCCTGTTTGGCGACCCCCTGATGCGCTTTCTTATTAACAAGATATCGCATCACCTTTCGGCTGCGGCGGACAGCGCAGCCAGGAGTCACTTTAATTGCCTGTTGGCAGTGAGAGATGCTGTGCTATCACAGGCCAATCTCTCTCTCTGTGCTGTCACGGTCCAACCTCTCCCAGGCGCTCAAGTCGGCCTTGCGGTGCATCCCTGGGCAGGACCAGTAGCTGTTCAGCGACTATTCGACTGCGACACCAGGAGACGGACTCCCGCTCAAACCCTATCCCAGGCAGTCACCTGCCCACACCGCACAGCCCGCCAAGTGCCTTAATATCCCCTCTAGGCCGAAACCGAAACATCCCCGGCAGAATTTTCGGTTCGGCCAGCAGACACGGTCCCGGAGGTGACTGGGGGAGTCGCCCATGGGGGACTCCATCCTTATACTCCCATCTCACAGACGCTACCTACGTCTCGTCTGGCAAGATCGGGGTTCCAGAAAACTGGAAGCAGTCTGTACTTACACTGAAATCTGCTCGCAATGGGTTCCGACAAACGGCCCTAGCCTAGCAGACGACGCTCGCCTTGAAGTACTGATTTTTCTCAAGGTCTCGTCCTAGTTTTCCATAGTCTCGTTTCGCGTGAAGACGCGATACTTACATCCGCCATTTTCCCGTCGGTGCTCATGGCAATCGACATGTCAGGAACGTGTGCATTTCAGGATCTTGGGTCAAGGTAAGCAGTACTGGTTGCTAAGGACCCCCAAAACAACATTATGTTCTATGTTCAGTGTCCAAAAGATCGCCCCATTTGGCATCTATGGGCTCAAAACAGCACACTCATGCTGACTATGGCCACACAAGCGCATGGCTCGGTATTTTTAATACATGCGCTTTCGTGTTCCTGTCTTTTCAAGTGGACAGGTATGGAGAGTGACACTAGTTCAACCTCTACACTACCCCTCCAACTCGGGCTGTTCCCTTTTTGAGAACCCTCATACCTCGGGTGTGTGGCCCGTCTCCACATCAGCGTCCTGAAGTGGAAGCGGGCAGACTTACGGGGAAAGGGGGCTCGCTCCCTCATCCTCTCCCTCCGAATAGAGGCCCCCTCCACTGTTGCCGTGCGGGGATTCACCCTCTGCGCGACACACATAGCGGGGCCCCTCCTCCTCACTGAAGGGACTCTCAGCAGGCTAACCCTCAGCCCAGTGGGGAACAGTGTTTAGGTCCAGGGTCGCTCCCCCCCCCCCCCCCCCCCCCCCCCCGGTCTGGCCTCATAACATACGCCTTCCCTCCATTCCCAATCTCCCACAGGGTGAGCCCTTTTCCAAGGGGAGAGATGGCCTCCTGGGCTCAACTCTCTTCCTCCGTCTGGCCTTCCAATTTTCAGATAGGTAGTTCCTATCGCTCCTATCTTCTTCGTTAGGCTCTCGGCTGGCTCCATTCGGGGCTACTGGGAACCCCATGCCCCAGGTGCTCCTCCCAGTCCTCTCTAGATGCTTCCAAGATGGGCAGATCGGCCTACGCCCAGGCGTATAAAGATCTCCCCGTCTTATCTCCCCGGGCCCATAAGGGCAGGGTGCTGGCCATATCCACAGCGATCCAGCGCTCTGTCCTCTTGCACCACATCCTGGAGGCAGCCTACTGGCATCCGGAAAATCCCATCATAAGCCTTTATTTTAGGGATGTCCGCATGACCAGGGCTGATGGTTCTAGGGACTTCTTTTGCGGCTAACGCAGCCATATCTATTCCTCTGCTAACCCCAAAAACCATTAGGGCACTAAGCCTCCTCCGATTCCTTTGAATTCTGCTATGGTCTGACATGGTACAGTATATGACGCCAAAATGGGGAGTTTGTATTATACTCCCTGTTTGGCTAGTATACTTACCATGTCAGACTCTAATGCCCACCCTACCTTCCCCGCTAGCGCTATGGTTCTCGGGGTTACCTTGCACATAGGCCTCGTTGAATGAGGAACAGGAAGTTTACACCGGCTTCCTCCCTGGCGGAAGTAGTGTGGGCGTCACGTGATGGTCTTATTACTGCATTAGCCACAAAAAATTTCGGCCTGGCAGAGCTGACTAACTGCCGTGGAATGCTATGGTCTGACATGGTAAGTATACTAGCCAAACAGGGAGTATAATACAAACTCCCCATATTTGTGTCTCTGGGTTGTGTGCAACTAAGAAAGCACAGCAACGACTAAACAAACCAGCACAAAAGCCTGTCAAAGCCTCGCTTGTGCTTCTACGCTGAACACATCAACATCTTCACTCAGCTTTTTCTCAGAGTTATAAATATCTAATATAATACCTCATCTACACCTACAAGCCAAGCAAAGCCACAACACACCAGTCATTAATAAGGGTACCACTTCAGACAATACATGCATGCAAATTAAGAAATGATCATCTGTAACAATGGAAATACTGAAAATTGTGACTACTGATAGTATGAAACAAGCTTCTCTTTACAAGGGGTACACAAACTTGCAGACCAGAAAGCAGCAGTGCAATGGATGCATGGAGCCCTGAAGGATTCACCTGCTTTTATATTCTGTGTGAGTAATTTCCATATTTATTTTCTGTGTGAGCAACACCAGTAATTTCGGTTGCTACCTTATCAGTTTGTGACAGCACTGCATGGCCTTGGACAGTTAACAGCAAAGTGATGACTTAACATTTCTTTTACTAAGTCAACTAACAATATATGTGACATTATTAGACCTGAACAGTACCATAAAGACGGCATGATGATATCCAACTGGTTTGCTCTTTCAGCCACTGAATACTTCATAATGTAACTCACTATGGTTGATGTTTGTCAGGACACAACCATGTATGGTCAAACACAACTGGTGTATCATATAGGCAGAACTACCGATGTTAGTGTATTAATGTTGCTTTAAACAGAAATGTAATCTTAGCTTCAAAGAGGAAAAAAAAAACTCAGTGGGTAGAAACATAACTTTTCTTAGCTGTTCAGCTGTGTATTGCAAGTTAAACCGATAACGATAATGAAAACATGTAAAAAGATGATACAGAACCTCACATTTATCATCTTGAGCCACTTCATCAAAAGCAAAAAATTGCAAGCCTTTCCCTTGGACTGTACTTATTCCTCTACTGTGAGTCTGATATTTACCTGTCTCCATTCTGTTGAAGGACACTACTCAACAACGACTTTTCCGGCCTGCCTTTCTCCTGGCCTGCCAGACTTTGCCTCTCTCTCCCTGGCTCACCACTTTAAAACAACATCATCAGCCGTGTACTATCTGATCATCATGCACAGCAACTCCTCTCTCAAAACGACAATAAATACAAACAACACACCTTTCACAGAAACAAAGAGCAGTTCAAAGTGCAGCATAGACAAGAAATACAACAGCAGAGTTCCGACACGGTTCAAATCCTCCATCCTCCCAGTTCTCCTTTCTGACTTCTTAGTCCCTCAAAGCCCTCATCCCCCAAGGTGTCAATCCACAACACTGACTACTGGGCATCACTATCAGTGAACCACACATTTCAATGGCAAGCACATACAAAAGCACAAAGGAGAATGTTAAAAAAGGTTGTGTGTTTCCTAGTTACACAACTGGTACTGAGATAATGTCACACAATGCAGTGCCAGGAATTCAAAATTGTACCATGCAAAGCAGACAACTACACGTAACTTGACACAACATGACACTACAACTGTAGAAACTATCAATGTCTAAATAAAATTCTCAACACTCACTACAACAACAGAAATTATCACATCTAAATAAAATTCTCAACACTTCACTGCAACAATAGAAACTATCACTTCTAAACATAATTCACAACACTGCACGGCAACAATAGAAACTATCACGTCTAAACATAATTCACAGCACTGCACGGCAACAATAGAAACTATCACGTCTAAACATAATTCACAACACTGCACTACAACAATAGAAACTATCATGCCTAAATAAAATCCACAACACCGCACTACACCAATTGAAACTATCAGGTCTAAATAAAATCAATAACATTGCGCTACAATAATTGAAACTATCACTCTAAATAAAAATCTTTTTGAAAGAAAAAAAAAAGCAGCCAAAACAACACTTTCCTGTTAAGATAGACAATCTTGTTTGCGTCCCTCCAAAATCGTTACCAGAGACACTTACCAAGATAAAAAAAAAAAAAAAAAGATAGATTTTGGCAGACTGTTCTGTTTTGTGCATTCCACTAATCAACATGAGACAACATTAAAACTACAAAAGAATCAAAGTCAATGAAAGCTGAAGAAGCATGCAGCAAGACATGACCTACTCTTTATCTGGAGATAAGGTATCATCCATGGTGAGGGCCTGAGGTATCTGGGCAGGGGGCTCCTCCACTTTGGCTTTGATCTCATTGAAATTTTCATACTTCAATGCCTGCACCAGCTGCAGTAGGTACAGCAAAAGGTCCTGCACATTGAACGTATGTACACTGTGATCCATGAACAACATTCTCATTTTCTACTGTTTTCAGTGCCTGTATTGGGTGAAAACAGCCTTTGTGGTGACACAGCTGTCATCTTCGCCACATTCAAAATGCTCACGGATGAAAATTCACAGGATACTCAGTCAGCCGAGAACATGCAACTATTCTGAATGTTACGTGCGCGCACGCACACACACGCACGCACACACATACACACACAGCAACGACCTGCACACTGAACACATGCACATCAAGTTAATATTCTCATTTGGCTTAAGGTTTCAATGCTTTTAGCTTCACTGTTTTTATTAGTGACTGTAGCTGATATATATAGTAACTGTATCTGATATAACAAACATTTGCAGCACCAAAAAAAACAACACCCCCCCCCCCCCAAAAAAAAAAAACCCTGCAAGTTCCACACATATATCATGGTCAGAACAAAATTTAGAGGATATCTTGTAAGCTGTGAGTACACAACCATTCTCAACATTGTGCACACACTCACAAACGAAAGAGAGAGAGAGAGAGAAAGACAAGAGAGAGAGACAGACAGAGTGACAGAGAAAGAAAGAGAGAGAGAAAGAGACAGACAGACAGACAACAGACACAGAGAGAGAGAGAGAGAGAGAGAGAGAGAGAGAGAGAGAGAAAGGGAGCGAGCGAGAGAACGAACAAACAAATTTTATTTTGAGAGGGTAATGGAATAAGCACAACTTTTTCTACATCCAGCCTTCTAGTAAGAGAGAGAGAGAGAGAGCGGAAAGAGAGAGAAAGAAAGCGAGAGAGAGAGAGAGAGAGAGAGAGAGACAAAGAGAGAAAGAGAGAGACAAAGAGAAAGACAGAAACGGAGAAAGAAGGCCAAATAGTCCTTGTTGCACCAAACACAAGCCCAGCACACCAGCAAACCTCATCATCGGCCCACTCCAGACGGCTGACGGCGTATTTGCGCACCAGAGGGTTGGAGAAGGCGGGACTCAGCAGCTCCAGAGCGTCCACCACGTCGATGGCCTGCCAGCGCACCATCAGCTCCGTGGCCTGCTTGGCTTCCAGGGGCACGTTCCAGTTGACGCACTTCAGGAACTTGGTCAGCGCCTGAGATCACCACAGCCATCAGGACCACACAGAGTCATCATCAAAATCTTTTTTTCTTTAAACATCTCCTTGTCTACCTCTTCATTTATTCATCAACAAAATCTGTCTTTCAAAACATCTTTTCTCTACTTATTCATTTATTCATCATCAAAACACTTATTCATCATCATAATCTATCTTTTTAACATTTCCTTATTCATCTACTCGTCCTCAAAATGTATCTGTTAAACATCTCCTTATTCATCATCAAGATCTATCTGTTTAACATCTCCTTATTCATTTATTCACCATCAAAATCTATCTGTTTAACATCTCCTTATTCATTTATTCAACATCAAAATCTATCCTTTTAACATCTCCTTATTCATTTATTCATCGTCAAAATCTATCTTTTTAACATCTCCTTATCCACTTATTCATCGTCAAAATCTATCTTTTTAACATCTCCTTATCCACCTATTCATCGTCAAAATCTATCTTTTTAACATCTCCTTATCCACTTATTCATCGCCAAAATCTATCTTGTTAACATCTCCTTATCCACTTATTCATCGTCAAAATCTATCTTTTTAACATCTCCTTATCCATCAATTCATCATCAAAATCTATCTTTTTAACATCTCCTTATCTACTAATTCATTTATTTATTCATTTACTTAAACCCATAAAATATGACGCTCATGCCATTTGTTCTGACTCCCCTTTACACAACCACACCCAGCAGTGTCTGGTCAGTGCCACACCCAGCAGTACACAGGGAGCTATTCATATCAGACAGCTATGAGTCAACACTACGGCCAGACACTGTGCTGCTGATCAGTCACTCTGATGGCTTTCTAAGAAAACTGTTCTGATCTAGCACATACAAATCAAATCAAATCATGTTGCTCTAAGCCCTAGCAACCACCAAAGCCATATCAGGGATGAAATACTATCCAAAAAAAAAAAAAAAAAAAAAAAAAAACCTAAAAAAGAACAAAGTGAGAGAATTAAAATGCAAAGTTAAAACTCAAAACCAGTTACTTCTTCACATCAAAAGACCCGCAAAAAAAAAAAAGAAAAAAAAAAAAAGAGTTTGTCACACTCAAATTAAAATCAAGTCATCTTAAAAGCCTTGATTTCTTACAAAAACTCAAAAATCAAATCTGAGGGAACATTCCTGAACAAGGACTTCATTGAGCTTGCTGTAAAGTGTTTACGTCTAACATCATGTAGCTCCCTGCATTCAAGATCAAGCACACACAGGACACGGCAATAATCACTCATTCACTAGGCTAGAATAACTGAGTACTTCGTTTCCAGATAGGTGGACACTGCTAATTTGTTCCTCCAAATCAACGACAACCCCTTAAACATTGCCACATACCTGTTTACCCTTTCCATAACTATTCAGTACTCATGTCATAGGTTTTCAATATTTTCAAACAAACATCAGTATTCACAAACAACAGGTCTAAAGCTCACTTCTTTCCTGTGTGTAAAATGATGCTATTTTCATTCCGAGAGAATGGTTCTCATCTATTATAACGTACTCATGTCATAGGTTTTCAATATTTTCAAACAAACATCAGTATTCACAAACAACAGGTCTAAAAGCTAAATTATTTCCTGTGAGTAAAATGACGGTTCTCGTCTGTAACTTTTAGCCATCAGATACCTTTATACGATTTTGTCAGGTAAGATACCTTTAAATTTTTCTGCTTCTATTTTTCTTTTTTGAAAATGTTTCAAACCCCTCACTTATTCACAAAGTGGGGTCCGAACCTATGACTGGACAACTGTGGTCCATGAAGCTTAACCAGTGCAGTACAGAAGCTGGATTCACCGCCCTGAACATGTGCAGCTCTCTTGATGGTCCTTTATTTCTTTCTTTCTTCTCTTTTAACCTCTGAATATCTCAGTAAGGCAGCAATAAGTAAACATTAACAACAGACTCCTTAAAACATTTTTAAGAGTAATCAAACAGCTTGTAATGATTTCGATTATCTACTCACTCAGTATTCAACATGCATCAGCATTCTAAGTACCTTAGAATAATGTCGCAGTGGCCATCAGTGTTAACAGAATACCAAACAAAAGTTGTCACAATGTCTTTCACGACTGACAACAGAAGTTCTTTTGTAAGTAATTTTCCTAAAAATTGTCACATTAACTCACTGAACAAAGTACTAACCTCTTTCTGCGTGGAGAGATAGAAGCGGAATTTCCACACTAAGTCCTGTTCCTCTGAGGTAAGCTGGGTGGTTGGGGGATATGCAACAATTTTCTGAAACAAGTCCAAATACAACACTAACACTACAGAAAAAAGAAGTCCCAAAACATCACTGATACTAGAGAGAAAAGAAGTGCAAATACAATACTTAATTTAACCCGTTCACTGCCAGAAAATATTACAAACAAAGGCTTTCCCAGTGCCAGGGAAATCTAATGATTTGGGGGTAATAATTAACAAAAAATTCTAGCTCAGAAACTACAAAAGATATAACAATGAAATATATATAATTTTTGAAGGAAACTGAATGAGGATTTTGAATCTGGGCTTCTTTTGTTTTAATTTTGATAATAAAAAAAATATTTAGGCATTTAGATTTGGACAGTTTTTTTGCATGATCAAAAACATATGTATTTACCGCTACAGCTTCACATCCAAAAAAAAAACACAAAGCAAAAAAGTTGAAAATAAAGTTTGTATTGTCACACTACACCTGTAAATGAAAGTAAAACAGTTTAGAAGTCTATCAAGACGCTCACACTCTATGCAGACAGGTCAGTCCACGACCACGCCCCCCTCTCCCCACCACGCCCCTTGCAGGACTTCAACCCTCTTTCACTCCTCCTCTTCCCCTACCTTTCCCTCTGCCCTGTGTCATGCCGCGAGCAGGCCGCGCTCCCCTCTCGCGCCGACTATCACATCACTGGCCACTGGCACACAGTGCAGAGTACACAGTAGGCTAGCTCGTTTGACGCTGGCAACCAAGTGAGCTGAACACACACACTCTGAGGTCGCACAGCCTGACTCAATAACTGACGAATATGGTCGGCAATTCCATCACTATCATCATCTCACCTTCATGCTCGAGTGAGTCGTTGAATAAAAGGTTATTATCTTTGTCAAAAATGATTAGCAGAGCCTGCTCAGCTGTGTAAGTACGTTGATTTGGTCGCTACGCTTATCGAAGGTTGCGCTGCCATCTTTGCAAGCAAGACAAAGCGCTGGCTGGTCATCCAGTCAGTGATGACAATAAATGGTCTTTCCCATCACGTGTGGTTATTTGCATATCATTTTAATACTACAGACATATAAGACTTACTACGCACACTCTATTTCAGTCCGTTAATAGAATAGTAACGAATGAAAATTCAAGAAAAATGCATGACGTCAGTGGACGGCCCATAGGCACTGGGAAACCATTTTTACTGCGGCGTCAGCTGACGGCTTAAAGACACTCTACGGGTTAAACCAGACAGAAAAAAAAAAGTGCTTATATATCACTAACTTCAGTAATTTTACAGAAGACCAAAAAACACCACCAATTCCAAGAGCAAAAACTTGTCATATCAAACAGAACATTTCTGAAAGAAAAAACAAAATCAAACTTTGCAATGAAATACAGCACTGTTTTACAAAAGACTGCCTCCCCCCTAACCTCTCCCCCCAAACAACCTATTACTGATAAAACATCAAAGTGCTTCTATTTAAAAAGATAAAAATACTGTAGCAAACCATATGATCTGAAGGTGAACACATTCAAAACATGTACTGTGACAATCTACTGGAGGATCTGAATAGTTAAAGTGACTGCACTCTGCATACAATCCTCACAATTGTGTAAACAACTAAACAGATGCGAATATGATGAAAGCTGAGATCAGAACCTTTCTTCATTTATGAAAAACTGACACCCCAAGCGCATGCAATCATTTAATAATGGCTATCAACTATTGTGATATGACTATCAAATATGCACAATGTTTACAAAATAAACATGTACATACATGTACAGATGGAAAGCTGGCTAAAGAGCTATTCAACAAAAGACATGGGTCAAGAAGGGGGTGTGGAAGTGGTTCCAAAACTGACTGACCCTTTCCTACTTAACTCCTTAAGGGGAAAATTACATTGACATTAGCATTCATGGCAGAACTGATGAAAAAAAACCAGCAGGTGATCATATTTTTCAAGCCCAATAATTTCCTAACACCGCCTCCTTTCAACGTATGTGGTGTAACTATATGATGTACCTTTCAAACCCATCCCCATTATGTGTGTGTGTGTGTGTGTGTGTGTGTGTGTGTGTGTGTGTGTGTGTGCAAATGTGTGTGTGTGTGTGTGTGTGTGTGTGTGTGTGTGTATGTGTGTGTGTGTGTGTGTGTGTGTGTGTGTGTGTGTGTGTGGTGCATGTGTGTGTGTGCATATGTGTGTGTGCATATGTGTGTGTTTATACGTGTGTGTGCATTTGTGGTGTGTGTGCATGTGTGCGTGCGTGCGTGCGTGTATGTGTGTGTGGTGTGTGCGCGCGTGTGTGTGTGCATGTGTGTGTGTGCATGCGTGTGTGGTGTGTGTGTGTGTGTGTGTGTGTGTGTGTGTGTGTGTGTGTGTATGTGTGTGTGTGTGTATGAGCATGTACACATGCGTGTGCATGTGTGAGTCTGTGTGTGCACGTGTGTGTATAAGAGTGCAGCAAGTTTATATGTGTGTTCAGGTGAGTTTTCCTCCCAGCTGGCAGCATTTTTTCTTCTTGGCTGTGACTTAACCCCTTAAAACATATTTCTTTTATTCAAAGGGAAATCAGACATTCCATACGTCCATCAGAGATGAACTGGACCACAGTTAGTCCCTTAAAAATCTTAGACCTGGTGAAGAACTGATTGGCCACTGTACTCTGACGCATGGCAACACATATTATTCCATTCCAAATTCCTTACACCAACATCCATCCATGGGCACACACAAACAATGCACTAACACACAGAAAACCTTCAAGCTGTTCCTTTGCCACTTAAAACATGTCCAGCATGCTGAAGGGAGATGAAGAATCGAACCTTGAGCAAGTCTCGTGTCTTGGCATCAGGTTTCATGTCGCGGTCCCTCGGCCCTGTGCGTAGACTTCGAGCCATCTTGTGGTGTTTGGTCTCATACAGGTTCTCCTGCACACACATCCATCCCTCCCACAGATAAAGTTCCCTTCACATAAAATGAAAGAGTTTTGATACCAACCAAAATGGGGTATTTTAGGCACAAAGAATAATCTCATGTTTCATCAGAAGTAATGTTTTGATTTAATGTACCCAGTGCGTCAGCAAACTGACTTCACCATATGATTTTTTCTTTTAAAGTGGATGAAAGTCCTTGCTGAGTGTGTGTGATAACCACAAATGAAAACAGTTCTGGCTTTATCATACCAGTCCTGAAAACACCAAAGTCATTCTGACATCAGAAAAAGGTTTTCACCATGCAACGGAATTACATCAATCGGCAACACCTTTGACTTCATAAATAATTATGTGTTTGTTCTAAATCCATTCTGCAGTCATCACAGCAAGGTGAAAGTCCAGCCAGGCAAAAGATTTATTCCATAAAATATTTCATAAACAACAATTTGTTATTCATATCTACACTTCTGCTATCTGTTTGGCTCCATAACATGAAGTCAAAAATGGAATGACACCACCGATTGCCTTTGGAAACAAAGAGCATTAGGGTGTTCAAAAAAAAAAAAAAATCCAAATTGTCTATCCTGAATTTCTATATCAAAACATCTTCAAGTTTGGGACCATTTTGCTTGCAAACAAAATTCTTTGGAAAAGTCTTCTTACACTGCCAGCCTGTCCACACAAGACACAGGACAATTACTGACATAAATCACACAGATCGCTAACGTTTCCTCTTGATTTTATGTACCTGTATCTGCATTACCTGTTGCTGGAATCTCAACTGTCCAAAATGAAAGTGTTTATAAGAAAAAAGATCTCACATCTAATCAAATGTCTGCCAAATTTTGCATGATTCAAGGACTACTGAGAGAATAACTGTTATTTCTCAGACTGAAGTACTTAAGACTGTTATGAAAGACCAAATATAAAATTTCATATGGGTTGTATAAGGGTGCGTGAAAAACGACTAGTAAGTATGTAATTTTATGATTTATTATCTATTATCACCTATGGTTAAGATACATTAATTAAAGGACTAGACTAATTCCTCCAGAGTGACTGGTCTTTAAATATTTCCCTAACACAAAGAAGTATGGGAGTGAAAGGGAAAGCACTCTTAAAGGAACTACTATGCTATAAATGTAAACCTTTTACATATTGATCCAACCCCGTCCACCTGTTACCACGGCTTGCCTACAATTGATCCACTCTGTTTCACACGCATATTAAGTCAGACGACTTTCTTACCATAGTGTATGTTCTGAAAGAGTGGCGCTTAAGATGGGTTACTTCAATTCCTGCATCAGCCATCTACACTGCCTTCAGAATCCCCCTAAATTAACCCTTTTTTTTTTTTTAACCCCAACACTGTATCGAGTGTGACTGACAAAACAATAAGCAAGAGTGACAGTACATCTAGCATGACTGTAAACATTCTGACTGACAAAAACAATAAGCAAGAGTGACAGTACATCTAGCATGACGTAACATTCTGACTGCAAAACATAAGCATTCTGAGACTGACAAAACAATAAGCAAGAGTGACAGTACATCTAGCATGACTGTAAACATTGTGACTGACAAAACAATAAGCAAGAAGTGACAATTCATTTAGCATGACAGTAATACATTTTGACTGACAAAACAATAAGCAAAGAGTGACAGTACATCTAGCATGAACTGTAAACATTTTGACTGACAAAACAATAAAATTTCAAAACGGAGTGACTGAGGGCGGAAAATGAAGCAAAATTTAGAAAGAGAGGGGTCAGTTACTGCAAGGACACAGACAAACAGAGTACAGGACAAGAAACTGTACTCTGTCTGTGTCCTTGGCGGTAACTAACCCCTCTCTTTCTAAATTTTGACAAAACAATAAGCAAGAGTGACAGTACATTCAGCATGACTTTCGACATTTAGGTGGCCCAAGTGCTAATAACATTGATGATGACAATCATGACATTAGTGTAGACCGTATCAATATGACTGAGGTCGATTCAGTCTTGGGGTGACCATGATTTCCGTGACCCAGGTGTATGTGCTGTGCCACTGCGTCACATGTCAATGACCACTATGATCAGTTATAAGCATCGGCAGCGCACAGGTAAGACACAAGCACATCAAACTGCACCCACTACTAGAAGTCAGACCTGAAGTTTTTCTTATGCAATTGTGTTTTGGTCAAAAAGGTACCCCAGCTTGTCCATCACTCCAGAAAATGTATCTGGTAGTTTACTAGACTTGTTTGCTTTACATTTCTACTAGTTCAAGGGTGAAGCTCAAGTAAAGCTAAGCACCAGCAATCTTATTTCTCCTGGAACATCTAATAGCTCATGCAATGATGAAAATCAAACTCTTGTTCTGTGAAGACACTGCTGGCCTAATAAAACTCTGACTGCAATGAATGAGAAGGCCAGTGTTCATCTTTCACTGAGCACATCAGGACAGAGGACACGTCGTTTCTGATAATAAGTTTGAAATGTTGACTCCTGGCAGAAAATTCAGAAATTCCATCCTCAACAATCCCGAAACGCAGATATATGTCCTTCAGTTCAAACAAAATTCATAGTTTACTTTCTCTCAAAACTATGCAAAAGTCATCCATTCATACTTTTTAATCAGAAGTTCTAGAGTTCTAGCATAACATAATAAAAAAAAAATCTGTGGAACAACCTAGAACCAAAGTAATACATGTACAGTAGCAAGGAATGATCTCATTTTTGGAACCTCGGTGAAATTTCCAAAAGTTTCTAAAACTTTTACACACTTCCACTGTCTATGCGCACTCCATGATGCAAATGCAAAACACATGGAACAGTTTGATGAAGCTTCCAAAGCAACATGAAAGCATGTCATTCTGATTAAACTAAAAACCAATGAGGCAAAACAAACTCAGTCTCTTTGTGACAGCCTGTCTCCTGAGTTTGACTGAAACCAATTCATGTTTTATCTTGCAACACCCCTTGCTACATTGATTGTACATGTTCATGTCCATTGATGATGTTTCTGTATGTCACACTCTACATCTGTATGCCCAGTTTCATACATGACAGAATGCCCTCCCTCGCTCCCCTCCCCTTCATACGGGATGCAAAAGCCTGACTGATGGTCAAGGCCCAACAGGAAAGGATTTAATCATTTGCCAGTGTCTTAGAAGGTCAGTGTCATGTGTGTACGTGACCAGAATTGTTTGTTACAATTTGGGGAATAACCGACTTCTGTAGACAATACTCATGATTACAATACACAACACACACAGCAACTGAACACAAACATCAGAATCAGTGAAATAAAATCAAACACACAAAGATCTGGTGATCCACTGGCAGGAACTTCTGGCACATACTGATTACGATCTTTTCTTTTTCAACCAGTGTCAATTTTACACATCTCCATTTTTTTTTTAAATTTCAATTCTAAGTCTGCCTAATTATCTTCCAGTCTCCCTTCTTTATCACCAAAGATTCCTATATCACTCTGCTGACAAAGTTACTGTCATCCTTTGTGTAATTTCTGATGCCATGATTCGATAATCTGTAATGTGATCACTTCGGTGATCTGTGTTGTTATCATAAGAGTAATCTTTAGAGTCATCATTTCAGTGATCTGTATGTTATCAAAACAAAAACAATACAACTACGTAATGTCCATCTCTGGCAACTGGACAGAGCAAAGATTGATGTCATAGATATATTACACAAGTTCTGACATCATAATGTATGGTGAAAAAAAAAAATCCATCCTGAGGAACTAGATCTAGAACTAAAGAACTTTTTCTCTTGAAAAAGGCAACGTGATCGAAAATTTGATGAGTGGAATTGTGATCTTGTGTACTGTTTTCTTCCCTTTGGAGGACAATTGCTTTTGTTTCTGTAATGTTATCATTTCAATTATCTATTCTTTTATCATATGAGTAATCTGTAGTCATCATTTCAGTGATCTGTACTGTCATCATTTCAGTTACCTGTACAGTATCATATCAGTCATTTGTAATGCCATCAGTTTAGAATCTGTAATATCATGAGTATTGTAATGTGTCATGTCATCTGTTCAATATCTGTAATGTAGTCATTTCATTCATATGTAATGTCATCACTTCAGTTACCCTTACACAGAAATCCTACTATTTCACAGTCAGTACTGAATCCCACATACACTTCTTGTCTGTTGTCACAAACACAAAGCAGATTTTTTCCCCACTCCTATTCATAAAGAAATCCAGTTACCCATCTGTGATCCACATCATCTGTCCGATCAAAATGGATCCTGACACAAAATCTCAGCCTGTGAAAAGGACACTCCTCACATTCATCTTACACTTGATACACCCCCCCCCCCCCCCCTTCCTTTCCTCCCCACTCCTCCTGCCCACTCACCACTACTCCCCTCTACTTAAAAAGAAAAGGGTTATCTCACTTTCTCTGCGTTCACTCCAAACATACACTCCAACTGAAAGTCGGAACAAAATCCCCACAATACAGGACCACACCCACAAGTGAGAGCCTACTGGTCCATACGTTTAAGTTATTGCCCAAACAAAGCCTCAGGGCCTCAACTTCAGCTGAGGGACTGTTAATAAAACCTTTACCTCCCATTAACGAGTGTTTTATCGATCCATGTCCATCGCCCTGGGTGAAATATTGATTGAGAAGACACTGGCTGTATGCAACACCTTCTGATACAATGACAGATTATAGCCCCCAGATGCTGGCAAACAACCGGCAACATTTGGCAAGAAAGGACGGCTGGGGGTGAGGGGCCCGACAGGCAGTGGCTTTCACACATGTGTGAATGTGTCATGACATTGGTCTGTCATATCAATTGTTTTCTGTGTCACACACACACATATGTACACATGCACACACACACACACACACACTCAACATTACACACACACGCACTCACGCATGTACACACATACACATGCACACACACACTCAAACACACACACACACACATATACACATGCACATTCACTCACACAAATTGCACACACACACACGCTGAAATGAAAAGCTCTGATATTGTTAACAGACACCTTTTGTGTGTGTGTGGAGAGAGAGAGAGAGAGAGAGAGAGAGAGCGAGAGCGAGAGAGAGAGAGAGAGCAGGAGACATGAAGAAGACATGTTGTTATTTCTTGTTCCTCGTCTTCCGTTTCCTTCTTCCTTACCTCTCTTTCTTCTTGGCCATCCAATCACTCATTCCCCCCTTCCTCCCTCCCCAACCAGGGACTGAGTTACTGGGAATAATGGCTGGATGGAGAGTCAGTGAGGGAGATGGAGGATGGAGGGATGTTGGGTGGAGGGGAACGTGGTGGCCAGTGGAAATTTGCTATTTCTGTGAAACATATTCTTAGTTCTATGATATGTACTGGAAGTTACTCATTCAACTGGCATTCTATTTCAGGACAAACCACACACACCTCTAAAAAAAAAAAAAAGAAAAAAAAAAAAAGAAAAAAAAAGACCAGAATCTTGTGCGTTTGCTTAGAATCATATATATGAAACTTTTCCATTCATATATATAGTTGAGCTGGCCACAAAAGCCATTACGACTTAAAACCAACACACAACACAACAATGTGTGCACATCAAAGGAAGATGGTGTGTTAGAACAGAACACCCAGTCCTAGGGGGATTCTCCAACAAAACTTCTTAAGGGGAGAAGTGTGTGTGTGTGTGTGGGGGGGGGGGGGGGGGGGGGGGGGGGGGGGGGGTAGATGAGATGTTGTTTTTCAAAACAAGTGGCAGGGAAAGAGGTAGAAGGGGGAGGGTGGAGAGAAGAGGAGCGTGACATTGCTCTGCAAGGTGATAATCCATCAGCCGTTTTATTTCAACCATATACTGACAAGGTGTTCTTACTACTGGACACTTCAGCGAACCATACTTCATTCTAAGCAGATGGGAAGATACTGTTCTTCTAATGGTGAACTTCCCATGAAAGGCGAAAGACTTTAAACCCTATATCAATGATGCAGCACATGAAATGCAAGTGATCCCGACGCACTTACCAGCAGCATTTCTGGGTCTTGAGTGGTGACCATGTCTGCAATCTGTCGGAACTCATAGCCCTTGTCTCCATCCTGAAACATCACCGAGGAATCCTGGTTGAACGGAAAGCACAGCCAACAATCTGACATCATTCTGTTCTACTCCCCGCGCAATTCAAGCTCTACTGAACACAGGTGTGCAAGGCGGAAGAAAAGGTGGGCATGCAGAACGCGCAGTTGAGTCACGGCCACCACAGTGGCGCATGACCTATTTTTCATTCTGGGGAAAATGCAGCTGACACGCTGTGATTCAATCTTTACTGCTACACACTTGCGCTCAATGACCCTAGGAAGCTGGCCTTTGTTAACCCTTTCACATTCCCTGGTACAATTGCTTTGTGATGTCACTTCAAATCCATCATCACCTTAGATCTGTCTTTCTTTTAAAAGAATCGAGCAATAGTCATTACAATATGTGGACAACTTATTGCATTTTGTGTCAGCATGTTTAGTTTCCAAGGTACACCTCCCCCCCTCCCCCATATTTCATTTCTTTTTTTAAATTTCCTTATTTCTTTCTGTGAGCATACCATGAGTGTGTGAATGGCTGCATTCTTGCGCACACATGTTGTCTGTAAACTGGCTTTTGTGCCTTTCTTCCTTTGCCTTTTTCTGTGGTTTCTTCCTCTTTTGTCATTTTTACAGACTTACAGTACATAAAATGCATGATTTTTTTTTTTTAACCTCTCTCTGTCCTTGATCCCTTTCTTTGTCTCTCTCTCTGTCTTCTCTCTCTCTCTCACACACACACACACACTCTCTCTCTCTCTTTCTGTCACACACACACACTCTCTCTCTTTCAGTCACACACACACACACACACACACACACACACACACACACACACACACACACACACTCCTTCTCTCTATCTGTCTCTCTCACTCACTCACTCACTCACACACACACACGCATGCACGCACGCACGCACCCATGCATGCGCACGCACGCGCACACACATACACACACTCCCTCTCTCTTGATACTCGTTTCTGTTCTGCCCTGAGTTATGCAACTCTTCCTATGACAGAATAACTAGCAGTCCCACTGTTCTTACCAATTTCCCTCAAATATGTATGAACAAATGAACCCTAGTGACTCCAAACACAATCTACAGTGCCTGTACTTGCACAGGTAACATCAGATGTGAGTATGTGACAGACATGTAGTTGACCACAGGTGTATGTTCAGACGCACGGTTAAACTATATACTTGCTATTAAAGTTCTGTTTTCTGATTACAGCCCGAGGTGATATTTTGTTTTATGGGCAGCAGCTGGAATTCAATCATGTGAACAGTTGGTAGAATGTTCATCTCATTGAATTACCATGCTCAAAATGAGGATTAAAAGTGAATAAATCTTGATCTTGATTCCATGTGTGTGTAAATGTGGTGTGTGTGTGTGTGTGTGTGTGTGTGTGTGTGTGTGTGTGTGTGTGTGTGTGTGTTGTGCGTGTTTATGCATGCTTGCATGCACATGTGTATATGTGTGTGTGTGTGTGTGTGTGTGTGTGTGTGTGTGTGTGTGTGTGTGTGTGTGTGTAGTTTGAGTGTGTGCGTGAAAGTGTTAGTCTAGTGTGTGTGCATGCAAGAATGCAAGCATGAACATGTCTATGTCAATGGTGGAGAAGTTGTTTTTTCTCCCTTGAACATTCAATACTTGTTCATATTGATTTTGTGAACCAGAGAGAGAGAGAGAGAAGAGAGAGAGAGAGAGAGAGAGAGAGAGAGAGAGAGAGAGAGAGAGAGAGAGAGAGAGAGAGAGACAGACAGACAGACAGACAGACAGACAGACAGACAGACAGACAGACAGACAGACCGAGGAGCTTCACTAATGTACTAAAACTGCTTAAAGTTGATTATTCAAAAAAAAAAAAAAAATAGAAAAAGAAAAAAAGAAAAAGACAAGCATCAGACAATGAGACCTGGGGTGGAAAAAGCCTGACAATTTTCAGAGGGTGCAGGAGCCGATGTCCGATCCCCTGGTAGGCTCCAACGAGAATGGCCTCATGGGGTCAGAGGTCGAAACCCACCAAAGCTACAGATTTTCTTTTATTCTTTTTTACAGATCTGCAAGCTACAGTGAAATCAACGATAGGCTCAATCTATCCTAGATTACATCAGTCTGCAGTTTTGTCAATGTTTCTTCTTTTCTCGGCCTTCCAAACAATTGAACTCACTTTTTTTTTTGGGGGGGGGGGGGGAGGGGGGGGGGGCGGCCAAACCCTTGACAAATTGAACAGTGATCAAATAATGGACTGGATTGTGAACTTGAAACTTTATGATCTTAATCTTGCATGTCCCTCCAAATTTTCTCGGCAGCTTTATCTAAATCTCAAGCATGGTTCTGGAGACCTTTGCAAAGCCGGAATTCAGGCTGGAAAGTGAAAAGTCTCATGTCTGGTTCATGGCAGAAGGATACGTAAAAGGAAAAAATAATGACACACACACACACACACACACACACACACACTAAAACAAAGTAAATGCCACAAGATTACCTACTAAGAGTGCCTTATATCAGGAACCCCATCAAGAAATTTTAAGGCGAGCAAGAGAACTCATCAAGCCTCCAGTTCACAATAAGCAGAAGGATATGTAAAAAGGAAAAATAATCACACACACACACACACACAACACACTAAAACAAAGTAAACACTGCAAGATTACCTACTAAGAGTGTTCTGTTCAGTTTTTTTTTGCCAAACCCTTGACAAACTGAACTGTCATCAAATAATGGATTGGATTGTGAACTTGAAACTTTATGATCTTAACCCGAAGAGTGCCTATAAGCCGTCAGCTGACGCTGAAGTAAAAATGCTTTCCCAGTGCCTATGGGCCGTCCACCGACGTCATGCAATTTTCTTCAATTTTCATTCGTTACTATTTCTATTAACGGACTTAAATAGAGTGTGCGTAGTAAGCCTTATATGTCTGCAGTATTAAAATGATATGCAAATGACCACACGTGAGGGGAAAGCCCATTTATTCTCATCACTGACTGGATGACCAGCCAGCACTTCGTCTCGTTTGCAAAGATGGCGGCGCAACCTTCGACAAACGTAGCGACCAAATCAACGTATTTACACAGCTGAGCAGGCTCTGCTAATCATTTTTGACAAAGACAATAATCTTTTATTCAATGACTTACTCGAGCATGAAGGTGAGATGATGATTGTGATGGAATTGCCGACCGTATTCGTCAGTTATTGAGTCGGGCTGTGTGACCTCAGTGTGTGTTCAGCTGACTGGTTTGCGAGCGTCGAACGAGCTCGCCTAGTGTGTACTCTGCACTGCGTGCCAGTGGCCAGTGATGTGATAGTCAGCGCGAGAGGGGAGCGTGGCCTGCTCGCGGCGTGACACGGGGCAGAGGGAAAGGCAGGAGAAGAGGAGGAGTGAAAGAGAGGGTTGAAGTCCAGCAAGGGGGCGTGGTGGGGGGAGGGGGGCGTGGTCGTGGACTGACCTGTCTGCATAGAGTGTGAGCGTCTTGATAGACTTCTAAACTGTTTTACTTTCATTTACATGTGTAGTGTGACAATACAAACTTTATTTTCAACTTTTTTGCTTTGTGTTCTTTTTTGGATGTGAAGCTGTAGTGGTAAATACATATGTTTTTGATCGTGCAAAAAAACTATCCAAATCTAAATGCCTAAATATTTTTTTATTATCAAAATTAAAACAAAAGAAGCCCAGATTCAAAATCTTCATTCAATTTCCTTCAAAAATCATATATATTTCATTGTTATATCTTTTGTAGTTTCTGAGCTAGAATTTTTTGTTAATTATTACCCCCAAATCATTAGATTTCCCTGGCACTGGGAAAGCCTTTGTTTGTAACATTTTCAAGCAGTGAACGGGTTAATCTTGCACATCCCTCCAAATTTTCTCGGCAGCTTTATCTAAATCTCAAGCATGGTTCTGGAGACCTTTGCAAAGCCGGAATTCAGGCTGGAAAGTACAAAGTCTCATGTCTGGTTCATGGCAGAAGGATAGGTAAAAAGAAAAAAAATAATCATACACACACACACACACAAACACACACACACACTAAAACAAAGTAAATGCTGCAAGATTACCTACTGAGAGTGCCTTACATCAGGAACCCCATCAAGAAATTTTAAGGAGAGCAAGAGAGCTCATCAAGCCTCCAGTTCACAATGAAGCAGCAAGGGCAGTCACCCATGAAGCCATGTCACTTCCTTTCGTGAACTCCGTCTTTAGTTCTCCCCCCTTTCCTGTCAAAAGTGGGGGCAGGTGTGTGAAGACAGGTATTTTGTAAAACAACTTTTAGGAGGAAAAGTCCTAAAATAATGCCTGCATGACACAAAGGGGGTGGGATGAACATGCTCACCCTGGCATAGGGAGGACATGCACAACCAGACATGTCTGAATCCCTTGAGCAAGCATTGCAGTCTCCATGGCCAAACAGCCCAAGTTATCAAACTGTTTCCCTTATCACTTCTTGAGGGTAATGGATTAGTCCCTGCTCTCCCTCAAAATATAAAACTAGATAGCTAAAATCCATCCAAAAAACGCAACATTACAAACTGAGAAAACAAGTGTATATACACCAAAATCAGGAAAGGAAGAACTTAGCTGAAGAAGACATCCAATACAATGAATCAATGGGGATATGTTGCCGACTGAGCAACGACAAAATGGCGATGCCCATCAAACAATCCAAGGCTGTCAGATCTTCAGCCATGTCTCTGACATAAAATCTCCCAGAGGTTGTCTCTGATTTCTAGGCTGCTGCATGAACAAAGTCACCTACCTTAACGCTCTGCCAAAGGGCAAAACTGCCAGAGGAAGCCCAGATCTCATGTGCCCTTATAATCTGCTCTAGGACACAGTTTTTAACTGTAGACATAAGCTCGACAGATCATCTGCCTGATCCAGGAGTTACTGTTTAGGGTTTAACATAACGTTTTTCAGGCCACACATCAGCATGGATCTGAGGAAGCCTGACTCAGTTCTCTGCAGGTAAATTTTCAGCGCTCTAAAGGGTCTGCCTGTTCCTTCTCTGAACACATGGGCCTGGGATAGATTCAAAGAGGCCAGCAGGGGCAATGTTATCCATCAGGAGCTGCTCCTGAGCTTGTGGTATCTGGCAAGCCAAGGAGGGCATGTGGTGTTAGTGACTGAGCTATCATCAGGCCAGTTCAGGAGTTACAGTCGCTGGAGAAGGCATGATCTCACTCCGCATGCGGATGCCAAATACAACAGGAATCATGTTTGTAGGGTTAGATTATCAATGGAGCAATTGATGACCTGCTCAAAATCACTTGTGTTCAGATATTCTGGTACCAGAGAAGGGTCCACAGAGGAGTCCTGCTGCATTTCAGCTGTCTTCAGAAGAAGTGCCAAACTAGTGCTGTTTGGAAGCCATCATGGTTGATATTCATGGTTTTTTACCATTAACTCTCAACAGTTTTTGAGATTATTGCATTTTGCATGAATTTTTCGTAAGTTTTCGTAACATTCTGCTCATTATTTCTGAAATAATAATATTTTTGCGATGAATGTGTCTATTTCGGTTTTTTTAGGCGATACATTGCTTCAGATTTCAAAAATGTTGTTTTAAATACCATAATTCCGGGAAGAAAACCGTCAATCACTGGTGATCGAAATTCAAGAGAAAGAACTGAAGAGAGCTAAACTGAAAATCTTGGCATTGGTACATCTGAACATAATGGTGTTTGGCTTTCTTTCTTTTTCGTAAAGAGCACCGACAGCGTTAATGTCTACTTTCTTGCACCATTTGGAAAGCGTTTTCCACTTGTTATCATTCCCCTTTAAAATTACATCTCTCTGTCCAGCCATGATCTTTTTCATGAATGTGGGCCGGAATCATTCCTAATGAGAGAGAAATCACCTGACAGGTAGCTGGCACGGAGAGTGACCCTGGGTTCCAGAGCCACTTCCCTGTCCTGGGCCGAATCAGCAATCCTGCCAGGCAGGGAGGGCAACAGGAATGTTCACACCTCGTACATGACAGTACTACTGTGGAAACTTCATCTGTAAAGATGTCTTCACAGAGGGTCGATCTGTCACAAAACTCTTGAGATATAAGAGGAGAAGGGTCAAAATTGGTTAAAAGTAAGGTCTCCTGAATTATGGGCTAGGAACTCGGGACAGAAGCATGAGCGAGTGAGACCTTTGAACCAGGCACCAGAACATCATCAACAGTGTAACCATCACCACTGCAAAATTCATCCTCCTATTTGTGCTGGATGTCATTCTCACACTCATACAAACCACACAAACCTGAAACAGGCCTGTAAAGTGCCTGACTGACAGATATCATCCTGTCCTCTAAGCCATCAATGCTCAAGATTGTACTTTTGCCTTAGGGCCCCTTTTCTGGAAGTCCTCTCTCTGAGAAGACATCCAGCCCAGAGCCCCTATGGGGCTTAAGCAGGACAGCACTTTCCTAACGAAATGTCCCCCCCCCCCCTCCCCCTCTCCAAGCTTGAAGGCACTGGAAAAGGGGGTACAGCACGTGCTGGGAAAATGGAGATGCTGGCTGTCCTCCAGATTGCTCGTGACCCCACTGCAAGCCACATGGTTCACAGTGTTGTCTACTCGCTGGCCAAGATAGGCGGCACATCAAGAGACACTGACTTAACCAGACTGACCGAAAAATCAAAATGATGAACGCTCCTCCACGTTGGCGGTCCACAATTTACAAAACTTGCATGGCTCAAAAGGAGTGCATGAAGTGCAGAAGACACAAGTCTGGTGGTTGTCAAGAACAAAGCACCACTTGTTGCGCGACAGGCAGCAACGAGACACAGTTATCGCCGGCGAAGGTGTGGCCAATGATTAAATCGATGTCATAGCATACAGCAGAGAACAACATGACTGGAGAGAAGCTGCTATCTCATACATTTTTTTAAGGAAATTCTCAACCGAAATAAGGCCTTGCAATGATAGGGAGAAAGAAATCAGAACATCCAAAGTTAGAGCAAGTTTGAAGGGCTTCCATTTGGGCTCCATGTTACCGAAAAATCAAGTCAGAAAAATGGACTAAAGGCATAGACATGTTCTCTACCTAACCTGTATTACCTCAAATCTGCTTGAGTAAATTTCAGTATTTTCGGGTCCAAAACCAGATTATTTTCACATCAATGTCAGATTTTTTTTCCCATCCTTCTGTTCTATAAACCTCCCCATCCTCCTAACTTTTTGAGGGTTTTTGATGTGACATATTCACAATCAATCACTGCATCCACTGAGCTCACACAAAACTCCACCTTACACAATACAGAGTGAACGAAGGAAAAACTTCTGCTAGACTGATTTTAGTCACCTTTTCTCATGGATGCATTCAATAAATGCCGTTTTCTTGAAGTATCGATACGTTTTAGGTAATCTTAGACCATATAAACCTTCCATCATAGACCTCCAAGTTGTGAAGCCTCAGAATTTACCAAGCACCTGATTTGTGCTTTTTCCAATGCGCTGTTCAGTGTCTGGTTCTAAGTATCAATTTTTAAATTTTTTTAATGATTTGCCTTTTAATGAATGTTCATGACTGATATCAGAAACAAATGTTCTATGAAAGTTTGCAATTTCAAAATAATTTCACAACTGAAACAAACAAAAAGCAACACCACTACTTGTAAATCAAAAGCGGCTAGAAAATGCAAATCCTCTAAAAAAATTACCATTTTTATATCTAAAAGGTTAGAGATTTTTTTAGAGTGTAACATTAGCTAATACAACGCAAATGAATAATCTTCTTTATACTAACCTGTTCAAAGAAATGCCTTATCCCTACTTGGTGTGGAACATCTGCATACATCAGGTTCTCCATTGGAAAAAAAAAAAAAAATGGAGAGCTGGGAGCTAACTGTATTCAGTACCACCAAGCCCACATGAGTGATCTCCCTTAGCCAGCTCGCACCATTGCACCCTGACTGACTGAATTCATAAGAAAAGCAAAACTTCTTAGTCCAAGCTCAAATGTAAAAGTTGTGTTTGATTTCATGAATCAAGTTGGTCACACACAAGTGCCAAGTTTGTTGAAGGGTGAATCACGGTCAACACACACCGGCTTCTTAGATGACAGGACTGAAGTAAATCAGCAAAAATAAACGGTTTTCAAAGAAATATTCAGAAAAAATAAAACTAAATGTATTATATTATAGACACAAATGACTTTAATCGACAGCAACACTGCACTGCACTGCTGACATTGTATAATCTATATGAAGTTAAAATGTTAACACACAATTAATATCTGAAATCTGATTCAAACAAAATTTCTTTCCAAAGTAGATTTTCAGAGCTGGTGTTTTAATAACCCATAACAGCCTTCAATACGACAATGGTCAGATACTGAATTGAAGCAAACTGATTTCAGCACTTCTGAAATCAGCCCATAATTCCAAGTCTTCACAGTTTTATCACCCAAAACAACTGCAATTGTCAAATTTCAATCTGAAATATCCATTTGAACACTAAAATCTCCCTTTTTTCAATGTTTTCAAATAAATATTTGCCCTTCTGTCTTTTCACATTTGAATTGATATTGCTTTGTCACAAACTTCCAGTCAGCATCTGATACAGATTTTCAACTTAATTAAAACAGAACTGGCTTCACCAGTGTCAATCTCCTAAGCTGTTCACAGCTGGTAAGTTTTATTTCTGCATGAAAGTCTTCATGAAGCACTCTCTCAACTTCATTATCAGTCATATTCCTGAATAAATCTGGAAGGGGTAAATTTGCTGACAAAATGGCACACATGGAAAATATTTCTAATGTCTTTACATCACAAAATGCCACGGGAAGCAACTTTTGGTGGTTTTCTCGGAATCTCTATGCATTAACACTGAAAATTATCATAAAAAAATTAGTTAATGGAGAAAGATTGGCTGATCTCCTTACCTTTTTTAAGCTAAGCATAAAAAAATCATACTTGTAGTTCAAGTTGCACACAAATACGACCAACTGCTATGTGTTAGTCAACCCTGGTCTATAACCCCAAAAAGGAAGAAAACTGGTTAAAAAGTTCAGGGGGAAAAAAAGGTGACATCATGGGTGACTACTCTGGCTGTCTCATCAAGAACTGGAGACTTGGTTAGCTTCCTTGCTCTTCCTAAATTTTCTGGGAGGGGTTCCTGATGTACGGCATTGGTTCATGCCCATGTAGAATAAAAGCATGTGTTTGGACAGGTAAATATGAGACACACACGCACACAGTGTCATCACTTTCTCATCCCCTCCTCAACAACTCAAGCACACATGAATCTACACACACAGTTTTTGAACGAGCTAAGACACATTCTGACATACAGGCGATTTGATGCCCCATCGACATGCAATTTTTCTGTGTCCACTGGCGTTTGCACTCCCTCTCCACACACACACACACACACACACACACACACACACACAGACAAAGCTGTTGCTGCCCCTTGCCCCTCAAAATATACTGCCATGTTCTCACCTTTTCAAAGAAGATCACCGTGTACTCCTGGGTGTCATAGACAATCTGGGGGAACTCAATCATGAGGTACATGAAGTTGGACTCCCTCTTCTGCTCTCGTTGATCATCTCGATTTCTCGGAACGACAGGCGATCCAGCCAGTCGCATTTGATCATGTGACCATTGCGATGCTTCTTTGTCATCTGAACATAAAACAGGCCCATTTCTTTTTCAATCAATCAAAAGACCCCACAATTTTGTCTTTGTTACAATTTTGCTTGTTCTCACAAGCGTAAGGATTTGAAATTAACTTTACTTGTCACACAATTTACCAATTTTATTAACCATAAATCAGGTTGCTACTGTTCAGGGAACTGAATGAATATCCTATGTAAGTATATAACTGATATCAAAGACACTGGCATCGATAACTATGATTATGGTACTGATAACTATATCAATGGCACTGGTAACTGTGATGACAGTGATAACTGTAAAAAGGTACCAACAACTGTGACATAAGCATCTGTATATGTGATAATGGCACTGATAACTGCAATACTGGTAACAATGATAATGTCAAGGATGACTGTAGTCACCGCACTGACAGCTGAGATCAATGCACTGATAGCTGCAACAAAAATTTCAATGATAACTATAACAAAAAAAGCACTGATGGCGTCGTAATAGTTCCAAGATAAACTGTGTTCTGTTAATAACTGTTTATAACTTGTTGTGTAATCTTGTGGACAGAGATAAACAAACAAACCCAAAAGCCAAAATTAGTAGGTAAAAAAAAAAAATCCAAACTCTTTAGCCAAGAAGAGTATTTGAGATTATCGTTCCTTTTTGAGCCAGTCCCTTGATAATGTTTAACAATCCCATTTCAAGCTAAAAGGAAATTTTTCTTCTGAAATTATGTTTAATCTAACACACTTACCATGGCTCACTAATCCACTTAAGAGAGAAACGTACGTGAAGCGTTTGGGTGACAAAGCAATATATGTAATTAAAAAGACAAACTAGTTTCTGACTGTGAAATTTTAATTTTGTGACCGACTTCTAACTCAGTGTTCACAGCCACTCACTAATTTTCAGGAAAAGTGCGCACGCTTAATACATTCATGTTGTCATTACCATACTAAATATTCATGTTGACATGAATAACAGGATCATAACAGATCTGCATATAACCACACACAAAAGGACATCAGGGCACTGGCAGGTCTGCAAGTTGTGCTGACCCATGAGACTGGAAACATCTTCCACTCTTAACCTACACGGCACTGCTGAGAATCAACCAAGGACCTCAGAGATACTCATGACAAGAAGCCACACTCTAACCACTCAGTTACCCAACCCCGTCATCCGAAATAAACAATGACAGACCTGTTTACCCTTTCAGGACCATTCAGTATTCATGGCATGGGTTTTCAATATTTTGAAATAAAACTCAGTATTTAAATATACAACATAATATCTAACATTTGTTTTCTAATATTCCTGTCTGTAATATGATGCCATTTTAATTCAAAGCGGAAAACTAGCTATCAGATACCTGAACGCCTTTTTGTTAATAGTCAGATACCTTTACATCTTTCTTTTTCTGTTTTTCCTTGTTTTGAAAACGTTTCAGGCCCCTCACCTATTCAGGATGTAAGCCTGTATGTAAATACTAATAATCATTTTCATCTTGCAAACACTTTGCACCTCTGAAGTATACTGATCATCTTAATGAGCAAAAATAGTTTATATGTATCCAAAAACTCAACCACATAAGGATAAATATTCTGTGAATGCTGTATCTACAGTCAGACCTGTTAATTCAACGTTATCTCTCCCAGGAATCAAATTTACTCTCTGTAAACCAACCAGTTTTTAGTTATTCTCATTTGCCCTCACAGGAATCAAATATTACCCTCTAAAAACCAACCAGTTTTCAGATATCCTCATTTGCACAGCTGTTTGTTGTGAGAAATGGCCTGCTCTCTCTTTTTCTCTCTCTGAGAGAGAGAGAGAGAGAGAGAGAGAGAGAGTGTGTGTGTGTGTGTGTGTGTGTGTGTGTGTGTGTGTGTGTGTGTGTGTGTGTGTGTGTGTGTGTATGCACACAAGAGGCTGAAAGAGGTGGGGTGGAGGAATGAGGGTGAGTGGTCATGAAACTACTGTGTGCATTCCCCACTGCAAACAAAATTTCAACTGCACGT
>CM065722.1:61880502-61903002 GCA_033310375.1 Conus canariensis | reverse complement strand
TGAACTGAAGGCTTTATAGGAAGTCTGGACAGGCAGGGCCATGGGTCGACCCTCACTGAACACCTGGCAGGTGACGTACAAATCAGCATGACCTTCCCTCTGGTAGGCCCCAGAAAAACGTTTGGCTGGGTCATCTCTGAGCTCCTTTAGAGTATAACGCTGCCGTTCTCCTTCTAATGTTCCACTGAAACCACAACAAAGTTTGTCAATCAATAAATAAAAACATGTGCTGCCTGTAACTTTCATCTGAAAATGAAACATATTTTTCTTTTTGTTCAGTTTTACTTTCAGTACTTTTAACATGAAAAAAAACAACAAATGCAATAAAAATAAAACCAAAATGAACATTCTAAAAAATGCTATAGATGTGCATCTCAAATCTGGAGTGCCACACAAACCTGATTTTAATTATGCTATGGCCTTATCTATTTCTGGACCAAATCAATGATTTGCCAAAGAGCCTACTCACTAACATGGTTATAAACAGATAGCATGGCAATATATACAGAAGAATGTTTTCAAATGAAGTCCATGCCTATTTACAAGACCCCTAACACAGAGAAACAGAAGAATAAATGGGATGATGGCTTTAAAGTTCAAACCTGTAAAATGCATTTCATCAACATGACAGAAGGCAGATTCACACGTACAAGCTGCAGTGCCATGCCATTACATTTGTACCAGCAGAATAGAACATGATTTGCAAGAGCAGATATTGCCCATTGTCACATGGACATGCCATCATAGCCAAACCCAGTAGGATTGTAACAATGTATGGTACCTTGGATGCAACCTCTGAACAGTCTTTCCTGAAATATATTTTTAAACATCTTTCTCTCTCTCTCTTCTCTGGTTCATTAGTTTTAATTTTTTAAATCTGTGTGTCTAGATCTGTATGCTATGAGCTATGAGTATGACATATTCCACAATGATTAGATTAAACAAAATTCAATAAAACACTGGGCACACTTTGGAGTTCCATACCTTAATTGTCGGGATATGCAGGGCGGCAGGTGGGGAAGATGGAAGGGGAACAGGAGATTCGTTCCCTTGTTTGTTCTTAAAACACTTGTTTTTCTTAATTGTTATTCTATTTTGTGTCTATCCTATTTATTGTTTCCATTTTTAACATCAATTTTGACCAAAATGCGTATCCTTTGTATAGTCATTCTACACATGTTGTGCGCAAGTGCACACACACACACACACACACACACACACACACACACACACACACACACACACACACACACGTGCGCGCTTGTGCTGTGTGTGTGTGTGTGTGTGTGTGTGTGTGTGTGTGTGACTGTGTGTGTGTGTGTGTGTGTGTGTGTGTGTGTGTGTGTGTGCAGAGCTGCCAAGACCTTAAAAGCACAAAGTCTAGCATTTGACATTTTAAGCATGACATTCCAAATTCAAGCACAGCACTCACACGCTATGTCACAAATAAGATTCAGTAAGTCTTTCAGTCATGCTTTGCTTCACACATGACACGATAATGGACTAAAATGACAGAAATGTGGTAATTATCGGTGGTTGTTACTTGACCTCAACAAATCAAAATGGAAAAACAACATCAGTAACAACAAGTTGAACAACAACAATGATAAGTCGGTAAAATCATGAATATCTGTAGCTTATTTTCTTCGGCTGTTTCTTCCTCTCCCTACTTGACTTACCTGGTTTTCTTTTTCTTTTTTTTTTTTTTTGATGAAGTAAGTCTGCAAGTGCAATATTAAGATCTATGTCATATTAGTTCCATTCAAGCCGCTGCAACGTCCGTGAAGAAATTTTTTTTTTTTTCCATTTTTTTGTTTTTGGCATATCATTTCTTCCCAAAGTATAGCAGCATGGCATTGTCAACAAAATTGTAGTATGCTATGCAAAAAGCGTAGCACCATGCATACCTGCATGCATACACACACATATATATATGATGCACATAAGCACTCATGCACAAATATGCGAACACATACACGCTGAATAATATTGCAGTTGTAGTTGTAGACAATGCTTAATGAGTTATCCTGTGCTGAGGTTTAACTGTCTCCATGTTGTCAATGGTGTCTCAAAATTGCCTCAGAGTTGATTCAGTTTACCATTTCAGTCACCTTGGAGGCCACCTGAAAATTTCTGTGAGTGGTGAAGACTCTGTACACTCTAACAAGAAGCAAATGAATGAATGCTTCTTGACTGCACATGTCAGTACTGTACACCTCACTGAAACGTGAAGGATTCAACATAGTTTGTCACTTTGTGCTTCAGTTCCTGCTCATGACAGCACTGGAGTAAATGAGGTGTTGATCAACTTGCCACAAAGTAAAGAACTGAGCAGATTCTCTATCCCTCACACCAGTCTGAAATCCAAAGCTCAGGCCTCTGGCAAGAGGAATGGAACTCGAAGATTGGTAACACTCTTTCAAATCTGTCCAAACCTGAGAGTTTTTAACCATGTTCCACTAGTGGCTCTAAAGAAGTAAACAAGTTTTGTGCTGTTTGGACACAATCCACTCCTTTTTGTTGTTTGTTTCATTTTAAGGTGAAAGAACTCCACGGTGCATTTTTCCCCCATTTCTTTCTTCTTTTTCAGTTTTAGTTCTTTAAATAGCATATCAAAGATTACCACATACAAACATTTTTAGAAATCTTCGTTCACAACTGATGTTCATATTCTCTCTCTCTCTCTCTCTTAACATACACTGAGTAACACACTGATGCATAGGTCTACTGTGACACATCTGATCCACACTCTCTCCTCTCTCTCTCTCTCTCTCTCACAGTGATAAATACACATACATGCATACACACTGTATCCTTGAGGCAAAAAGTACAATTACAGCAAATTCAGTGTTTATTGCTTTTTGTCCCCTCCCTTTCAGCTAACTGGGAACATGTGTCCTATGGTGACTGAAAAAATAAGAAGAATGATGTCAAGAAGGCGCAAAGGAAACTTTCATGATCCCGCAATGCATACACTATCGTTCTATTCATGTGTGTGTGTGTGTGGTGTGTGTGTGAGAGAGAGAGAGAGAGAGAGAGAGAGAGAAGAGAGAGAGAGAGAGAAAGAGAGAGAGAGAATCAGACTGGGCATATCACATCGTACGGTGGGAATCTCATACGACTAATAGCGGTGTTTTGGGTGTTAAGACGGGTAAACACCACCATCGAACTGATCGTTTTTTAATAGCTCATTAATCCTCCCACATTACTGTTTCTTATCTTTGGAGCATAGTCAGAGAACAGACGAAATAAATATGACTAGGCCTTTCATACATACATTTTGATTTGCAAGTTGACATCCAAATCACAACTGTAAAGATAGTGAAATCTGTCGCTTGTCTCAACCATCTCGAAATTGTAAGTGAAGGTGTTACCACAGTTTCGCATAGACATTGATGTTAAAAAAGAAAAAAAAAATATTAACTCGTCATAGCGCATAAAAATACCTAACCAAAATATTTTAAAATGAAAAAATGAACGGAGTAACCATAATGAGCAAACTAATGTCGTATATATCTAGAAGACGAAGGAAAAAGTCCACATGAAAAAGTTTCGTATAGATGGTGCGTCTTTGGGCCACACGCCTGTTTTCAAACGAGGTGTTACTCGCGAACTTCAATGACGACAAAACGATAGGGCTCGTCGCAGTAGCTTAGTCCAACTCGAACTCACATCAATGATGCATCATCATGCCTTTTGCGTACGTAAAATTCGTAAACATAATAGGCCATATCGAAATGCTTGTTCATAAAATCATGACTGCGCGCTACGGTGTGTGGTCACTTTCGGAATTCCTCAGAGCGAGTTCCATTGACAATTTTAATTTTCTTTCCTTTTTTTTAATTGTTCGGTTGTTCGTTAGTTTAGCGGCTTTGAATTTCAAGATGATGAAACATGGCTCGTATTACGCGATACGCGTGCACTGGGGCAAGAAAGAAAGAGAGGGGCCGAGGGGAGAGAGTGAGTGAGCGCCGACTAGAGATTATTTTTTTTTTTTTTTTGGTTTTTTTTTTTTTTGTGGGGCTCCAACCAGAGCGCGTGCAATTCCCACAGTGATCACTTATTTTGAATTTCTATTTCACCACTTTTTCTCTCCCTCATCCTTTCTCTCTCCCCCTCCCTTCCTGCCTCTCTCTCTCTCTCTCTCTCCCTCTCTCCCTCCCCCCCCTCTCTCTCTCTCTTTCCATCTCCCCCTCCCCCCGTCTCTCGCTCCCACCCCTCCCCTCACCCCCCTCTCTCCTCATCTCCCCTACCTCTCTCTCTTTCGCTCCAACTCCCCCCTCCCCCACACTCCACTTCCTCTCTCTCTCTCACCCTCTCCCTTCCTCGCTCCTTTCCCCTCTTTCCCCATCTTTGTTAGGGTGGTAATTTTCTCTGTTTCGTTTATTTGTTAATTTTCTCTCCCTCTCCAACCCCCTCCTTCCCCCCTCCCCCCACTATCTCCCCTCTCTTTCCCATTCCCTCTCGATCACCTCTTCTCTCTCATCCTCTTTTCACCTCTCTCCCACCTTCTCTCATCTCCCTCTCTCCACCTCTGACTGTCTCTCTCGCTTATTTTCTACCACCACTTTTCCTTATCTTACTGTCTTCTATTCAAATAGGGGCACGGAGAAACAAGGAGTCGGCAAAGGGCACATCAAACAATCAACCAGAATCAATGTGTAAATATTGCATGCGCTCCAGTTATCCCTCCTCTGCCCCCACAGTCGGGGTCCTCCTCCTCCTATTTTTTCCCCCTTTTTTTTTTTTTTTTTTTTTAATCATTTCTTTCCTTTTTGTAGGCAACAGTTTATCACTTGAACATTCTGATAGGTACATATACGATGACATATTTCACCATTGACTTTCGAATTTTCTCAAATCCAGCCTTTTTCATACATGAACTGAATGTGAATAGGAGTACCATATCGAAATCTTCCAACGCACATCTTAGCTATAAGAATAAGGTGATTGATATATCTATCATTTTTTGCGTATAGCCACTCTTTTCCGTCATTCCAAGTAAAGCTTCAGTTCTGGCCACCACCATGTGAACATTAAACTTCTGCAAAATAGTATTTTCTACACATGACCAAACAGGTTTGATTTTATAACAGTCAAAGAAGAAGTGCTCAACAAAATCCACTTCACCCTTGCAATAGGTACATTTATTATCAGTAGCTAGGCCCATTTTAAACAGCAGTATGTTTGTCGGATAAATATTATGTAGGATCTTCCAATGTAACTCTCTAAGTCTGCTTTCGGAGGTTGCTTTTATGGCTAAACTCCAATAATTTTCATCCAAAGTGATTCCGAATTTATTGTGCCAAAATTTTTCACAAGAGGGGGTACTGTATAGATCTTGAGTTAAATGAATGCGAAACATCTTTGCTGTTCTCAGGGAGTTGTCATTGAAACTAACATGTTCTTCCTTATGTTCATCAAAAACATAACCTGGATTGGCCCTTAGAAATGATGATACAGCCAGATAAACCACCATATACTGCATGTAAAGTTCAGTGGAAGACCCTAAGATTTCTTCGACCTCTCTAAATGTTAAGAGTAAGTTAGTTCGTAGCATATCGTGTATGTGCGTTATACCTTTTTTTTTTTTGCCCACTTCTTGAAATATATCACTTGACCCTGGTAAGTGATATTGCCATTATTCCAAAGGCATTCCATGCGATGGTTTTTTGAGGTATGTATTTTGTTATTCAAAAGCCACGTTTTTAGTAGTTCCCGCCAAAAAGTTGAGGGAATGTCCTCCAAACCTTTAAATTTTTTTATCCCAACAGTTGAATTTAAAAAAGAAAAATCTTTTCCAAAAGTTGAAAAGTATGCCCTTGGAATCCAGGACCATTTGCATTCAGCTAAGGCCTCAGACAACCTGACCAGCCATTCACATTGAAATGACTGCTGCAACACCCTCATATCAGTCATATTTAAACCCCCCTTTGAGAAGTCGTTTATAACTACATGTCTTTTCACTTTTTCAAAAGCTTTTCGATTGCAGTGTTTCTTTCTCCACAGAAATCGAAATAACAGCGTGTTCATTTCCGATAAGACTTTTTCTGGTAATGAAATTACTTTCATTACATATATCAACTGTGATACTAAAAAGCTTTTTATGACACAGATTTTGCCCAAACTACTTAAATTACGTTTTATCCCAAACAAAAATAGTTCGTTTAATTATGCTTATTCTTTCTGTCCAGTTTCTTCTCAATCTCTGAAGCAGGGCAGAGATTGGAAAAGTATATACCTAAAATTTTGATATCTTTAGCCCATCGCAAACCAAATCCTTCCGTTTTGTTGTCCTTATACTGCCCAAGCCACATGGCTTCTGACTTTGTTCTGTTAATAGATAGACCAGACAATAGTTTAAAAGCATCCAATTTAAGGCGTTCATATCGTTTTCTTTCAAAGTAAAGTCACGTCGTCCGCGTACAAAGGTTCACATTCTTATAGTTCATACAGAAAATCTCAATAAAACCTTTATACGTTATCATGTCGAATCAATAGCAGTAATTTTGCTATGACAAAGCAAGGAAAAGAACTCTGTCGACACATTTTACATCAATCTCTGATATCACATTATATCCACTTACTCGGTTAGCCTTAAACACTACCTTGACAACTGAGCCGAAGCCGAATCGTTAAAAATTATCATGATTCTTGAAATACTGTCAAAGCTTTTGTAAAATAAAGCTAGTATACCCGGTTATCTTTATCTAAGTTTCATATATCATAAATAATCTGAGGTTTAGCAATACTACGCCTTAATATAGCTATGGTCCTCATTGACTATTAGTGGGATGACGTTATTAATTCGATGTGCAAGGCACTTGGCTAGCATCTTGTAGTCCGTGTTGGTAAGAGAAATTGGCCTCCAATTTGAGAGCTTGCTTTTTGAAAGATCTTTCCCTTTATGAATAAGCGTAATAAGGGCAGTTGATTGGCTAAAAGTCAATGCACCTTTTTCAAAAGAAGTATTAAATGCATTCACCAGATAGGTACTCAACCTTCCCCAAAATACCTTCATAAATTCTGTGGTTAATCCATCTAACCCTGGAGAAGAACCGTTTTTCATGCTCTTCAATGCACTTGCTAGTTCTTCGCAAGTGATTTTACCCTCACAACTTGCTATCTGTTCATCATTCAGGCGAGGTACATCACAGCCATTTAAAAATAACTCAACTTCCTCTTCAACAGTTTCACTGTTATTCTTATGACTATATAACTGTTTAAAATACTCTTTCTGGGCATTAAGAATTTGAAACTGATCGGTGACTACCTGACCATTCTCAAGTTCTAGTTTTGGCATAAGTTTATCGTTAGCTCTAGATTTTTCGAGGTTTAAGAAGAACTTAGTATTTTTGTCACCTTTTTATATCCAGTTCATCCTAGAGCGTACCTGAGCACTTTGTGTTTTTTCTTGTTCAAATAAATCATACTGCAGCCTAAGTTGTTCACGTTTTTTAATAGCCTCCAAATTGTGCGGATCTTTTGCAAGCAAAGAATCAAAACGCTGTAAATCAGCCTGTAGACTCGTGAGTTTGTTCTTTCTATTTACTGCTCTTTGTTTACTGTATTGTAAGATTTCCTTTTTGAGTTCTAATTTAAGCAGCTCCCATTTCATATCGTGTGTTAAATTTGCATTGGCTGTATCCAAGTCAAAGGTTTCAATTACTCTATTGATCTTATCAATGTATTGCTTTTCTTTTAATAGTGCATTATTAACTTTCCAGTAGCTTGGTCCACGCTCTACATTACAACTCTTCAAAGTTACATATACACCCCTATGGTCAGATTGGGGAAAGGGAATAATGTTACATTCAAGCACAGCATCAATAACATTCTTATTCAGTAATATGTAGTCTAAACGTCTTGCAATAAAGACGCCTTTCACCACACGAGACCAGGTAAATTCTTTTTCGTCGATGTTGAACAGTCGCCAGGCATCATATAGATCACAGGATTCTGCTAAATTCTGAAAGCTTTTAACAACACTCTCGGGGTGCTTTTCACCAGAGATGATATCCAATTCATTATCCATTACTGTATTGAGGTCACCACAGACTACTAGTTTTTCACAATCAAGGTTATTCAAAGTATTAACAGTGGTGTTTAAAAAATTTTCTACTTCGCGTGTTCCGTTTGGAGCATAGACATTACAAATATAAATTTCATCCCCAGTACGTATCACCTTTACTATAATGCAACGTTCGTTCGAGTATTCAACTTCCCATTCGTATGGGAACTGTTTACGAAACAAGATCAACTGACCTTTACTTCTAGCTGATCCTTCGGCATACACCAGATCCCCGCCCCATTCCTTCCTCCATGAACCTATTACAGCTTCAGTAACGTATGTTTCTTGCAAACAAATGACATCGTAATTATTTTCATTAAATTTTCTAAACAGCGTTTTTCTTTTACTATTACTTCTTAGTCCATTAACATTCAATGACATAATACTGAATGTAGCCATCAGGGCAGTCTTAAAGCAGAACAATGGTCAAACATGAGGGAGACAGAGTGTAGATACATCATTCCCATATGCTAGCGACGTCATCCTGGTCGCTGAGCTCATGGTTGCCATCAGAGACGCCCTCTGCCGTCTGGAATGCTTCGCTGGTCTAGCGGATCTGTGGTAGTGCTCTCTGTCTCTTTCCACTGAGCGACGTCGTTTGCTACTGTCCGAACGAGAGCGATGATCGCTGACACTGCTGAAGCCGACCAGAGTGCTCTGACGCTCCGCTCTCCTCCCTCTCTCCCTGCCCTGCCCACCCTTAGACTTCGGGGCTTCGCTGACTGTTGGCGGCGCCATGGGAGTCGAGCTGACTGGCTCCGAAGTGAACGATGACGGGGGAGGGTCAGTGGCAGTCTTGGAGGGGGGAGGGTCAGAGGCTGTCTTGGAGGGGGGAGGGTCAATGGCTGTCTTGGAAGAGGAAGGGACATCAGCAGACTCGGAAATGGCTAGCTGGCATTCCCTGTCCCCTCTTTTGTGTCCAGGCCTCTTGCACACCCGGCACACCACCTCCTTCTGACAAACAGATCTATGATGGCCAGACGTAAGGCAGTTAGAGCATATGGGGGTAGTTTTGACTTGCTTTTGTTCTTTGTGGAATAACCGTGCTGTGAATATATTCACTTTCACTGATCTGTCTAATGGTTTTGCCGGTACCGTAATGAATACGAACCTCCGCCCAGTCAGAAACTGATTAAGCTTATTATCTGCGTCTCTTGCACGTTCAGTTTTTATGTTGGAGCGCAATTCACACCCGAGTTTCGACAGAGCGAGCTCGATCTCGGAATCGGCCACAGAGATAGGTATGTCATCAACCCATAGTTTAGTGCTTGTTTTTTCCAGACCAGAACCATCCTGCAGAAGAAAAGGGTTAGTGTCACACACACTTAGAGTCACGCCTCTCAAACACATACCTTGCACACGTAGTAAGTTACGTGCTTCCGCTGTTGTGGGATAAATTCTCCATAAACCATGAATTTCTTGAGCCCCTAAAATGGAGCCTTGTCCGCTTGTCCTTTCCGCAGCTAAACACACACTGAGCACTGAAGGGTGCTGATTGATTGCATCGGGGATGTCCTTATTCCGCACAAAAACCGGCAGTACTCTTTCCGACATCTTAGCTAAAGTGTTCAGAAAGAAAACGCGAGAATCCAAACAACGCAAAACCAGAGTAAAACAGAGGAGGAAGGGAAAAAAAGCAGTGCAAACAAATCTCAAAAAACGGAACAAAAAAACTCGGGTGGCAAGAGAACGACTAAGTTGAAAATTCGGCAGTGAACATTCAGTTAAAGCCGAGTGCACGAGCTCCGGTCGACACGTCCTAACGCCTCGAGCGCAGCTCACCGAATCCAAGAGATTGGTTGACTGATTTTTTGATTGATAATCTTTCTTTCTGAGGGATACAGATAAGCAATATATGCTTTCATACATCCGACCCTTGTCTCGCAGTGGGACAAAGAGCTTCTAGCTACGAACTAAGCATGACTAGCCTCTAAACCACACAAACAATCATACTCGTCTTGAAAAAAAAAAACATAAAAGCATGGATGAGCTGTTTCTCCATCAACATTGAGCTATAGATGAACTTAAGAAAAAAGAAAGGCATTCAAGCAGCAATCAAGAATAAATGAATTGATTACGAAAAACAACACAACAACAACAACAAGAAAAGGAAACACACACACACACACACACACACACACACACACACACACACACACACACACACACACACACACACACACACGCACGTGCATGCGCATGCACACACAAAACACATAGAGACGCACAGGAAGCAATTCTCCTTTTAGTTATCAAAGGAGAGAGAGAGAGAGAGAGAGAGAGAGAGAGAGAGAGAGAGAGAGAGAGAGAGATTTATTTTATGATTTGTTTTTCCAATGTTGGTATAGGCCTACTACCGACATTTAATGGTTTTTAATAAACTAGCAACAATGCATCAGTAACAGCAGTACGCACGAGAGAGAGAGAGAGAGAGAGAGAGAGAGAGAGAGAGAGAGAGAGAGAGAGAGAGAGAGAGAGAGAGAGAGAGCGAGAGAGAGAGAGAGAGAGAGAGAGCTAATATTCTGTGGCCACATGGCTTACTGCCTAACAAACCTTTACAATTCTGTGCACACACTTAACCATTCAGTACAAGCTGTAGTAAATCGGTCGACGTTGTTGAGATCACGATGGTCAGTTGTGATAAGATAAATAAAATCATAAAAAACATAAAGCTCAACAATTCTTTGCACACACATCCCATAGAAAATCGAATCATCACATCATCATCATCATCATCATCATCATCATCATCATCATCATCATCACATCATCCTGAGACTGGTCTTGAGTGCTCTGTTCCGATGCTAGCGAAATGCGTGCAAAATATGGCGCATTCATCATGACAAGGTTGCCAGCTCCAAAGAGGTTATCATTAAGGTTGACAAGAAAGACATCTTCATCGTTCAGGGTGACTGTAACGCCAAACTAGGCGCAGATGTCCGAGAACACCGGAAGAATTTCTGCAGGCACTAGGTTAATAAGACCACCATTGATAGAGGACTAAGCCTGCTAGAATCTGCCAGTGATAATGACTTGGTTCTTGCCAACGCTCTTAATAAGCATAAAGCATCCCAACGATGAACGTGGCACCGCCTCCCGAACGGTCAGTGCCACAGACAGATAGACTATTCTTGCGAAAAACTGGTACAGGTGAGGCATCTTATCATTTAGCTACAGCCAAACAACGAAAATGAGACGGATGCTCCTCTCATGTACTCTTTCCATCTTACCGATCTGCGATTCTTTAGGACAGCAGAGAGCGTGTGTGTGTGTGTGTGTGTGTGTGTGTGTGTGTGTGTGTGTGTGTGTGTGTGTGTGTGTGTGTGTGTGTTCTACCACGTCTTCGTTGACTTCAAGGAGGCGTTTGGCAGTTCAACAGGAGGCACTATGGGCCACAAGGAAGAAATTTGATAAAGGACAGAATCTTATTAACACTATCCAGCAAGTGTACCCAAAGCGACTGGTGCGGTGTTCATACAGGCTGCTATTGGAGAATGGTTTCATACTTCACTTGGAGTTCTTCTGGGCTGGCTTTATCTCCCCCACGTTTTAACGTATTCCTGGAACGCATCATAACTGATGCACTTGAAGTTCATGTCAGCACAGTCAGCACTGGAGCAGTACACATCACAAATCTTCAGTTTGCAGATGGCATCTACGTCCTGGCAGGCAGTGAACAAGAACAGGCCAAGCTTGTTGAACAACTGGATGAAATATCAACAAGATCTGACATGTAAATCAATGCCGGGAAGATCAAGTTGCTGACCAATCACAACATTACTACTACTAACACTGGTGTATCTCTTCATGGTCAGAAGCTAGAATCTGTTCAACGATTCACTTACCTGGGACCCATCAACAGCAGTGAGGATCCTACCCAGAAATCCTCTTAAGAGCACCAAAGACAACCACAGCATTGTCAAGATTACAACCTGTATGAAAGACGAGAAAACTTCTATGAAACACAAGAGCAGGCTCCTGCGTGCACTGATACATTTCATTTTGCTCGCACGCGAGGTATGAACCATCGCAGCGGATCTGGAAAGAAGAACCCTAGTCATGGAAATGAGATGTTACCGCAGGATACCTAACATCAGATGCACTGATCACTTCACCAATCAGCAAGAGCTTTGAACCATCAGGCAGCACATAGGACCATACAAAGACCTGCTGACATCAGTCAGGAACAGAAAATTGCGGTAGTATGAACATGTATTAAGATCGAATGGCCTTGGTAAAACAATTATCCACGGAAGTGTTGAAGGAAAGAGACGGTGGAGACGACAGGGGGAATAAAAAAAAAACCCTGTTGAGCTTGACAACATTGCAGATTGGTCAGCGAAAAACTCTTGACAAGATCTAGACCGTGGCGCACAACCGATAGAACTGGAGGAACCTGATGAACTGTTCTTCAGTGTGGTGCCTCAGTGACTACCCACGGAGTCGAGTAATAATAATGATAATAATGATAATAATAATAATAACAATAATAATAATAATAGTAATAATAATAATGATGATAATAATAATGATAATGATAATGATGATAATAATGATAAGAAGAAGAAGAAGAAGAAGAAGGAGAGAGAGAGAGAGAGAGAGAGAGAGAGAGAGAGAGGAGAGAGAGAGAGAGAGAAGAGAGAAGACAAGACAAGACAAGACAAGACAAGACAAAATTCTTTATTAACGAGGATAATAGTTAAGCACTGAGAGAGAGAGAGAGAGAGAGAGAGAGAGAGAGAGAGAGAGAGAGAGAGAGAGAGAGAGAGAGAGAAGAGAGGTTCGAGTCTTCACATGACTTGATAAAGGATTGCATGGCCATAGACAAAACATGAGCGTATGATCGATCAGGAGTCTTACAAACGGTATGTGGTGTGGAATGCACTATTGAGACAGTGTATCAGACCGAGCTTGCGTGCACAAAGTAAACAAGACTGGCCCAAGAACTGAGCACTGGGCCACTCCCTACGAAAGAGCAAAAGTGACCGGACTCCTGATGTGGCACTGAAACAATTTTTCGTTCATCAAAGAGAGATTTCAGGAAGTACCATGCCGAGGACACCCTGTACAGCTCTGTACATATACACCATTTAAATCAGCACAGTCAAGTCAGTTTACAGTTCTGAGCACATGTACCTTTTCTCTTCGGTTCATTCATACCTTTACAGTTCCGTGCATGCACACCGTAACAAACCAGTACGAGTGCACACTTTGTGAGCACACTACCTTAACCAATAAGTACATGGACGTGTACATACTTTGTGCTTACATGCACAGCAAATCAGCATGTACCTAACATACTTTGTGCTTACATGCACAGCAAATCAGCATGTACCTAACATACTTTGTGCTTACATGCACAGCAAATCAGCATGTACCTAACATACTTCGTGCTTACATGCACAGCAAATCAGCATGTACCTACCTTAACACATAGACAACAATGTGGTCGTCATCACGGAGGGAAAGCCACAATACTGTAACAAAGACCGAGACAACCACCAACACCAAGTGGGACAAAACAGAAGCACGAGCCCACATGTGCGAAATCACAAACATTCACCGCGAAGAGAAACTGCAGCACGTTTACATGAGTGCCGTGCTGAATCCTAGATGTGTATGACAGTACATGCACATTGGTGTAGTCTTCTGAACGCTACGTAAGCTAAGAAACATCGCTTCTTGCGAAAGAAACGCTACACATCTGGAGACAGGTGCAAATAGGTTGAGAAGGTGTGCGTGCATTACACGTTGTCTGTCGGCCCCGCAAATGGTATGTGCAGTAAGGAAAACACGTCTGGGGAGAGTTAAACAAATAAACAGTCTTTTGGAATAATTGTTAACGCCCTCTGGCTTAGAACGCGTGCGTGTACGCACGCACGCACGCACACACACACACACACACACACACACACACACACACACACACACACACACACACACACACACACATGCTGACATGCATACAATACGCCCGCAATATAGGATACCCCCTATCCGACTCCTTCACCCCCCTCCCCTCCTTTCACACACACACACACACACACACACACACACACACACACATACGCGCGCGCGCGCGCGCGCGCGCGCACGCGAAGGGCTCTTCAGTGCTTTTGGTGAGATGCCAACTGTGCGGATTCCAACTACACGCCGCCAACTGTGCTCGCCTGGATGGTGATGGGGTTGAGGCTGTTTGAGTTATAAATAGCTGCTACTGGAGGTCTATACGTTTTCAGATCTCTGTCTGGTTTCTCTGTCTCTGTCTCTGTCTACCTGTGCGTGTGTGTGTGTGTGTGTGTGTGTGTGTGTGTGTGTGTGTGTGTGTGTGTGTGTGTGTGTGTGTACGTGCGTGCGCGCGTGCGCATGATGTGTGCGTGTGTGTGCGCGCGCGCATGTGTGTGTTGTGTGTGTGTGTGTGTGTGTGAGAGAGAGAGAGAGAGAGAGAGAGACAGAGAGAGAGACAGAGACAGAGACAGAGACAGAGACAGAATGACAGAAAAAGTAGGCCTGTAGATGATCTAAAGAGTAATGACTATAGATGTTAAGAAAATGCGCACATTACTGTTAGGCTTTTAAAGTGTTTATGTATTTTCTGAACAATTTCAGTTTCAGTTTCATCAAGGAGGCGTCACTGCGCGCGGACAAGTCCATGCACGCTACACCACATCCGCTAAGCTTTGAGACCACACACTGCGCATGATTTTAAGCTGATGCATAAACGAATTAACAACTAAGATGACAGAATTTGATAAGAGGGTCTCGTGGCTACGACTTCGCAGATGCCTGACCTACGCATTAGCCCAACGAGCTGGTGAGACCTTGAGATGGGGGCTCGACCAGAAAATGGAAACCGTCACACTATGCATGCGGCTCGTCCTGTTTCTGAACAACAGGCTTGTAGCTAATCTTAACCTGCAGGCCGCGGCTGGCCACCATCGTGGCTTTTAAGGTAGACTGCGTGAGGCCACGATCGTGGCTCTGTTTACATACGGTGGTAACCCGCTTAACAGCAATAGGTGTGAAAAAAGCCTTCTATTTTATTGTTAGATTTTTTTTAAATGTGTTTTGGATACTATCTCTCAGTCGCTGCCTAAACAGCTTACGTAATAGCTTACGTATTTATCCTAGTGGCCGTGTTACATGAACACATGAGACAGACCACCACCCCGGAAACACAATCAAAGGGAAGTTACCTAATTGGGCTTTCAATGCGGATGACTTTGTTGAAACCCAAGATAGCCTCCCTTGGAAAGAGTACTTTTCTGTGAAATAAAACGGTCCGTCGTTCAAACATCAAACTTGCCAACTTGCGTGTTAATTTGATGTGCACATAGAACATTATGACATTTTCTAATGAAATTCACTTTGATCCGTAAAGGAAATAAAACGCATGGGAGAAAAAATCACCGGACTTCTTTTTCAAAAATTTTCAACTTCTTGGGCGTTACAAAGTCCAAGCCGATCGACATACGTCACACAACACCTGCAAAGTGAATCGGTTAGGCCACAATGCGTATACGTTAACAGTGAAATAATGTTTTGGTGAATGAGGAATCAAGGAAACTGGGAAACTGACTCAAGGACGAGCCTTTGCAGCGACCAGATCCAGCACATCTTTGGTGCCTTTCTAATATAGTGTGGAAAACGATTGCAGTGTGTGTGTGTGTGTGTGCGTGCGTGCGTGCGTGCGTGCGTGCGTGGTGCGTGTGTGTGTGTGTGTGTGTGTGTGTGTGTGTGTGTGTGTGTGTGTGTGCCTACGTACGTGTATACGAGCATGCGCGCATGCACGTAGCCTATAATTATTATCATACTTGCGTGCCGTGTGTGTGTGTGTGTGTGTGTGTGTGTGTGTGTGTGTGTGTGTGTGTGTGTGTGTGTGCTATTGTGCGTGCGTGCGTGCGCGCGTGCAGGTGCGCACGAGTTTGCTCTCCGGTGTGCTTGCATGCCAGCTTGCACTGCGAATGCCAGAAAACGGAAACAATAACACTGTGCATGCGGCAGAAGCACGTCTATAACACAGCACAGACTCTGGTAACAGCATCAGTACACCAGAAAATGATGTCTCTATAAAGACAGAGACGAGTCTCAGAATGAACAATCTTTGCTAATAGTACAGACGCATTCTACTACAGAAAACAACGCAGTCTTTTCTAACAAAGGAGACGCATCACCAAGTACAAGACAGTCTACTAAGAACAGAGACACGATGTCACAGAAAAACATACACCAGCAACCCCACCTCCTTCCCCTTTCCCTGTTCTTTCTTCCCCCTTCTCCCCTTTCTTTTGCCCCCCTCCTCCCCCTGTCGACTCGGTCCCTACCCCCGTCCCGCCCCCCTTCCGCTTCTCTTCCCCTTTCCTCCTTTCCTCCCACCCCCATCCCTCTCTTTTCGTCTTAACCCCCTCCCTCCCCCATCCCTCTCTTACCCCATGCCCCTTGGTTCCTGGTTCTCCCCCCCCCCCCTCTATTCGCTTCCCTCGCCCCCCCCCCCCTTCCCCCTCTTTTCCTAGCCCCCATCCTTCCCGCCGCCTCGTAAGCACTCTTACTCTCCCACCCCCCCTCCGTCCTCCCCTCATCCTCTTCCCCTGTTCCCTTCTCTTCCACCCCCTCCCTCCCCGTCCCCACCCTGTCTCCTCCTGTCCTCCTCCCTCCCTTCACGCTTTCCCGCCTCGAATTGCATGAAGAAAACAAAATTCTAGCCGAAAAAACAAAAACCAAACAAAAAAAAAAGAAAGAAAAAAGAAAAAAAAGAAGAGAAGAAAAGAAAGAAATAAAGGAAGAAAGAAGAAGAAGAAGAAGAAGAAGAGAAGTGTCTTAACCAGAATCGAGCCAGAGACGTTAAGATCTACAGTTTAAAGCTCTCGAAGCTGCGCTATTTCAGCTGGAAAAAAAAGGGGAAAAAAGACACGATTAAAAAGATAACACTGCTACAAAAGCGGGACTGTCTCTACCAGTCTTTGGTCTATCTGTTCCATAAGGTCACACATTACCGGCCAAGCGTTTACTGGAACCATCGGTGAACTTGTTCCAGTGAACAAGGTATTGCATCAGAGTTGGTTTGCGAATGTGTAACAGCTTGCACGTAGCGTTCAGTTCTTGGTAGCTATTTCCATCTGTTTGTTTGTATGTTTGTTTGTTGTTGTGGTCCATTCGCCGTAAATGCTGCTAACAAACCAAACGTTAAAGATTATCAATCAACAATAGGCCTACATTTCATATACTGAAATATTTTAATCTCTAACATTGCCGTCCTGTCATATATGAAAAGGGAGAGGGAGGTCTTAAGTTGAAGGACAGTCCACTACAGGACAGTGATGCGGCAGAATGATGGCCGAGTGGTCAAAACACCTATTTCAGAAGCAAGGAGTCCCAGCAGAGATCACTGGTTTAAATTCAAATATTTCTCCCCATCCACCCCCCACCCATCTCCGCCCTCTCCACGGGGCTTTGAGAGGTGCGACTTGAATGTTAGACGGTCGGATTTATCGAGGTCCTTTGTTTGGCATACAATCAGCGTCCTTTGTTTAGCATGCAATCAACGTCCTTTGTTTAGCATGCAATCAACGTCCTTTGTTTAGCATACAATCAGCGTCCTTTGTTAAGCATACAATCAGCGTCCTTTGTTAAGCATACAATCAGCGTCCTTTGTTAAGCATACAATCAGCGTCCTTTGTTTAGCATACAATCAACGTCCTTTTGTTTAGCATACAATCAGCGTCCTTTGTTAAGCATACAATCAGCGTCCTTTGTTTAGCATACAATCAGCATCCTTTTGTTTAGCATACAATCAGCGTCCTTTGTTAAGCATACAATCAGCGTCCTTTGTTAAGCATACAATCAGCGTCCTTTGTTTAGCATACAATCAGCGTCCTTTTGTTTAGCATACAATCAGCGTCCTTTGTTTAGCATACAATCAGCGTCCTTTTGTTTAGCATACAATCAGCGTCCTTTGTTTAGCATACAATCAGCGTCCTTTTGTTTAGCATACAATCAGCGTCCTTTGTTTAGCATACAATCAGCGTCCTTTGTTTGGCATACAATCAGCGTCCTTGGTTAAGCATACAATCAGCGTTTTTTGTTCAGCATTCAATCAACGCTCTTTGTTCAGCATACAATCAGCGTCCTTTTGTTTAGCATACAATCAGCGTCTTTTTGTTTAGCTTACAATCAGCATCCTTTGTTTAGCATACAAGCAGTGTCCTTTGTTTAACATACAATCAGCGTCCATTTGTTTAGCATTCAATCAGTGTCCTTTGTTTAGCATATAATCAGCGTCCATTTGTTTAGCATACAGTCAGCGCTCTTTGTTTAGCATACAATCAGCGTCCTTTGTTTAACTTGCAATCAGCGTCCTTTTGTCTAGCATACAATCAGCATTCTTTGTTAAGCTTGCAATCAGCGTCCTTTGTTTAGCATACAATCAACAGAATAAATCGAACTAAGGTATTGCCCCTGCAAATTTCCTCTCCAACGGGTAAGGAAGTTAACACAAACAAAGAATGATCACTCTTTTACGCGGCAATCATGCTCTCCTTCGGAGATGATAACCCGAATAGTAGATGAAAAAACATGACGTGATGAAAATCCGACAAAAACAAGACAAACAAACAAACAAACAAACAAAAAATCCCCATCTCCAATCTCCCCAACCTCGCTCCCTCCTTAAAAAAAAAGTTGATAAATGCCAGGACTACATGCATACACAAAGTCAGAATTTTCGACATGTTCCATATATAATTTGACCAATGTATTACGGTTATGCAATGATGGGAGATTGTACTTCATGTGTAAATCATAACACGTGCAGTTTACAGTATCCAAGGCGGTGCAATGTGTAAGCAACAGAATCAGTGTAAGTAGCCCCGACTATCTGAAGCTTACTCTACGTTCAGATGTGTTTTAGAGTTGTGTATTTGAATAACGCATTTAAACAAACAAACAAACAAACAAAAAAAATTGCAGCTCATGTAAAATGAAACCACTATAGTAAGTAAAACCACATTTAAACTGGTAGAGATGTTGATAAATCGAATTAAGGGGGGAAAAGTAAAGAAAAATGAAAAAAACAGACTTATTTATTATTATTATTTTTTTCATTCTCCCTGTTCATCGCCATCTTGTGTGACGCAGTGATACTGTTGGTAAATCAGATTTCAGAACGGAAAACCAGTCAGGCGTGACACGGTCGTGTGGCTAAAAATAACCAGGGTACGAATCGGATGCTGGGACTGTCTCAAAGCCTTTAAACAATCCATCCATATCTCTCTCTCTCTCTCTCTCTCTCTCTCTCTCTCTCTCTCTCTCTCTCTTCCTCTCTCTCTCTCTCTATTCATCTATCTGTCTGTCTGTCTGTCCAAACATCTCTCTCTCTTTCTCTCTCTCTTTCTGTCTGTCTATCTATCTGTCTGTCTGTGTGTCTGCCTATCTGTCTGCTTGTCTGTCTGTCTATTGGGTAAAAGTCGGGGAAATGCATCTGTAATTCAGCAATGGGATATATGGGAATGCACGCACACACACACACACACACACACACACACACAACACACACACACACACACACACACACACACACACACACTGAGTGACTGACTGAAACCAATTTATTGTCAGATTAACTCAAGGTTGTACTGACATTAAGAAACATTATGAACAGATATCAATGTTTTTCATTCAAACAAAGAAGCAATAATTAACACATAAAAATACGCACGCAACATACACACACACACACCACCACACACAACACACACACACAACACCACACACACACACACACACACACCCCACACACACGACATGCGCGCGCGCGCGTACTCACGTACATACACACACACATACACGCGCGCGTGCGCGCGCGCACACACACACACACGCACAAACACACGCACTTACATAAATACACAAATACACACATCTCAATACAACACACCCATACCCTCAATACACTCAACTTACACACTCACACACACAGACATACACACGCCCACACACACACACACCCCACACACACACACACACACACCACACACACACATCACACACACACACACACACACACACACACTCAACTCGAGCACTCGTACACACATGCATTCACTCTCCACAAACACCGCATACACACACACAAACCGCGCACGCACACACACACACACACCCACACACACACACACACACACACACACACACACACACACACAACACAGCTCTCTCTCTCTCTCTCTCTCACACACACACACACACACACACACACACACACACACACACACACACACACACACACACACACACACTGACAATAAAGGATAAGAATAACAACACCTGCTGTACTCTGGAAAAGAGAATGTAACAAGAACTGTCAGAATAATCTTTTTTAATTTTTTTTTTTCTTCAGTTATTAATTGCTAGCCAGTCATAAAAAGCAAAGTAAAAGAGAGAGAGAGAGAGAGAGAGAGAGAGAGAGAGAGAGAGAGAGAGAGAGAGAGAGAGAGAGAGAGAGTGTGTGTGTGTGAGTGTGTGTGCGCGCGCATGTGCGTGGCTTTTTGTGCGTACCAGCGTGCGTCAGTGTGTGTGTGTGTGTGTGTGTGTGTGTGTGTGTGTGTGTGTGGTGCGTGCGTGCGTGCGTGCGTGCGTGCGTGCGTGTGTGCGTGCGTGCGTGCGTGCATGCGTGCGTGCGTGCGTGCATGCGCGCGCACGCGCGCGCGTGTGTGTGTGTGTGCGCGCGCGCGCGTGTGTGTGTGTGCGCGCGAGCGCGCACGCGAGAACAGTTTATACGTGTAGAGTGTGAACGATTTTGCCCTTACCCCATGCCTTTTTGTGTATGGTAATCTTATATTACGTAAGGAAGGGGAACATCAGGGGTCTTATCACACTTACCTTTCTTGTAGACCATGGGTTGGCTGTACAAGTATGCTAAATTGAAAACAAACAAACAAACAAACAAACAAACAAACCAATGAAACGCACTTTCATATTAACACTGTAACATGCAGTATGGGTACAGAGAGAAGGAGAAACCTCTGCTTCTCGTTCACTTTTTGAGTCTAGCTCAAAGCATTGAAATGCAAATTTGAATGTCTGCTATGAAAAATAACTGTACATGCCTATCTGCTTGCATGTGGACGGACATCTCTATAGAGACATGAACTGTATAGAGAATGGAAAGAAAACTCTGCTTCTGTAAACTTCGACGTTACCTGAAAACATTTCAACACAAATTTGAATGCGTGTTATCATGCATGTTTGGGAGCATATGCGTGCTTGTTCGTGCACGGACATCTACGTCTACACAAGAATTCGTCAGCGTAGTTTATGATTTCGACATGTGGTGCTTTATTTCTAGCCCCCCCCCCCCCCTCTCTCTCTCTCTCTCTCTCTCTCTGTGTGTGTGTGTGTGTGTGTGTGTGTGTGTGTGTGTGTGTGTGTGTGTGTGTGTGGTGTGGTGTGTGTGTGTGTGTGTGTGTGGTGTGGTGTGGTGTGGTGGTGATGGTGTGTGTTTGTGTGTGTGTGTGTGTGTGTGTGTGTGTGTGTGTGTGTGTGTGTGTGTGTGGGTGTGGGTGTGTGTGTTAGTGAATTTCAGCAGCCACTTTCATAGTTACGTACCTCCATAACAAAAAAGCTGAGCCAAGCGTTTTTTCTTTTGTTTTGTTTGTTTTTATGTAGGAATGATATATTTTGTCACAAAGAAGCTGTATTTGTTTGTTTTTTTGTATGTAGGAATGATATATTTTGTCACAAAGAAGCTGTGTTTGTTTGTTTTTTGTATGTAGGAATGATATATTTTGTCACAAAGAAGCTGTGTTTGTTTGTTTGTTTTATGTAGGAATGATATATTTTGTCACAAGAAGCTGAATCAAGCATTGACCGCTGTAGTAATGACATTTGGGCGGCTAAACCCATCGCAAACAGTTCTGCCCTTTCAGTTTTCTTTTTCCACATTTAACAGACACACACACACACACACACACACACACACACACACACACACACACACACACACACACACCTCTATAAATATATATATATTCATGTGTGTGTGTGTGTGTGTGTGTGTGTGTGTGTGTGTGTGTGTGTGTGTGTGTGTGTGTGTGTGTGTGTGCTCGCGTGTGCTTGCGCGTGCGTGTGTGTGTTTGCGCGCGCAAGCACACGCGAGCACACACACACACACACACACACACACACACACACACACACACACACACACACACACACACACCTCTATAAATATACATTTTCATGACGTGGCTGGAACAGCAATTACTAGCCTCCAGTACTGTTTCTATCCCTGGTCATCTATGGAAACGTTTCATAGATGACATTTTTGTCTTGTGGGTGAAATCAGAAGATGAATTGGAACAGTTTGTGGATCATATAAACTCGTTCCATGAAACCATCAAGTTCACCTTCAATACATCACCATGCAGTATCCC
>CM065722.1:61865502-61868002 GCA_033310375.1 Conus canariensis | reverse complement strand
AACAAGCTACTTGGTGTGAACGACTGCCATATTGTTGTACTGTGATCAGACCTTTGTTTCAATTGCATGTTTCGCCGTTCGGATATCTAAGGACTGTGTGCGGTCGCTCGTGAATTTCTGTTAAAAAGAAAACGCCGTTGATTTGACTAAAGGAGTCCTTCTTCTTCTTTATCATGTGTGTGTGTGTGTGTGTGTGTGTGTGTGTGTGTGTGTGTGTGTGTGTGTGTGTAAGTGTGTGTGTGTGTGTGTGTGTGTGTAAGTGTGTGTGTGCGTGTGTGCGTGCGTACGTGCGCGCATGCATGTGTGTGTGTGTGTGTGTGTGTGTGTGTGTGTGTGTGTGGTGTGTGTTGGTGCCCTGCACTCGCGCGCGCGCGCATAGTGTGTGTGTGTGTGTGGCGGCGTGCGCGTGCGTTCGTGCGTGCGTGCGTGAGTGGGCGCGGTGCGTGCGTGCGCGTCGTCCGTGGCGTGCGTGCTGTCGCGCGTGGGTGCGTGCGCGCGCGGCTGGTGTGTGTGTGTGTGTGTGTGTGTTTCAGGAACGAGCTGGGAAACCGGCCACAGGGAAGACGCTGGCGTTGATGGCCTCGGCGCTGCCTCTGGGCATGTGCACCATGTTCCTGATGGGCGGCCCCCTCGTCACCCTCACCCACTACCCCGGGGCGCCCCTGGTGCTGTCCGTGGTCTGCGCCTGCCTGGGGGCCCTCATCTTCCTCCTGCCTACACGCCCTGACTCCGCTTCACTCTTGTCCTTCACCCTGGCCTGCCTGGCTTCCTCGCCACAGAGATGTCCGTGCGTCCTCCCCTCCCCGCCGGCTGCACACCAAAAATGCATGCGCCAAGGTCATGCTTTAAGGAGTCGAGTATTTATAGACTGGCGCAATGGGATTGTTTTGAGAATTTGGATTGTACGTCTGAAAGTTGAATATCCTCATTTTCTTTCACGTGAAAGTCCAGGTACAAGCCAGGTGGTTCTAAGCAGACAGATTAAAAACCAAAAGAGTGGGATTATGTTGTGCTCTTGAGCGCTGGCGCAATGATAGGGTGACGGAGAAGTTGAGTGCGAAGGCCTGAAATGTGTGTCAACTAAGGGGAAGGGCATGTATTTGAAGATTGTTTGTGATTTCATCGGTGAAGATTTTCCCCAAAACAAGGGAAATAATTGGTGGGGAATAGTTCTTTTGATCAAGCGTCAGTGGAACATGAAATGCTGGCTTAATTCTATGGTAGGTCTCAAAACGTTATATGGATTAAGTGTTTTAAAGCAAAAAACTAATTGTGGCGTGTAGCCTGTGCACCTGAGAAAGAATACACCGCATCCTTGCGCTTTTTGTGTATGTGTGTGTGTCTGTGCAGCCTATCTTTTTGCTAACCTGTTTCACAACATACTGCGTATCAGACCTCAGTTTTTATGATCATGAATACCAAAGCACGCACGCACGCTCTCGCACGCTCGCACACATACTCGCTCACACACATGCTCGCTCACACACAGACTCGCGCGCACGCTCGCGCGCGTACACGCATACATAAACACACTCAGAAGCTAGCCACAAGCCCAGAGAGAGAGAGAGAGAGAGGAGAGAGAGAGAGAGAGAGAGAGAGAGAGAGAGAGAGATTATATTTTTAGTATCTTCCATTACGCAGTGAAGAGCGTGTTGTGCCAGTCAAACCAAAAAGATTTGAAGAAATGATAGTAAAAAAATGTCTGTGCCATGACACAATATAATTACATGTCTGATTGCATGTATACGTTCCAGAGTAATTGTGCGGACATTTCTTTCTTGTCCCCATTTAGATTGACATTCTGTATCTGTTTGTGAATACAGTAAATTGAGCATATCACTTTTCTGTTGCCTTTAGATTTGCATTCTGTATTCTGTTATGTGAATATCAGTAATTGAGCATATCATTTTCTTGTTTGCCATTTAGATTTGACATTCTGTATTCTGTTATTGTGAATATCAGTAAATTGAGCATATCACTTTTCTTGTTTGCCATTTAGATTTGACATCTGTATTCTGTTATTGTGAATATCAGTAATTGAGCATATCACTTTCTTGTTTGCCATTTAGATGTGAAATTCTTTAGTAGCTGCTGTAAATAGTAATAATTCCATTCTTCAAAAGAACTTCAGACTCTACCTTTTCCGTCAGTAACAATTTTATTTACAATCACACACACACACACACACACACACACACACACACACACACACATATATATATATATATTTTTTTTTTTTTTTTTTTTTTTTTAAGCAAAACCTGCTACGACTTGAGTAGCTTAGATCGATTGCAATGTTGGCCGCCTTAGAATGAGGTCAGAAGAATAACTTTCACATTTCATCCAATAATTGAGTTGCCCTTACATGTCAAAAATACTGTGATTTCACCGACTATGAAAAAGCTCCTGGATTCCCATTTTCTGGAAGAAATGTTATCAATTCAGAAGCAAATGTTTCACAAAAGAAATCTCAAGGAACAATCAGCTACTCAACTATTTT
>CM065722.1:61855502-61860502 GCA_033310375.1 Conus canariensis | reverse complement strand
GGGACAGTCATGCAGGAAGTGTTCCAAGGTCGTTGGACCTGTCTGGTCAATGTGGAATTTTGTGAACGAGTGGTGTTTGAGTCTGGAGTGCCCTGTTCTCAGTCTCACGATGCTCAATTGGTCTGGTCTGGGCAGCAGGTAACAGGCGTCCTTGTTGAGGTCTGGGTGCTGCTCAAGCCATCTTCTTTTTTGCTTCTCCTTGATAATACTTTTGGCTTTTCCAAAGGAGACTTACTGCTTCAGCTGGGGCTGCTGTCCTCCTTCCTTTGCCAGATGGTCAGCTTCCTCATTGCCATATATGTTGCAGTGTGAGGATGACGGTGTTGATTGCAGAACAAAACTCTGAGGGTTCAGGCAGTAGTAACGAAGCAACAGAACTGTTTATTAATACTCAGACTCGAGTCACGTTATATGGTGGCAGCTCAGGTGGGATTCTGATAGTAAAATGGCATCATTTAAACCACCAGATCCATTGAACTTTGCTTCGTCAAGTGAGTGGCCTGACTGGAAACGACAGTTTGCCAGATTCAGGCTAGCAACGGAACTTGATCGGAAACGATCCATAGTCCAGGTCAGTCAGTTGCTGTGTGCGATGGGCGTAACGGAAGCTGAGAAAATTTATCAGACTTTCAAGTTAGATGAAACAAGTCCAGATTTCTCTTTTGAAGCTGTAATGACATCGTTTGACAATTATTTCTCTGTCAGACGAAACATCGTCCATGAAAGAGCCAGATTTTATGAACGAACACAGAGGCCAGAAGAAAATGTTGAGTGTTTCGTCAGGGCTCTACATGAACTTGCTAATATAGCAGAAGTGCCTTCCAAAGAAGAAGCAATCAGGGACAAATTTATCATTGGTGTTCTGGATAAAGAGCTGAGTGAAAAGCTGCAGCTGCAACCAGATATAACACTACAAGAAACAGTACGCCAAGCACGACAGTAAGAGCAAGTAAAAAGTAAGCTCAATGAACAAAAACATGCTGCTGCAAATTTGGATGCTGTCAAACGGAGCAGTGAGAGAAAAGGACATGCTCAAGCTGGAAGAAATTTCAATCAAGGACAAAACTTCAGCAAGGGAGTTGGAAGTCAGAGAAGAGGCTCTGGAAGAGGAACCTACTTCAATATGGGGCAAAGGCAAGCCAGGCAAAATTGCTCAAGATGTGGTGGTGATGAGTCACACACCAAATGTCCGGCAAAAGGAAAAGTTTGTCGGAAATGTGGACGTCAAAATCACTTTGCTGCCGTCTGCAGATCAAATAATGTTGATGTTGTCCAAGAGCATGAAGAATTTTTTCTTGGGTCAGTGAACAACAATGATTCGTCAGAACCATGGTATACCCATCTGACCATCTGTGGAAAAACGTGCAAATTTAAAATAGACACAGGTGCAGATGTTTCTGTAATGCCCAGCAAACAGTACAGACAGCTGAATCCCAAACCCAAACTTCACTCTACTCAGGTAGTACTGAGGAGTCCAGGGGGAGTTATGAGTTGCTTGGGACAGTTCACTACACAGGTCGAAGTTAAAGGAAAACATTTTCCTCTGAAAATCTTCGTCATCAACAATGAAACTGACAACCTTCTTGGTCGCAGTGCTGCAAGCAGTATGGGATTGGTGAACCGGGTAGACAACTTGGAGAAAACAAACCCCATGAACTGTGTTTATGGAGATATTGATAATAAACCTATGAACTGCACTCCAGTGAAAATAGTGCTGAACGAAGATCATCAACCCTACAGTCTGAATACGGCAAGACGTATCCCTCTACCATTGTTAGACAAAGTCAAGGATGAACTAAAAAGAATGGAGAAAGCTGGCGTCATCACAGAAATAAAAGAACCAACAGACTGGTGCGCTCCTATGGTACCAGTTCTGAAACCAAGTGGAGCGGTCCGAATCTGTACAGATTTGAAAAGACTAAATGCTGCAATCAAGAGAGAGCGGTATATCATTCCAACACTGGATGACATGCTTCACAAGCTGAGTGGATCAGAAGTTTTCAGTAAGTTAGACGCAACATCAGGATTTTGGCAAATTCCACTGTCACCAGAAACTGCAAAGCTGACAACGTTCATAACGCCTTATGGACGTTACTATTACAATCGTCTTCCATTTGGAATTTCATCAGCTCCTGAAATTTTTCAGCGGACAATGACAGAAATCCTGGCAGATCAAAAGAATGTCCTGTGCTTCTTTGATGATATTTTGATCTATGGCAAGTCAGATGAGGATCATGAAAAATATCTTGACAGTGTCACGAAGAAGCTAGCGTCAGTTAATTTGAAGCTAAATGAAAGCAAGTGTGAACTTCACAAATCAGAAATTGAATTTCTTGGTCATGTAATCAGTAAGAATGGCATTTCGCCAGATCCAAAGAAAGTGGAAGCACTACTAAATATTGCAGATCCCATGAATGTGACAGAATTGCGGCGCATTATCGGAATGATCAACTTCCTGGGAAAGTATCTTCCAAACCTGTCAAGTATCCTGAAGCCAGTCACAGAACTCCTGGAAAAGGACCGAGAATGGAACTGGGGAGCACCACAGAAAAATGCCCTGGCAGAAGTGAAAACACTGTTGACCACCTCACCGACTCTTGCCTTCTTTGACTTGTCAAAACCAGTGACAGTCAGCGCAGATGCAAGCAGTTTTGGCACTGGGGGAGTGCTACTCCAAGAAAACAAACCAGTTGCTTTCTGCTCAAGAACTTTGACACAGGCAGAAAGAAACTACGCTCAAATAGAAAAAGAATGCCTTGCTGGCGTTTGGGCATGTGAAAAATTTGAGAGGTATCTCGTGGGTCTTCCATCATTCAAACTCCTCACTGATCACAAGCCCTTAGTACCACTTATAAACACAAGAGATTTGAGTGACACACCTATTCGCTGCCAAAGACTTCTGATGAGACTTCTTCGATTCAATGTCGTCGCAGAGTACACTCCAGGAAAATTCATGGTAGTGGCTGAAACATTTTCAAGAAGTGCCATGAAAAATAAGGAAGGAGGAACAGCACAAGAAGATGTGGAAAGTCACATTGATGCCGTTCGACTCCATTGGTCAGCTTCAGATATGAAACTTCGGCAAATGGCAGAAGAAACCAGCAAGGATGAAAAGCTACAAGCGGCAATGTACTTTGTACAAAATGGATGGCCAGAGAAAAAGGGAGATGTTGCGGACAATCTCCAAGATCTCTTTGCTGTGAGAAGAGACCTCAGTGTCCATAATGGCCTACTCATCAGAGGCAGTAGAATCATTATCCCGAGTTCAATGAGGAAAGAAGTCATAGAGAGGATCCATGACGGTCATCAACAAATGCAGAGAGAGAGCTGCAACCTCTGTTTGGTGCTCCGGGGTAAATGATGCAATCAAAACAAGATAACATCATGTAGTCATTGTCAAGAGAGTCGTCCAAGTCAGCGAAAAGAACCTTTGATCCCTTCACAATTGCCAGAGAGACCTTTCCAAGAAATTGGAGTCGACGTTTGTGAAAAAGGAAACCAGTCATACTTAGTAGCAATGGATTACTACTCCCGCTATCTGGAAATAGCACATTTCCCTATCAACAGGATCTGCAACAGTCATTGCTAGGTTGAAAAACATATTCGCATATCATGGCATCCCAGAAATTATCTACACAGACAATGGCAGTCAGTTTACTTCAAAGGAGTATTTGAAGTTTGCCGAAGAATGGGGTTTTGCAACAGCGACTTCCAGTCCCTATCATGCTCAGTCAAATGGGGAAGCAGAAAGGGCTGTGCAAGTTGCGAAAAAGATCTTAGATCAGAAAGATCCTTTCCTTGCTTTACTGTCCTACAGAGCAACTGCAACATCACCGACTGGAGTGAGTCCAGCAGAACTTTTGATGGGACGTCAACTCAGAACGACAGTGCCTACAATTTCTGCAAATCTAGAGCCAAAGAAAATAGACAAAAAGACAGTTGCTGCAAAAGACATGAAGAGCAAAGAAAAGAACAAGAAAACATTTGACAGAAGACATGGAACACAATCACTTCCAGAACTCAAACCAGGAGATATGGTTGTTATGAAATTGGACTTTGAAAAGAAATGGGAAAATCCAGCCACAGTTATAAAGAAGTGTGATCCAAGATCGTATATTGTGGAAACCAACCAGGGTCAAGTCAGGTATCGGAGAAACCAAAGACACCTGAAACTGATGCGTCAAGGTTCCAGAAACCACTCAGAAGCATCCTCTCCTGTTGCTGGTCAACGACCTACTATTTCCCTTGTCCCGCAAAATCCTCATCCATATGTCATTTCCATTCCTATTGCTGATGGAGAACTGAGGAGGGCCGAACAGCCTACACGTGAAGCTGAAGACCCCAAGGGAGACGATGGACCAGTACAACAAATCGTGGAGACCGGGCAAGCACGAGGAGACAGGAGAACCCAAGGACAACTTGATCCTGATCCTGGTAGACAGTCTTCAGGTTCAACTACCAGTGGAAACGACAGTGTTCCAAGAACTCCAAAGACAGTGCAAGCACGCAGTGGACGTGTTGTGAAACGACCTGCCCGATATCAAAACTAACTCTTTCGTCCGTGGATTTTTCTAATTTCAAATTAATTTCCAGACTAAGAGTTAAGGGGCCAGTTAATTGAAAGAATGTTGAAAGTTTTGTTATTGTTAAGTTTATTTTAAAATTGTGCTAAAGAATAGGTACAAAGAAACATTCTCGGGCTGTGAAGACTATAAACTGTATTTATTTGATTAGTAATGAACATTTCGATGCTGGGATTATCTATTTCAAAGGAAGGAGATGTCACAAGAATCGAATGGACTTACGATCTCGTAGATCTGTTCCACACTTTTACTTACTAACGAACCGGAAGTGATGCTTGATTACTAATTAATGAACTTCCGGTTACGTAGAGCAACGTAAAAACAATCGGACGGCGATCCAAGCAGCAAGCCCAACTCAGTAGTTACGAAACAACAGAACTGTTTATTAATACTCGGACTCGAGTCACGTTATACTCA
>CM065722.1:61843002-61850502 GCA_033310375.1 Conus canariensis | reverse complement strand
TTTTTCCTTTTTTTTTCTGCCGATCCTCTTTCTTTCCTTCCTTCCTTCCTTCCTTCCTTCCTTCCTTCCTTCCTTCCTTCCTTCTTTCTTTTTGTTTGTCTTTCTTTCTTTCTTTCTTTTTTATCACACTCTCGTTCGTCTGTCTTTTCCGTCTGCATCTTTTTTTCTCCTGCTCCTCTTCCTCCTCTTTCCTTTTACTCTATCCTCTGTTTGTCTTCTGCATTCTCCTTCTGCCTTCTTCTTCTTCTTCTTCTTCAACACTTCGGCAGCTTAGCAAATAGCATTACTCTGTGAGGCTGCTACGCCAATTGTACTGATTGGGGGAGGGGGGGGGGGGGGGAGAGAAAACCTGCACGATAATTCAGGTATTGATCAATGCGAAGTGACAAATTGAGGCCACGTACAATGTGGATGAAGAATCCCCGACACGGTGTGAGAGAATCTATGTCGATCGAAGGAGGGAAATTGAGGTGGCCTTGCTAACTGCATAGAGCGGGGACACTTTGCTATAGGTCCAAGTGACTGCATGGGCAAGAGAGCGTTCACACACTTTCAACGTGAAATTCTACGAACAGATCAGTGCAGTTACGCTCTCAAATGTTCAAGCCGGCAGACTAAAAATTCCTCAAGGTTTGCCGAATTGTCATGGAAGTCAGATCATTTTTTTCCCCCATTTGATTTCATTCTGGGGGCACAGTATGAGGAAAGGGTCTTTACTGATGTAGTTTATAGAACGCGTTCGGTAGATATGGTCAGAGTATTCCGGAATGCTGCGTTTATTTTGGAAATTGTGGAAGGCATTGGCAAATACGTGGACGCTTGGTTTTTGTCATTGTAAATACAGAAAAGGTGGTTTGTGAGTGATTTGTTGTCATGTTTTATATTTTTGATGTTTTGTTTTGTTCTGTTTAAAAAAAAAAGTTTGTTTTGTTTGCTAATAACGTTAAAAGGCACAGCAGTCAACAAACTTGTTTTTACTTTTTAAAAAAATGTTTATTTAGTTCGTGAATAACATTAAAAGTCACCGCGTTCAACAAACTTTATTTTTTGAAAAAGAAGTATGCTAATAACGTTAACATCCACAGCGCTCGACAAAGTAGTTTTTTTTTTAATTTTTTTTTTTAAAGAGTATATAGTTCGTTAATAACGTTACAAGTCACAGTGTTCAAGACACGAGCGTGACGTATCCCCGAGGGCCATAAACAGCGGGTCGGAGAGTGTCCATGTCCGCAACTTCTCAGAACTGTTCAAACGTGGTAGGATGTGTACAAATCCGGCCAGGCGCAAAAAAAACAAAACAAAACAAAAACGAGAAGACTGGAAGCAGACGATCGACTTTCACCCTTGTTTGAAACGGGTGGATCTCTACAATGACATCGTTGCTCAAATGTCCTGAACAACACTGCGCGTATGTCTGTACTTCTCCAGCCCGGTCGACGCCGAGGTAGAGGAAAACCGTCAAATTCTGCGGCCTTTTCATGCTCTGCTCTCGTGGTGATTTCAGTATTGAGCTACGTACCTCCACACGCATAGCCCCACGAGATGAGTGGACCTACCTAGCACCCCCCAGATCCTCTGACTATTACATGCCACCTTCTGCCCTAGTATTTGGACGTTTGAAAATGCCGTCTACATTCAAAAGTTGGGAAATTGTGTTCAAAATCACTTCGTGATATTGCTCTCGATGACGACTTTTTTCTTTTTTTCTTATGTTTGCTTTTCTGTCCCCAGTGTTTAAGGCGCGTGTGTGCGTTAATACGTGTGTGTGTTGTGTGTGTGTGTGTGTGTGTGTGTGTGTTGGTGTGTGTGAGTGGTTAGTGTTAGTGTTAGCATTAGTATTAGCGCGCGCGCGCGAGCCAATGACTTTGTAAGCGCCTGGGGCTATTCATAATTAAGTGCCGTAAAAATTCATTATTACTATTATTATTATTATCATTATTATTACTACTATTACTATTATTATTATTACTATCAGTACCATTATTATTGTTATTACCATTATTGTTATTATTGTAATTATGCTTTAATTTTCACCAGAAATCATCGTCGTTCGTTAACCTTTTACAAGCCAATGTTAGATAACCACAGCTGTTTCCTTTGTTATTCTTTAATCTGATGGTTTGACTTTGGGAGGTATCTGGGTGATTTAAAGTTCCCACCCCCACCTTCCCCACCCCTGAATTGCAATAATTCGTAGAAACAACTCTTAAACGTAAGCAGATGATCTCCTGCTTCAGTGTCTACTGACTTGCCGTGCATGCTCTCTCTCGGAAACAAACTAGACCAGCCATGAAATATTCTCGCTGAAAGTATGCTGACTTTGCGAAGAGGCATGCCCGAAGAGAGAGAGAGAGAGAGAGAGAGAGAGAGAGAGAGAGAGGAGAGAGAGAGAGAGAGAGAAGTGGAACGAATCAGAGTTAAAGCCCTTGATGTGAGGGCGTTTTCTTGCGCAGTGAGGCTAGTCTATTAGATGCACTGGATGAAGAGCCGATTGAAGTCACCCCTTTCTTCACCAGACTGACTAAGACTATGGATAATGGTGCCTTTAGCTTCTTATTGCATTCTTTAAATGAAACCGAACTGAAAGACAGTGCTAGTGCTCAAAGAGACGACTTGTGTAGCCTATGCACAGAGTGTTGGTTAGAAAAATGACTAGCATTTGTCGTTCGTTTATTATCATACAGTAACCATTCACACGTCACTGTCTGTTGTTGCTGTCTTTGTTGTTACATGTTACATTACCGTTGCTTGTCTGCATTATTCAACACCTGGTGTTCTGATGTTTGGAAATATCTGAATCCTAATCAAACATTTAGCCCCTCCTCTCCTTCTAAACAAAACAAAACAACAATAACCACAACAAACTATGCAAATTACCTTTGTCGAAAAAATAATCATCACTCTTTGTTTGCAGATTTTATTTCTGTTCCCTATACGTAATGCAAAATTGTACTCTTGTAAACAGCGTTGTTTAAAGTGGGCGGTTTCCGCCCTTGCCTTGAATGTGACTGGATGACAGGTATTTAATCAATTTCAAAACACGGTCCACCATAGAGGAAGGGAGGTAGCCTAACTTGATCTGTGGTCTTTAGCGACTGACAAATAATGTTCTGGTTTCAGTTGTGACCTTTGAATTTCTGAAAGACATCAACAGTTTTTATCTGATCTGAGATCTTACAGAAGAAAGCTTTTTAACGAAATCTCCGAAGTGTTTTTAGAAGGGGTTATGTGAAAGAGTTCTCTTTAAATGACTTGAGTTGACTTCAACGCGGTGGCAGCCCTGATATGGCCCTTCGCGGTCGGCTGGGCTATAAGCAACATTCTGTGTGTGTGTGTGTGTGTGTGTGTGTGTGTGTGTGTGTGTGTGCTTGCTCTTATCGTGTCCACAGCCCAAACAAAAAGAACGCGCTTTGATTGGAAAACACACACCACACACACACACACACACACACACACAGAATCGAACCAACGTTAAGGCTGTGCTCGCCTGCACTTCCTACCGCCCACACTGCGTCGTTTGAAACTGGCCAGCCTGATAGGACTGTGTGATCAGCGCGCTTCACGCGTTGCGATAGCGTTCAGTGGATAAAAAAAATTAAAGAAAGAACTGGGATGTTTCCAAGTTAGCCCATTGACATGAGAGTAGTCTACCCTTCTCGCGCGCCGACACAGGAAGAGAACATTCAATTGAAGAACAACTGATGTATGGAGAAATATTGTAGTGAAATAATGAACCAGAATCCTAAATTTTCACATTATCTTTCTTTATTTCCTTTTTTGTGTGTGTTGTTGTTGTTTGGGGTATATCTTTATACAGAAAACCCTTTTGTTTCAAATGTCTTGTGATTCGTGTGTCCACGTTTTTTTTTCTTTTTTGGCGGTTCGCTAACATTTATTTAATATTTTTTCAAATGTGTAAGTTAATATGATTGTAATCATAAAAGACAAAATGTGCTCAATCGGTAAAATACTAAGGTCACCAACCGATTGGTTTTATTTTCATCGAAATCTTTAGGAGAAAAAAGAACGATCAAGAAGCATTAGCATGCTCGCAGCACCCATCCCCCTCCCCCCCCCCCCCCTACCCCCACTCCGACATCACATAAAATAAGCCAAACTGAAACAGCGTGTACCACTGCTCGAAGACACAGGTGAATCCACCCTAGAATGTTAAGAAGTGATTTTTGTCACGTGTTTCATATTGCCAACACAAAATTGCGGCGACATATGTGGAGCTACTTTTTGCCCTGTCAGAACGAGACTGCCTCTCCGCAATTTCTAACTGCAGGCATTCATCAAAACGAGAACTGAGAGAGCCATGAAACGCAACAGGGTCGACAAAAGTTGTTGAAATGAAATCACATTTAATTTCCAGGTTCTGAGTCGCAAATTTGCCAGGGTCTGAGTGATTGCAAACTCTTTGCCATGGTACGTGTACTTGCTCACGCTTTGTCAGGGTCTGAGTGATTATAAACTCTTTGCCATGGTACGTGTACTTGCTCACTCTTTGTCAGGGTCTGAGTGATTATAAACTCTTTTACCAGGATCTATGTGATTGCAAACTCTTTACCACGGTCTGTGTGGATCACCTCTCTTTGCCACGGTCTGTATAGATCACCTCTCTTTACCAAGGTCTGTATAGACCACATCTCTTTACCACGGTCTGTATAGATCACGATCTCTTTACCACGGTCTGTGTCAATCACATCTCTTTACCACGGCCTGTGTGGATCACATCTCTTTGCCACAGTCTGTATAGATCACATCTCTTTACCACGGTCTGTATAGATCACATCTCTTTACACGGTCTGTATAGATCACATCTCTTTACCACGTCTGTTTCAGATCACATCTCTTTACCACGATCTGTATAGATCACATCTCTTTACCACGGTCTGTATAGATCACATCTCTTTACCCGACTCTCTGCTTATAGATTCAATCATCTCTCTTATTTTCCACGGTCTGTGTGAATCAATCATCTCTTCGCCAGGATCTATGTGGGTCACATTTCTTCGCCAGGATCTGTGTGGGTCACATTTCTTCGCAGGATCTGTGTGGGTCACATTTCTTCGCCAGGATCGTGTGGTGGGGTTCACATTTCTTCGCCAGGATCTGTGTGGGTCACATTTCTCGCCAGGATCTGTGGGTCACTTTGCCAGGATCTGTTTGGTCACAACTTTTCGCAGGATCTATGTAGGTAACATCTCTTTGTAAGGATCTGTGTGGGCCACATCTCTTTGCAAGGATCTTGTGTTGGGTCACATCTCTTTGCAAGGATCTGTGTGGGTCACATCTCTTGCAAGGATATGGTGGGTCACATCTCTCTGCAAGGTTCTGTGTGGTCACATCTCTTTGCAAGGATCTGTGTTGGTCACATCTCTGCAAGGATTTATGTGGGTCACATCTCTGAAAGGATCTGTGTGGGTCACATCTCTGCAAGAATTTGTGTGGGTCACATCTCTGAAAGGATCTGTATGGGCCACATCTCTTTGCAAGGATCTGTGTGGGTCACATCTCTTTGCGAGAGTCTGTTTGTATTATAACTGTTGGCCAGGATCTGTGTAAATTGTAACTCTTTGTCGAAAGTCCGTGTGCATCAAAATACTTGATCACGGTCTGTGGTTAGTCCAAACTCTTTGCCAGTAGCCTGTGTCACAGCATTCTGCCAGGGTCTGTGTGTGCATCACAGCATTTAGGAGGTCTGGGTAGATTCGAACACTGTGCATGTTCTGGTCTGTGTATGGATCACAATGAATTTCTACGGTTTCTGTGGAAACTGGTCGTTCCTCGACCTGATCGAACTGATGAGTAAGTGAGGCATCTGCAGTATCTCATTCCTGACGGGGGTCCATTACTCCAAGCCCACCATCGTCCTCGTCGGATTGCGTTTTTTTGGCCATTGGGTGGGCAGACGTGATGAAGCTGTGGACCAATCAACACGTAGCGATAATTCCTGTGGAAAAACGAAACAAAACCTGAAACTGAAACTCACTGAACTTAAAAATCTTAGTGTGGATGTAGTAGAGTCATCCTGAGTTGCCTCGAAATTCATCATTTGAAAACTGTCCACTCCCAGTTTCCGGTCATCAGACAGACATTAAGCCCACGTTTAACAGGGGAAAAAAAACTGAAGTAGATGAAGTGCTTTAATTTTGTCCAGATCGGAACGATTGACGGTGGTCTATAGGATTTGTAAGCAGGACACTGTGGTTATGAGGCTGCTTTAAGGGACGGGAATGGGGGTGTGGTTCGCTGCGAGGTGGCGTAGCGGCGAACACTGAGGAAGAGAGGTGGCAGATCTCCTTTGAGGGACACTGATGTGAGAGGTCAGTGTCAGGCGGCGCAGCAATCCTTCCAGCCGTATGGGTGACGGCGGGTCTAGCCTGTGTCGCCGGGGGACGTTCCGAGAGATGTGGGGCGATCGGCGATGGAGCGCTGCCTGACTACGACTTACCGAGGCCTGGGATACCGTGTTCTGAGCCAGGCAGGCATGGGGGCACTCCTTGTGGGGTTGGGCTGAAAAAATTGCCCTCTTGGCCGTAGTCTGCGCGGACCACACAATACGAGGGACTCATGCAGCACTCCAGCGACTTTGGTCCTGCTCCCTCTTTGAGGCGGCCTCACACGGCACAGGACCATCGTCACCCGAGCACGAAGAAGGCCAGCTGGTGGCTCTGAAGATTGCCTTTTGGTGGGGGCAAAGAGGTGAAATACTTCTTCGCCCATCGTCGGCCGACCAACACCCGAATTTGAGTTGAGGTTCAAAGGGAACCAGAGCACAGAGAGCGACAGACGACGGCCCCACACACGGAACACACCCACTATCAGCGACAACAGTTGCCACAGAATATGCAGACATATGTATGCGAGTATAGCCTGTCCTTAAGGGCCTATGGCCACTAAGACATAAATCTCACCCATCACCAGCGGGTGTGGGGAAGGGCGGGAGAGAGAGGTGGGGGTGGGGGCTGGGGCTGGGGCTGGGTGTGACTTCTGTTTCTTGCGTTCATAAAGCCTGAACGGCGGAGAACCAACATGCTTCCTTTTTGTCATTTATACCTTCTCAATAAGTGGAACGATCAATACGACATTCCGCACAGACGTTCGATTCAAATTATAAAGATTTTTGTTGTTGTTGAAAACCCGAGGTTAAGACGAAGTGAACGCATCTCTATTCCTAAATTGTGTTATTCGTTGAAGGATAATCTCATGATGTCCTACTGACTTGAATAAACAAACAAAAAATACTTCCTACGATCTGTTTTTATTTTTCTTCGGATAATCCTTTCAAAATGTGAATCCAGGTCTACAGCGTAAGTGAGGACTTGACAAATAGCCACTAGCCCCATCCCCTACCCCCCACTCCTCACCCGGTCAAAAAGAAATCACACAAAAAAGACCCCTTCCCCCAAACAAAAATAAGCAAACAACAACAATCGATGACCAGGCAGAGAGGAGCGGAAGGGTTGGGGGGGGGGGGGGAGGGTATGAAAGAGT
>CM065722.1:61815502-61840502 GCA_033310375.1 Conus canariensis | reverse complement strand
CACGCACGCGCGCGCGCGCGCACACGCACACACACACACTCTCTCTCTCTCAGCGTCTATAATGGAAGCACAAGCTCTGCGCACTGATCATTACCTGCACAAATGAAAAGTGCGTCCTATTTCGGACACACACACACAACACACACACACACACACACACACACACACACACAGATCAACTGACTGAAACCATTTACCGTCAGATTACCATATTGTTGTACTGACAACACACACACACACACACACACACACACACACACACACACACACACACACACACACCCGAGAGAGAGAGAGAGAGAGAGAGAGAGAGAGAGAGAGAGAGAGATGCACAACTGGATGAAAGGGGTTCGGAAACTTGCGTCAATGAGACCAGGCAATGCAATTTCTCGTCCTGATTTGGATGTTTGTTGGGTGAAGCCAGGGCACAGTTTATAAGACAATGTTCATTAACGAGGTGGAACAACGTGTAACAGATTGCTTTCACCGTGACTGGGACAGCAGACTGACGGACAGCGACAGGACATGACACAACGTGTAACAGATTGCTTTCACCGTGACTGGGACAGCAGACTGACGGACAGCGACAGGACATGACACAACGTGTAACAGATTGCTTTCACCGTGACTGGGACAGCAGACTGACGGACAGCGACAGGACATGAAACAACGTGTAACAGATTGTTTTCACCGTGACTGGGACAGCAGACTGACGGACAGCGACAGGACATGAAACAACGTGTAACAGATTGTTTCACCGTGACTGGGACAGCAGGGCTGACGGACAGCGACAGGACATGACACAACGTGTAACAGATTGCTTTCACCGTGACTGGGACAGCAGACTGACGGACAGCGACAGGACATGAAACAACGTGTAACAGATTGCTTTCACCGTGACTGGGACAGCAGACTGACGGACAGCGACAGGACATGAAACAACGTGTAACAGATTGCTTTCACCGTGACTGGGACAGCAGACTGACGGACAGCGACAGGACATGACACAACGTGTAACAGATTGCTTTCACCGTGACTGGGACAGCAGACTGACGGACAGCGACAGGACATGAAACAACGTGTAACAGATTGCTTTCACCGTGACTGGGACAGCAGACTGACGGACAGCGACAGGACATGACACAACGTGTAACAGATTGCTTTCACCGTGACTGGGACAGCAGACTGACGGACAGCGACAGGAATGACACAACGTGTAACAGATTGCTTTCACCGTGACTGGGACAGCAGACTGACGGACAGCGACAGGACATGACACAACGTGTAACAGATTGCTTTCACCGTGACTGGGACAGCAGACTGACGGACAGCGACAGGACATGACACAACGTGTAACAGATTGCTTTCACCGTGACTGGGACAGCAGACTGACGGACAGCGACAGGACATGACACAACGTGTAACAGATTGCTTTCACCGTGACTGGGACAGCAGACTGACGGACAGCGACAGGACATGACACAACGTGTAACAGATTGCTTTCACCGTGACTGGGACAGCAGACTGACGGACAGCGACAGGACATGACACAACGTGTAACAGATTGTTTTCACCGTGACTGGGACAGCAGACTGACGGACAGCGACAGGACATGAAACAACGTGTAACAGATTGCTTTCACCGTGACTGGGACAGCAGACTGACGGACAGCGACAGGACCTGAAACAACGTGTAACAGATTGCTTTCACCGTGACTGGGACAGCAGACTGACGGACAGCGACAGGACATGAAACAACGTGTAACAGATTGCTTTCACCGTGACTGGGATAGCAGACTGACGGACAGCGACAGGACATGAAGCAACGTCTGGCCGACCGCTCAGACCCGGATTAGCACAGTAAAGAAATGGATAGCGACAGGAGATTAAAAAAAAAAAAATCCAATAAATTGCTCTCACCAGGGGGGGGGGGGGGGGGGGGGTGGGGCGGGATAGCTCAGTGGGAGAACGCCGGACTCGTAATCTTGGGGTTGCGGGTTCGAATCTCCACCGGGCCATTTCGGTACAGGGGGATTTTTCCCTCGGAGTTAACATTGGTTCTGACTCCATTTCCCATACAGTCCTTCGAATGAGACTATAAACCGAGGTTCCGTGTGTGAACGCACGCATAACATCTTGCACACGCGTAAAATCCCATCACCAACTTTCGGAAGAGAAGGCCAGTTTGGCCGTTGGTATGGATGACACGTTACACATAGCATGCACCTTCCCCGAAGTTGGAGTATGGCTGGCTTAATGGCGGGATAAAAAAAAAAAACGGTCATACACTCAAAACTCCACTCCCTTTGTTGGGTAGATGGGATTAATACTTGCCTGTCTGTACAGGGGGTGTCCGCAGGAGTATCAGCCTGCGTACGCAGAAGAAGAAGAAGAAGAAGAAGAAGCTCTCACCAGGACTGTCATAGACAAACTAATGGATTGCGATAGGACATGAAACAACGCCTGACAGACTTCATACCCCCGGACTGGAACAGCGAACTAACAGACAGCCCATAGGTTTTTTTTTTTCTTTTTCATATATTGATACAGAAATTCTAAAGAAAATCTACAAGTTGAGCCTGTCTTACTTCAGATCAGATTAAAAATAAAAAAGCTATAGGGACTGTAATGCAAAATTTCGAATGAGTTTTAAATGAATTGAAAGTGTAATAAACCTAATGTACTTGAAAAGTCTTGTTGGAAATCTGTTTCTTTGGTAAATCAGAAATAAAAGACGAAGCACTTTTCATACTGGTGTGTCTGCAGTGTAAACATCACAGAGAGACAACGATCTTTTTCAAGCGCATATTCCAGAACCCAACATGACCAGCTTAGCTCGGTTCTTAACGTCGGAACATTCTTTTGAACCTGCACAGAATACACCCGAAGCCCCGTTATGACTCCTATGTCTAGATTGACAAATATTTGAAAACTAAGGTCTGTGATCTCTCTCTCTCTCTCTTTCTCTCTCTCTCTCTCTCTCTCTCTCTCTCTCTCTCTCTCTCTCTCTGCACTCAGTTGTAAAATCGTTGTATGTTTTAGCCTCTCTCTCTCTCTCTCTCTCTCTCTCTCTCTCTCTCTCTCTCTCTTCGGCACTCAGTTGTAAAATCGTTGCATGTTTTAAGCCTGTTCGTGTGCAGTAGCAGCTGTGGGCCTTGTTGCACTATGCCGTTTTGTAATGCGCGATCTAGTTTGCGTGCGTGCACCTATCTGTATGCCTGTCTGTTGGATGGGGTGGAGTGGCGGGAGTAAGGTAAGGAGTCGGGGGAAGGGGGCATGGTTATGGCGGGTTGCGCGGGAGGGGGGAGGAGGAGGGAGGAGGGAGCGTGAGTGCGAAGTGTGGAGAGTGAGGTAGGGGTGTGTGTGTGTGTGTGTGTGCGTGTGTGTGTGTGTGTGTGTGTGTGCGTGCGTGCGTGCGTGCGTGCGTGCGTGCGTGTGTGTGTGTGTGTGTGTGTGTGTGTGTGTGTGTTGTCAGTACAACACTATGTTAATCTGACAGTAAATGGTTTCAATCAGTCAGTCAGTCAGTGTGTGTGTGTGTGTGTGTGTGTGTGTGTGTGTGTGTGTGTGTGTGTGTGTGTGTGTGTGCATTTGTTGTAATATGGGAAAGAAAGATAGTAGAGCGAAGAGGATGTGCGTAAGTTAACAAACATGCTTTTGACTGTAATAGGTTGTCATAGCAATGATACCACCTGTTAATGTCAACTTGCATCGATTTTTCTGTCAATGCTCTGTACCCTGTAAAATGTCCACACCTTTGTTTTAAGTATCAGTGCATCTTCAGCCACTGTCAGTCTGTCTGTCTTCCTCCCTCCCTCCCTCTCTCTCCCTTGCCCGTTCTCTCTCTCTCTCTCTCTCTCTCTCTCTCTCTCTCTCTCTCTCTCTCTCTCTCCTCTTCCTCCCTCCCTCCCTCTCTGTGAGTGAGAGCGCGCGCGCGCATGTATGCATGTGTGTGTATGCGCACGCGCGTGATATGGGACTGAGTAGGAAGGGGGCAGCAGGAGGGAAAGGAGGAGGCAGTTACTGAAGATGAGAGGCAGTGGGGGGGGGGGGGGGGGGATGGGGGGGTGGGGGGGGAGGGTGTAGCATGGAGAACCAACCACGTGTTAAATGTATTGCGTGAAGCACTTGCTATGTTGCTGCCCTACGTTGCTGTGTTATGATATTCAGTCAGGCTGTGTTCTGCTGTGCTGTGTTCTGCTGTGCTGTGCTGTGTTCTGCTGTGCTGTGTTCTGCTGTGCTATGCTGTGTTCTGCTTTGCTGTGATGTGCTATGTTCTGCTGTGCTGTGCTGTGTTCTGCTGTGCTGTGCTGTGTCCTGTTGTGCTGTTTTCTGCTGTGCTGTGCTGTGTTGTGTTCTGCTGTGCTATGTTCTGCTGTGTTGTGCTGTGTTCTGCTGTGTTGTGCTGTGTTCGGCTGTGCTGTGTCCTGTCGTGCTGTGTTGTGCTGTGTCCTGTTGTGCTGTGTTCTGCTGTGCTGTGTTCTGTTGTGCTGTGTTCTGCTGTGCTGTGTTCTGCTTTGCTGTGCTGTGTCCTGTTGTGCTGTGTTCTGCTGTGCTGTATTGTGTTCTGCTGTGCTGTGTTCTGCTGTGTTGTGCTGTGTTGTGTTCTGCTGTGCTGTGTTCTGCTGTGCTGTGTCCTGTTGTGCTGTGCTATGTTCTGCTGTGCTGTGTTCTGCTGTGCTGTGCTGTGTTCCGCTGTGCTGTGCTGTGTCCTGTTGTGCTGTGTTCTGCTGTGCTGTGCTATGTTCTGCTGTGCTGTACTGTGTTCCGCTGTGCTGTGTTCCGCTGTGCTGTGTTCTGTTGTGCTGTGCTGTGTCCTGTTGTGCTGTGTTCTACTGTGCTGTGCTGTGCTATGTTCTGCTGTGCTGTGCTGTGTTCCGCTGTGCTGTGTTCCGCTGTGCTGTGCTGTGCTGTGTTCTGCTGTGCTGTGCTGCGCTGTGTTCCGCTATGCTGTGTTCTGCTGTGGTCTGCTGTCGTGTGTTCTGCTGTGGTGTGTCTGTGCTGTTATGGCTGTGCTGTGTTCTGCTGTGCTGTGCTGTGTTATGGGTGTGCTGTGCCGTGTTGCATTGGTCCCAGTCCACAGGCCCCGAACACAGTGTATTATGCTTTGCACTCAAATCTGCATGTAACATCTGACATCAGAAGAAGCCCACGTTAAAATGAATTCATTGTACAGTCCAACACGAGAGGCATATTGTACCGGACCCTGAGGTAGTTCCAAAGTTTGTTTGTTTTTTTTCGGTCGAAAGCACAATCTGCTTTACCCCCCTTTCTTCAGTCTCTTTCCTCTCCAAAACTGTTCATCCCTAATACCTTGTGCACCATCAGGTGCCTAGGAACACTAATAGGAGTCTGAAACTCACGCATATTTCCACAATCCTTGTTGACATATATAGCCATTGAATGCATTTATCAGTCCCAAATCCAGGGAAAAACATCTTTCTTTTCATTTTAAGAAAATGTCTTCCCCCCCCCCACACACACACACACACACACACACACACACACACACACACACACACACACACTTTTTTCTTCTTTTTTTTATCTAAGAAGGCGCGCGCACGAACACACACACACACACACACACACACACACACACACAACACACACGGTGATAAATACTCAATTTATTCGCAGGTCAGGGATCAGAAAAATGTAGGCTAAATGCAGTTAGCTGTCGCGAGGGTTTTAAGAGTCCCACCTGTACTTCCTAACTGATTGTGGGTTAAACACAAAAGGTCGTCAGTATCAAGCGCAGGGTTTAGTGGCGCTTCGTCTTCCCACCCACATACCTTACGTCTTTAAAGCATTGTCACTGGTTAACCTGATTTTTGAACATGTTTCTATTTTGAGTTCTTTTGATTGGCAGTTTATTCCATAAAGGTTCGATTTCATAAGCTACAGACACACACTGAGAGATTTATTAAAACAGCCTGTTTGTCACATGAACCAAAGCTTGCGCCAAAATGCAAGTGAAAAACCTAACTTTTTACGGAATTGCAACAACGACAACTACGTTCAAACGTCGAACGCGCATCAACACAACCCAATCTTGAACAGGAGTAAGCCCTATCATAAAATGGCGTCCGCTGAATTCAGTGTGACTATGCACACAGCAACTGGCCCACTTTTAATGGAAGTCTTGGGTTTTCTCTCGAGGACAAGCCAAGGCATTCGGTTTGAATGCAGTGCGTGGTTTGTGGTCGCCCTTCTAGTTTCTCTCTGTTTTCCCCGAGGATCGATATGTTTCACCTTCTCTGCTCTTATCTCCACCGTTGAGACGCTGGCGGCGCGAGCAAGTCTCTCATTGGCTTTTTCAGGCCTGTGCTTGTCTCCCCCCCCCCCCCCCCCCCATTTGGCTGCTTGCCTATCTGTCTTGACCAGTGTGTGTGTGTGTGTGTGCTCTTGCATTTTCTTCATGATTATCAAACCATTAAAGCAAAACAGGCTTTATCTCTGCTGTTGTCTCTGTCTGTCTCCAAAGAAACGTCTTGCGTGTTGCACACACAGCGCCGCTATTTGGAATCCATTACATTTAACATCTTCCCTGGCCTTCATCTGAGACGTGTTGTTCGCAGTAATGGTTTCCCGGACTTGTCTTAATTTAGCAGTTTTTTTAAAAATTAGTATTCACAGCCTTTTTTTTCCCTCCTTTAATTCACCGATTTCTTTTCTTCTTCTGCCTTTCATTCAGTGCCCTGCTTTCCTCCTCTGTTGCTTGTTGCGAGTCTTTCTATTGTCCTGCTTTGGTGGTGTTTTTTTTTTTTTTTTTTTTTTTTTTTTTTTTTCAGAACCTTTCCGACCCTTTTTTCCCCCTCATTCATCTTGACCCCTTCTTTCCTTTAATACATTGCCTTTCTTTCCGCTCTGTTGTCGTACCGAAGAGCTTTATTCCAGAGTGCCGTTTTCTCTTCTCCTTTCTTTTCTTTTCTTTATTCACAGCCTTCCTGTCTCTTTTCTCTTCTTTACTCACCAACTTGCTGTCTTTGTTCTTGTGTTTGTTTGGGTTTTTTTCGTGGCCGTCCTTTTCTTATCTCTCTTTCTTTAATTCACAGCCTTTCTTCTTCTTCTTTTTTTTGTTTCTTGTGTGTGTGTGTGTTGTGGTTGTGTGTGGTGTGTGTGTGTGTGTGTGTGTGTGTGTTGTGTGTGTGTGTGTGTGTGTGTTGTGTGTGTGTGTGTGTGTGTGTGTGTGTGTTTTGTGTGTGTGTGTGTGTGTGTGTGTGTGTGTGTGTGTGTGTGTGTGTGTGTGTGTGTGTGTGTGTGTTGTGTGTGTGTGTGTGTGTGTTGTGTGTGTGTGTGTGTGTGTGTGTGTTGTGTGTGTGTGTGGTTTGTGGTTGTGGTGTGGTGTGGTGTGTGTGTGTTGTGTGTGTGTGTGTGTGTGTGTGTGTGTGTGTGATTCATAACATCCTTTTCCCATTTCCCGTCTTTAGTCATAGCCGTACTTTCCCTGTTCTTTTCTTTATCACTCCCCCCCCCGCCCCCCCCCTTGTTCCGTAATTAGAGCGTTCATTTCTTTCCTTCTCCCCCCCCCCCCACCCCTTTTTTTGTTGTTGTTGCGGTCTTTCCATTCTCTGTTCTGTTCTTTCTTCAACCCCCTTCTTTTTCGCCTTTTCCTTCTGTTCTTCACAGGCTCTATTTCTCTCCGCTCCATGATTGAAAGCCTTCATTTCCCTTTTTTCCCGGTTATTCAAAAGTCTCATTTCCCTTTTCTTCCGGTTATTTAAAACTCTCATTTCCCTTTTACCCGGTTATTTAAAATCCCCGTTGTCCCTTTTTTTCTCTCGGTTATTTAAAACCCTCATTTCCCCTTTTTCTTCCGGTTATTTAAAACCCTCATTTACCCTTTTTCTTCCGGTTATTTAAAATCCTCAAGTACCCTTTTTCTTCCGGTTATTTAAAGCCCTCATTTACCCTTTTTCTTCCGGTTATTTAAAACCCTCATTTACCCATTTTCTTCCGGTTATTTAAAATCCTCATTTACCCATTTTTTCGCCTGAAGAAGACCCAAGTGGTTGAAATGCATCGTGTCTTGTCATGTGCTTTGTTTGTCAATGTCATTGGCGGTAACTAACACCCTCTCTTTCTAAATTTTGCTTCGTTCTCCGCCGTCAGTCACTCCATTTTGAAACATTTTCTTCCGGTTATTTAAAACCCCCATTTACCCTTTTTCTTCCGGTTATTTAAAATCCTCATTTACCCTTTTTCTTCCGGTTATTTAAAACCCTCATTTACCCATTTTCTTCCGGTTATTTAAAATCCTCATTTACCCTTTTTCTTCCGGTTATTTAAAACCCTCATTTACCCATTTTCTTCCGGTTATTTAAAATCCTCATTTACCCATTTTCTTCCGGTTATTTAAAACCCTCATTTACCCATTTTCTTCCGGTTATTTAAAACCCTCATTTACCCTTTTTCTTCCGTTTATTTAAAACCCTCATTGCCCCTTTTCTTTCGGTTATTTAAAAAAAAAAAACACACCCTCATTTCCCTTTTCTTCCGATTATCTGAAAACGTCATTTCCCTTTTCTTCCGATTATCTGAAAACATCATTTCCCTTTTTTTTTTTTTTTCGGTTATTTAGCACTCTCATTTGTTAAAGTCTGACAGAGTGGGGCGTGGTTGCGGGCTGGGGAAGATAATTTAGCGGGTGAGGGGAAGGGATGGGCAAAAACTCCGATGACTTGAATGGTGTGTAGTGGGTTGCTAAACCGTGATCTCGACCAGTGGTCAATCGGTGACGTAACGACCGTGTTATCTATCTGTTAGACGACCCGGGTACTCAATGGAATTGTTGGCGAGACAGAACTCAACGGTTTTCACGTGCTGTCTGTACAGGGCTTCACACTGAATACGTTAGGTTTTTATTCTACCCCTTATCCACTCTCTTTGTATGTAATCTTTGCTAACTCAATGCCATAATCTAGTTGCAAAGTGAGACGACTGCAGGCGGAAATCTAAACAAATCTTAAATAAATGTTAGCGAACCGCCAAGAGAAACGTGGACAAACGAGTCACAAGACAAAACACGACGCGTTTCGACCTCTTACGTCTTCTTCAGGCAAGACACAAACAAATAGGACAATGAAAACGAACGAGTTTGTCACTTAGCTTAGATCTCTTCAGCGCAAGGTAGGTGTTGAATGAAAACCATTTGTGAAAACTATTTGTTTGTGTCTTGCCTGAAGAAGACCTAAGAGGTCGAAACGCGTCGTGTTTTGTCTTGTGACTCGTTTGTCTACGTTTCTCTTGGCGGTTCGCTAACGCTTATTTAAGATTTGTTTCAAAGCCATAATGACGGAGGAATGCCTGTGCTCTTGACCCCCACCCCCAGAGAACTAGTAAACAGGCATTCTGGCTCACCCACCTCCGCCAGCTCCAACCGGCTGAAGCCGGTTTCGCTGTTGCTCCGGCGGCTTACCCAGAATGCCTGTTTACTAGTTCTCTAATAGTAAACACTTTACAAACATACATAATGTGTAGGATTATCTGTTTTTAATACTAATTTACTAAACTTTTGAGACTTAAGTTTTTGCTTAATCCTTTGTTTTTCTTGATCGTTTTCAATAACATCATTTTCACGCATACATTCATCAAATGCGTCTCTGTCTTTCATGTGGAATAAAACTACAGTCTTTAATTGCTCTCTAAAGTCTTTTAAAACTGAGTTATATTTTTGACATAAAATCCACACACTTATCCTAGCATGTCTTCCACTGAAAGCCAGTTTTGACAAAGCGTTTCTTTTTTTGACTATATCCTTTTCTGCTGAACAATCATCTATAATAAATAATGTCTGAGTTCCTTCAAACTGTCTATAAAAGTGTTCTAAACACTCACTCAGTTTATTGCTAGGATCAACTAAATAGATTTCATCATCTGTCCATATAAACCTTCTGTCGTGATATGCTTTGTTCCACTTTAATGTTGGACAGAAAATTACTATATGATCAAAATTATAACGATAAACTGTTTGTAATAGGTCGAGGACAAATATTGTTTTTCCACAGCCAGTCTGTCCACAAATCAATGAACAATGAGGGGTTTTTGTCATAAAGTTTAACATCGGCATTGACACCATAGTTTTATAACAGAATTTAATTTACACCAGTTAGTGTTGTTATCATACTCTCTGTCAAAACTTGTTCAGTATAATAAAACCCTATAAGGCCCAAATGTGTAAGATTAATCCAGTTGAGTTCTGTAAGATCGTTTCTATTTAGACTAATATCAATTTTGTTGCTTGTTGTTATGACCTTAATATCCTCGCCGTTGTAAAGAACGACGACAGTAACTTTAAGTTTGTCAACGTCTAAGTTTTGCCAGCTAATAAGAATTCCTTTCATAAGATTGTCACTGACGCCCAGAGCTCCATTTCTTGCCTCATCTTTTAAGACAGAAATTTTAAATATCATTGTGAACGTGTCTCCTAATTTTGTGCGTGGAATGAACTGTAATTTTGTAGAAGCTTTCTTTAAAACCGATTCTCTTCTGTGGAGGATGTACTGTTTGTCCCCAAACGGCTTTATTTCGATCTCTTTCCGACTGTTGTCCTCTGGCATAAGACTTACATGTAAAGGGCCAGAGTTCAATGCTTTTCTGAAACTTTTTTGGCGGTCAAAAAATGTAAATGGGCTTAAGAATTCAAATTTTATGTCCCATTCTAAATATGGTTCTAAGTGCCATTTGTTGTCAGTTTTTCGAACTATTTTATATTCATACTGACCCGCATTATTTGCTTCTACATTGCGTAGTTGTTCTAGTTTAGGAAACCTTTTGTTGTCGTCAACCTCTTTGCGCTTATAATAACCATCTTTAGTGTACTCAAAACCATATAAAGTGCCTATCTCACCGTTTTGTTCAAAGTCCTCAACGTCTGCAAGGTCTTTTAATTCTAAAGTTACACACCTCTCAGGCGCTAATGTAACTCCCGATTCTTCTGGTCCACGTGACATTTTTTAAAACAACGTATTATTTTATTTCTAAAACAATGTGCAGGTTATCACATTTTACGACTTTCCCTGTTTTATCTGTGATCTTTATATTAAATGATCTGACCCTCCCACAAGCTAATCTTTTAAACTGTAAATTAGGGAATTGTATAATTTCATAATCGCAATATGCAGCTTTCCCTGATGGAAGAGCTCTTAAAACAGTTGAGGGCCTTCCATCATATAAGTTTTCATCAGTGCTCAGCTCGTCCAAATGAACATAGAGTAATGAATGTAATGCAAGATCGAGCGGATATTCTCCCTCATAAGTAGTTTTGTCTGATGTAACTCTAAAACTATGAATGCCTCGATTGTCAGTTGCAAAGCCTAACATTTTAGCTAGCTCTCCATCAAAATAGTAACCTACTTCTTCTTCAGGTTTGAATGCTAACATTATTTTCAAATTTGCATTGTTAAGTTTGAGAGTAATGTCGAAGTTACTCATTGCTTCTTTTAGCGAGCAAAACCCGTAATAACCATCAGGTATGGTTAACTGGCTAACTAAGTTTCCTCTATTATCATATTTTTTAATCTTATTATTTTCCTTGGATTCAGTTATATTAAACCATACGACTTTGTAGAATATTTCATGGAGTGCAACCCTTTGGGTTCCACATTCATTATCAATAGCATATTCTAAAAACGAAGGACTGTCTTGAGTTGTTATTGTTACAAACATTTTTAAAACAATTTAAAAATGAGTGCATTCAAATATACTAATGCAAAATATTCTGTTGGGCCGCACTACAATCTTAAAAATATAACAACTGATACCCTCGACATTTCTGTGACTCAGTCTGACGCCTTTCAAGTAAAGGTTAGTACTCCATTAAACAGATATCTTAACCCTCCTATTAAAAAAGACTACATCGCGAAAGTGTGGTTCAGTCATCCGATGCAGTTTTATCAGAACCAGTTAAACTTTGCTGTGTTTTGTGCATCAACTGGGTGTGGAGTGTCGTATGCTGATCATTTAAATCATCCTGATCCTTTGGTGAGGTCAGTGTATAGATTTCATTTTTATTACACCTTCAGACGTATTTTATCTGAACTGCAAGCGCCATTACCAAATGACAAAACGTTTAATCCATTCAGCAACAGAATAGATTACAAGGCTTTTGAAAGGATCTGTAACGAATTTGATATTGACCCAAAGACAGACTTTAGACAAAAGTTGGATCTTAATCATGGTTTAGGCACCCTTTATTTTTGGGGCGTGCACAGAAAGTATAACTATGATTGGAATCCTCCTTACACATCTTTCTCTTCAGGCACAACTGTTCACCTCGGGTCCATAGAGCAAGAGCATAAAACAGCGTGGACAACATTTATTTTAGACACTTCTAAGGGTCTAACTAGAGCGGGAATAGAACGAATAAACGACTCTATTCGTACTTATGTTTGGTGTTTGCTAGGTTCGCAAGCACAGGCAAGATCTAACATAACTGATCCTTCTACTGGCTTTGATGCACAAAAACAGTACTTGGCAAATTTAGAGGACGCCATTAATTCTGCAATTGATTTGCCTTCAAGTATTAAAAGGTACCAAAATGTTTTACAATTTGCAAGATCGAAAGTAGACTTTGCTGTCGGCACTGGTTTATACATGCTACCTTCTGACCTCAGGCTCCAGGTAGGAACAATAATAAACTACAACAATGAAATCCTTGTTGCAGGAAATGAACAGAAGGTTGGACAAAACGACATAAATTCTGAGCCAGTAATATTACAAACAATAAAAAAACAAGATGTCCCCCCAAGATTAAGTCATCCAATCCCCAAGGCCCAAAGCCCAAAGGCCATTGAAGACGCGGACTTTGTTCGTGATGACCATGAATATGAAAAGACAGCATTTGTTATTGGATTAACTGCCCTAGGATTACTTGGTCTTTATCTTAAAAATTAACCCAACTATTAAGACAACTAATGCCCATAAGTGCTCAGCCATAAAACCAACTACTTTACTTGCAGTAGACAAAAGCCAGCTAACGATCCCCCCTATTATACCAGGCAAAGAATCTATTGCCTTACTGGCTAATTTTTTTAGTAAGTTTGCAAGGTGATCGAGTTGTTTTTTTACCCATGATTTATCTGATGACGGAGTTGGCGGGCCTGGCGGCACTGCTCCCCCACCACCGCCGCCTGTAATAGCCATCACCAGTGTACTTATTGCAAATCCTAAGGCTGTTATAACACTTGCTAATGTGACACCTTGCTCTCTAAACAGTGTTCTTATTCGTTCTGCTAACGTTGTGTCTTCATATAAAATTCTTTGGATAGTTTCTCTTATTCTGCTCACTTGAGTTCTTAATTGTTCTCGGTTAGTAGACAACACTTCTAGTCTTGCTGATCTCTCTTGTTCAAGATCTTTTAGTCTTTGTGTTATTCTTTCTTTAACACCAGGCCCTAAGTTGTGGTCATCAGCCTCAACTAGTTTTTCTTTTTCTTTTTTTATATGCTCATCTAGTTCACCCAGTTTTGCTAAATTGTTTGTTAATTCGCCTCTGATGCTTCTCAAAGCATGATTAAGGGCCGTTATTTCTCTCATAGGTAGCGGCGGATCGCGCATAGTTTTCAACGCTGTTTCTTCTGAAAAACTGGTTTCTGCTTCTATTGCTTGTATTATTTTGTCTGCTGTTTGATTTAAATCTTTAAGTTCTGTGTTTTGCATTCGGTTATCTGTTGGGAGTTCTTGTAGTGTGTTTTGAAGTTTAGCAACTGCCTCACTGTCTAATCTTCGCGGTTTAGCAATGCCAAGGCGATTTTGATCGCTAACACTGAGCCTTTGTCTAATTGTAGTCTTTGCTAAAAACTTTGATGGGTCTGGTTTAGATGTAAGCTGTACAGGTTGTCCTTGCTCGTTTTTAAAAAACAAATGGTCATCTTTTGTTTCAAAATCATTAGGGTCTATAAATTCGGGAGGTTCTTGGCCTAAACTTTGATAAAATGATTTGACCTTACTTTCTGTTAATTCACGCCGCAATGATTGTAATGGATGGGTCAAAGGAGTCATTTCACTCATGTCGTCTCCAGGATCAAAAACATCATAATCTTCTTCACCTTCAATGCCTGCCATGGTTTTAAATAATTAACTTTTTATTTTGTTTTATAAAAAAATGTCACAAGCATATGGCTCAATTCTTGACCCGCATAGAAGACTGAAAGAGCCCTTTGGCGTGAAGGGAAATAAACAGAATATTATTGTTCCAAATAATCCATCTACTATTGATTCAGATCAAATTCTTACTGTTAAATTTCCAGACCTAGAAGCAGATGAAGTGATTGTGCCGGGATCTGCACGGCTTACTTTTAAAATAGAACTTGATTCAGCAACAGACGTAAACAGGACAGTTGTACAGAATCTGGGACGGGCAATCGTTAAGAAAATTTCTATAAAACTTGAGGGGCAAGAAATATTTTCTTTACACAATGCAGACATATTTCTAATCTATTGTGATCTATGGCTAACCGCAAATGAAAGGGCTGACCTCGCGTTTCAAGGAATCGAAAGTGATGAAGCACTAAAACACAGAATAGGCGCTGAAGACTCTAAAGCCGGTAACAAGCCCGAAGCTGTAAATTTTGCGTATGGAAATCGCTTTTCCATCCCCTTGGATTTTGAGTTATTAAGCGCGCATGCGCCATACTTTCAAGGAGCATTAAAAGACAGATTGTCATATGAACTAACTTTTAATGAATACAAACGTGTCATTAAATCTACAGACACTGATTCTAAGTACAGCATTTTCGACATCTCGTTAGAGTTTGACATTGTTAGCAACCCTAACTTAGCAAGGCTGATTGAGCAACAATATCAGTCACGATTAGCAATATTTTACGAAAGAGTGATTCATCATACTACATATCCTAAACGCAGGGCAGACACTATATGGAATTTTAGTTTTAGTGCCGCAGCAAGATCCCTTAAAGGTATTTTATTGCTGTGTGAAGATGAAGAACCATACCAAAGACAAAGTGAAAAGTTTATCAATCCTAAAATCACGAAAGTACAATGTTCAATTGAGGGTAGTCCTAACCAAGTCTACGGTAGTGGGCTTAAACCTTATCATCATTTTGATGAAATAAGAAAATATTTTGGAGGCGGGAGGTGTAGAAATCCAACAGTAGACCTTGTGTCTAAAGATCTACACCTTCACAATGTTAGACTTGATGATTATTTAACAACGAAATACGGTTTATGGATTGACCTAAGGTCGACAGAGGATAATCAGTTGCATGGAAGTGGGAGAACAGTTAAAGACGTAATAAACATTCAAATTGATAAAGAAAAAGAGAGTGATAAACCACTTAATGTATATTTGTTTTTAATATATGATGCGCAGCTGAATATTCAAGATAACAGATTAAAAGATATCCAATACTAAATTATTTTTATTTTTAAAAAAGCATGTCTGTTCAGGTTTATCCAAAAGTGCCCCAAGAAGAGAACTCTGTTGCTGTAGACATAAAAACTTTCAGATTAACAAACATAACACAAATGCAAACCCAACTAGAGCAGGACCTTTCAAAATACAGTAAAACCAAACGAAGGTATTCTGCTGTCTTTAATACTGTTACATATGTTAATACTGGAGCATCGATCACTAGTGCTTTAACAGCAGGAACAAGTGTAGGTCTCTTAGCAACAGGCGTAGGTGCACCGGCAGCTTTACCTCTAGGCGGTTTGTCTTTAACTCTTGGCCTGTGTTCATTGGCTGTAAGTGCTGTCAGCAAAAAAATAAAAGCTAAACTCCAAAAGCACACAGCTATGGTTCAACTAATAACAGCTAAACTTAGTTCCTTCAAACTGACAATAAATAAAGCACTTGCCGACTCGAACATCACGGATGAAGAATTTAGTCGCCTACAGGCTGATTTTGAGGACTACAAAAGACAAAAGTTTGATCTTCAAAGAAAGGCAAGGGCAACTTTTTCTCAACAACCAGACACCGACCAGATAAAAAAGGAATGCTTAAAAAAAGTAAACGAAACATTAAACTCTGTTCTAAACAGCTCACATTAACAACTCCAAAGGGCGTTTATACTTTAGTTTACGAGTCCAAGCACAAAAAGACCGTTGATATTGATTCTGATTAAGACGACTTTGGAGTCAATGTATTTTTTTTAATTTAAATAAATATGTTGAGTTAGAAAAGAAACTCAGCATGGATAAGATATATGAAGGTTCAGATGAATTGTTTGAAGCAATGTTCGAGGAAGAGCGTTTGTCAAAAGCTTTAAATGAGGTCGTTTTAGAAGTTATTGATCCAACAAACGTGGAGGCAAGCGTTGTACATGCTATTTCTCAAGTTCCAAGTAAACTAACAATAAACCCTCCAGTTAAAGTAAGGGTAGTTGTTTTAATCGACTATATAACAATAAACGAAGAAAATCTAGAAGTCTGGGTCTCAACTAAACAGCAGACTATTCTTTCTTATAATGACTTAACGCCTGATTGGGCAGAACAACTTCTTACTCAGTTTAATGAAGCCTCTGAAGCAGCTAAAATGAGAGGCTCTGGTTGGTCAGAGGGTGAAGTCCTAGACATCAGATTAAGACAGGCTAAGTATGAGCCAATTGTAGGCAAGTCTTACATTCCACTGCCTCCAACATTAGTTGCAAAGAGAGCAGTTCTGAACATAAAAAATTCAGACGACAAATGTTTCATGTGGTGCGTTCTTGCTAGGCTGCATCACGTTGCCAAAAATGCAGAGAGAGTATCTAACTATTTGCAGTGGGCTAAGGATCTTAACTTTAACGGCCTTGAATTTCCTATGGCTGTAGACAAAATTGATCAGTTTGAAGAACAGAATCCCCCAATAACTGTTAATGTCTACACATGGTCTGAAAAAACCAACCTTCTGCCAATTAGAGTGTCAAAGAACAGTCCAACAATAGGCGAACCAACCAGGAGTCATGTAGACTTACTCCTGATGCAAAGCCTTAATGGGTTGCACTACACTCTAATACGCACAATGAGTAGATTACTAGTGCATACTACAAAACAACATAGCAAACAAGAATTTTGTAGAAAATGTTTAACAAGAATTCCGTCCGTTCAAGCTGCGAGCGAACATGTAAAACATTGTATTAGCCCAGTTGACTGTGATACAGAACTAATTACGCCCGGAGAAGGCAGTAAAGTTAGTTTTAAGAACTGGAAACGGTTGCAAACTAGTCCATATGTTGTTTACGCAGACTTCGAATCACTCATTGTTCCTTATGAAGGACCAACCCCACAGAAACTTCCTAAAACAGTCTTAATGAGTAATCATCAGATTTGCTCATTTGCCTTCATCATTGTTAGGTCGGATGGCGCCCATTCAAAGCCAGAATTATACAGAGGACCAAATGCTGCAAAATACTTCTTAAAACGCATGCAGCAAGTGCGTAATGCCTGTTCTAATAATCTAAACTTATCTGAAATCATAATGACGCCTGAAGACCAACAACAGTATGACTCAGCCACTCACTGTTGGATTTGTGGTTTAGGCCTCTCCGCAGAGAATCCAACAGTAAGAGACCATGATCACATTAGTGGAAAGTTTAGAGGAGCAGCACATAACAAATGCAATCTTCAACTAAAGTTTGAACCAAAGACATGGAAGCTGCCTATATTCTTTCACAACTTGCGAGGTTACGACTCTCACCTTATAATGCAAGCAGTAACCAGCGACTTCAGGGTGTCATGCATTGCACAGTCATCAGAAAAGTACATGTGTTTCACTTTAAATAACATGTCTTTCTACGACTCTATGCAACACATGATGGGGAGTTTAGAGTCACTGGCTATGTCCTTAAAGTCCTGCCCAATAACAGAAGAATATTTTAACCCAACTCTTGTTAGAAAGGGCGTTTACCCTTATGAGTACATGAACAGTTGGGAAAGGTTTGATAACCCAGCCCTTCCACCTAAAGGCGCGTTCTTTAGTAGTCTTAGAGGAAAGGACATCAGTGATTCTGATTATTCTTATGCTCAAGATGCGTGGCAGAAGTTAGAGTGTAAAACGATGGGAGACTATCATGATTCCTATTTAATGGCGGATACCTGTTTGTTGGCGGACGTCTTTGAAAATTACAGAAAGACCTGCATGAAACATTACAGCCTGGATCCCGCGCATTATATTTCTGCGCCTGGGATGAGCTGGGACGCTTTCTTAAAATTTACTGGAGTACAAATTGACCTGTTGTCTGACCTGCCAATGCTTCAGATGATTGAAAACGGATTGCGTGGGGGAATCAGTATGGCGTCGCACCATTACTGTAAAGCAAACAACAAATACTTGGACGACTATGATCCAAGTAAAAGGACTAACTATCTTATGTATTTAGATGCAAACAATCTGTATGGTTGGGCAATGGCGCAATCACTTCCATTACGCAACTTTAAAATGTACACTGTAAAAGACATTCAAAAGTTTTTAAAATGGCTACCTACTCTAGAAGCTGATCAACAACAAGGCTTTATTCTAGAAGTTGATTTAGAATATCCTCATGAACTCCATGATTACCATAATGACTATCCATTAGCGGCAGAAACCCTAAAAGCGTCAATGACAGAACCGCCTAAACTTGTGCCTAATCTTCGAGACAAAAAAAATTATGTCTGTCATTACAGACTTCTTCAATTTTATTTAAGACATGGTTTAAAGTTGACAGCTGTTCATCGTATAATTGCTTTTGATCAAGAACAGTTCATGAAACCATACATCATGAAGAACACTGATCTCAGAACTAAAACCACAGATGCTTCAGAAAAAGACTTTTTCAAGTTGATGAACAACAGCTGTTTTGGAAAGACTATGGAAAATCCGCACAAGCGTAAAGATGTTAGATTGGTCACCAGAGAGAACGATGCAATTAAGCTAACTTCTAAACCTAATTATCAGGACTTCAGAAGATTTCATGATCAGCTTTTTGGCATAATGATGAAAAAAAAGAAAGTCAAATTGGACAAACCTGTTTTTATTGGGTTTACTGTTTTAGAGCTGTCGAAGCTTTTGATGTTAGAATTTCTTTACGACTACTTTAAACCCTTGTATCCAGAGTCCAGAGTTCTGTACACAGATACAGATTCTTTTGTAATCGACATCCCTACTGAAGATTTTTACAAAGACATGGAATTAGAAGTAGCAAAAGAGCATGCCGGATGGTACGACACATCTGATTACCCTAAAGATTCGCCTTTGCATTCAACTGTTAACAAGAAGGTTTTAGGTAAGATGAAGGATGAATTATCTGGTGTTGTGATCAAGGAGTTTGTTGGTTTGAGGTCGAAAATGTATAGTCTTTCAAGCCAAACAAAAGTTGTTAAAAAAGCAAAGGGAATATCTCGCAGTGTTGTGCAGTCAAGCATAACCCATGACAATTACAAAGAAGCATTGTTTGGCAATAAGACTTTTCATCATGACAATTACAAGCTGCGATCTAATCTGCATGAGATTAACACAACAGTTGTAACAAAACGGTCTCTTGACCGCACTAACACAAAAAGAGTATTTGTTAATCCAGAGTTTTCATATGCAATTGGCCATTGGAGAATAGTATAATCATATGGGCTTATATTTTTCAGCAATCGCACGTTCAATTATATCATCATCTAATTTAGCAAAATTAATATTATTTATTAATGCTAGATGTGCTTTAATTTTTTTTGCCAGTTCACGATATTCATATTCCCATACCCATAAATCAAAATCAAAGCTTTGGGGTTTAAAGCGATTGTCTGGCGATTGTTCTAGCCAGGGATTGTCAATCTTCTCAAATACTTCTTTAATGATATACTGATGCTCAAATAAATCTTGCATTAATTTTAAAGACTTTCCCTTTGCCTTTTCTGCCATTTCCCTTTGAGCTTCCATTTTAAACTCAAATATATTTGCCTAAATTAAAACAGTTCTTTAAGCTTAACTATATCATCAACCAATTCAACCAAATTATTATCCATTACTGCTAAATGCGCTCGAATTTTTTTTATCTTTTTAATATATTCTTGCTCCCAATCAAAATTTGAGGTTTTGTCTGGCATGACATGATCAATCGTCTTAAATGCTAGTCTAATAGCAAGATTACAATCAAATATTTCTCGTATTATTTCTAAGGACTCTTCCTTCACCATTCTTGCTTCCAGTGCCATTTTACGTAAGGATTCTTCCTTTTCCATTCTTGCCGCCATTTTAATTGAAATTAAAAAATAATTAAGCGACTGGAACTGTGTCTGGAGGGATTATCTGCAGTTCTTCTTTCACAAAAGATCTTTGAGGGGCAGGTCGTTTTGTTGTGTCAGTTTCTCGTAAATAATACACGGGCGGATTCATTTTCACAATTTTTTTAATCTCATATGGATCAACACTCCAAACTGGATCTGTTGCCCTGATGCGAGTGTCCCCTTCCGCTTCTCCCGGCGAATAAAGGTATCTCACTTTCAAACCAAATGGTAATAGTTTGCTTGATGAAGACTCTCCTTCAACAACATTTATTGTTTGTTTTCTGATTGCTTGTACTGGTTTTAGACCTTTAAATTCTTCATTATTCATTGCACGTAGAACTGAGGGCAGCCTTCTAACCCATTCTGTGTTGCGAGAATTGTCAATCAGCTCTCTGTGATACTGGTAGGAGAAAAGTCTTTCAGATAACTGTTTGTTAAAGTTTTCAACCAAACCCTGTGATCTGTGAACACCCGGAATGCCTCTTTTAATGGTAACTCTATGTTTTAACAATAATTGATTCACTTGTCCTTTAAATTCTTTTCCGTCATCGACTTGAATCATGCGAGGATAAGTTAACGGGCCTCGTTGATATATCAGTTGTATAGCGACAGCAACAGCAGAAGCACTCTTTTGTGTTAATGGTTCCGCATCTTTGTATCTTGAAGCTATATCAATGACTGTAAGTGCGTACTTAAATCTTTTTCGTCTAATCGTATCATGGGGTAAATATAGAAGATCCATTTGATGGGTGTCGTTTGGAGTTATATTCACAAAGTGTGGTCTTTGTATTTGTTTAGGCGCAGGTAAATAAATTTGCCAAATCGCTTGTTTAGATAACCATTCTTTTGCTGTTTGTTCACTGACTCCAGCTGCTTGGCTTAGCTTTTTAATTGCTGTTATTCCCTTCCAATATCCTTTTGGCGAATAATAGATCTTGTTCATTTTTTATTCAGCCAATATTATGCGCAACAAAATACACAACGGTCATGCCAAAAGCAATAAACAATATTTCTTGCATCTTTTGTTTTTCTGATGGTTGATAGTAATCGCTAAATTTTGGTGGAGGCAATGTCTCGATTGGCTTGCCTGTTACAAGATAATATTCTTTTATTGCTTGATCAACATCTTTAAATGTGTAAGCTGCATGCCCCTGTTTTTTCAGTTCATCGTTAATAAAATCTAACTGCTCAATTCTCTGCTTTTCATACGCAGCTTGTGCTGCGGCTAGTTGCTCCATAGCTTTGTTATGTCTTTTTCTCTCGCCGTCATCCCGTAGTTTACTAAACGCGTAATTACTTCCGCTAAAAGCAAGCGCATTCACCACAGCGCCGCCTATCATCATCACGAGTGAAGCCATTTTTATAAATGTATTTTTTAATTTTACATATTAATACTGTCTGGAATTATTCCTTGCTTAACTAGAAAATCTTTCGTAGCAAATGAAGCTGTAATAACAGCAATCAGCTTTGCTGAGTCTTCAAAGCCTAGTTTGCCAAGATCTGCTGGTTTTATTTTTAACAGGCTTTTACCAAGCATTGTGTATCCTACACTTAGGCCTCCAATAACAGCAGAATGGTATACGAGGTTAGTAATAGTTTTTTCGGTGCTCATTTTTAAAAAATAAAATAATATTTATTTATTAATAAAACATGAACTGCGATGATCTACTAAACGTTCCTGAACTTATGATTACAAATGATCAAGTTGATGACCAAGCTATTATGCCTAAAAAGGAAAGGCTGTATTCTTTGGCGGCGTGTGGAAAAACAAAACAGTACCTTGGAAATGAATTCAGCATAGAACAGATACAACAGATGTCGCCACAAGACATTGTAAAGTATCACAATAGGTATGAAGCGCAACTGGGGTCAAGAATGGTAAAAAGTGTTGGGCAAACGGTTCTTAGTTTGTACACTAAACTAGTTAGTAGATTTGCTCCCATTGATTCTGAACAAGATTTTATGTATGATTTAACACAGGATCCCGTTTTAACAAAGTCATTAGAGTCTCTAGGATGTGATCTGTATTACAGATTTGGAACATTGTTATCGCCATTAATCATGGGATTAATTACTTTTAATCATATAGATTTTGTTTCCCTTCAAAATGACCGAGCCAGAAAATCAGCAGAAAACATTGATGGAGAAAGTGACCAGTAAAAAGCCTCCTCATCCTGGGCGTGTTGCGGCAGGAAAAAGATTAGCAGAGTGGAACAAACGAACAAAATTAATGTTGCAATCACAGAATATAACTCATAATGAAAACATAACACCGCCAACGCCAACAGTGTTGCCACAGCCAGCTGTAAATACACAAGTTGATTCAAGACCTACGACGCCAAAGTCGTCATGGATTATTTGGATTAAAAGAGTTAGCATTTTTGGCGTCATTGCTGTTGGTGGGGGTGGTTATTACGTTTATAAAACATATACACAACGCCAGCAAAAACCGAAGCAGTCCAAAAAATCTCAGCCACTAAATACAGAAGCCGAACAAAAAAGCATGCCAGAACTGCCAACAACAAAATCTCATTTTGATCCATTTGATATGCAGTAATATTTCAAGAACTTAATAAATAATTATAAGTGACTTGAATAAGAACTTGATAACGACTTGATGACAACTTGATAAAAACTTAAATAAGAACTTAATAAGAACTTGATGACGACTTAATAAGAACTTAATGACGACTTGATGACGACTTGTTAAGAACTTGAATAAGTACTTGAATAAGTACTTGAATAAGAACTTGTTAAGAACTTGATGATGACTTGTTAAAAACTTGATGTTGACTTGTTAAGAACTTGAATAAAAACTTGTTAAGAACTTAAATAAGAACTTGAATAAGAACGTGATGCCGACTTGAATAAGAACCTAGAACGACTTAATGACGATTTTTTTCACAATTAATTGTTCCGGGGAGACAACTCCTCTTCTGCCTTTATGTAGTATCTAGGTCAGACATGTCTAGCCACGGCTTACTCAACTGCATAATTGCCGAGTCGAAGCGTCGCACTGTTTCCGGGTTCGTGTCGAGTTACACATAACGGATGTAAGGGCGTCGGGCCGCTGTATAAATTTAGACGGCTAAATTCCCCCCCCTAAAAAAAATACACCTCCCAGTACCCCCCTACAAGAGGTAGTAAAAAAATGCACCCCCTCAATAGAAGCTTTAAAAAAAATTCTATTTAGGAGCAGTACCCATTAAAGCAGAACGTTGTGTCAATAGCGGAGATTTCTATAGGCAGTGACAGAGTCTGAAAGGGGAAGGACCCGCCTTTCATAAAACATATCAAAACATGTTTCTTACCTTCCCCCAATCACAAGACTAGATAGAATCAGCTGATTAGTAACAGTGACGTCATATCCGCCCAGCACTCGTTTGTTGTAGTAACCTGTCACCACCGCTCTTGTCATTTCAGATTGGAGGGTTGTGCAGTGCAGACGTGTGTGAGTTTGTTGGTTGATTTTGTTTTAACTCATGTCTCAAGATAGCATTTCTTCAGAATTAGAGAGAGAACTTCTTGAATCACAAGTTGCTCATCAAAATCTATTAGATTTCTCTCAACAGTCAACAAGTTTAATTCTTCCTCAAGATATGGATCAACAAAGCAGATGGAGTGTAGAACAACTTGGTATCATTGAGGAGCATATATTTCATCATAATAATTATGTTGATGTATTGAATAGAATGAAAAGAGAAGGGCCATCAGAAAGTAGGAAACTACCTAGATTTCCCTCCCAACCAAAAAGAAAACTGACATCTCTGTATGGGGAACAAGGAATTCACAAAGACAAGTGGGAAGAGTGGTTGCGGGCAAACATTGGCATCTCACCAGCTTATTCACGCAAACTGAGAGAGATTGCTCGTTTGCTGAAACCATACTGTAGCAGGTTTTCTACAGTTGGTCTGTCTTTCATTGAAATCTACTCTCTGAAAAAAGATTTGAAGACAATGTTTGAAAGTAATGAGGAGATCAAAAAATATTGGACTTCTCCCATGCAAGAACCACTACAAATCCAAACACAATCCTCTCAGGTAGAAAACACTCAGTTGTGAGAAGTCAGTCACGGTTGAGCAGAGCGCTCCAGCCTGGAGCGCCAGGTCTTTGTATTGCCTGCTGTTGATGTTTCTTCCAACCCGTCAAACAACTTCTAAAGGCTGCCTATTCAGGCGGCCGCCGGGTGTACTTTATACAATTGTCTTGTTTGTTGAATCAAGCTTTTAATAAGTGCACTTGGTGGCTGCTTAGAATAATCTTCAACAACGTGCCACGATTCTACGCTTGTGTGAACACACATCCCACCCCTTTCAGACACTCCCTATTCAGATAGCTTTCAATAGCCAGTCATTCCTCACAATAGAATGAAATCCCAACTTGGTTGACAAATAGCCCTCCTAAGAATAAAGGCATGGTTAACCAAGTCCCCATTGTTTTGTTTGTTTACTTCTTAACGGTCCAGTGACAGAGAACTATAAAACAGATAATCCTACACATTATGTATGTTTGATGTTTGATGAATGTATGCGTGAAAATGATGTTATTGAAGACGATCAAGAAAAACGAAGGATTAAGCAAAAACTTAAGTCTCAAAAGTTTTCTAAATTAGTGTTAAAAACAGATAATCCTACACATTATGTATGTTTGTAAAGTGTTTACTATTAGAGAACTAGTAAACAGGCATTCTGGGTAACCCGCCGGAGCAACAGCGAAACCGGCTTCAGCCGGTTGGAGCTGGCGGAGGTGGGTGAGCCAGAATGCCTGTTTACTAGTTCTCTCCCCCTTTTCTCCTTGCTCTC
>CM065722.1:61808002-61810502 GCA_033310375.1 Conus canariensis | reverse complement strand
TGATTTATGGGGATAATTTGATGTTTGTTACAAAAATAAAGTAATCTGTTTAGGACAATTCTTTCCATTAGTTTACATGCGTGCGACGTCAGGGCAATTGGGCAATTGGTAGCTGTTTATGTTACTTCGAGGTTTTCCTTGTTTATGTATAGGAACTATGATAGAACGCTTCCATAATGAGGGCAAATTGCCGTCTTCCCAGCATTTTTGAATGAATACCGAGATAGAGCGTTTTACATTAGGTGGGACATGACGTAACATTTCATTAGAGATACCGTCTAAACCCACTGATGTTTTTTGGTGCCCAGATTAGCAAGACATTCTTCTACTTCTTGAATTGTTATGGGAGCATTCAGATAGTGGTTTATTATAGGGTCTGGATCGTTGTAGATGAGCTTTCCTTCTTCTTGCTCTCTGTGCAGTCTATTTTCTGTTGATAAACTATCTTTACTGCCATTTTTGGCAAATATGTCAACAAAAGCTTCGGCCTTTTCTAGATTAGAAGGGAAATCAGAGCTTGGGAGCTTTACAGGACATTTTGGCAAGTTTACTCCATCTTTCATTGTTCTTAACTTTTCCCACACTTTTTGGGCATCTTTATGATTTGATATTTCATTCTTACAAAAGTTAGACCAATATTGCTGTTTTGCTTGAGCTGTGATGTGATTAAAATGATTTTTTGCTCTTTTTTTCTCAAGAAGCTTTTGAGCGCGCTCTTCTCCTTTGCTTCGTAAATATTCTCTCAGTTTAATGTTTTTCACCTTTTTCCCTTTTTCACATGTCTCATTCCACCAGGCATTACCTGCGTGCTTTTTTGAACTTGATTTGACAGGTTTTATCATAGGTATTGACTGATTCGCAGCAGATAGCATAGCATTCTGAAACTGATCGTATAGGTCATCAATAGATTGAGTATCAAGTTCTTTTGTGTCGACAGAGAATGCTTTTAGTAATTCTGTGAATTTACCCCAGTTAGCTAATTTATAATTATATTTTGGGACTTTTTCCATTGTTAAATCTGTTAGTTCAGGCCTTGAAGTTTCAAAGGTAGTAATGATAGCAATATGATCACTATTGAGTGTGTCATCGAGGGTTTGCCAATCACAAAGTGGCGCTAGATCTGGAGATACTAAAGTTAGATCTATTGCACTTGGCTTGTGCTTAGGGTTGTCAGGAATTCGTGTTATTCTCCCATCATTCAAAAGATATAAGGACGAGTCGACTAGATTTTCTATAAAACGGTTACAGTAATCGACTGACAATTCTTTTCCCAAAACGGGGAATGAGCATTAAAATCTCCAATTATAAGATATCTATTGTTTTTATCTGGTCTTGTATGTAATGATCGTAACCATTCAGAATTAAACTCGTTAGGTCCCCGTGGTAGATAGACTGACACAACAGTTAATAAGGCGGTGTGTGTGTGTGTGTGTGTGTGGTGGCCGGGGGAAGAAGGTCGGAGGGTGGGGGGTAGGGGGAGGGGAGGGAGGAGGGAATGGTGTTGTTTGGGTATGTGTACTTCTGCTTCTGTCCCTCTGTCGTTCTTTGCACAAGGGGAGACGAGAGAGAAAGGAGTAAGTTGCGGGTGAAGACAATGTATACAAATACGAATACGAACAATTTATTCAGTATAGGCCAAAGCCCTTAACTGAAGGGGATAACACATATGATAATGAAATCAAATGTATGACAAGAATTGCTTCGGGAGTACTCTAAATATTGTATAAAACTTCATACTTACTTGCATAAGACGAATTAACAATGAAACCAGTTATAACTTTAACATGCTACAATGTTGCTGTTCGTAATCTTTTCAAAGCTTCATATAAGAACGTTGCAAGTTTTAAAAGAGTGGCTTCATTTCTAGACGACAATAACATATTGAATCGAAAGTTACATGGGTTATCAAAATATTCAGGCTTGATTAGTTTCTCTCTAAGATCCTGGAGAACGGGACAACAGAACAAGAAATGAATTTCATCCTCTTCAGCTCTGCTACTGCACAATCGACATAACACGTCTCGTTCATGTTCAAGTCTATATCTAAAACGATGGCAAGCAATATCAGAAATACCAGATCTAAACTTCGTCAAAGCACTTTTTACGTATCTGTTCATACCAGCTCCAATATAATGGTTCAACCACGCATGTAGTTTTAGCAAATCTGCCACTGGTGTATATGTGATCGTGCCAATCCTGCCACCTACAATCTATAACTCTTTGCCTAAAGGATTTTTTTTAGGAAACTTGAAATACATTGAACACCCTGATTATCCCAAACAAAAGTAAACCCATATGAATTCAAGCACTGACGAATATTTGTAGTCCACGTCTTCTCGCCACTTCTGTCCAAATTATACAATACTTTTTAAGCTTTCAAAGGTAGCCTACGCCAGTATTTAATACATCTTATAGAAGAGTTTACACAGATCGGAAATCTTCCTAGCTCACCATATACAAAATCATTTGGAGTTCTGGTGTCCACATTCAGAAAACGTTT
>CM065722.1:61800502-61803002 GCA_033310375.1 Conus canariensis | reverse complement strand
TCTCTATCTCTGCATCTCTCTCTATCTTTCTGTCAATCTACCTATCTTTCTACCTATCTATCTTTCTATCTATCTGTCTATCTATCTCTATCTTTCAATCTGTCTTTCTATTTATCTTTCTGTCTATCTATCTTTCTATGTATCCATCTATCTACCTATCTTTCTATCTCTATCCATCCATCCATCCATCCCCATCCATCCATCCATTCATCTGTCTGTCGCAGTCCCAGAAGACGAGCACCGTGAGCTGTCCACCGCCGCCGCCAACACCAGCACCCACGACCCCAACACCACCCACCTCCTGCACCACTACGACGACCACCACCACCCCAGCCCCCACCCCCAGCCCCACCCTTACCCCCACCCCTACCCCTACCCCTACCCCCAGCACCCCCACCGGAACAGGAGTCTGCCTCACCTCCACGGCCCCTCCACCACCGTCCACCCCCCCGTCACCGTCACCCTTCACAGCCGCGCCCCCCACCCCCCAGCCCCAGCCCCACCTCCGCCGCCACCAGCACCAACACCAACACCAGCACCGCTACCGCAACAGCGCGGGCGTGGGGAGCAGGGCAGAGGAGGAGGAGGAGGAGGGGCGGGGGGAGGGGAGGAGGAGGAGGAGGGGGCGGGAGGAGGGGAGGAGGGGGGGCCCCACCAGCACCACACGCCCAACAAGCACCTGACGGAGGAGGTGCTGCACGTGGCCAGCCTCACCATCCTCAGCGTCTTCCTCGTGGAGGTGAGTGGCCTCCCCTCCCCCTCCCCTCCCCCCCCTCCCCCCCTCCCCACCAACCCTGCCGCATTTTGTTCCTCAGAAACATCCCCCCTTTTCTGTCCTTTCTCTTCTCACCCCTCACTTTCCTCCTCCCTCCTCCTCCTCCCACCGTCCATCCTTCTCCACCGCCTTCAAGAAGGCGAGTGTGTATTATTATGTACATTTTTCCCCCCCGAGGCCCAGAAAATGTAATAGCGACATTTCACAAACGCGTCATCGTCATCGTCGTCATCACCATTACCTCTTCATCACAACCACCACCACTACCACCACTACTGCCACCACTACTGGGTTATCGTCGTCGTCATCATCACCATCACACCACCACCAACCAACCACCACCACCACCACCACCATCACCACCACCACTTCGTCATTAGAGTAAGTCACCACCTCCACCACCACCATCACCACCACAATCCACCACCATCACCCCCCTCCCCCCCCCCCCCCCACACACACACACTTCGTCATCACAATAAGCCACCTCCACCACCACCATCACCACCAACGCTGACGGGACATGGAGGATGAGTTCCCCCCCCCTACATCTCACGGTCCCCCTCCTCCCCCCCCCCCCCCCCCCCCCCGTTTCTCCCCCTCCCCCCACATCGTTTCATGCCCCACCCTATCCTTTCCGAGATCAACGATTGTGACAATATGCTCGTTTTAGACAAGGTTTTTTTTTTCCCTCTGTATTTGATCAATGGCAATAAATAAGAAATACAATCGTAGGGGTGGGGGTGGGGGTGCATTACGGTACGATCATCTAGAAAGCTGGTCTAAAACGTCAGCGAATTTCACAAAAGCACAACCACCTCTATATCAACGGAAAAAAGCAGAAGAGCGAAGATGAATGAATTTATACCGAATACAGAACATAGATCGGCCACATGTAGGTCTATACATTACCATATACGACAAAGTAACACATAAATTTTCTGTCGTTTGCGGATCGAATAAGTGAAGCCACCATAAAAGCAAGGCAACACAAACAAACAAACAAACAAGCTAACAAAATCACTAGCCTTAGTCTTTGTTTTATGAATCACAATACCAAAAGTGTACGAATACGTAACAAATTTGCGTTGTGTTCCAGATCAAACCAGTTCGTCCGATAATCGATGGAAAATCCCAGAATGATGCAGAACTGACCACATTATTTAGAGAGAAAAAAAATCATGTCAGCTGAAGAACTTAGACATGGATGAATACAAATCTGAATACAAATCAGAAAAATCATCCATTCTCTCGCTTCCCGTACCTTAGAGACACATGGTTCAGATCAGTTATTTGATTTATCGATCTCAAACTCATTTTACGATACTTGTGCATTAACTACAACACATTGTTTTTCATTCCTGTCGTAGATCTATCAAAATGTCACATTAAAAGTCTTTTTGTCTTCGGAACAAAATGGCGAACAAATGTTGTTTCTTGTCGACAGATGGAGGCTAAGCACAAAAGACTAAACTTGGTTCCAGTGCACAGATACAGGTTAGGCTAAAACCCCGTTCTGTCGCCTTACCAAATTTGAACTTTGAGACAACAGTGAATTCAACTGACACTAAATGCTCAACTGGCATATGGTGCTGTTTGAATGTATTAGATGTTCGCTATGTTTTCCTTGTACCTATCGCATGTTCAACGTTCAGCATTTTTCTTCAGTACACACACACACACACACACACACACACACACACACACACACACACACACACACAC
>CM065722.1:61795502-61798002 GCA_033310375.1 Conus canariensis | reverse complement strand
TATCTCTCTCTATAAGGAACATTGTCTCTCTCTAAGGAAGATTATCTCACGCTATAAGGAAGATTATCTCTATAAGGAAGATTATCTCTCTCTATAGGGAAAATTGTCTCTCTTTCTCTAATATTATGGGTTGGTATTCGTTCGTGGCTATGGACTACACTGTCACCTGACACATGTAGCAGTGGTTACCACGAGAGCGAGTAATACTTGCCATAGCCGGGGACCTAAGTGAGGGCTTTTTTTTCCCACGGGAATGGTCCACCGGTGGCGATGTGGATGGTTGGTCTCCTTACGGAAGTAATCTTTACAGTAAAGATGCAAAAGCTATGTTTTCTTACAGGAGTGATCGTGTCAGTAAAAGCTCTGTTCTCCTTACAGGAGTGATCGTGTCAGTAAAAGCTTTGTTCTCCTTTCAGGAGTGATCTGATCGCATCAGTAAAAGCTTTGTTCTCCTTACAGGAGTGATCTGATCGTATCAGTAAAAGCTTTGTTCTCCTTACAGGAGTGATCTGATCGTATCAGTAAAAGCTTTGTTCTCCTTACAGGAGTGATCTGATCGTATCAGTAAAAGCTTTGTTCTATTTTACAGGAGGACCTGATCGTATCAGTAAAAGCTTTGTTCTCCTTACAGGAGTGATCTGATCGTATCAGTAAAAGCTTTGTTCTCCTTACAGGAGTGATCTGATCGTATCAGTAAAAGCTTTGTTCTCCTTACAGGAGTGATCGTATCAGTAAAAGCTTTGTTCTCCTTACAGGAATGATCTGATCGTATCAGTAAAAGCTTTGTTCTCCTTACAGGAGTGATCTGATCGTATCAGTAAAAGCTTTGTTCTCCTTACAGGAGTGATCTGATCGTATCAGTGAAAGCTTTGTTCTCCTTACAGGAGTGATCGTATCAGGAAAAAAATTTTCTCCTTACAGGAGTGATCTGATCGTATCAGTGAAAGCTTTGTTCTCCTTACAGGAGTGATCTGATCGTATCAGTAAAAGCTTTGTTCTCCTTACAGGAGTGATCTGATCGTATCAGTGAACGCTTTGTTCTCCTTACAGGAGTGATCTGATCGTATCAGTGAACGCTTTGTTCTCCTTACAGGAGTGATCTGATCGTATCAGTAAAAAGCTTTGTTCTTACAGGAGTGATCTGATCGTATCAGTAAAAGCTTTGTTCTCCTTACAGGAGTGACCTGATTATATCAGTAAAAAGCTTTGTTCTCCTTGCAGGAGTGACCTGATCGTATCAGTGAAAGCTTTATTCTTACAGGAGTGAACTCATCGTATCAGTAAAAGCTTTGTTCTCCTTACAGGAGTGATAATATCAGTAAAAGCTTTGCTCTGCTTACAGGACTGATCATGTCAGGAAAAGCTTTGTTCTCCTTACAGGAGTGATCTGATCGTATCAGAAATCGCTTTGTTCTCCTTACAGGAGTGATCTGATCGTATCAGAAATAGCTTTGTTCTCCTTACAGGCGTGGTCGTATCAGTAAAAGCTTTGTTCTCCTTACAGGAGTGATGGTGTCAGTAAAGGCTTTGTTCTCCATACAGAAGTTTCATATAGTAAGAGCTTTGTTCTCCTTACAGGAGTTTTCATGTCAGTAAGAGCTTTGTTCTCCTTACAGGAGTTTCATGTCAGTGAGAGCTTGTTCTCCTACAGGAGTTTTCATGTCAGTAAGAGCTTTGTTCTCCTTACAGGAGTTTTCATGTCAGTAAGAGCTTTGTTCTCCTTACACGAGTGATCGTGCCCGTTCCTTTTACAAAAGTGATCGTATCAGCAAACGCGTAAACGAATTGCTCTTCTTACAAGAGTGATGGTATCAGTAAAGATGTAACAAATTGTTCTCCTTACAAGAGTGATCTTATCAGAAAAGACGTAAGCGAATTGTTCTTACAGGAGTGATGGCATCAGAAAAGATGTAAACAAACTGTTCTCCTTACAAGAGTGATCGTATCAGAAAAAATGTATACGACTTGTTCTGCTCACAAGAGTGATAGTATCCGTAAAGACGTATATATGCATTGTTCAGCTTACGAGGAGTGAATCTATCAGAAAAGATATAAACGGTCTGTCCTCTTTGCGGGAGTGAGTGTATAGTCAGGATGTAGACGGGCTGTGGTGTCTTTCGGGGCATGATGAAATCGGTAAAGATGTAGACGGGGCGTTTCCGTGCTGGAATAATCCTGTTAGTGAACGGCAACCGAGCTGCTCTCCTTATCGGAGTGATCTTCACGGTACTGAAGCAAACGAAATGTTCTTATGGGTGTAATCCCACCAGAAAAAAAATGCAAAGGAACAGTTGACTTACTGGAATGATCATATTGTTAATGATGTAATAAACGAATTGTTTCTCCTTAGAGGAGTGATCGTTTTTGTGAAAAGTGCAAACGACCCGTTTACCGTACAGGAAGGTCATGACAGTATAGACGTAGACGATCTGCTTTCGTGGCAGGAGTGATCGTATCAGTATACAGGTGAAAGCAAAACTGTTCTCCTTACAGTGGTGAT
>CM065722.1:61783002-61788002 GCA_033310375.1 Conus canariensis | reverse complement strand
GAGCGAGAGGGTGCGCGTGAGCGCGTGCGTGCGTGCGTGCGTTCATGCGTGTCCGCGCGCGTTTGTGCGTGCGCGCGCGCGCGTGTGTGTGTGTGTGTGTACGCGTACACTAAGATATGCATGCTCGTTTTTTTTTTTTTTCAATGTTTGCGTGGGCGTTCACGAGAGCTTGTGTGCAGTTATATATGATCACCGATGCGCGTATGTCGGGAATGTCGGCGTGCACGTGCGCATGAAATGTTATCACATTGATCGCTGCTACACATCTGTATGCATGGCACAGTTACGTAGCAGTTTGATTACATGACATTACAACGTTATGTTACTGAGTTTGTGTGTTAGCGGAGACTGTGATGTTTGGCATACTTGTAGATACACAATGAAGATAAGAAGAATAAAGCGACATTCATTTCCTATGTGCGTGATCATTTTTTTTTTTTTTTTTTTTTGGGGGGGGGGGTGTTAATCGGTATGAAAAGATGAGACTGCTCTCCGTCTATCTGTATCTTTGCATAGGATAACACACACGAACGCACACACGCACAAACGCAGAAGAACACACACACACACACACACACACACACACACACACACACACACACACACGCACGCACGCACACACGCACGCACGCACACACGCACGCACACACAAACACACAGACGCACACACACCACACACACGCACGCACGCACGCACGCACACACGCACGCACACACAGACGCGCGCACACACACACACACACACACACACACACCACACACACACACACACACACACACACATTCACACACACAGTAAATAACTGTATAGCAGAAGAAAACGAAAGTAGATTATCAATACTTCAGTCTTAAAGCGTTACAAAAAAAAATCAGACAAGGTTTATATGTTCTTTCACCTACGCCCTTCTCACCCCTTTCACTGTCGTTTGGCAATAATCATACAACGAAGCTCGACGTTGATGCTGGATTTCTGCGTCAATTTCTATGATCCCACTTGTAATATTGTTAGCTCTTCGTTGACAGGTTTTGCTCATATCGTGTTCCTTACTGAGCACACAGGAGTGAGAATACGGCTTCATGAAGGACAAAGTGAAAAGCATTTACAAAGCGAATGAGTGGAACATCTTCTGGACATGAGTCGTACTGGCTGGCACTGAAAGTGTGAAACAGACGTTAGGCCTGTCCCCGTATGCTATATACGCTGACGTAAATTTGGACTTTACTCCTAAATGTCGCTAGCATCACGCTGAACACATACTGGAAGAAGATGGACCATTATATGGTGTCGGATAAATAGAACCAGTTAGCATGCAGTAGCGAGTCTTCGAAGAAACTGAAACCGGCTCCGTCCTGACGAAGGGCGGCAACTCAAGAAAGGAGGTCAGAACGAGGCTAGGTCGGGCCAGATCAGCCGTAACAAGACTCGACGTCGCCTGGAGCAGCCGACAGCAAAACCTGTCCCTAGAAATTCCCCAGGTAAAGACCACTTCTCTGTAGAACGTATCTTTCTGGAATATATTTTTTTGTTTCAACTATGTTCACATTTCAACAAAAATCCCTCCACCTAAAGTCTCGGTTCATTTCTTTAAAAATAAACTTTTGGATGTCGTTAAGAAGAGGTTCCGCTGTAGCAAGTCGTTGATCTTCACAGTGAAGGTAAAACGGTCAAGTCGCTGATGTGGGCTGGTTCATTATATTCAGGATTAACGTCCACGCCCATCTACGGTGGCTTGGCCGACGGGGGTTAAGCTTCCCAGGAGACTTGGGAGGGGGGCTGTATTACTCGACATGTACCACCAGAACGACAACACTTTAAGATGGGCAACAAAAATGGTACTTTTCATGTTGGCCGCCAGCGGGAATCGTTTCGTAACACTGGACTGCGACCTCGGTTTTCTACATCTTCGTTGATCCTCCCGATGGTCTTCTTTCCTCCTACATACTAACTGTGCCACTCCTTCTCCTCCCCCCCCCCCCCCCCCCCCCCCCATACACACACGTACGCGCGCATACACAAACTCACACGGTTTTTTTTTTTCTTTTCAAAGATTGCATTCAAACAAATTGATCTGAATATGCCTACATTCGCCTAGAAGCGTTAACGTGAAGTTGAACAAAAAGAACTCCTTTTCTTCGGAGCTCTACGACATGAGCCCAACAGACATCCACTCCTTGACCTTCTTCATCAGTCCAGAAGGTGGACAAGGACGGCTGCTGCGCATGTCGGGTGAAGAATCAGACAACGTGTTCTCCTGTTCTCGCCTCGGGCACGCGACGACACAGGGAGATGATTGTCATGCATCAAGAACGTGCATTTGCCGGGAGGAGAGAAACCTCTAATTATCATGATCAAGCGCCACAAACATGCGTGGTACCATCTGTGTATAATGTTTAACAATTTAGTCGTGGTGGTAAAACAAGTGCAGACTATCAATCTCAGACATTCCATTAAAGACCTGGGAAAGATTCAATACAACAAAGTAGGGCGGAGGAATAAGGGCTTAAGAAAAACGAGAGCAACAAATAAGGGTAATGTAAATATGAAACCCTTCATTAGTTGCATATGAGAATCATCGAAATCGACTCTGAACACAGGGGGCCGGAATAGCTCAGTTGGTACAGCGCCGGACTCGTGATCCTGGGGTTGTGGGTTCGAATTTTGGTACAGGGGGATTTTTCCCTCGGAGTTAACATTGGTTCTGACTCCATTCCCGACACATTCCTTCGAATGAGACTATAAACCGAGGTTCCGTGTGTGAACGCACGCATAACATCTTGCACACACGTAAAATCCCATCACCAACTTTCGGAAGAGAAGGCCAGTTTAGCCGTTGGTATGGATGACACGCTACACATAGCATGCATCTTCCCCGAAGATGGAGTATGCAGGAGTACGCAGAAAGAAAGAAAGAAAGAAAGACTCTGAACACAGAACCATTCATATCGCCCTGCTCCCAGGCCTTTCTTCCACAGGATCGGACTCATCAGGGAGACACAGCTGCTTTTGTTTGTGTTCTCTTGACATCAAATGGAGAAATACGACAGTCTATAATTCTGTGGTATTCTCACCACCAAGGGTTCAAAAACAGAACCCAGCAGCACCTCAAAGCAGCCAACAAAGGGTAGAAAAGTAAAAATGAAAAGAAAGTGTGGTAACGAAATAAGCTGCTGAAAAAAAAAACAAAAACCAACTAGAATCAGAATGTAAACTGTATAAAAAGTAGAGTAAAATCTTTAAGCCTATGTCTGAGGATCCATTTAGGGATGCAAGGGAGGTCAAAAGGTGTTCAACGGTCAGAGTGGTCAGCTCTGCTGCTTGATAACCACGACATTGTCAGCAGGTAAGAATTGTGCAGAAAGGCCTTTACTTGGATCTTCTTAGAGATGCAATCTCCCACTAACTGACCAAAACAGTATGCTGAACAGTTTAGAAATAGGGGAAAATAAGTGCAGGCTACAATTCCTCAGTCATCCCATTAATGACTTGGCAAAGATTCATCAAAGAACGAAAACAACACACACACACACACACACACACACACACACACACACACACACACACACACACACACAAAGGTGGTGGTGGTGGAGGAATGCGGGAATATATATATATATATATATATATATATATATATATATATATATTGTTAAAAAAAAAGAAACGCAACAAATGATATTTTGGAATACGATGCAATATTTACATATTCCCAACATGAATGATGTTGACAAATAGCAGAATTGATTCACCCGTTCCTCTGCCATGTCAGTGTACAAGTTCAGCGCATGCCGTGCGATAAACACGTGCTGGTGGGCTAAAATCTAGCGCTGTAAACTTTCGACTGTCGACGGATTTGCAGACGGGAAATTCACGTGCAAAGCACAGAATACAATACTGACAACACCTCAATAGCAGGGTATAAAAGGGGTTTGGCTTCATTGAAAAATGAAACCAGAAACGAAAGGAAAGAATGCCAGATCTGAATAGCCAACAACGAGAAAATGCGATAGGCCGGTTGCAGGCCGGACAGAGTCAAGTTAAGTGGCTGTTGCCAGACATTTCAATGTGGCCAGAAGCACCATCAGTAGGCTTTGGAACCGGTTTGGAACGACGGGGTCAACAGCAGATCGACCTCGTTCAGGACGGCCAAGGTGCACAACCCGAGCCCAAGATCGCTACATTACGCTCCGCCATGTTCGGGATCGTTTCCTGTGTGCCTCCTCTACAGCCCAGGCCATCCCTGGCCACAGACGTGTAAGCGGGCAAACCGTACGCAATCGTCTACATGCTGTTGGAATGAGGGCTCGAAGACCTGTCCGAGGACCCGTTATGACTCAGCGTCATCGCCAGGCACGACTTCAATGGTGCATGCAACATCTTCCCTGGGCTGTTCATCGTGAATGGAGACAGGTTTCATTCAGCGAGGAATCACATTTCCTGCTGCAACGCCATGACTGGAGGAGGAGGGTCTATCGCAGAACGAATGAACGCTATGCACAGAACTGTGTTGATCAGGCACCTCCCCATGGTGGTGGAGGGGTAATGGTATGGGGAGCCATCAATTTCAGTGGCAGAAGCCCCCTAGTACTGGTCCATGGACGACTTAATGCTCAGCGCTACATTGCAGAAATCCTCCAGCCTCACGTTCTTCAACTCCTGGCTGCTCCTGGTTCCATATTCATGCATGACAATGCTCGGCCACACTCAGCCCGCTTAACACGACATTTCCTGGCTGCCAACAACGTCAGTCTCCTTCCCTGGCCCTCTATGTCACCGGATTTAAACCCAATAGAGCACATTTGGGATGAGTTGGATCGCCGAGTCCGTGCCCGAGTTAATGCCCCTACAAATGAACAAGAGTTGTTCCAGGCTCTTCAGGAGGAGTGGGACAGCATTCCACTGCGCGTCATCCGCAGTCTGCTGCGATTCCTGCCCAGGCGACTTCAAGGTGTGATTGCTGCACAGGGAGGACACACACGCTACTGACGTTCGAAAGGTGTGA
>CM065722.1:61768002-61778002 GCA_033310375.1 Conus canariensis | reverse complement strand
AGAGAGAGAGAGAGAGAGAGAGACAGACAGAAGACAGACAGAGAGACAGAGACAGAGAGACAGAGACAGAGAGAGAAGTGGGATGCGGGTGGATGGTGGGGGTTAGGGGTGGGGGTCAAGGCCGAGAGGGCGTGGGCTGGCACTACCACACCCCCACACACCCACATGCACTCGGTCACCTGTGTTCTCTGTCTCTGTCTCTGTCTCTCTCCTTCTGTCTCTGTCTCTCTGTCTGTCTCACACACACACACACACACACACACACACACACACACACACACACACACACACACACACACACACACACACACAGACAGAGAGAGAGAGAGGAGAGAGAGAGAGAGAGAGAGATTTACCAGAAGGCGTGGTTTACATGCATATACCCAATTTGTCCGTCTCCCCCCCCCCCCCCCCCCCCCCCCACTTCCATCGCTCTCTACCCGACCCCCGTCTCACACACAACACACACACACACACACACACACACACACACACACACACAACAAAAAGAGAGAGAGAGAGAGAGAGAGAGAGGGTGGGGGGAAATAAAAATGGTTTTTAACCTTTTTCTCAAAACACAACGTCGGAGGACACCGCACGAAGAGTATGGTTCGAAATTCTTAAGTAACTTGCCGATATCATCCAACTATAAACAACAGTGTAAATAATCATCATTAGCGAAAGGAAACCTCTTTGACTAACTTCATCAAAAAAGCAAACTAAACAAAAAGAAACGAGAAGAGAGGCAAGATCAGTTTTACGCTATCCACTTGGTAACTTTATGTTCGGTGTTAGTAAAAATATAGGAACCAGATACAGTACAAATAAACAGATTAAAAGACAAAAAAAAAACTTTATAGCGTCCACAACGATGGGATGTCTGTGCGCCTTGTCCTCTCTGTGGCTGATTATCATAATTATGAACGGTAAGTGTGTCAGTCGTTTTGCTGAAAAGAGTTACGTAATCTTACATGTGAACTCGTACTTTTGTCGAAGTCAAAAATGAATATAATCATGCAAAACACTTTCCTTTCCTTTTTTTTTCTTCTTTCTTTCTTTTTTCGTTTTTTTTTTTTTTTCCCTTTCTTTCTTTCTTTTTTTTTTTTGAGTAGCATTTAGTCTCTTTGTAGACGTGCACGCGGCTGTTAGGATATTGAGATTACTTTTTCTTTTTTCTTTTTTAATATTTTTTTCTTTTTGTTGTTGTTGTTGTTGCGATTTTACAGAACATGGACGTTGCTGTTTTTGTGGACGTAGGTATTATATGTTTATCACACTGCATTCATTTAGATAGGAGTGAATTGTCTCTATTGAAGGATTAGTGTGATGAAAAACATGTTCATATATGTTTTGACCCCCCACCCCCACCCCCACCCCCTCTTTTTTCCCCTTCATCCTTCACTTTTGTTTCTTACTTTTATTACATCTATTTTTTTCTTGAGTTACTTCGTCAATACTCATTTAACCCCAAAATACAAGATTTAGTCTCTTGTAATCAGATGCAAGTATTTCAAAAAGCAATTAAAAGATTCAGTCTTTGTAATCTCGGTTAAATGATTACCTTCGTTACTGCATAAAACAAGGGTGCAATGTTTTCGACTTTTCACAAGCAGTTCTTTTATGTGGACTGTTTTCGAAAACTTGGGTGCAGATTAGGGACTAAGACGGTGATGGATATTTTGGAGCAAAAGTCCACTGGCAACACAAAACAAAAATCATAAACCTCGGCACAGTGAATAACTTTTGGGAAGAACCTTACCATGCGATCGTTCCATTATTTGATATCGATGTATACAACTCTGTTTTCACTGTAAAAAAGAAAGAGAGAAAGATATTGTGGAAATACTTTTATTTTTTCAGTTTTTATTCAAACACACTTAGATTACAATGAGAGTTTTTTTTTCTTCTTCTTCCTATTTTTTAAATTTCATTTTAGATATTGTGGAAATACTTTTATTTTTTCAGTTTTTATTCAAACACACTTAGATTACAATGAGAGGTTTCTTCTTCTTCTTCTTCTTCTTCTTCTTCCTTCGTCCTATTTTTTAAAATTTCATTTTAGATATGCCACTGATGATTCACATTGCTGGGCAAAATGTGATATGTTAAATGGAACACAGTTACTTCTCTGCCTCTGCACACCCGGTCTGATCTGTTTTCACACCTTTGACATGACACAGGATCCTGGGGCCGGAATAGCTCAGCCGTTAGTGTGCCGGACTCGTGATCCTGGTGATTTTGGAGTTTAGGGTTCGAATCTCCGCCGGTCCGTTCCAGTTCAAATGTGCCCCCCCCCCCCCCCCCCCCCCCTCGGAGTTGGCATTTTCTCTGACTCCAATTCACCGAAAAAGCCCTTAGAAAGAAACTATAAACCGAGGTTCCTTGTGTGAACGCGAGCATGACAACTTTCGGAAAAGAAGGCAAGTTTGACCCGTTGGTACGGATGACATGTTTAAATACTGCATGCATCATCATGTGAGGAAAAAAAACGAAAAGAATGAGTGAAAAAGTAACGGTCAACTGAATGACACCGGGAATGACTGAATGTAGCGCCGGCAGGCAGCTCCTCAGTCAGCTCTACCCAGGTAGGCAGCCTGTTACGTAGATCAGGAAGCGCTTAGAGCTCGGCTTTCAGACGAGGATAGGCGCTTTATAAATATTTTCAATAACGAACTAACTAACTAAACTGATGAATAAACAAATATATAAACAAACAAACACAGGCGCCGCCGCGGCCGCCGCCATCACCATCACCACCACCACCATCATAACCATTGACAACAATTATAATGCTAATAAAGATACTGATAATGATAATTAATACTCACACCATAATTATGACGCTTGCCCTTTCCAGTTGGCGATGCAACGTCACTATCGGCTACGTCATCGATGATGTGCGACTTTGAGGCGGGACTGTGCGGGTGGCACGCCGCGCCGACCGCAGGGTACACCTTTCATCGTCACAGCGGGCCCACGTTTGACCGTACATCAGGTCCTGACTCTGACCACACGATGCAGGGTAATAGTGATAGTCCGCTAGGAGTGGATCTCTCTCTCTCTCTGTCTCTGTCTGTCTGTCTGTCTGTGTCTGTCTGCCTGCCTGTCTGTCTCTCTGTCTGTCTGTCTGTGTCTGTCTCTCTGCCTGTCTCTCTGTCTGTCTGTGTCTGTCTGTCTCTCTCTGTCTCTCCCTCTCTCTCTGTGTCTTTGTTTCTCTCTCACTCTCTGTCTGCCTGCCTGTCTCTCTGTCTGTCTATGTCTGTCTCTCTGTCTGTCTGTGTCTGTCTGTTTCTCTCTGTCTCTCTCTCTCTCTCTGTCTCTTTCTCTCTCTCACTCTATCTTTGTCTATATATATCTCTCTGTCTCTCTCTCTGCTGTCTCTCTCTGTGCCTCTGTATCTGTTTTCTCTCTCTCTGTTTATCTGTGTGTCTGTCTGGCTTTTTGTCGTCTCTGTCTCTGTCTGTTTGTCCGTCTGTTTCCCTCCCCCTCTCTCTCCCTCCCTCCCTCTCCCTCTCTCCCCTCGCTCTCCTCTCTCTCTCTCTTTCTCTTCCTCCCCCCTCTCCCCCTCCCTTTCTCCCCCTCTCTCTCCCTCCTCTCTCCCCCCTCTCCCCCCTCTCGCTCCCCCCCTCTCTATTTCAACAACCCCCCACTGTCCTGTGTGTAGGCAGCAGCACCCACGGCCACTACCTCTACACCACAGGCTGGGAGGCCTCGGGGCCAGAGGACGGCGCCAGCCTCCTCAGCCCTCCCCTCACCCTCCCCCGCCCTGCCAGCCTGGCCCTCTGGTACCAGATGAACGGCCACGGGGTGGGCGCCCTCTCCCTCTACCTCCACCCGCTGAACGGAGGAGGAGGAGGAGGAGGAGGATCGGCTGGGGGGAAGGGGGCAGGGGGAGGAGGAGCGGAGGCCGTCTTGCTGTGGACCTTGCAGGGGCGCCAGGGGTTGGGCTGGAAGCAGAAGGTCACGGCCTTGACCGCTGGGCGCTGGCAGGTGAGAGAGAGAGAGAGAGAGAGAGGGGGGGGGGAGAGAAAGAGAGAACGGGAGAGGGAGAGAGTGTATGTATGCGTGCGTGCGTGCGTGCCGTGGGTGGGAGCGTGTGCGCGCGCACGTGTGTGTGTGTGTGTGTGTGTGTGTGTGTGTGTGTGTGTGTGTGTGTGTGTGTGTGTGTGAGAAAGACGTAAGAGAGGGGTAGGCAAGAAAAAGGCGGGAGCGCCGACGGGAGAGCAGACAGACAGTAAGAGGAGAGAGTAATCATTTTCGCCTTTCACTGATGAGAGTCCTACTGCGCCTATCAAAGGCATTCTGCACTGTCGCCTGAGGTGACCGGCCCTCTGTCTGTCCCCCCTGTCCACGGGCTGGCTGTCTGGTTGCCGCACTGTGCCGCTGATAGCGCCATACCCTCACTGTGCCGCTGATAACGCCATACCCTCACTGTGCCACTGATAGCGCCATACCCTCACTGTGCCACTGATAGCGCCATACCCTCAACTGTGCCACTGATAACGCACATACCCTCACTGTGCCACTGATAGCGCCATACCCTCACTGTGCCACTGATAGCGCCATACCCTCACTGTGCCACTGATAACGCCATACCCTCACTGTGCCACTGATAGCGCCATACCCTCACTGTGCCGCTGATAGCGCCATACCCTCACTGTGCCGCTGATGACGCCATACCCTCACTGTGCCACTGATAGCGCCATACCCTCACTGTGCCGCTGATGACGCCATACCCTCACTGTGCCACTGATAGCGCCATACCCTTATGTGACTGGCCCTCTGTCTGTCCCCCTGTCCATGGGCTGGCTGTCTGGTTGCCGCACTGTGCCGCTGATAGCGCCATACCCTCACGTGACTGGCCCTCTGTCTGTCCCCCTGTCCACGGGCTGGCTGTCTGGTTGCCGCACTGTGCCGCTGATAGCGCCATACCCTCACTGTGCCGCTGATAGCGCCATACCCTCACTGTGCCGCTGATAGCGCCATACCCTCACTGTGCCGCTGATAGCGCCATACCCTCATGTGTGTAGCACACAGACGGTGGCTTGCACCGGGACAAGGGCTGCGTGCAGGTAGTGGGCCGACCTCGCTGAGGAGCGGACCACAACAAGCTGGCATTGCTGGCTACCTGAGAGGGCGGCCCAGCCCGTTGAACGACTTTCTTAGCAGTGTGGGGTGACTGCTGTGTTGGGAAATAGTTACTGGCTTGCACAACGAGGTGGGAGGGGAGGGGGGTGGCTACAATAAAGGTGAATGGTACGACAGCAAGGCGTGGCATTGTATACCCTCGTGATCGATGTAGGGCATGATAATCAACACACATTTCAGCGCCAAGATCCTGCAAGGTTTCCGGCTCTGCTGTTACCGTGGCCTTTACTACGATGATTCATTTCTTTTCAATGTATCAGATACCCGGAGAGCATGATCATCACCCACACGCATTTTGCGCAGGATCCCGCACATTTTTCACATCTATTGTAATAACGGCCTTAACTCTTGATGACTTTTTTTTTTACACCAGTTACCTGAAATTAAAGATCAGTTTGTGTTGATGGAGACTGTCAGGTTGACTGGTTTCTCTGTGTTTTCAGATCAGTTTGTGTTGATGGAGACTGTCAGGTTGACTGGTTTCTCTGTGTTTTCAGATCAGTTTGTGTTGATGGAGACTGTCAGGTTGACTGGTTTCTCTGTGTTTTCAGATCAGTTTGTGTTGATGGAGACTGTCAGGTTGACTGGTTTCTCTGTGTTTTCAGATCAGTTTGTGTTGATGAAGACTGTCAGGTTGACTGGTTTCTCTGTGTTTTCAGATCAGTTTGTGTTGATGAAGACTGTCAGGTTGACTGGTTTCTCTGTGTTTTCAGATCAGTTTGTGTTGATGAAGGCTGCCAGGTTGACTGGTTTCTCAGTGTTTTCAGATCAGTTTGTGTCGATGGAGACTGTCAGGTTTACTGGTTTCTCTGTGTTTTCAGATCAGTTTGTGTTGATGAAGACTGTCAGGTTGACTGGTTTCTCTGTGTTTTCAGATCAGTTTGTGTTGATGAAGACTGTCAGGTTGACTGGTTTCTCTGTGTTTTCAGATCAGTTTGTGTTGATGAAGACTGTCAGGTTGACTGGTTTCTCTGTGTTTTCAGATCAGTTTGTGTTGATGAAGACTGTCAGGTTTGACTGGTTTCTCTGTGTTTTCAGATCAGTTTGTGTTGATGAAGACTGTCAGGTTGACTGGTTTCTCTGTGTTTTCAGATCAGTTTGTGTTGATGAAGACTGTCAGGTTGACTGGTTTCTCTGTGTTTTCAGATCAGTTTGTGTTGATGAAGACTGTCAGGTTGACTGGTTTCTCTGTGTTTTCAGATCAGTTTGTGTTGATGAAGACTGTCAGGTTGACTGGTTTCTCTGTGTTTTCAGATCAGTTTGTGTTGATGAAGACTGTCAGGTTGACTGGTTTCTCTGTGTTTTCAGATCAGTTTGTGTTGATGAAGACTCAGTTCTGGTTCTTGTTTTAGTCATTGTTTTGACTTGGTTTACTGTTTCTCTGTTTTCAGATCAGTTTGTGTTGATGAAGACTGTCAGGTTGACTGGTTTCTCTGTGTTTTCAGATCAGTTTGTGTTGATGAAAACTGTCAGGTTGACTGGTTTCTCTGTGTTTTCAGATCAGTTTGTGTTGATGAAGACTGTCAGGTTGACTGGTTTCTCTGTGTTTTCAGATCAGTTTGTGTTGATGAAGACTGTGGTACTCCAGGTTTAGACTTAGGTGTTTTTCTCTGTGTTTTCAGATCAGTTTGTGTTGATGAAGACTGTCAGGTTGACTGGTTTCTCTGTGTTTTCAGATCAGTTTGTGTTGATGAAGACTGTCAGGTTTACTGGTTTCTCTGTGTTTTCAGATCAGTTTGTGTTGATGAAGACTGTCAGGTTTGACTGGTTTCTCTGTGTTTTCAGATCAGTTTGTGTTCGATGAGACTGTCAGGTTTACTGGTTTCTCTGTGTTTTCAGATCAGTTTGTGTTGATGAAGACTGTCAGGTTACTGGTTTCTCTGTGTTTTCAGATCAGTTTGTGTTGATGAAGACTGTCAGGTTACTGGTTTCTCTGTGTTTTCAGATCAGTTTGTGTTGATGAAGACTGTCAGGTTTACTGGTTTCTCTGTGTTTTCCAGATCAGTTTGTGTTGATGAAGACTGTCAGGTACTGGTTTCTCTGTGTTTTCAGATCAGTTTGTGTGATGAAGACTGTCAGGTTGACTGGTTTCTCTGTGTTTTCAGATCAGTTTGTGTTGATGAAGACTGTCAGGTTTACTGGTTTCTCTGTGTTTTCAGATCAGTTTGTGTTGATGAAGACTGTCAGGTTTACTGGTTTCTCTGTGTTTTCAGATCAGTTTGTGTTGATGAGACTGTCAGGATGACTGGTTTCTCTGTGTTTTCAGATCAGTTTGTGTTGATGAAGACTGTCAGGTTGACTGGTTTCTCTGTGTTTTCAGATCAGTTTGTGTTGATGAAGACTGTCAGGTTGACTGGTTTCTCTGTGTTTTCAGATCAGTTTGTGTTGATGAAGACTGTCAGGTTTACTGGTTTCTCTGTGTTTTCAGATCAGTTTGTGTTGATGGAGACTGTCAGGATGACTGGTTTCTCTGTGTTTTCAGATCAGTTTGTGTCGATGGAGACTGTCAGGATGACTGGTTTCTCTGTGTTTTCAGATCAGTTTGTGTCGATGGAGACTGTCAGGTTTACTGGTTTCTCTGTGTTTTCAGATCAGTTTGTGTTGATGAAGGCTGTCAGGTTGACTGGTTTCTCAGTGTTTTCAGATCAGTTTGTGTCGATGGAGACTGTCAGGTTTACTGGTTTCTCTGTGTTTTCAGATCAGTTTGTGTTGATGAAGACTGTCAGGTTTACTGGTTTCTCTGTGTTTTCAGATCAGTTTGTGTTGATGAAGACTGTCAGGTTTACTGGTTTCTCTGTGTTTTCAGATCAGTTTGTGTTGATGAAGACTGTCAGGTTTACCGGTTTCTCTGTGCTTTCAGCTGGAGATCAGGACCAGCGCCAAACATGCCTACGGGTCAGACATCGCCGTGGACGACATCAGCCTCTGGGAGAACGAGGAGGTCAACACCACCACGGCCTCCAACACCAGCACGTGGGCATCGCGCACCTCCGGCGCCCCCACGACGCCGCAGACAACCAGCACGACACCGCCATCCCAAACACCGACCAACTTCATCATCAACGTCACGCCAACTTCTGGGGCCCTGCCTGGAGGAACCACGGGAAAGAAGACCGAAGTCGGTGCGAACGTTGTCACCGCGGCCGCTTCAGGACCTTCAGGTGCTTTTGCTGTACCTGTGAAGAACCCGGAGAGCTCTGGGGGTGTGAGTGCCGCGGCGAGGAATGCCATCGTCGGCACGTGCCTGGCTCTGGTAGGGGTAGCCGTGGTGGCGGCAGTCACCTACGTCTACGCACGTGTCCGTCACAACAAAGTGCGCGACGTCAATCAGCAGCCCCAAGAGCAGTACGACTCTTCTGACTCTTCGACAGCTCCTCAAACGATTCACGTGGAACTGTGAGGAGACTCATAGAAGACACAGACAGAACAAGGCTCGAGAGGGGACTTGGTCAATGTTTGAAGGCAATGGCGCAGGCTTAGGTGAAAATCAGTGGTTACCTGTCCCAGATGAGACCGATTTAGAGGTTACCCTTTGATGTCAATCTGAAAACAGTCAACCGGCACATCCGAAAAACGATGGCACCGATGTGGCAAGAGAGGGCGTGGTGGGGTGGGATGGGGGTGGGGGGTGGGGGTGGGGGTGGAGGTGGGTGATGGGATGGGGAACATGGGGGGGGGGGGGGTGTGGTAGGATGGGGGAAGGAAGGCAGAAATATTCAGGATAAAAACATAGCTCTGATCTCAATCTGATCAGCCTGCAAAAAAATCTTCAAACTTAAGCAGTCGATGCCAGTCTGCCTGATCTGAACGATTCAAATGCTATTTAGGATGTAAAGCCGTCCGCAGTCGTCTGTTTAGGGTATAAGGTGGTCCGCGATCGTTTAACAATACTGTTTAAGCTTGCAGTCCAACCTTCACTGAATATACATCATTGGTGTTTCGAACGAAGCTGCAGCAGCAAATATATTACATTTTTCCAAGTGGGAAGGGGGTGGGGATTTTTAACTGTTTACCGCAACAATTTCAAATCTTTTCTATAAAAAAAAAAAGAAAAAAAAAAGAAAAAAGGCACCTCTACTGTCAGCTTGGCGTAGTTATTTCACGGGTTGGTAGTTTGTGTATCGACAAGTTTACGCAAAAAAGGACGGAACCAATATAAACAAAAGGGAAGGTGATTTATGGACGAACCTAAAGTTTGTTATGGATCCAGATCAAGGGGCGGATCCCGAATTCATTGACCATCATCCATCAACAATTCCCCGAAGATGGAGTATGGCTGCCTTAATGGCGCGATGAAAAACGGTCATACACACAAAACTCCACTGCCTGTCTATATAGGCAGTGTCCGCAGGAGTATCAGCCTGCGTACGCAGAAAGAAAGAAAGAAATACATCAACAAGATACGCAAACACCACCGAACTGATGTTAACGCAGTTTGATGGAGCGTGAAGTCCGAGGCCGAAGCCAATAAATCATGTACAGATCGGTGATGCGGATCCCAATCAAAAAGTAGATCCAGGATCTGTTCGTTCTTGGTAGAGTTCTGCGTTCTCCCGTGTCTATGACCTTCTACTTTGACATCGCGTGAAGACATTGGATCTGTGTGAAGGCATTTGGTGGTATGCAAGCCGATAAGAGCCTCTTTTCCCCACACGAAGAGCTTCGAATGTTCCATTTAAAAACAAAGAAGTCAGCAAGATTGACACCCCCCTAAAATGTGTATGGCATCTCCTACAAAAGACCATATTCCCAACTCTGGAGGTCCAGACCAGAGTAAGGCACGCCACTGGACCATACGAAGACCTGTTGTCCACAGTGAAAAGAAGGAAAATGAAATGGTATGGCCATGTAT
>CM065722.1:61750502-61755502 GCA_033310375.1 Conus canariensis | reverse complement strand
TGGTTCTAAGTGCCATTTGTTGTCAGTTTTTCGAACTATTTTATATTCATACTGACCTGTATTATTTGCTTCTAGATTGCGTAGTTGTTCTAGTTTAGGAAACCTTTTGTTGTCGTCAACCTCTTTGCGCTTATAATAACCATCTTTAGTGTACTCAAAACCATATAAAGTGCCTATCTCACCGTTTTGTTCAAAGTCCTCAACGTCTGCAAGGTCTTTTAATTCTAAAGTTACACACCTCTCAGGCGCTAATGTAACCCCCGAATCGTCTGGTCCACGTGACATTTTTTAAAACAACGTATTATTTTATTTCCAAAACAATGTGCAGGTTATCACATTTCACGACTTTCCCTGTTTTATCTGTGATCTTTATATTAAATGATCTGACCCTCCCACAAGCTAATTTTTTAAACTGTAAATTAGGGAATTGTATAATTTCATAATCGCAATATGCAGCTTTCCCTGATGGAAGAGCTCTTAAAACAGTTGAGGGCCTTCCATCATATAAGTTTTCATCAGTGCTCAGCTCGTCCAAATGAACATAGAGTAATGAATGTAATGCAAGATCGAGCGGATATTCTCCCTCATAAGTAGTTTTGTCTGGTGTAACTATAAATCTATGAAAGGCATGAAAGCCATGATTGCCAGTTGCAAAGCCTAACATTTTAGCTAGCTCTACATCAAAAAGGTAACCTCCTACTTCTTTTTCAGGTTTGAATGTCAACATTATTTTCAAATTTGCATTGTTAAGTTTGAGAGTAATGTCGAAGTTACTCATTGCTTCTTTTAGCGAGCAAAACCCGTAATAACCATCAGGTATGGTTAACTGGCTAATTATGTCTCCACCAAGGTCAAGTTTTTGAATTACATTATTCTTCTTGGATTGACTTATATTAAACCATACGACTTTGTAAAAAATTTCATGGAGTGCAACCCTTCGGGTTCCGCATTTATTATCAATAGCATACTCTAAAAACGAAGGACTGCCTTGAGTTGTTATTGTTACAAACATTTTTAAAACAAATTTAAAAATGAGTGCATTCAAATATACTAATGCAAAATATTCTGTTGGGCCGCACTACAGTCCTAAAGATATAACAACTGATACTCTCGACATTTCTGTGACTCAGACTGACGCCTTTCAAGTAAAGGTTAGTACTCCATTAAACAGATATCTTAACCCCCCTATTAAAAAAGACTACATCCCGAAAGTGTGGTTCAGTCATCCGATGCAGTTTTATCAGAACCAGTTAAACTTTGCTGTGTTTTGTGCATCAACTGGGTGTGGAGTGTCGTATGCTGATCATTTAAATCATCCTGATCCTTTGGTGAGGTCAGTGTATAGATTTCATTTCTATTACACCTTCAGACGTATTTTATCTGAACTGCAAGCGCCATTACCAAATGACAAAACGTTTAATCCATTCAGCAACAGAATAGATTACAAGGCTTTTGAAAGGATCTGTAACGAATTTGATATTGACCCAAAGACAGACTTTAGACAAAAGTTGGATCTTAATCATGGTTTAGGCACTCTTTATTATTGGGGAGTGCACAGAAAGTATAACTATGATTGGAATCCTCCTTACACATCTTTCTCTTCAGGCACAACTGTTCACCTCGGGTCCATAGAGCAAGAGCATAAAACAGCATGGACAACATTTATTTTGGATACTTCTAAGGGCCTAACTAGAGCGGGAATAGAACGAATAAACGACTCCATTCGTACTTATGTTTGGTGTTTGCTAGGTTCGCAAGCACAAACGAGATCAAACATAATTGATCCTTCTACTGGCTTTGACGCCCAAAAACAGTATTTAGCAAATTTAGAGGATTCTATTAATTCTGCAATTGATTTGCCTTCAAGTATTAAAAGGTACCAAAATGTTTTGCAATACGCAAGATCGAAAGTAGACTTTGCTGTTGGCACTGGTTTATACATGCTGCCTTCTGACCTCAGACTTCAGATAGGAACAATAATAAACTATAATAATGAAATCCTTGTGGCTGGTAAAGAAGAGAAGGTCGGAAAAAACGACATAAATTCTAAGCCAGCAATAGCAATAAAAAAAGAAGCCCCACCAATCCCCGAGCCCCCCAAACCCCCCCATTCAATCCTTGTGGTCCCAAGAAATAATGACCATGAATATGAAAAGACGGCACTTGTTATTGGATTAACTGCCCTAGGATTACTTGGTCTTTATCTTACTAAAGAGTAACCCAACTATTAAGACAACTAATGCCCATAAGTGCTCGGCCATAAAGCCAACTACTTTACTTGCAGTAGACAAAAGCCAGCTAACGATCCCCCCTATTATACCAGGCAAAGAGTCTATTGCCTTACTGGCTAATTTTTTTAATAAACTTGCAAGATGATCAAGTTGTTTTTTTACCCATGATTTATCTGATGGTGGTCCTGGTGGCACTGCTCCCCCACCGCCTGTAATAGCCAACACCAGTGTACTTATTGCAAATCCTAAGGCTGTTATAACGCTCGCTAATGTGACACCTTGCTCTCTAAACAGTGTTCTTATTCGTTCTGCTAGCGTCGTGTCTTCATATAAAATTCTTTGGATAGTTTCTCTTATTCTGCTCACTTGAGTTCGTAATTGTTCTCGGTTAGTAGACAACACTTCTAGTCTTGCTGATCTCTCTTGTTCAAGATCTTTTAGTCTTTGTGTTATTCTTTCTTTAACACCAGGTCCTAAGTTGTGGTCATCAGCCTCAACTAGTTTTTCTTTTTCTCTTTTTATATGCTCATCTAGTTCACCCAGTTTTGCTAAATTGTTTGTTAATTCGCCTCTGATGCTTTTCAAAGCATGATCAAGGGCCGTTATTTCTCTCATAGGTAGCGGCGGATCGTGCATAGTTTTTAATACTGTTTCTTCTGAAAAACTGGTTTCTATTATTTCGTCTGCTGTTGGGCTTAAATCTTTAAGGGGTATGTTTTGTATTTGGTTATCTGTTGGGAGTTCTTGTAGTGTGTTTTGAAATTTAGCAACTGCCTCACTGTCTAATCTTCGCGGTTTAGCAATGCCAAGGCGATTTTGATCGCTCACACTGAGCCTTTGTCTAATTGTAGTCTTTGCTAAAAACTTTGATGGGTCTGGTTTAGTTGTAAGCTGAACAAGTTGTCCTTGCTCGTTTTTCACAAACAAATGGTCATCTTTTGTTTCAAAATCATTAGGGTCTATAAATTCGGGAGGTTCTTGGCCTAAACTTTGATAAAATGATTTGACCTTACTTTCTGTTAATTCACGCCGCAATGATTGTAATGGATGTGTCAAAGGCGTCATTTCACTCATGTCGTCTCCAGGATCAAAAACATCATAATCTTCTTCTGCCATGTTTTTAAATAATTAACTTTTTATTTTGTTTTATAAAAAAATGTCACAAGCATATGGCTCGATTCTTGACCCGCATAGAAGACTGAAAGAGCCCTTTGGCGTGAAGGGAAATAAACAGAATATTATTGTTCCAAATAATCCATCTACTATTGATTCAGATCAGATTCTTACTGTCAAATTTCCAGACCTAGGAGCAGATGAAGTGATTGTGCCGGGATCTGCACAGCTTACTTTTAAAATAGAACTTGATTCAGCAACAGACGTAAACAGGACAGTTGTACAGAATCTGGGACGGGCAATCGTTAAGAAAATTTCTATAAAACTTGAGGGGCAAGAAATATTTTCTTTACACAATGCAGACATATTTCTAATCTATTCTGATCTATGGCTAACCGATAATGAAAGGGCCGATCTTGCGTTTCAAGGAATCGAAAATAACGAAGCACTAAAACACAGAATAGACGCCGAAGATGCTAAAGACGGTAACAAGTATGAAGCTGTAAGTTATGCGTTTGGAAATCGCTTTTCTATACCCTTGGATTTTGAGTTGTTAAAAGCGCATGCGCCATACTTTCAAGGAGCATTAAAAGACAGATTGTCATATGAACTAACTTTTAATGAATACAAACGTGTCATTAGATCGACAGACACTGATTCCAAGTACAGCATTTTCGACATCTCGTTAGAGTTTGACATTGTTAGCAACCCTAACTTAGCAAGGCTGATTGAGCAACAATATCAGTCAAAATTAGCAATATATTACGAAAGAGTGATTCATCATACTAAATATCCTAAAAGCAGGGCAGACACAATATGGAACTTTAGTTTTAGCGCCGCAGCAAGATCCCTTAAAGGTATTTTATTGCTGTGTGAAGATGAAGAACCATTCAAAAGACAAAGTGAAAAGTTTATCAATCCTAAAATAACGAAAGTACAATGTTCAATTGAGGGTAGTCCTAACCAAGTCTACGGTAGCGGGCTTAAACCTTATCATCATTTTGATGAAATAAGAAAATTGTTTGGAGGCGGGAGGTGTAGAAATCCAACAGTAGACCTTGTGTCTAAAGATCTACACCTTCACAGTGTTAGACTTGATGAATATTTAACAACGAAATACGGTTTATGGATTGACCTAAGGTCAACAGAAGATAATCAGTTGCATGGGAGTGGGAGAACAGTTAAAGACGTAATAAACATTCAAATTGATAAAGAAAAAGAGAGTGATAAACCACTTAATGTACATTTGTTTTTAATATATGATGCGCAGCTGAATATTCAAGATAACAGATTGAAAGATATCCAATACTAAATTATTTTTATTTTAAAAAAGCATGTCTGTTACGACTTATCCAAAAGTGCCCAAAGAAGAGAACTCTGTTGCTGTAGACATAAAAACTTTCAGATTAACAAACATAACACAAATGCAAACCCAACTAGAGCAGGACCTTTCAAAATACAGTAAAACCAAACGAAGGTATTCTGCTGTCTTTAATGCTGTTACATATGTTAATACTGGAGCATCGATCACTAGTGCTTTAACAGCAGGAACAAGTGTAGGTCTCTTAGCAACAGGCGTAGGTGCACCGGTAGCTATACCTCTAGGTGGTTTGTCTTTAACTCTTGGCCTGTGTTCATTGGCTGTAAGTGCTGTCA
>CM065722.1:61732779-61745279 GCA_033310375.1 Conus canariensis | reverse complement strand
TGCACGCACGCACGCACACACACAAACACTTTCATCAAGGTCCTGACAGTATAAACGTGACTGTACTGGAAGGAGTTTGACCCAGTGTACGTGCGCGACAGGGTTTTACTCTTCACTTCACTTCATACAGCACATCACCGTCAGTCAGGCCCGAGGGATACAGAGTAGTCTGGAAAATATATTGCGACCTCAGGAACACACTCGTGAAGTGGATGCCAGACAACTGTTTGGTTTCAGTCTGACATTGGAACTCACAGTACACCCAATGGCCCTAGGTTAGTGGCGACCACAACCAAACAAAAATAAAGACAAGCTCCAATGGAAGGTCGGTACGGTGGACGTGACAGCACTCGCGGAGTGGGCTGCTATTCATGCTTGCTTCTCTACTAAATGATTATTGTTTTTACTTTTGGTGTTTAATGTGTACCATCCATGCTTGAATAAGAGCGTCTGAGAACCGGGAGGAGTAGGGGAAGCTGGTTTCAAAATCTTCTGTGGCACCTCAACGGTCTTCAAGACTCTGGGATAGGTGATAGGTGATAGGTGGAAGGTACTTTCTTGGTAGGTAATAGTGAATCATAGTTTATTGATCAGTGTTTTCCGGCATATATGAAGTCGGACCAGATACCTGTCCATGAACGCCACAAGAGTGACTCCTCACACGGTTTCCTCAGTGGCTGACGCCATGACTGCCTGATACACATAGCTCCCCACACGCTGGGACTGCGAGCCTGAGTGTGGCTTGGTTGGGAACGTGAGACTGATTAACGATGAAATGTCACCACAGGGACAAATCTTGTCGACATACAGCTTGTTCTCTGGGCCATGATTTCATGACACTTTTTTTGGTGAGTTTCATAGTGTTGCTTTATCTTGTATATGTATTGGATTAACAGTAACGTGGTCAAATCGGATTTACGTGTGTGCAATCTAGTTGCTCTTGACAAATGTTCTGTTGCATTCGGCATGGAGATCACCGCCGAAAAGACAAAACTTGTGACTTTCAACACCAACGGCATCAGCACCAGCATCGCTATCAAGGGAGAAAAACTTGAGACAGTTCAGAATTTCAGGTACCTCGGGGCAATTGTTTTAGGTGAATGATCAAAACCTGAAGTGCTCTCCACAGTTGCACAAACGACAGCAGTGCTAGCCAGACTAAAGTCCACCCGGAATGACAGAAACGTCACAATCAGTTGCAAGATCAGACTGATGCATTCCCTTGCCATTGTCGTATTTCTCTGTGCCTGTGAGACGTGGACTCTGACAGCTGAACTTGAAAGAAGGGTTCAGGCATTAGAGATGAGATGCTTCCGTAAGATTCTTGGCATCTCATACAAAGGCCACATTACCGACTTGGAGGTCCAGACCAGAGTAAGGCAAGCCATTGGACCATACAAAGACCTGTTGTCCACAGCGAAAAGGAGGAAAATGAGATGGTATGGTCATGTATCAAGATGAACAGGACTTGCCAAAACCATTCTACAAGGAACAGTGCGAGGAGGCAGAAGGAAAGGGAAACAGAGAAAGAGATGGGAGGACAACATCAGTGCATGGACTGGCCTCACACTCACCAACTGTCTAAGAGCGTCTGAGAACCGGGAGGAGTGGAGGAAGCTGGTCGCGAAACTTCTGTGGTGTCCCCAGTGGTCTTCAAGACTCCGGGATAGGTGATAGGTGATAGGTGACAGGTGAATTTGGTTGCTGTCCATGGGGTGATATTATTGGCGTGACCCTTCATTACCTACACCATTCTACACTGTGTTATGTGGGGACTGTATGGGCTTTTTCTCCGAAGTATTTCATCTCAGAATAACGCTCACAAAACTTCCATGACAGGGAAAACAGGCGAACACACACACTGTGACTGTCACTGATCAAGGCAATCCAGAGATACGCTCATCTGGATCTGCTCGCCACGTGGTCACGTGTTGGTGCCATTTTCTGTGGGGCTCTCGTCTGCGCTGGGACTTGTCTGTATTGGTTCAGATCATTGATTTCCTTGAAACGGACTACTGACGTGTGAAAAACTAAAAACGACTGAAAAATGAAACCTGAAAAAACATTTGACTTTGTGTACTGCATGTTTTTCATTGATTTTATGACACATTCTGGATTTTAAACTGTTTGTACAATTTCTTTTTTGTTTTGTTTGTTTGTTTGTTTGTCTGTTTGTTTCTTTTTTTTAACTGGTTTACCATTGATGGTCACTTTTGTTCGTGTACTCCTAAAACTGGAAGTTTAATTCCTCAGAAAAATTGTCTCAGACAATTTTTTCATTGAGCCTTTAAGATAACCATGCACGCCATGCATAGTGTGCGTGGTGGGGTGGGGGTGGGGTGGGGGGGGGGCTCTTCTTGCTGAAACATTGGGTGAAAGGTCACCAGTCAATGCATCAATGTAGTGTGCAGCAGGTACTGGGATGAGCACATGCTGCAGGAGTCTTGATCCGTGAAACAGTGTTCATCTCCCACTCATCATATCCATTTTCCCTTCTTCCCTCCAGGAATCTCATGCAAGACACTGGTAAACTTTACAAACACGTGAGGTCTCCAATAGCAGAGATTTATTTTGCGGTGAAATTTTCATCTGTATTACTCGAAACTATAAAACAAACAGTTGAAGGGATTTCACTTTTTTTTCTTTCAATTCCAGACGATCTGTCTCAGCTGGTCGTTCGGGGTCCTGGTCTGTGGATAGTAACGGTAACACAGAGTACCATCAGGGCTCCTATGAGGACAACGAGGACGTCTCTGGAACGCCTGCTATCGTAAGTTTTGCCTGTTCTTAGGCCTACGTCCCACTCCATGATCTTGTGCTCGCTTTGTAGAAATCAAAATATCTGGAATGGACATGAGCTGTTTGTTTCTCTTGCCTCGCCTTGCTGTTGAGAAGTGAAAGATGGTCAGGTGATGCTATGGGAAAAGAGGAGAGAACAACGTTTGATTAGTCTGAAGGTACAGGCTTAGGGAAGCCGAAAAATCCGTGACACAACGAATTCTGTCTTTGTGCGTACCTCTGCCTCCTATGCATACTTAAGTTGCTATTGATTGTGTAACTGAAGTGTGAAGAAGTCGGCGAAGGAAACTCATTTGAATGTATGGGACAGTCGGACATGGGGCTTAGCCGTCTTATAGGAGTGCTGTCCATTTTGCAGTGTTGGAAGTATTGCCAAGTGCCAATTTACAATTTTCTTCAATCTGTCTAAATGCAGTCATCACAATCAGCAACTTTCTAGGATGGCTGCCTGCAATATCTTGATGAATAACAAATTTTCACAATATGGAATATGTCGTCATTGAGAAACCCTTTTCAATTCATAATGTAATGTGAAATCGGAGTGCAAAAAATGACCCCCACTAGTTTAGCTTAATATGTTTGGAGAGGCTGTTTAATGACAACTGTTGGACTTAACGCGATTTACTGTACAATAATAGTATCAGCACGCTGCTCGTCAGTTGACGATTTATCCTGCAATTTTAACACTAGTTAATCATTTATTAAAATTGGAAGAAAATATAAAAAGATAAGGAAAGAGTTCTGTCTACACACACACACACACACACACACACACACACACACACACACACACACACACACGCACGCACCCACGCACGCACACACACATGCGCACACATACACACACACACGCACGCACGCACGCACGCACGCACGCACGCACGCACACACACACACACACACACAAGTTGTTGGACATCTAACTTGGAAAAGAAAGGAGAAAAAGCAGGGGATGGAGGAGCTGGATAGTATGCAGGAGGAAAAGCATAGTTTGAGGAAAAGATAAAGAAACTAAGACTTAAGTCTGGAGCGATGGCCAGTGCCAGTTTCATAATGAAATTGTTTCGCACAACACTTACCAAAAGATTAATTCAAATTACGATGCTGCAAGTCTACCAGCACCAAGTAACCAGAACTACAGCCAGGGGGGTCATGCTTTGTGCCTCTAATGACTTTCTTGACCATGTTCAGGAAACCGATGAGAATACAGTACGTCAGAACAATAGCAACAACAATAGCAACAACAATAGCAACACAAAATCAGAAGGAATGGACATTTCCTGTATGCTTCTTCGACCACTGATATGGTTGGGGTGAGATTTGCATTCGTGGACCGCGTAAAAACAGAAATTTGAATTACGAGAATTTTTTTTTTCAAATAGAAAATAATGTGACAACCATGCAAAAGATGCTTTTTTTTTTGCAATTGAAAAATAAGAATTTAAAATACCATAGCACACTCTCTTTATTCAGTGTACTCACCGTGATAAATAGCAAGTATCTGGTAGGATTCCTGAGCCATAGATGATTTATTTTTAGTTGGTGAAATCTCAGTTTCAACCAGATCAGCCAAATACAACAAATTTTTCCTCCTCCTTAACACCCTCTCCCAATACGCTAACCAACCACAAGGTGATGATGTTGCTGCTGGGTATTGCCATCTGGGATGAGGGAACTGAACAGAATCATCCTGCATTGAAGATCATCATCATCATCATCATCATCATCATCATCATCATCAGTATTATTATTATTATCATTATTACTATAATTATTATCATTACTATTGTTGTTACTATTATCATCATTACTATTGTTATTATTGTTATTAGTATTACCATTATTATTACTACTATTATTATCATTATCATTTTTATCATCACTATTATTATCATCTGGGAGGAGGACACTGAACTGAATCATTCATTATTGACCAATATTATCGTTATTATCATTGGTCACTCTTGTTGTTGTTGCTGTTGTTATTTTGTTGGTGGTGCTAGTGTTGGTTTTTATTACTGCACTATGATTACGTTATATTCATCCACAAATGAGGTAAGTTAACTTGGTTCCAGGTCTTTCCTTCAAAGAGACAACTGACAGTTTTATTGGCAATAGCCTAACTGGCCTTTATGCCAAGGGGGGGGGGGGGGGGGGGGGGGATTAACAGTGTTCTTGCAAAGGGCACACAAAAAATATAACACACACATACAAACATACGAAAGAAAGAAAGGGGTCAAAAAGGAAATGGCACCACAGCATTCTATCTGCAGTCACAATAATCTAACTTAATGCATTACAGACGAGACATACGTCAGAACCAAATCAAAGTAAAAGGTCATCTAGGACCATCCGACGGTAATCACGAAATCGTCAAATATATTGAAACAATAACACTGATACTTGCTCACAGGTTCTTATTCGTAATATAGAAGCTGATTCAAGAGGAAAGAATTTTCTTCCTTCGTTCATATGCTTCAGCGATAAACTTTGCAAGCGATTTGACAGTATCTCCATCTGCTGATGACAATATTCGAACTAAGTTATGTCTTTTCATATCATACTGCTGAAAGACGATTGATATCAAACGTAGAACTTTATATTACCTACAGTCAAACAGGAAATGGCCTTCGTCGTCTACACCGTTTGAACATAAAGGACACATGACGGAAATATTTGCATCAAACCATCTTCTGTTTGTGCAAAATCCTAGAGTTCTAGTTCTAAACCTTGCCCGATTATCCCGGTGCCATTTATCTGTTACTTCGTTGAGGTATTTCTCCGGTTGGAATATGTCTTTAAAAGAGCTGTACCAAGCATATTTCTCTGTCTCTGTTATATGAGCATGCCAATTCTGTTGAAAACAATCAATAAGCCGTTGTCGGAATTCCGACAGAAACACTTTTTTATTACCTATCATCTGGGTAACCCAAACTATTCCAAATCCTTTTTTTTTTTATCAGAATACTCTTTATGTCAGACACCCAGTTGCAATATCCAGTTTCATCTTGTCTGAAGAGCATTTCATATGCCTGTCTACATGCACGTTTTTCAGAAAGTCGAATTAGTTTTAAGTAGTCCCTAATACATTTAACATAGCTTATAATGAACAAAGGGAACCTGCCTGATTCTCCATAGCACATTTTATTCGAAGAGTGAAGAGGTACATTTAGAAATCTCTTGATTGCAAAAGTGTGTACATTTTCCATTTGTTTGTTTTCACAGAGTCCCCAGACTTCAGCAGCACATGTAAAAATGGGTGCTATTTGAGTATCAAATAGTTTCCAAAATATCGGAGGATCGATAGAGTTTAATCTTTTTATAGTACGAAGAATTTCGATTACTCCCTTTCTGGCCTTTCTCGGAACTTCTGACCAGCTTGTCATTAAGCTTAGTTTTGTGGTAAAAATAATACCTAGATATTTGTATTTGTTTGTTACCTTCACCTGTTCATTCCCATACCACCAGATTTCGTTTGCTGCAAGGTATCCCCCTTTACGGAAAACCACGATGTTGGTTTTGTCCAAAATTTATTGTTAAGTTTAGTTTGTCTGCTTCAATTTTTAATACATTAGGTTGATTTTGTAATCTAGTCGAAGTATCTGATAATAAAATAATGTCATTAGCAAACAGTAACATAAACACTTCCACGGCTCCTGGAGCTAACTGTATGCCATGCCTTCCTAGTTTGGACAACTCTACAGCAAGTTCATTGATTAAAAAAAAATGAAAAGAGTAGTGGGCTTAGCACACAGCCTTGCTTAACTCCTTTTGGACAATCGAAATACTGGGAAGATAGGCATTTATCGCGTACACAAGCCAAAACAGTGCTATAGATTCCTCTCAGTGCTTGATATAACTTCCCATCAATGCCTGCTTTCCTCAAGATATCCCATAGTATATTTCTGTTGATGGAGTCGAAGACCTTCCTAAAATCGACGAAGGCAACATACAATTTTGAGTTTCTAGAAAGATACTTTTGAACTATGGCCTTCAGAGAGAGAGAGAGAGAGAGAGAGAGAGAGAGAGAGAGAGAGAGAGAGAGAGAGTGAGTTGTCTTAACTTTAAAGATGTTAATTCCTTCCGCTGTGTGTGTGTGTGTGTGTGTGTGTGTGTGTGTGTGTGTGTGTGTGTGTGTGTGTGTGCGCGCGTGTGCGTGTGTGTGTGTGTGTGTGTGTGTGTGTGTGTGTGTGTGTGTGTGTGTGTCTTTAGAGGGAACGGTTTGTATGTATATTTGTGTATCTAAGCGTTTGTGTGCACGGTTAAATGCTATAGAAAATGTTGTTTTGCGAAAATATTCGTTTGCAGTGTGCGTGCGTGCGTGCGTGCGTGCGTGTGCGTGCGTACATGCGTGCGTGCGTGCGTGCGTGCGTGCGTGCGCAGACAGACAGACAAGCGAATACTAGTGGAGATTTTTTCCTATGTAAGTTGAATTAATTAATTTGTACTTAAAGGCATACCTCCCCCCCAAAAAAAAAAAAGAAAAAAAAGAAAAAGAAAAAAAAAAGAAAAAAAAGGAAAAAGAAAAATGACGGGTGGGAGATAGGGATAGAAAGGGAAAGGGGGAAGAACAAACCGAATCTTATTTCTTTTCACTTGCGTTTGCCACTTTAATGTATACTTCGATTGTCTCAAAGGAAGGCGGTTAAGGGTAATAACAGCAGGCAAATGAACTTATGTACAAATGACGAAGTCTGCTGGTGTGAATAGAATTCCGTGTTCCAACAGGTACCCAGCATGCGGACCATAGGAAAAGCCAAGCGCGTGGTCTCGGGTGAAGACTTTGTTCTGGCCATCAACGAGAAAAATGAAGTGTGGAAGCGCGGGGACATCTCTGCTGCGGATCCCGATGGCGGCTTCTGGACTAAGGTGTCTGAGGACATCATTGACGTGGATGTCGATTGCTGTTTTGCTTGGGGAGTCAGATCCAATGGCACTTTGGTGCGGGCTACACTGTGAGGAGAAGAATCAGGTGGAAACGGTAGAAGGATGAAGAAGATGCTGGAAGAAAAAATATCCCGTTTCATTTCATGAGCCAGTTCCTTAGCAACAGCTGCACATGTCACTATTTCCAGTGTCTTTCGCCCTTTTCGGTAGCGCTAGATAACCAAGTCCCTGTGACTTTTTTCTGCTTCTTTTTCAGTTGCCAAGAAACCAATACACCATTTTGTTGTAGTTCAATTCTTGTACATAAAAAGTGGCTCACCGAGTGGGTTACATTGAGCTTACTAGCAGTGTTTAAAATTTACGGCAGAAATCACACTGTACCATTTTCCTGAAAGGAACAGAATGTCCGACCCTCCCCCCCCCCCCCCCCCCTTTGTGCCTCCTTCTCCCTTTTCCACGCCTTCCTCCACCACACACCTCCTTCTTCTTCCGTATCCCCCTTCAGAAATTCAATGAAGACATTAAAACGTCGCTGGAATTTCACCAATGGAGAGCTATTTAAGACGACTGACATGCGTCTTAACCTCATGCCTATTTTCTGACAGCTTTTTGAAGGGATGCTTGAAGTTGTTTGAAGAAGGCTTTGTCGTAGACTTTCTATATATGTCCATTCAGAGCACTCTCAAGCTCTCCCTGAAGCTATTTTTAGAAGGTTTATCACGGTACCCAATCAAAGCGCAGGTGTGAGAAGAGAATGCTCAAGATGTCTTCTTCATCTCCAGTGCTGTCGATGGATTCTGAAGATTGGAAGATGTGATCAAAAAGTTCCTGCTATCCCTTTCATTCCACCAGGAGATGTAGGAACGTGGGACTTCAACCCGGTCTTATGCTAACATGAGATCAGATCGTTTCGGAGCTAACTGTCTGAAGGCAGCACACAACAAAAGAAAAGGAAAAAAAGAAGCAGAGAAAAAAATGAAAGAAGAAAGAAATAAGGAAACAGGTAGCGAAAAAAAAAAAAGTAAAAATAAAACGATGAAACACTAAAACAAACGACGACGACGACAACGACGACGACCACCACCACCACCACCACCACCACAACGACGACGACGACGACAACACACAACAACACAACAACAACAACAACAACAACAACAACAACAACAACAGATAGACAGACAGACACAAAGACACATCCACTCGGATAATTTATCAATAGTCTGTAAATTTTGTGATGTGAAAATACAACATATTTCAAACGTTGGAAGGGATTATTAAAACAGCATGAATAATAAAGATTCCGGATGGTTACTCCAGAACTGTGTTCGAGTTTCGTCCCTGAGCGATACTGTGTACAAAAAAATGCTTGTGTGTGTTGTGTGTGTGTGTGTGTGTGTGTGTGTGTGTGTGTGTGTGTGTGTGTGTGTGTGTGTGTGTGTGTGTGCATCTTTATCTTTCTGTTTGTCTGCTAGATCATATGTCACTGGAGCCACACCCACACACGCACTGTTGCAAACAGATCAAGTTGGCTTTGCTTTGATAGCTGAATAAGTTTTTAGAGGTCATTTTGCACAAACAGCGCATATGAATCTCCCACCAGAATCAGTTATCTACAATTAGCCCTGGCAGGCTTTGTTCCTCAACCTTGATTAATTTTAACGCACTTCTATCGATAACTACAGTGGAAACAAATCTGGTTGGTTTTTATCAAGATGCTATAACTATACACTCTATTTTACTTGAATTAAAGATCACTGCTTTATTTTTAACTGCAGGTCCATGCTCCCTTGAAACTTTTTGGTAAAAGAGAGAGACAGACAGACAGACACAGGCAGAGACAGAGAAAGACAGATAGAGAGAGAGAGAGAGAGAGAGAGAGAGAGAGAAGAAGACAGACAGACAGACAGACAGACAGACGGACAGAGACAGAGACAGAGAGACGAAGAGAGAGGCAGAGATACAGAGAGAGACGAGAGAGAAAGAGAGGCGGGTAGGGAGTAGGGTCTCGGGTGGAGGAACTGATTCAGAATCAGTAAAAGAGATACAGACGGTCGTGAAAGCCTTCAATGATGGAAGCAGCAAAGGCGAAGACACAAACAATAAGACACAGAGTGGTCAAACCCACTGGACAAACTGGGCTCTTTGCATGCACACACACACACACACACACACACACACACACACACACACACACACACACACACACACACACGCACGCACGCACGCACGCACGCACACAACACACACACACACACACACGACACGCACACACACGCACACACACACGCACACAGGCACACACAGGGCAGTTGCAGGAGACCTGTAATTGCGCATTTGAACTGGTCGGTTTCCAACATCTGTCCACTTTGGAACCATTGTCATGGAGCATGGGAATCTTGTGCGTGTGTGTATGTGTGTGTGTGTGTGTGTGTGTGTGTGTGTGTGTGTGTGTGTGTGTGTGTGTGTGTGTGCGTGTGGGTGTGTGTGTCTGCGTGCGTGTGTGTGTGTGTGTGTGTGGGGCGCGCGTGCGTGCGTGCGTGCGTGCGTGCGTGTGTGTGTGTCTTGTTGTGTGTGTGTGTGTGTGTGTGTGTGTGTACGTGTGTGTGTGTGTGTGAGAGAGAGAGAGAGACAGCTCACCAGCAGATAGACAATCCCCAAGCTGTCAGAACGCTGTAGCGGTGAATGAACTCACCAACAGACAGACAATCTCCCTTGAATGAACTCACCAAAAGACAATCTCCCCAGCTGTCACAACGCTGTAGCGGTGAATGAACTCACCAACAGACAGACAATCTCCCCAGCTGTCACAACGCTGTAGTGGTGAATGAACTCACCAACAGACAGACAATCTCTCCAGCTGTCACAACGCTGTAGTGGTGAATGAACTCACCAACAGACAGACAATCTCCCCAACTGTCACAACGCTGTAGTGGTGAATGAACTCACCAACAGACAGACAATCTCCCTTGAATAAACTCACCAACAGACAATCTCCCCAGCTGCCACAAAGTTATAGTGGTGAATGAACTCACCAACAGACAGACAATTTCCAAGCTGTCACAACGCTGTAGTGGGAATAAACTCACCAACAGACAGACAATCTCCCAAGCTGTCACAACGGTGTAGTGGAGTGAACTCACCAACAGACAATCATCCCTTGAATGAACTCACCCACAGACAGACAATCTCCCCAGCTGACACAAACGCTGTAGGAGTGAATGAACTCATTAACAGACAATCTCCCCAGCTGTCACAACGCTAATTAGTGAATGAACTCACCAACAGACACACAATTCCCCAGCTGTCACAAAGCTGTAGTGGTGAATGAACTCACCAACAGACAGACAATCTCCCCAGCTGTCACAATGCTGTAGTGGTGAATGAACTCACCACAGACAGACAATCTCCCCAGCTGTCACAATGCTGTAGTGGTGAATGAACTCGCAACAGACAGATTATCTCCCTTGAATGAACTCACCAACAGACAGATTATCTCCCCAGCTGTCACAACGCTGTTAGCGGTAAATGAACTCACCAACAGACAATCTCCTCAGCTGTCACAACGCTGTAGAGGTGAATAAACTCACCAACAGACAGACAGTCTCCCTAGCTGTCACAATGCTGTAGTGGTGAATGAACTCACCAACAGACAATCTCCTCAGCTGTCACAACGCTGTAGAGGTGAATGAACTCACCAACAGACAGACAGTCTCCCTAGCTGTCACAATGTTGTAGTGGTGAATGAACTCACCAACAGACAGACAGTCTCCCTAGCTGTCACAATGCTGTAGTGGTGAATGAACTCACCAACAGACACACAATCTCCCTAGCTGTCACAATGCTGTAGTGGTGAATGAACTCACCAACAGACACACAATCTCCCTAGCTGTCACAATGCTGTAGTGGTGAATGAACTCACCAACAGACAGACAATCTACTCATATGTCACAATACTGTAGTGGTGAATGAACTCATTAACAGACAGACAATCTCCCTAGCATGCTGTAGTGGTGAATGAACTCGCCAACAGACAGACAGTCTCCCAGCTGTCACAACGCTGTAGAGGTGAATAAACTCACCAACAGACAGACAGTCTCCCCAGCGTCACAATGCTGTAGTGGTGAATGAACTCACCAACAGACAGACAATCTCCCCAACTGTCATAACGCTGTAGTGGTAATGAACTCACCAACAGACAGACAGTCTCCCCAGCTGTCACAATGCTGTAGTGGTGAATGAACTCACCAACAGACAGACAATCTCCCCAGCTGTCACAATGCTGTAGTGGTGAATGAACTCACCAACAGACACACAATCTCCCTAGCTGTCACAATGCTGTAGTGGTGAATGAACTCACCAACAGACAGACAGTCTCCCTAGCTGTCACAATGCTGTAGTGGTGAATGAACTCACCAACAGACACACAATCTCCCCAGCTGTCACAACGCTGTAGGGTGAATGAACTCACCAACAGACAGACAATCTCCCCAACTGTCATAACGCTGTAGTGGTGAATGAACTCACCAACAGACAGACAATCTCCCCAGCTGTCACAATGCTGTAGTGGTGAATGAACTCACCAACAGACAAACAATCTCCCCAGCCGTCACAACGCTGTAGTGGTGAATGAACTCACCAACTGACAGACAATCTCCCCAGCTGACATAGCGCTGTAGTGGTGAATGAACTCACCAACAGACAGACAATCTCCCCAGCTGTCACAATGCTGTAGGGTGAATGAACTCACCAACGACAGACAATCTCCCCAGCTGTCACAATGCTGTAGTGGTGAATGAACTCACCAACAGACA
>CM065722.1:61677779-61720279 GCA_033310375.1 Conus canariensis | reverse complement strand
TAGGAAAAAGAACCTGTGAACAGTTCTAAGTGCTGCAAATTGTCATTATTTCAATATATCTGACGATTTCGTGATTACCATCGGATGGTCCTAGATTATCTTTTACTTTGGTTTAGTACTGACGTATGTTTTATCTGTAATGCATCAAGTTAGATTATTTTGATTGCAGACAGAATGCTGTAGTGCAACTTCCTTTTTGACTCCTTTCTTTCTTTCGTATGTTACATTTTTGTGTGCAAGAACACTGTTAATTGCCCCCCTTGGTATGAAGGCCAGTTAGGCTATTGTCAATAAAACTGTCATTTGTCAATGGTCTCACTCACTCAAACTTCAGAAATGTTGCAAAACTATTTTCACATAATTGAATAAATTCCATGCAGTGTAAATGATTACCGGATGGTACAACCTGCAATTAATTTCTGTTGCACACAAACAGTGTGTGTGTGTGTGTGTGTGTGTGTGTGTGTGTGTGTGTGTGTGTGTGTGTGTGTGTGTGTGTGTGTGTGTGTGCGTGCGTGCGTGCGCGCGCGCGCGCGGACAAGCGTGCGTGCGTACGTGCGTGCGTGTGTGGTTGTGTGTGTGTGTGTGTGTGTGTGTGTGTGTGTGTGCGTGCGAACGTGCATACGTGTGTATGGCTTCTCTGTGTGTGAGTGGGGGTGGGGTGGGGGTGGGGGGTGGGGGTGCATGAGAGCGTGCATGCGTGCGTGCGTGCGTGCACGCGTGCGCGTTTGTGTGTGTGTGCGTTTGAGAGAGAGAGAGACAGACAGACAGAGAGAGAGAGAGGGGGTGGCAGAGAGAGAGACGGACAGGCGGGCACACACAAAGAGGGGAGGGCAAAATAGGTAGGGCGGTGGTGGTGGTTGGACGAGGGATGAACATGCATTGGAACAACGGATAGACAGCTCAACAGAAACGCCACAGTCAAACGTCATCACATCACACCAACACAATGCTTCCTGCACGCCTATTCTCATCGCTGTCGGTCATACGTGTTTCATTAATCTTGTCTGCCGAAGCGCAGTAGCGGTGGTCGGTTCACGGGCTCGTAGAGCACCACCCGCAGGTAATGGGGAGATAAATGATGCAGGACGTGTCAACGACAATCTCTACGTCTGTGTGGGGGAGCCGGGGTGTCGAGGTATAAGGATAGCTGTGACTGCCAGGTCTCATCATTGGGATGGACCGTTTCCTGTGAGAGGCTGTGACGACTGGCATCAGCAGTGCAGATCAACAGGCCCGGGGTACCAACGGTACATGGCAAGTACCAGACGAATCACGTGACAGGGAGCTTTGTGTGAACGCCATTCGGGGTGGAGAAAAGACCAGCAACTTTCTCTTTCTCTCTCTTTTTAAATAATAAGGTAAGAATACAGAGTCATGTGATGCCAGTCGTAAGTGGCTGAGATTTATAACTTCGAACATAGCTATTATGTTAATCATTGGAATGTGAATATAATCATTGGAATGTGAATTTGGTTTTTTGGTGTGTTTTGTTTTTTTTACAGTATGTTGTGCATAACATATTATGTTGATATTTGTGATATATGTGAATATAATCCATGTTTTCTTTTAGTATACTGCGGATAACATATGTTAATAATTTGAATATGAATATAATCTAGGGGGGGGGGGGGTTGTTTGTTTTTCTTTTTTTTTTTTTTTTTTTTTTTAGTATGTTCTATTTTGCCATGTCAGGCAGGTCTTGATTTATCTCCAGCCAAACAGACCACTCGAATCATTTCAAAAGTCTCTAACAAATTTAATTAGCTCATGTACGCAATTGTTGTGTACTGATTTCACAGTCATGATTACTGTTACGGATGCGTTGGTGCGTGTGTCTGTTTGTCTGGCTCACAGAAATTCGGATGCGTGTCCGTACTCACACCCGCACATTCGAAACATGGACAGCCAGGCAACAAGTCAACGTTTTCTTTTTTTCATGCTGCCCGAGCCACCAGCACACAAATATACAAAGACACATCCATATACAACAATATCAATAAAGCAGCATACTAACGTACGCCGTAACTCTAGGCGTACAACACACACACACACACACACACACACACACACACACACACACACACACACACACACATATATATATATATATATATATAGAGAGAGAGAGAGGAGAGAGAGAGAGAGAGAGAGAGATGTATATACTAATTTCTTTTGGCCACGTCCGGCCCAACACAACAGATCACAGGCGTCACAAGTCTCTCGTGTAGCACGCTGTAGAGGAAGTCCTCTCCTGGGACACACACGGTCAGGAGGAGCAGCTGGCAGAGTCCCCACAGGACCGAAGCGACGGCTCTGTCCACAACAAGAGCGACGGCTCCAACACAACAAGAGCTGCGGCTCACACACAAACAAGATGTTGACACCACAAAAGCGACGGCCCTGGTACAGCAGAAACGACGGCTCTGGTACGACTGACCCAACAGGTCGCTGGTTCAAATAGCTCAAGAGCGGCGGCTCTGGCTCGGCAGCAGCGGCCGGCTCTGGCACAACTGGCACGTCGGGTCACTTATCGACTCCCACATCGACCTCTCCACACCCCAACAGGGTGGAGACAGGGGTAGATCTCGGCTACGCCCCAGACCCGGGCGCAGTGGCAGGTCGGGTCACTGTCGACTCCCTCGTCGACCTCTCCACACCCCCAGCAGGGTAGAGATAGGGGTAGACTCCGGCTACGCCCAGACTCTCTAGCAGTGGCAGCCAGTTCCCGGTCACACCAGGACAACGACTGTACCTGGGGGAACTGATAACTACCTTGATTATCTAGCCTACTACAACATGGCTATTATTCATCATGGTTATTAATCATATTCATAACCAACAGTTACTTTGTATTTCACCAGAACTTGTGGAAAATACCCATAGCGAAATCCACACAATTTCCATACACTATCACAACAGAACATTCTCTTTTCGGAATCATGTTCAACACATTGCGGGGGGGGGGGGGGGGGGGGGGGGGGGGGGGGGGGATTTCCACACAGACCTTTTCGAAATCATGCTTTACACATTGGGGGGAAAGGATTTCCACAGAGACCTTTTTCCGATATCGTATCTGGCAATGCAGTTCTGGAGGACAATGCTTGATGCGCCAAGTGAGGTTTCTCCTAGGGTTGTGAACAGTGCCTGGTGTGGCTGTGCAACCCAATTCTGGAGTGACAGTCTGTGTTGCAGTTGGTGCAGACGAAGCATGACGACTGGGAAGAAGCAGAGGCTGCTCGCTGTTTCGCGGCGTGCTCGTTTCTCTGCTGCCTGCTGGGTTCTCTCCTCCTCCGCCTGTCTGATTCCTCTCTGCACCATTTGACGCAGCACACGGCGTCACAGTGTTCCCAGGCATCAGGGTCAAGTTGCACACTTTCATGTCACGTTTGCACACATCCTTGAACCTGAGAGTGGGGCGTCCTGTGCGTCTGGTACCAGTGGCAAGTTGGCCGTAGAGTAGGTCCTTGGGAATACGCCCATCTTCCATGCGCCTTACGTGCCCGAGCAGCGTTTGACGTCTCTGGCTCAGCATGGCGAACATGCTTGGGATTCCAGCCCTGGCCAGGATGTCGCTGTGCGGTACTCGGTCCTGCCAGGTGATGCCTAGAATGTGTTTGAGGCAGCGCATGTGGAAGGTGTTTAGACGACGTTCCTGCCTCGCGTAGGTGGTCCATGTCTCGCTGCCGCACAGGAGAGTGCTGAGGAGCAGGCCTGATAGACACACATCTTGGTATTCTCTGTGAGCTTCTTGTTGTCCCACACCCTTTTGGACAGCTTGGCCAAGGTTGCTGCGGCTTTTCCTATCTGCCGGTTGATCTCTATGTCAAGTGACAGGCTGGTAGAGATGGTCAACCCAAGGTACGTGAAGTCCTCGGTCACTTCCAGGGTGTAGTCGTTGATGCTGATAGAGGGTGCGTGGCTTGCATCCTGTGCGCTGACGTTGGTCTTCTTCAGACTGATCGTGAGTCCAAATTCTTTAGCATGCATCAGCGAACCGTCCATGAGTCTCTGCAGGGCCTCTTCAGTGTTTGAGGCAAGCGCTGCATCGTCAGCAAAAAACATCTCTCTGGTGAGGATCTGGACACCTTGGTTCTGGCTCTCAAGCGGGCGAGGTTGAACAGCTTTCCATCAGAGCGTGTGTGCAGGTAGATTCCATCTTGCGAGGAGCTGAAGGCGTACTTCAGAAGCATGGAGAAAAAGATGCCGAAAAGTGCGGCACAGAGCACACAGCCCTGTTTTACTCCGCTTGTGATGGAGAAGGGTTCTGAGCAAGACTCGTCGTACATAACTGAGCTCTTCATGTCCTCGTGGAAGGAAACCACCATGCTGCGCAGCTGGAGAACAGCTGATCTTCTCCAGAAGACTGAAGAGGCCTTTCTGCTAACAAGGTCGAAAGCCTTCGTTACATCGATGAATGCCAGATACAGTGGCATGCCCTGCTCTCTGCACTTCTCCTGAAGCTGGCGCACTGAGAAAATCATGTCAGTTGTTGACCGGCCTGCCCTGAAGCCGCACTGGGACTCTGGGTGCACTCGAGTAGCCAGTGTCTGGAACCTGGTGAGGAGAATGCGAGCGAATACCTTCCCGACTATGCTCAGGAGGGATATTGTTACGGATGGAAGTGAGAGAATGTAAATATGTAGGTTCTAACCCACCCATCTTATTTGCACGAAAACCCCCCTTTTTACAAACAAATCTCGTCCATCTCATGCTACTTTTTGCCAAAACTAACACCTTTTTTACAATCAAACTTAACATCCAAAAACCTCCAAAAATTGACGTAATTGTTACTTTAAAATGGGGGTTTTTCGTGCAAATAAGATAGGGTGATTTAGAACCTACATATTTACATTCTCTCCTCTCTTCTGATTCTTGCGCAAAACAATAGAAACGGCTTACTTAATTTTTTTTAATTGGTGTTTATAATCTGGTTTAAAAAATGAAGCCCGGAGTAGTTGCAGAGCTTATTGATATATTCAGAATGTGGGAGTTGGAGGAAAGGAGCTGGGGGGTTGATAGAGAAGAGTTTGAAGAATTAATTACGGAGCTTTTTGAGCGCGTCGATATGCGGGAAAGCCTAAGGAACGCCATCAGTAAACTACCACATTCTTGGCCTTATTCAGTTATAAAGTTGTTTGCCATTTTAATTGATCAAATAGCTCCCGAAGATCTTGATCTGACTGCTTCTACTGACCCTGAAGGAGTAACTGTTACCTTTAAACCCGGACAGTTTTTAAGATTAGTAAAAGACTATGCGTAATAAATAACAGCTGAATTTACAATTATTTTTTTATTTATTTAATTTTTAGGTAAAATGACGGCCGAACTCAGTAAATCTGATCTAATGATTTTAATAGAAAATTGTAATGAACTATTTGACGAAACAATGAAAGTGTTAAACATTGATTTTGGTGAATCTGGGTTTGAGAATGATGTAAACAATTTAATAAAAAATCATAGTGAACTATTTGACGAAGCAATCAAAGAGTTAAACATTGACTGTAGTGATTCAGAAAAAGCTAAAGTATTGGCAGGCGTTCTTGTAAGATTAGGGTGTCTTGAAGTATTGCAACGCTTGGGTGAAGAATAAAAGCGCGTTTACTTACTTTTACTTACATTTATTTTTTTAATTTACGTAAATATTGTGGGTTAAAAAATGAACCCCACAAGTAAATCCGAGGTTGGAAAACTATATACGTGGGAGGAGATATTTGACAGCAATGAACAATTAAGCAATACGTTTAGTGAAGTAGACATGGACATTATTAACCCCTTAAGCGTTCATGAAAGCGTAGCACATGCTATCTCTAAAATCCCAGAGTCTCTTCAAATTGGCCCGCCAGTAAAAGTGTTGTTGGCCATTCTGATTGATTATATAACCCCCGATGATAAAAACATGCAAGTCTGGGTTTCAACTAGACAGAAAGAAGTAATCAGCTATTACGACTTTAATTCTGAATGGGCTGATTACATGCTTACACAGCTTAACCATGCAAGTGAAGAAGCGAAATTGCGCGGCTCCGGCTGGTCTGAAGGAACAGTCCTTGAAATCAGATTAAGACAAACAAAGTTCTATCCTATAGTTGGCAATTCTTACCTTCCTCTTCCAAGAGAGTTAGTGTTAAAACGAGCAGTCTTAAACATACAAAATTCTGACAATATGTGTTTCATGTGGTGTGTTTTGGCGCATTTACATCCTGTTAAAAAGCACGCAGACAGAGTTTCCAATTATGAACAATATATAAATGAGCTGAACTTTAATAACATAAACTTTCCAGTAAGCATAGAAAGTATGTCTCAGTTTGAAGAGCAAAACAAGCCAATAACCGTAAACGTATACACATGGTCTGTAGTAGACAATCTAGTCCCTCTAAGGATTTCTCCCAAAGCTCCTACTTTAGGCGATCCAATTAACAAACATGTCGACTTGATACTGTTTACAGACGGTCTAAAGAGCCATTATGTGTTAATAAGATCAATAAGCAGACTTATGGCTTATACTACAAAGAACCCAGCTAAACAAGAGCTTTGTAGAAGGTGTTTGGTCAGAATCCCAACTATAGAAGCAGCTGCCAGCCATAAGAAACATTGTAAAAGTTTTGTAGACTGTGAAACTAAACTTCTTATGCCCCCACCCGGTCTAAAGTTAGTTTTAAGAATGTACGCAAGATGCAGATGAGCCAATACGTAGTTTATGCTGACTTTGAATCAATCTTGCCACAGTACTACGGCCCACAACAACTAGAAAAACAAAAAACAACCTTAATATCCCACCATCAGATCTGTTCTTATGCTTTTGTTATTGTTAGATCAGACGGTCAACACACAACGCCAGAGATTTACAGAGGCCCCAATGCAGCCTGTAGATTTTTGGAGCAGATGAAACAACTTCGCAATCAATTCTCCAATCAACTGAATCTCTCAGACATTAGGATGACTCCCGAAGACCAAAGGCGCTATGAATCATCTACACACTGCTGGATATGCGGCTCAGAGCTAACACCTAATAGTAAAGACGCGACAGCAGCGGAAGCAAACCCAACAGTGAGAGACCATGATCACATTACTGGAAAGTTCAGGGGAGCAGCACACAACAGTTGTAATCTTCAACTTAAGGTTGATCCCAAGACGTGGAAACTGCCAATTTTCTTTCATAACTTACGAGGCTATGATTCTCATTTCATCATGCAAGCAATAACTTCTGAATATAAGAGGGTCAGCTGCATTGCACAGTCTTCAGAAAAGTACATGACCTTTACTATTGACTGTTTATCCTTTTATGACTCTGCCCAACATCTGATGGCAAGTTTGGATAAATTATCAGGATCTCTACAAGACTTCTCAATAACTAAACAATATTTTGACCCATCTTTAGTACGTAAAGGTGTCTATCTTTATGAATACATGAACTCGTGGGAAAGGTTTGATGAAGACTCACTTCCTCCTAAAGGCGCTTTCTTTTCTAGTCTTAGAGGAAAGGACATAACCGACTCTGAATATGAACACGCACAGAAAGCCTGGACAGAATTACACTGCCAAACAATGGGTGATTATCATGATCAATATTTACTGGCTGACGTGTGTTTATTGGCAGACGTCTTTCAGAATTACAGATCTACCTGCATGAAACATTACGGTCTAGATTCATCACATTACATTTCTGCCCCTGGGCTTTCTTGGGATGCATTCTTAAAGTCTACAAACATTGAGATTGACCTAATATCTGATCTGGCTACACTCCAGATGATTGAAGATGGGCTGAGGGGAGGCATTAGCATGGCCTCACACCCTTACTGCAAAGCCAACAACAAGTACTTAGATGACTATGACCCAACTAAACCATCCAACTATCTAATGTGTTTAGACGCTAACAATCTGTATGGGTGGGCTATGAGTCAGGCACTGCCATTAAGAAACTTTAAAATGTTCGTAGGACCTCACGACGTTAATAATATGTTGAGTTATCTACCGCGTCTTACGCCTGATTATCCAATAGGACTAATTTTAGAAGTAGACTTAGAATATCCTACAGAGTTGCATGACCTCCATAATGATTATCCCCTAGCAGCAGAAAGATTAAAGATGAGCCCCACCGAACCACCTAAACTCGTGCCTAATCTTCGACACAAGACTAAGTACGTATGTCATTACAGACTGCTACAGTTTTACCTAAGACACGGACTGAAACTTACCGCCATTCATAGAATAATAGAATTTGAACAAGGGCCCTTTATGAGGCCATACATCATGAAGAATACTGATCTTAGGACTGCGGCCACTGACGCTTCAGAAAAAGACTTTTTTAAACTAATGAACAACAGTTGTTTTGGCAAAACCATGGAGAACGTACACAATCGTAAAGATGTAAGATTAGTTACAAAAGAAAAACAAGCAATTAAGCTGGTTTCTAAACCTAACTACCAAGACTTCAGAAGATTTAATGACAGCCTGGTTGGTATTGTGATGAAGAAACAGAATGTGAAGTTGGACAAGCCGGTGTTTATTGGGTTTACTGTGTTAGAGTTGTCAAAATTGTTAATGCTTGAATTTCTGTATGACTACTTTAAACCGCGGTACCCAAAGTCCAGAGTTCTTTACACAGACACTGACTCTTTTGTTCTAGACATCCCCACTGAAGACTTTTACAAAGACTTAGAAGCGGAGGCGGCCAAAGAAGCTGACGGCTGGTATGACACATGTGACTATCCTAAAGACAGTCCTTTACATTCAACTGTAAACAAGAAAGTAATTGGAAAGATGAAGGATGAACTTAATGGAACAGTTATACAAGAATATGTTGGTCTGCGGTCAAAGATGTATAGCGTTGCTAGCCAGACTTCTGTAATGAAGAAAGCTAAGGGCGTAAGTAAAGAAGTTGTAAAAAAAATATAACTCACGACAACTACAAGCAGGCTCTCTTTGAAAACAAAGTATTTCATCACACAAATGTTAATCTGCGCTCTACTCTTCATCAAGTAAACACAACTGCTGTTAATAAGAAATCACTAGTCTCTAACAATAACAAGCGAGCCTACGTTAATCCTGAGTTTTCATACGCTATAGGTCACTGGAGAACTGGCTTAAAAGATTAACTTGACTGACTTAAGTTAAGATCTTTACTAGTACTTTACTTAAGATCTTAACTTGTACTTAACTAGTACTTAACTAGTACTTTACTTAAGATCTTAACTAGTACTTAACATGACTTGCACTTAACTTGCACTTTACTTACACTTAACTTGTTATAACTGACTTTACTTGTACTTAACCAGTACTTAACTTGTACTTAACAACACATTAAAAAACTAATTCAGTAAAAATAATGGGTTTACAGAAGGAGGTTATGCTTTTTTTGCAGAAGCTGGTTCTTCTTCTTTTACTGTTTTTGTGGGGGTTTGTGACTTTGTTGCTAAGTATGGGTTTAGACACTTGTATGCTAAAAGCCCCCCACCAACAACAATACTCCCCAGTACATAATAATACATCTTATAGTTTGATTGTGTTGGTGGTGGTGGTGACGGCGGCGGTGCTGGTGGCGATGTTGTATTACTATCTACCAATTTTTGTTTTGCTGCTTGGTTTGCTTTTTGCAGTCTGTTCCATTCAGCTAGTTTACGACCGGCCTCAACACGCCCAGGACTTTTAGCTTTAGTAACACTACTCACTTGTGGGACACTCACCTGTGGGACATTCACTTGCGACACATTCTGCTCCTGTGGAGTCACAATCTTCTCCTGCTCGCTCATTTTTTTTAGTGCGATTAAAATTAATATAATTAAAATTAATATGATTAAAAGTAATTAATCCCATGATGAACGGGCATAACAACGTCCCAAATCTGTAATACATGTCACATGCAAGAGATTCTAGGGACTTGGTTAAAACCGGATCTTGTGTTAAGTCATATTTTAAATCTTCTTCTGAATCAATCGGCGCTATCTTGCCTACTAACTTAGCATATAAACTAATCATTGTCTGTCCTACTGATCTAACCATTTTTGACCCCAGCTGTGCTTCGTATCTAGCGTAATACTTCTCAACGTCTGATGTAGACAATTGCTGAATCTGTTCAATACTTAGTTCAACACCTAAATACTGCCTGGTTTTCCCACATGCAACCAGAGAGTATAATCTTTCTTTATGACAGAGGTTTGGGTCTGCTGCCTCCTCACACTTTAATAGCTCGTCGCAATCCATTTTTAAACTCTTTTTAAAAGCAATAAAAAATAAAACCATGGGTTTAATGCTGATTAATTATGCAGTGCCTATTGTTGGCGTTATAGTTTACTCAACCCTAGCAAAATGTTTGTTAAGAATAAAACCGCCCAACATGGGAAAGATAGAAGATTCGCCGAAACTAGTTACAACCTTATTTTTAGCTCTAGCAACAAAAGATTATCTGATTAAAAAGCACATAGACAGTCTTTCATATTATGATTATTTTAATTATTTTTTTAGTTAATAAAAAACATGAGCACTGCAAAGATCATCAATACTATTTACCACGCTGCTGTAATCAGCGGTCTTAGTATAGGGTACAGCGTGTTAGCAAAAAACATGTTTAAAATGAGGCCGGCTGATCTAGGAAGGTTAGACATTGAGGATGTTGTTAAGGTTATAGCTGTAATAACGGCAGGGATTGCCTCAAAAGACTTTCTTGTTACGCAGGGGATTATCCCAGAAAACATCAATGCATAGAAAGATTGATTTATAAAAAAAAGATTCATTCTAGAAAATATTGATTTATAAAAAAGATTCATTCATTTATTAAAAAAATGTCTGGATTAGTTCTGATGGTGGGAGGAGCTATTGTTAATGCGTTGGCTTTCTCTGGCAGCAATTATATGTTTAGTAAATTGCGGTCTGATGAAGAGAGAGAACGCCATAACAAGGCAATGGAAGATTTAGCTAAGGCAAGAGACGCTTACGAGAAAAGGAGGATTGCTCACTTAGACTTTATTAATAAAAAGTTAAGAGAACAGGGACATGCAGAGCACACATTTACAGACGTTGATGACGCAATGAATGAATATTACTTAGTGACAGGAAAGAAGTTTCTAACATCGTCACCGCCAGAACTGTCTGACTTTTATGAACCATCTGAGGATCAGAAAATGGTAGAAATAGGCTTTATTATAGGTGCTATGGGAGCAATCTTTCTTCTTGCATATTCAATCTAAAAACATAGTTAAAATGTAATAAAAAAACAGTCCCTTCTTATGGACGATACGAAGTACAAAATATATTATTCTCCTAGAGGGTATTGGAAAGGAAAGGCTGCTATTGATAAACTGAGTAAAGCTGCTAGGGTGTCTGAATCAGAAGCGAAAGACTGGCTTTCAAAACAAGCGATCTGGCAAATATATCTGCCTGCCCCAAAAAGAATAATAAGGCCTCGATTCGTTAACTCAGTTCCTAATGACACCCACCAGATGGACTTGTTGTATCTTCCACATGACAAAGTTAGAGGAAAAAAGTTTAAGTATGCTCTTACGGTTGTTGACATGGCTTCAAGGTATAAAGATGCTGAGCCTTTAACGGATAAAAGCTCAACTGCTGTGGCTGTGGCTTTACAACAAATATACATGCGAGGTCCATTAAAGTATCCTAGGATGATTCAGGTTGATGATGGGAAAGAGTTTAAAGGAGCTGTAAACCAACTGTTTTTAAGACACCGGGTTACAGTCAAGAGAGGGATCTCAGGCAACCATCGCTCACAAGCCCTAGTAGAAAACTTTAATAAGAATCTAGCTGAGCGTCTGTTTACCTATCAATATCATAGAGACCTTATGGACAAAACACGCAACACAGAATGGGTTAGAAGGTTGCCAGCAGTCTTACGCGCCATGAACAATGAAGGATTTAAAGCAACAGGCCTTAAACCGGTGAACGCGATCAAATTAAAAAAAAAAAAGTATTACTGAAGACATCCAAAGTAATCAAAAACTCTTGCCTTTTGGATTAAAAGTAAGATACTTGTATGCGCCTGGAGAGGCAGAGGGTGATGTTAGAATTAGAGCCACAGACCCCATATGGAGCGTAGACGTATATGAAGTTGAAAGAATTATGAAAACAGCCCCTCCCGTATATTATTTAAGAGAAACTCTTTCTTCTAAAAAGCCCGCCCCTAAAAGATCGTTTGTTCGCGAAGAGTTGCAAGTTGTTCCACCAAACACAGTGCCTGTTAGTTAAAAAAAAAAAAAGTATTTTTTTTTTTGTTAAACTTATGATTTATTTATTTTAGTTCACATCTTATTTTTTAGTCTATTTTGGGTTTAACTGATTGTTTGCTTGTTTTCCAATGTTCTGTTTGATTGTCTCAGTGTCTACCTGTTGCGAAGTAAAAGTCTTTCTCCACTCCTTTTGAAGTTCAGTTTTTTGTCGTCTGTAATCCTCACCATCGGCCATAAGGCGCTCAAATTCTTCAGCTGTAATGTTTTCATCCTGCAATGCTTTGCTTATTCTCAGTCTTAATGAACAAAGTTTTGCTGATGCTAGGGCTACAATGGCAGTGTGCTTTTGTAGTTTAGGCGTTAATTTTTTTAAAACAGCACTCACAATCATAGACATAGCACCTAACCCTAATCCAAGGCTCCCTAATGCTAAAGAGGCTGGCGCTCCAGCCCCAGTAGCTAAAAGAGCAACGCTAGACCCAGCACTTACGCTCGCTACAGCTGATGAGCCAGTAATCACATAAGAAAGAGTATTTAAAACTTTAGCATATTTCTTTCTAGTAACCCTATACTTATCCAAGTCACTTTCTATTTCTTCTTGAAGTTCAGTTATTTGCTCTAACCTAAACTTTTGAGCCTGATCATCCATTTTTTAATTAAGATTAATTTTTTAATTAAGATTAATCTTGTACATATCTTCTTATTAACCCTTCTGGCAGCACTTCATCAACAGAGTAAAACCCAATAAAATCAACATACTTAATGAAAATAAAATCAAGTACTGTTAGTTTGGTTTTGTCAACCATCACAGTAACTTTGTCAGAAGATAAGAAAGTCTTTATTTCATCCCCGTTTTTAGTAATAGCAATAACAAACCTAAGAGGCCCGCCCAAGTTTTCAGACTTTATTTGTACGCCTCTGATTAACGTATGCTCTGGCAAACTAGGATCAGACTCCCTTGGAGTAATAAATAAGCGAAAAAGCATCGTCATTTTTCTAGGCAGTGATTCTAGTTTTGGGTTAAATTCTAAGCCGACGGTGTCATCATCCCCACTTCAGCTAAGGACTGCTTTCTCCGCAGCATATATTCAGGGCCCTGCTTAGTTATTTCAATCTGCTTTTTCTGTTGTAATCCTGGGACTAGGCTAATAAGAAGGTGTCCTTCATTCAAAGCTTTTCTAAAATTGTTTTTCTTATCAAAGTATACATAGGGGCTTCGTAGTTCAAACTTTAAATCCCAGTTAATGTCAGGAAGCAACGCCCAAGCATTCTCTCGTTTATGAAGTTTGTATTCGTGTTTGCCAAAATCGTTTGCCCTTAGATTTCTTATCTCTTCCAGGGCAGGATATTGCTGCCGTTTTTTATCTTCAATTTCTGTTCGTTTGTAAACACCATCTTCCGTGTATTCAAACCCATAAACATTTCCTGCCACTCCTATTAGATCAAACTCGGCTGTGTCTGCTAGATCTTTTAGCTCTACTGCAACGCATTTAGGAGCTAACTCTGCTTTTGATTCTGGCCCTCGAGACATTCTTTTTAATATAAAAATTATAGTAAACAATTTGTTATAAACAATCTATAATAAACAATATATAATAAATAATCTATAATAAACAATTTGTTATAAGCAAACGTATTGAACTGGTGGGTCAGTCCGCAAGCATAGTTTAGCGTGCTTAGATTTTTCTAACTGCTCATTTATTTTTTTTAGTTCATCCCTGTCCCTGATCATATAGTTTTCACTTAAACATTCTTCAAAACTGTCCTTGTCCTTAGTATAGAATAAGATGACTGATTTTAACTGCGATCTAAAGTCTTTTAAGACAGCATTGTATTTTTGAGTTAAGAGCCAAACAGAAACTAATGCGTGTCTTCCGCTAAAGGCCAGCTTTGAGAGAGTCCTTCTTTTTTTAACAATGTCTTGTTCAGCTGAACAGTCATCAATAATAAACAGCGTTTCAGTTCCCTCAAATAGCCTATAGTAATGTTCTAAACAGTCGCTTAGCTTGTCAGTAGGATCAACTAAAAATATATTCTCGTCTGTCCAAACAAACTGCCTTTCTTTGTAAGACTTGTTGTGCTTAATGGTTGTGCAGAATATAACAATGTACTCGTAATGAAACCTGTAGACTGTTTGTAACAAATCAAGCACGAAGACAGTTTTCCCACACCCAGTAATCCCACAAATAAGCGAACAGTGCGGGTCTTTGGGCAAAAAGTTCAAACTATCCATCTGTTTTAATAAGCTATTTCTTTCAGTCTATTTCCTTCAATGTTCAGCTGGGCGTCATAAACCACAAAAACGTGCATTTGTATCTGGCCATTCTCCTCCTTTTCCTTATTAATCTGTATGAGTATGCCATCTGACCCTACCCTTCTTCCACTCCCGTGCAGTCTGTTGTCATACGTGGATCTAAAATCCAGCCATAATCCATATTTGTCTGTTAGATAATCTTCGAGTCTTACATCGTGAAGGTGAAGTTTTTTACACACATGATCGGCTGTGGGGCTTGTCTGTCTGCCTCCAGCAAACAATTTTCTTATTTTATCAAAGTGTTGGTCAGGTAAAAGTCCAGCTGAATACAACTGAAAAGGCTTGCCATCTACTGTGCAAGACAACTGCTCAATTTTTGGGTTGTAAAACACCTCAGATTTTCTCTGAAAAGGGGTCGGGGGTTTAGTAAATAGCAAGAGAACCCCCTTTAGGGACCTTAAAGAATTGCTTATAGCTATTTCCCAGACAGCGTCTTGCTTGTTTTTAATCGCTAGACTGTGGTGTAAAACTCTTTCAAAGTAAACAACCGCCCTACTTTTATACTGGTTTAAGATTGTTCTAGCCAGTTCGGGGTTAGTAACAACGTCAAAATTAAGAGAGATGTTACTGACTGTGTACTTGGCTTGAGGATCATCTGATAGAATAACAGACCCGCTGTCATTGAATGTCAGTTCATATGTAAGTCTGTCTCTTAGTGGCCTTGGTAATATGGCTGGTGGGTTTTTAACAGTTCAAAATCTAGAGGGATGCAAAATCTGTTCTTAAATGCTCGCGCTATTGCCTGGTCTCCCTTGTCTTCCTTTGCATCTGCAGCATTAAGCCTGTGCTTAAGACCGTTTGGGCTCTGGATTCCTTGAAAGACTTTGTCTTTTCTTTCTGTTCTGGGCAGCCACAGGTCAGAATAGAGATTAAAAATGTTTGCGCTACTCAGCGAAAAGACTTCTCTGCCCTCCAGTTTGATTACCATATTTTTAATGATGGCCCTGCCCAGGTTAGCAACGACAGTAGCATTAGGATCCGCCGACTCAATGTCTATTTGAATGACAGCTTCGCAGTGCCTGGCATTATAACATCGTCAGGCCCGAGGTCACTAAATCTTACTGTTAACATTTCATTGGGCTCAATTGTTGATGGATTATTTACAACGCGCACAGTCTGTCTTATGCCTTTTATGCCATGGGGCTCCTTCGCTTTTCTGTATGGATCAAGGTCGCAGCCGTATGAGTTCATTTTTTATAAAACAAAAAATAATAAACATATAAATATGGCTGAAGGCGATTATGACGTGCCTAATCCTGCTAAAGAAGATGAAGATGAAGATGAAACAGAACCGGGCCGTTCAATACAAGATGAAATTGAAGAGGTAGAAGCGGGTTCTTTACTCCCTAGACAGCCTCAAGATGTAGAAGTAGGTTCTTCACTCCCTAGACAGCGTCAAGAACTATTGCGACACCGAATTGAATCGTTCTATAGAAGTATAGGGCGAAAGCTACCGAGCCCATTTGATCCTAACGATTTTGAAGAAAGGGACGGCCATTTATTTATAAAAAAACGGTAGAGATGGCCCTGCACAAATTACTTGGAAGGTAAACCCAAACAGGTTTGTAAGCCTACGCACAGCTAGAGACAGACTCACCGATAACAGGGCAGAACAATTAAACCTTATTGAAGATTTAAAACCTGAGGCTGTTAGTGCTTTACAAAACATGAAGCAGGGGTTGCCAACACAATCTGAAATACAAAACATACCTCTTCAAGAATTAAATCGAACAGCAGATGAACTAATAGCAGAAATTGAGACGAGTTTTAATGAAGAAACGCAGTTAAAAACAATTGTCGGTTCTCAATTGCCTAGTCAAAGAGAGCGTGAGCTGAGTCCTGAAGAAGAAGCAGCTTTACAAACAATTGATGATCCTCCATTGTCTACGAGTGAACTCAGGGATATTAGAGATGCTCTGCGTGAACTCTTGGGTATTAAGTCTGCTTTAACAACTATAAACGAAGAACTAAAAAACAATTTGGCAAAATTTATTGAGCTAGAGAGAGAGATAGAAGACGAAAAAAATAAACTGGCCGATGATAACAATTTAGGACAAGAAGAAAAGGCCGAAATACAGGCGAAAATACAGGATTTAATGATACTAAGGGCAAACAGGTTAGCGGCGTTGTATATTAACAGAGAAAAAATAGCAACCCAAATAAGCAGAATCAGAGAAACTATAAACAAAATGATTTATGAAAATACTACGCTAGCAGAAAAGAATAAGGACTCTGTTCAGAGAGCAGGGGATTACAATAGTTAGTATATTAACAGCTGTTGGGTTTTCTATCTCTACACTGGTTTATGCATTAACTGGCAGTGCGCCAGCAGGGTCAGTAGCTCCTCCAACGCCTCAGCCTGGTAAAAGTTGGATTAGAAAACAACTGCACCATCTGGCAAACCTATTAAAGAAGTCAGCTGTCAAAGCGCTTGATGCTCTGCCTGGCATAATAGGCAGTGTTGTTAGTTGGGTTTTGTCTACTATAGGCAAAGTGGCTGGTTATATGGCCGACCATCTGTGGACGTTAGGAGTGCTGGCTGCCGGTTAAATTTTTAGTGAAATAAAGTATGGCTAATCCAGTAAAAGTTAAAAACACAACAAGGGCTGTCTTTTCGCTAGTGTGTCTGTCGGGGTGAGGTACATCAACAGGTGGGGGGCTGCTTTCTGGCTGTGGGCTGCTTATAACTGGTGGGGGGTCGCTTTCAGGGCTAGATACTTTTTTAAAAATGGCTGGCGCGGGCCTTGTGTTTAAACCTTGATTGTGTCCTAAGTTTTGGTCGTCTCCGGCTATGAGAATTTCATTATTATAATTCTGTACCATGCCAATCTGTAGTCTAAGGTCAGAAGGCAGCATGTATAATCCATGGCCCACAACAAAGTCAACCTTTGACCTAGCATGTGAAAGAACGTTTTGGTACCTTTGTATACTGGAAGGCAAATCAACAGCAGAGTTAATAGCATCTTCTAAATTAGCTAAAAATTGTTTTCTGGCGTCAAAGCCTGTAGATTGATCCACTATGCTAGACTTGGTCTGTGCTTGTGCTCCTAATAGGCACCAAACGTACGTCCGTATGGAGTCATTAAGTCTTTGCACTCCTGGCATTGTTAGACCTTTACTTTCATCTAAGATAAATGTTGCCCAAGCATTGGGGTGTTTTTGTTCTATTGATCCCAATCTAACTTGTTTGTTTGGCCTAAAAGAGGTGTGGCCGGGCCAGTAGTCAAAATTATATTCTCTATGCGTGCCCCACAAATACAATGTGCCTAACCCGTGATTGCGGTCTAACTTTTGTCTAAAGTCAGTTGAAGGTTTAATGTTAAATTCGTTGCAGATTCTTTCATATGCATTATTGTCCATTGAGCTGTTGAATGGATTAAACGCGTTGTCGTTGGGGAGGCGTACTTGTAGTTCAGTTAGTATGCGTCTATACTGGTAATAAACATGAAAGTTATATACTGACCTTACTAAGAGATTAGGGTGGTTTAAATGGTTTGTATATGAAACACCGCAGCCAGTGGTTGAGCAGTAAACTGCAAAATTTAACTGATTCTGGTAAAAAGCCATGGGGTGAGTTGACCATGCTGATGGCACTCTATCACTCTTTATTGGGGGATTTAAATATCTAGTTAGTGGGTTTACAAGTCTGACTAGAAAGCCATATGATTCATCTACAGCGATGGTTAGGGCACTAAAGTCCAAAGATTTGGGCTCATAAACCCCTCCTACATCGTAAGTGGCACTTTCATTATATTTAAAAGGCTCCATTTTAAATAGATTTTTGAAAAGGATTTAAAAAGGATGTACATTTATATAACTAAACAAAACGCGCGTGTGTTCTTAAAGTATCCAATTGACAATAGGCGCGGTGATAATAGGGTTGCCCTTAGAGAAATTGGTTTTAAAATTAAGTGGATTAATATATCTGAAAAAAACTAAGAATAACTGGGTGGGTGTTAAGGACGGGCAAGGTAATTTATTAAAGCATTTAAAAATACCTATGGTTACTACAACTTTTGTTCTTTAAAAGAAGTATTTAGCAATTTTGGCATTAAGTTAAAAATCAACGAGGCAAATCTTATAATTACTATGCACTTTCCAGAAGAAAGAAGGGAGTACGTTTTTCCTAGAAGCCTCGCTCGAATTTTAGGCTTCTATGATAGTGGTGAAACGTATCATATTAGAACACATATGTACGTAGAAAGTGGGCTTTATGAGTATGTAGGTAGTAGACCATCCGATTTTCTAATTAACCCAAGGTTGTATGTTCATTTAAGTGAATTAAAAACAGATAATAATTTGTTTAATGGCAATCCATCTACAGTTCTAAGAGTACTACCATCACTTGAGGCGGGGTTTTGCGATTATCAGTCATATACATTTGACAAAAACAGTCAATTTAAAAAATTAGTTGGTGAGGATATAAACTCATTGTGTGTAAAGATAACTAACCAAGATGGAAAACCGGTTGTTTGTTCTGATTTGTTAGTAGTGCTTGAGATAGAAGAGCGTACTGTAAACCATTAGATTTTTATGCTATGGAGAGAGAATGTAAATATCTGTGTTCAAGCCCGCCCATTTTTATTTTGCACGTAAGCCCCCCCCCCCCCCCCCCCCCCCCCCCCCCCCCCCCCCCCCCATTTTAAAATAACGATTACTTCGATTTTTGGAGGTTTTTGGATGTTAAGTTTGATTGTAAAAAAGGTGTTAATTTTGGCAAAAAGTAGCATGAGATGGGCGAGATTTGTTTGTGAAAAGGGGGGTTTTCGTGCAAAATAAGATGGGTGGGTTAGAACCCGCATATTTACATTCTCTCTCCGGCTACGCCCAGACCCTCTAGCAGTGGCAGCCAGTTCCCGGTCACACCAGGACAACGACTGTACCTGGGGGAACTGATAACTACCTTGATTATCTAGCCTACTACAACATGGCTATCATTCATTATGGTTATTAACCATATTCATAACCAACAGTTACTTTATTTTTCACCAGAACTTGGGGAAAATACCCATAGCGAAATCCACACAATTTCCATACACTATCACAATAGAACATTCTCTTTTCCGAATCATGTTCTACACATTGGGGGAGGGGGGGAGGGGGATTTCCACACAGACCTTTTCGAAATCATGCTTTACACATTGGGGGGAAAGGATTTCCACACAGACCTTTTTCCGATATCGTATCTGGCAATGCAGTCCCGGAGGACAATGCTTGATGCGCCAAGTGAGGTTTCTCCTAGGGTTGTGAACAGTGCCTGGTGTGGCTGTGCAACCCAATTCTGGAGTGACAGTCTCTGTTGCAGTTGGTGCAGACGAAGCATGACGACTGGGAAGAAGCAGAGGCTGCTCGCTGTTTGCGGCGTGCTCGTTTCTCTGCTGCCTGCTGGGTTCTCTCCTCCTCCACCTGTCTCATTCCTCTCTGCACCATTTGACGCCAGCAGTCACGGTCGACGGCAGCTGTTTCCCAGGCATCAGGGTCAATGTTGCACACTTTCATGTCACGTTTGCACACATCCTTGAACCTGAGAGTGGGGCGTCCTGTGCGTCTGGTATCAGTGGCAAGTTGGCCGTAGAGTAGGTCCTTGGGAATACGCCCATCTTCCATGCGCCTTACGTGCCCGAGCAGCGTAGACGTCTCTGGCTCAGCATGGCGAACATGCTTGGGATTCCAGCCCTGGCCAGGATGTCGCTGTGCGGTACTCGGTCCTGCCAGGTGATGCCCAGAATGTGTTTGAGGCAGCGCATGTGGAAGGTGTTTAGACGACGTTCCTGCCTCGCGTAGGTGGTCCATGTCTCGCTGCCGCACAGGAGAGTGCTGAGGACGCAGGCCTGATAGACACACATCTTGGTATTCTCTGTGAGCTTCTTGTTGTCCCACACCCTTTTGGACAGCTTGGCCAAGGTTGCTGCGGCTTTTCCTATCTGCCGGTTGATCTCTAAGTCAAGTGACAGGCTGGTAGAGATGGTCAACCCAAGGTACGTGAAGTCCTCGGTCACTTCCAGGGTGTAGTCGTTGATGCTGATAGAGGGTGCGTGGCTTGCATCCTGTGCGCTGACGTTGGTCTTCTTCAGACTGATCGTGAGTCCAAATTCTTTGCATGCATCAGCGAACCAGTCCATGAGTCTCTGCAGGGCCTCTTCAGTGTTTGAGGCAAGCGCTGCATCGTCAGCAAAAAACATCTCTCTGGTGAGGATCTGGGACACCTTGGTTCTGGCTCTCAAGCGGGCGAGGTTGAACAGCTTTCCATCAGAGCGTGTGTGCAGGTAGATTCCATCTTGCGAGGAGCTGAAGGCGTACTTCAGAAGCATGGAGAAAAAGATGCCGAAAAGTGTCGGCACGAGCACACAGCCCTGTTTTACTCCGCTTGTGATGGAGAAGGGTTCTGAGCAAGACCCGTCGTACATAACTGTGCTCTTCATGTCCTCGAGGAAGGAAACCACCATGCTGCGCAGCTGAGGAGGACAGCTGATCTTCTCCAGAAGACTGAAGAGGCCTTTCCTGCTAACAAGGTCGAAAGCCTTCGTTAGGTCGATGAATGCCAGATACAGTTGCATGCTCTGCTCTCTGCACTTCTCCTGAAGCTGGCGCACTGAGAAAATCATGTCAGTTGTTGACCGGCCTGCCCTGAAGCCGCACTGGGACTCTGGGTGCACTCGAGTAGCCAGTGTCTGGAACCTGGTGAGGAGAATGCGAGCGAATACCTTCCCGATTATGCTCAGGAGGGATATCCCTCTGTAGCTGTTGCAGTCGCTGCGGTCGCCTTTGTTCTTATAGAGAGTCACAATGGAGGCATCACGCATGTCTTGGGGGACTGCACCCTCCATCCAGCACAGACAAAGCAGGTCGTACAGGGGCTGCAGCAGCGCTGACTTCCCACCCTTGATCACTTCAGGTGGAATGGCGTCACTTCCTGGTGCTTTTCCACTGGGGAGCATGTCGATGGCTTTCCCGAGTTCCTCAAGCGTGGGCACCTGGTCCAGTTCTTCCATCACAGGCAAGTCATCGATGGCGTCAAGGGCAGCGTCAGTGACTACTGTTTCCCTGGAGTAGAGCTCTGAGTAGTGTACGACCCATCGCTTCATCTGTTGATTACGGTCAGTGATTGTCGTGCCTGTTGAAGACTTCAGAGGAGCAGTTTTCTTCCTTCTGGTCCAACTGCCTTCTTGATCCTATCAAATATACCACGAACATTTCCGCAGTCGGCTGAACGCTGGATGTCCTCGCACATTTGCAGCCAGTAGCCATTGGCATATCGTCTTGCGACCCTCTGTGCGTTGCTCCGTGCAGTTCTTAATGCTGCGAGCGTCTTCTCACTGGGGGATTTCTTGTATGCCAGAAGAGGGTGGCGCTTGGCTTCAATGACCAGCTCCATTTCAGAGAGGTTGGCATCAAACCAGTCCTGGTTCTTTCTTACTCTCTTGCCGAAGGCTGAGATGGCGGCGTCGTAGACAGCATCTCTGATGGTGTTCCACCTTGCTGTGGCATCCTGCTCTGGCAAGTCTTGGAGTGTCTCTTCGACGGCAGCTACAAATTCCTGTCTGCGATCAGGGTCTCCTGCTCTTGCAACGTTGATGCGGGGATGACCTTTTGCTTTGGAGCGGTGCAACTTGTGTGGCTGTATCCTCGCTTTGCTGCACACGAGGGCGTGATCAGTGTCGCAGTCGGCGCTGTGGTAGCTTCTCGTTGCCAGGACAGTGTTCACAGCTGAGCGTCTCGTGACCACAAGGTCCAGTTGGTGCCAGCGATGAGACCTTGGGTGTTTCCAGGACACTTTGTGTCGGGGCTTGGACTGGAAGAAGGTGTAGGTGACGCAAAGGCTGTGGTATGAGCACAGCTCCAGCAACCTCTGTCCATTGTCGTTCAACTTTCTGACCCCGTGGTGACCGATGCAAGATGGCCGCGACTGGTGATCAGATCTAACCCGGCGTTGAAGTCGCCAAGAAGGAACAGCGGCTCCAGTTTCGGTACCCTGCCAACCTGGGTGTCAAGCTCATTGTAGAAATGGTCCTTGATGTCTTCTGAACTACTTAGAGTAGGAACATAAATGCTGAAGATGTTGACAAATCCTGCATCTGTAGCCAAGCCGGTTGACAGGATACGATCTGTGCCACCTGTTGGGGGTTCCACTGATGCCAGAGGGCTGTTCTTTACTGCAAAGCCAACTCCATGTATTCGTGGTTCATTGGGTTCTTTCCCTTTCCAGAAAAACGTGTATTCTTCCCTGAGAGAACCACTAGAGGGTAGCCTGGTTTCTTGGAGGGCCACAATGCTCACGTTGAGTCTTGTAAGCTCCCTGTCTATGATAGCAGTCTTCCTGGTGTCTTTTACCTGTGCAAGGTCGTCTGAGATTCCTGGGCACATGGTTCTCACATTCCAGCTTGCAAAACGAAGTGCTGGAAACTTCTTTGATTTTCTTGAATTGCCTGGCGCGATGTGTCCGTCTGCTTGTCATGCCTAAACATTTGAGCTCCAAGCACCCCTTGAAGCCAGCAGACGTTGGCGAGTCAGCACCTTACTGGCTGGGAACTGCCCAGCTTGAGGCGGGGGTAGCTGACCAGTGGGACACAATGATCCCTCCCACCGTCGGAGACAACCCGTGGCGTCCTACTCTACGCCAATCGAGTGTGGACTTATAACCCGTCACTGCTGTCTCCCGTGTTGGTTCTTCACTGAAGCAGTGAAGCTGGAGTGACCTCTCCAGGGCGCAAACCTGGGTGAGAAATATGGAGATGCTGTGTTGCCCATGCATCAGTATCCCCCTCTCAGCATCGCCAGTGGGCTCCAAAGGAGTGTGGGGCACGACGTTTGGCACTGGTCTGGCTGCAGGAGCTGCCGGAAAGAAGTCAGAAGTTGACGTCCAACCGCCTTAGGGGCTCCACTCCGGATTTTCTTTCTGGGTTTACTCCCATAGCCTTTCCTTCTCCGAGGGTGTCCAGAAGGCAGTGGAGCCATCATCCAATGGCCGGGGCATGGATGCTGGATACTGGGGCGTCCACGGACCCAGGGTCTTCGCGCTCCCAGTCTGTCCAGCGCTCCTAGGCACTTCGTGGGTTTAGCACCAGACTTGTTCCTTGTCCTACATCAGTGGCCTGCCAAGGCTGCCGGGTCCCATCCACCCGGGTTTTGGGCTAAGAGATTTCCTTCTCCTAGGCAGATTCGCAACCAGGGTTGCAGGCTCAGCCGGCCCGCCCAGTTATACCGCCGGTACTCGGTCGCGCCAAGACACAGCAAGCTTTGTGGAAACAGGGACGCCACGGGAAGGCGTTGCTGTGGGCACTGTAATGTAGGAGAGGTCTACTCCTTGTCGTGGTGTGGGAGCTTGTGTATCTCTAAGACCCAGAGAGCTATGCCAGCGGGAGTTGTATGCTCCTGGTAGGGCCATCCAAGCTGGACAGGTCGAAGGGCAGAGGTCAGACTAATGTAGACCAACTCACCCGGAGGTTAAACGGGTTTGTGTAGGGTTAACACTCCTTCTTGGGCAGATGGGGCTCATTAGTCTGGGAAGACAGCCCACCTAAGAGAAGGAAAACTCTGATCTCAAACCTCCGCTGCCTTGCGGCTATACCCACTCTTAGGAAAGGCTTCGGGAGTCAACCCTGAGGAAAAATCCGGAGTCGGAGTCCCCAAGGCAGTCCGAGGCTGTATACAGCAACACTCTGGCAACTCCTGCGACGGCACTGGAACCATGTGTATCGGTGTTTGCCTTTCCAATGGACCATTCCAGCGACGTGGAGAGGGGGGTCTGCTGCATGGGTAACAGCTTGCCCTCCATACTTACTTACCCAGGCTTTGCGCTCTGGAGAGGTCACTCCAGCTTCGCTTTGCAGCGTCGACGAAACACGGGAAGTAGCAGTCTAGCGGTTATAAGTCTGCATACTCAATTGGCGTAGATTCAGACGCCAGGGGCTGCTTCCGACGGTGGGAGAGGTCATCGCATCTCATTGGGCAGCTACCGCCCGCCTTAAGCTGGGCAGCCCCCAGCCAGTAAGGTCCTGCCCCGCCACGGTCCGTTAGCCTCACTGGGTGCGTGGGTTTTAGGGTGAAAACCGACAAGCGGATCGATAACTGTGCACCAGGCAACAGAAAAATGAAAACTTCCGTCCTGAAATTGGGTACGTGGAACGTAGGGACAATGACACCATGCTTTTCTGACGACCTGCAGGAAGTAAACGATGTTCGCAAGACAGCCGTCATCGACAGAGAACTGAGCAGACTGCAGATGGACATTGTCGCCCTTCAAGAAACCAGGCTCCCAGAAACAGGATCTGTGAGGGAGAGAGACTTCACCCTGTTCTGGCAGGGCAAACCATCAGACGAGGTCAGAGAACACGGCGTGGGATTCGCAGTTAGAAAACAGATTATTGGAGTCCATAACCCCACCAGTAGAAGGAACAGAACGAATCCTGTCTCTCCGACTCCAAACATCATCGGGACTATCAGTCTAATTAGTGCCTACGCACCAACTTTGGCATCCACAGCAGAAGCAAAAAACAAGTTTCATGACTTCAGTGCTGCTATAAGGAGAATTCCCGACAGAGAATTACTGTTCATCGCAGGCGATTTCAATGCCAGAGTAGGTGTCAATCACAACTCCTGGCCCACCTGCTTGGGTCAGTTCGGCACTGGGAAAATGAACGAGAATGGCCAGCGCCTGCTAGAGCTCTGCTGTCATCATGGGTTGTGCATCAGTAACACCTCTTCAACACGCAGCCTCAGCATCGAGTCTCCTGGAGACACCCTCGATCCAAACACTGGCATCAGCTCGATCTGATCCTCACCAGACGTGTCAACCTTTCCAGCATCAAGATCACTCGCAGCTACCAGAGCGCCGATTGTGACACTGACCACTCTTTGGTGTGCAGCAAAGTGAAGCTCCGTGCGAAGAGACTGCACAATACGAGAAACACCAGCAAAGCACGCGATCAAAGAAAAGTGGAGGAGTTCGCGCGCGTGTTGGGGATTCTCCCCTGGCCCACCCACTGCAAATGCCCAAGACCGATGGGAACACTTCAGAGATGCTGTCTCCAACGCCGCTATGTCCACCTTGGCAAAAAGACCAGCAAGTCAGCTGATTGGTTCGAAGCCCATTTCGAAGAAATGACACCAGTAATCGAGGCCAAGAGAAACGCCCTGACAGCATACAAAACCAATCCCAGTGAGCAGAACCTCCAGGTTCTCCGTGCTGCTCGCAGCAAAGTCCAGCAATGTGCCAGGCAATGCGCCAACGATTATTGGCTTCAGCTCTGCCCCCATATTCAGATCGCAGCTGACACAGGCAACATTAAGGCGATGTATGACGGCATCAAGCAGGCATTGGGGCCCAACGCAAAAGAAAAACTGCCCCTTTGAAATCAGCTACAGGGAGGTGATTCAGGACAGAGAACAACAGATAGAGCGCTGGTAGAACACTACACTGAGCTATATGCAAGGGAAAATGTAGTCACAGAAGATGCCCTGAATGTCATAGAGCGCCTACCAGAGTTGGAAGAGCTTGACAGAGAACCAACCACAGACGAACTCAACGAAGCCCTGGACTCTCTTGCCTCAGGCAAGGCACCAGGGAAGACGGTATTCCCGCCGAAGTACTGAAGTGCTGTAAAGAGACGCTCATCACCGAGTTGCATGAAATCCTCTGCCTCTGTTGGAGTGAAGGCGAAGTACCACAAGACATGATGGATGCTAACGTCGTCATACTGTACAAAAACAAAGGTGACAGAAGCGATTGCAATAATTATCGTGGCATATCCCTCCTTAGTATCGTTGGGAAAGTCTTTGCACGAGCAGTACTGAAGAGGCTCCAAGTACTTGCAGAGCAAGTTTATCCTGAATCGCAGTGCGGTTTCCGTGCCAACAGATCCACTATAGATATGACCTTCTCCCTTAAACAACTTCAGGAGAAATGTAGGGAACAAGGCAGCCACTCTTCATTGCCTTCATAGATCTCACAAAGGCTTTCGATCTGGTCAGTAGGGATGGCCTCTTCAAGATCCTCCCCAAGATTGGATGTCCACCCAAACTTCTCAGCATCATCAGAGCCTTCCATGAAGACATGAAAGGCACCGTCGTCTTTGACGGCTCAACATCAGCTGCCTTCAACATACGGAGAGGAGTGAAACAGGGTTGCGTCCTGGCTCCCACCCTGTTTGGATCTTCTTTGCTGTGATGCTGAAACATGCAATTGGTCCTGCAGCTGAAGGTATCTACCTCCGAACCAGGACAGACGGAAAGCTCTTCAACCTCTCCAGACTAAGAGCCAAGACTAAAGTCAAGCTGAGGTGCCTGCGTGACTTCCTCTTTGCGGACGACGCAGCAGTAATCGCCCACTCAGCCGAGGACCTACAGCAGCTCTATTAAACTATTACTTTCAAACATACTATGACTAAACTGTCTTCCATTTTGAAACTTAGCAAAATTTCTTCCATAACAATTTCAATGCTTTCGTGAAAGCATGGAAAATCTAAGTGCGATATTTTCATTTGCTTTATTTCGTTGCACGTTGTAATACCCATACAAAAAGATATGGTGATATAGGGTGACTCTGACGGCGTTGTGTTTTTACTGTAAAACTTGGGCATTTTCTCACTTACAGCTACACATGCTTGTTTACACATATTCCAGTTAACGTAATCGACAGCCGTTTCACAATAGACGGAAACCAGTAATCCAGGTAGATTTTCTCATTCTGAATGGTGTATCATAGTATCATATAATATTCTCAAATTTTCCCAGTTTCTCTCCATATCATGAATTCCATCTTATCCTCATGTATTCATTTTTGTAAGGCTGTTTTAATTCTGTTTGCTATGCAAATTCATCTTTGTGTTGTAAGTGACATTTAGCGATGAAATCGGCCCACCATGTTATGTTTATTCTCCGGGCTTTTCTGTTTTCTTGCTTTTCTGTACATGTTCTTCGTGATGACTAAAGGGTTCACTTTGTCACCGACTAACAGAGAATGAAATTTCAAATTTAGAAGAAAGGAGCATTAAACAGAAAAATGATAATCATGACGAATGATACAGAAAAAAAATTTAATGATGATAAAACTGATGGCGACGATGATGACGATGAGGCTGACGACTGACGACGATGGGCGACGACAACAACGACGATGATGTAGATTTGGGAAAAAAAAGAAGATGATAATGATGATGATAAGAAGGCGACAGAGAGGGTGACGGAACCCATCCCTTTATAACTGTTTTTTTGCAGATATGGAGCTAAAAGCCTTACAAATGGAGGACTTCGTGCCACGTTTTCTAGTGGTTTTTTTCTGCATCCCTTGTGCGTGTATCCAGCAGCCAGACTTCCAGCACATTTATCCTGGATGCAAGAGTGAAACCCCGGAAACCCGCCAGACATGTCCTAAACCGTCTTGCAACAGCCGAGGAATTTCTGCAGCAAATTCAGAAAGACTTTCCCGGGAAATTACCCAATTCCGGGTCAACAGCATCAAGCCTGGGTGAATGTTTCACAAATGCGTCCATCGAAATACCAGTCCAATCACTCTTGAGGGGTATGTTGAATTTTAAGGGCCCACGTTTCGGGGAAACGTCTTTTTCCTGCAGAGACTACTCGTTTCTGTACTATTACACTACTGGGGCCCCCCAGGAACGTTTTTCCAGATTTCTGCTGAACATACGGAACAGAGCGACTAATGAATTAGATTTTGATACACGCGAAAACACTTACAAATGAATGTTTTCAATTTTTTGAACAGTAAGATTATGAACACTATAGGCAACAATGTTGTAAAGTCATGCTGTCATATTACGGGGACATCATCGGTGCATTGAACTTTAGATTTTGGGTTTTGTATCTATCCATACTTTTTTTCGACAACTTCACGTTCACTGCCTACTACCACAAGCGGTGAGCATATTTAAGAAAAATCAACATGTTTAAAGTCCCGTCTAAACATACCTGCACCCACCCACACACACACACACACACACACAAAAACACACAACACACACACACACACCACACAACACCGCACACACACACACACAAAACACACCACACACACACACACACCCCACACGAGGACTCTGCCCCTGTGTGTGTGTGTGTGTGTTTTTGTTTTGTGGGTGTTTTGTTTTGTGTCGCAGTGTTTTGTGTGTGTGTGTGTGGGGTGTGTGTTGTGTGTGTGTGTGTGGTGTGTGTGTGGTTGTTTTGCGCGTCTGTGTGTGTGGTTTAAATCTATCAAACCACACACACACACACACACCCCCACACACACACACACACCACACACACACACACACACAAAACGCTTGTTTTCATGGGGGCCAGGATAAATGACAGAGATTATAACTCTTCCTCTATCGATTCTGCCGGGCTTTTTTAAAGGATATGTTGAAACTCCGACTGGGGTCTCGGTGGCGCAATACCTGGACAACAGTTCAGCTGCGTGACGCGGGCAGGTGCCCGAAAACCCATGTGACCATGATCATCTCATAAATTTTTGATGGGGAACTAAAGGGTGGAGACATTTTTTCTCTCTAAAGGTTTTGAGTGCACGGGTGAGTTTTTGAGGTCCCTTTTTACAACAAGATGATCTCACGCCGCTGTGATAAAAGACGCCCACGCTCTGCCCCCTCATTTTTTACAGTAAAGACAGCAAAAGAAGGGACAGGTTCGCTTGCTGAAACCCTTTCACAACGCGTCAGAAGAACCTATCAGGTGCCCGGATGGAAAAGGGGAATGCAACGTTTTTTAACTTCGACTCCTTTTTCGACAGCATTTCATGTGTGTTGCTGAAAGCTTCTGCTCAGACAACAGTGATAAGGTAATCACACACACGCGCGCCGCGCACATCACACACACCAACACACACACACACACACACACACACTCTCTCTCCCCCTCTCTCCCCTCTCTCTCTCTCTCTCACCCACTCACGAGAGAGAGAGAGAGAGAGGAGAGAAAAAATTCTGTTTCGATGCAGTCCAGCATTTTCTCTCTCTCTCTCTCTCTCCATCTCTCTCTCTCTCTCTCCTCTCTCTCTTTTCTCTCTTCTCTCCTCTCATTTTTCTGCACCGGATAACATTACGTTTGTACTATGTCATATTTTCGTTGTTGCTTGAAGTTCTTTCACGAATGCCATTTAAGATTGCTTTAAATCTATATATCTCTCTTCTTTTTTAATTGTTTTTGGGGTTGTTGTTATAAGTTACACTGCTTTCCCTTTCATTTGCTTATTTCACTGTTGATTTAACCTTTTCCCGCTTTTTGGGTTTGGGGGTTGTTTATTGTTTGTTTGTTTGTTGTTGTTTGTTTGTAAAATAAAGGTTCTGATGCACACGTTGCTTTATATTTGACTAGCTTAAATAAAGAGTAACAGCAAATATGAAAAATTGCTAAGCCAAAACTTTCACCGTTGTAAAATAAAGAAGTATTTCGTTTTTTCTTTTCTCTCGTCCATCTCTCTCTCCTTCTCTCTCTCTCTCTCACCTCTCTCTCTCTCTCTCTCTGTGTGGTGTGTGTGTGTGTGTGTGAAAATAAGTAAAAATCTGTCACCGTATACCAAGGAACGACATACATAGTGAAATGAAAAGAATGGTTTTTCCTCATTACATTTAACTCCTGATCTGTCTCCGAGTCAGTTCACGATGAAAAGTTTTGATCAAACCGGGGGTGAAAAAGGTCAGTGTCACTGGGACATTAGGAATTTCTATATTCTGTTCATTCTCTCAATCTTTAAAGTGTGTTTTCTTTTATCATATTTACATTAAAATCCTGATGCCCTAGTTCATCTATTCGTCAGGTACCACACAGGGTGGCTCATCATGGCGGTCTACACTCTAGATACGACATTGCTAAAAAAGTCATGAACACCTTTATCATCCGAATCCATACTGGTTTTCAACCTTATACAAAACAGTCCCGTTTAGAGAATTTAAAAAGCTATTCAAAATCTGCCCCCCGCAACAGCTCTCTGATTTTTTTCCATTTTTAGTTTAAAACCAACACACAACAACTTGTTTAGAGAATGAAATGCGTATTTAAAATCTGCCCCCCAAAAATAAAATGTCCTTTTGTTCCAAAATAGGTTTTAAAAACCATAAAGCACAACAGTCCTGTTTTAGAGAATAAAATATTTATTCAAATCGGGTTTCTAGCAATAGTACTCTATATTTTGTTCGTTTTTGTTTTTAAACTAACACACAACATCCATTTTTAAAAACAAAATATTTAAATTTAAAATCTGTTCCCAGCAATAGTACTCTGATTTTTTTTCCATATCAGTTTAAAACCATGCACAAAAACAGTCCAGGGTTTTTTGAGAATAAAGTATTAATTCAAAATCTGCTCCCAGCAACAGTCCCTTACTTTTGTTTTGTAGAGTTTAATACCGTGTGGTGAAAATCAAAGTTTCCCACTTTTTCGTATCTAATACAGAAAGGCCGGTTTTCATGAAGAATGTAAAAGGAAGGAATACCGAACCCATTTTTCTGACGGTCATCTCTGCATGTTTTGTAAAGGGGGAATTCCGGAGGTGGGGTCACTGTGGATCCAACCTGCTGACCATAGAGGACAGAAAGCTATCGGTGTTTGGACCCCCCTTTTCCCACAAAAATTGGAACAAAGCATCGGAGACATGCACACCTATGGCGGGGGTCTGGCTGTCCTGAACACGGCGACAGAGTTGAAGAATGTCATTTATTTTGTCAGGACAAACTGAAAAAACCCATCTTCATCGGTCCTGAGAATCGCTTCGTCAGTCCCGACTGCACGACATGTAAAGTATCAGTGAACTGAAATGCTGTCGATATCTATATATTGTGTTGTATGGAGGATGTTTCTGTGTGTTCATAGGTGGGGGGAGGGGGAGGTGGACAGGCGCGCTATGCGTGCGACTTTGTGTGTGTGTGCGTGTGTGTGTGTGTGTGTGTGTGTGTGTGTGGTGTGTCCCGCGCGCGTGTGTGTGTGTGTGTGTGGGGTGTGTGTGTTGGGTGTGTGTAGTGTTTTGTTGTGTGTGTGTGCGTGTGTGTGTGGTGCGCGCGCTTTTGTGTGTTTGTGTTTTGTGTGTGTGTGTGTGTGTGTGTGTGTGTGTGAGGGGTGTGTTGAAAATGTGTGTGTGTGTTTGAATCCATCAAGACTGATGATAAATTTTTTGAAATCATTAGAGCTGTTGAACAGTCAAGATAAAAAAAAATTTTGGTATTATTCATATCTATTTCAAACGTTTTACGGGTACCCAGAACACTGGCAAGGGCAGATGATACTTGGCCGTGTATCTCCCATCCCCTTTTACATAAGTACAGACAACCTTTACTGGGGCCTCCCCGTGAATCACTCCAATATCACCCGTGGGTCACCTGCAACCAGAAAATGGATGCAGCCTTCCCTTTGAGAACGACTATACCCCTTTGACTCATCAACGATACTGTGATCACCTTGCCTACCCCTTCGGCGGGGAAACTCAAAAGGGAATGAAGACATGTCAACTCCATCACGTAAACCCATAATTTCCAAAACTTTGACGTCAGCGCAAACTTTTGGGGCCATCGAAAACGAGGAAACTTTAAACCCTTGCATACAGTTATTTCTCTCCCTCTACCCCTTTTTCACGTCCCAAGAACCAGGTAGAGCACGTGCCGTACACACTGGTTGTGACTTCCGTCTGATGCTGTGATGGCAGTGATGAAGACTTCTGTATTTTCCCTGCCGTGACAGTGGGACCCAGTATGAGTGTGCCAACAGCAAACAGGTCAATTTTGTCTGGCTTTCCTGTTTACTTGAAAACTGTACTACTATTTGTCTCTTGTTGTGTATACAGATATCATACATCTTTAAATGTTTAGTTTACAAGAATATCAAGTTAATGGCAACAGCAGGTTTTTTTTCTTTTTTTTTTCAGAAAGTATTTTCTTACTCTTTCGTCTGACCTATTTGTACATAGGATTTCGTGTCCATAAGAAATATAACCTGTTTTGACATTAAAATATGTAAGTTTGTGAATATTTTCTAAGAAACAAGGTGAACCACAGGCTTGCTTTTATTTGGCAATGCATTCAGCTGAGACAATGAGAAGCATGTGCCTCAGATTCTCGTCCTAAGTATGAATCATAGTCTTCATAATGGTTTGTCAGATTCATTGCCTGGGGGATTTTGCTGTTCCTATCATAATCGAGAGGTGGGGTGGGTGGGCCAGGTTGTTTTTAATGAAACTTTAAAGACGACACAAAATACAAATCAATATCATTCAAAAGATTATTAATTTATTTCCCTATGTGCTTGCAAACGTTTAAAAAGCGATTTTTTACTACGTTTTAAAAACGATTTCTACGTTTTAAAAAGCTAATTTTTAAGTGGGTGTGCAAAGCATTTCCTAATTTTTTAACGAGTGATTATATTTCAATAAATAATTAACTCTAAAGCGCGTTTTAAATGTCACTAAAATAATGAGGGGTTGACAAAGGGAATGTTATTTCAACCCCAGGTAAAAAATAGACCTCAGTCAAACAAACATAACTTTCATTTCACTCCTTTCGTGTTGTGACCTTTACAGTGCATTGACCGGACCCCCGTCTGCAACAAAACGCAGAGACTGTGTGGATGAAAGTGACGAGCTGAGTGCCAAGGGCAGTCCCGGCAAACTTTTGAACAGTGGGCCAACAATCTGGAACCCCCCGCACGATTCGACTTCACAGGTGATGGCAGCTTTAACGTGGTGCCACTGACCAACACCAAAATCCCAGAGACACACTTTTTTCCCGTTCCAGGTATCTTGACAGTAAGAAATAGCAACCATAGGCTGTCTGGAAGTGAGTTGCAAGAAAAAACTGCGATTATCACAATTTAAGAAAACAGAGCTTAAAAAACGAATGTAAAAAAACTGCAGCCACAGTAATACAGTGTTCAATGCACTTTAAAGGGATGAAACAACCTGGAGCACTGGTATGGTATTTTTAAATCCCTGAAGAGAAAACGCTGATTTAAGTCCAAGCCCGGAGCCAAAGCATAGGATCGCCAAATAAACTTTCCACAAGATCTCCTCTCTCCTCTCTCCTCTCTCTCTCTTCTCCTCTCTCTCCTCTCTCTCTCTCTCTCTTAGTCATTTATAAGTTGAAAGTACATGCCAAATGATTCAATGCATAAGCTAATCAATTTCCAGGGTATATACATACAATTTTCTGTCATCCCTCCAAAATGTTTCAGTTCTCTCAGTTTCAAATGTACCTATTTTTATCACGAAAAAACATTTTTAAAACTGCAGACTTGATATGTTTTGGTGCAGATAGTTTGCCTTATATACATAAGGTAAGGAAAGAACTCAAGGAAGAGCTTGACAGCAGTCTTTTTAAACAAGACCCCCTCCCCCACCTCCCCACTCAAGCAGTGTTTTTAGCCATGAACTCCTTACACTTTTAAGAGGAACCAACCGCATCACGATGTTGACTCCTAGATACCCTCTGTGGTCATATTTTTCCGGGATTCAAACCAGCACTTTTGGATAGGTTGGGTTCTGAAGGCTGCCTTGCTAAAACCGTTTTGGGGAAAATTAAAGCCCTATTAAGTTTTCCCCGTTGTTGTTGGTTTTTTTTTTTTTTTTTTTTTTTGCTTTTGTTTTTCCCCCCTCCCATTGGGCCCGTAGGTTCCCGATCCTCCCTCTGACCCCAAAAACGTAGCTTTTTCAAGGTATCCCTCGCTTTCGAGCCTACAATACCCTTTGTTCCAAACCTCTATTTCCAGGGCCAGGACTTAGAATCCAGATTCCCTTAAGCTTGTTTCCTCTGGCAGAGCTAACCTCATGTACATCTCTTTAAGCACTTGGTTGTGCCTTCCCTATTTTCCTCCTCCGTTTCGCGCTGTTCAGCAGAACCAAAGTGTTCCTCGTTTGTGCGCCCCGACAGAGTGGACTTGCAGGGTCACCTGATTTCCCCCCAGGGTTAAATTCTGAGAAAGACATAAACAGAGCTGGGGATGGAGATGATCTCAGAGATCCATGTTGCTATATTATCCCATCATTTGAGTCTGGAAAGCTTTTTCCCCCACCAAAAGTTTAATTGCCCTTGCTGGCCTTACTGGACCCCGTCTGGAATCCATTGGCATCCTGTCCTGTTCCTGTGCTACCATGGCTCTTTTTTGCCTTCACTGTTGTTTTCCACCACACTTCTTTTTCTGTTGACTCCAGCCCCTGTTGCTGCTTTGTGTGTGTTGTTTTTTCCCCTGATCCTAAGGCTTTTCTTTGCCAGTTTCAGGGCCCTTTCCAGAATTTTCCATTTTCTGTCAGTTTTTAGCCGGGGGTGGATTGATCTCACCTCCTTGTTTCGGAGTCCTCAAGTATGTTCCCTTTGTTCTCCTCTATGAAACTTTAAAGGGGACCTTTACTTTACCATGCGACAGTAGAACGCAACTCAGTTAGACCAGGTAGCACACCCCAAAATTTTCCCTTTGTGTGCTTGATTCTGGCTTCCTTTTGATGTTACTGTCTAGTTGTGATGTTGTATTTTTAATTAGAGGCCTGGGAAGCTTGGGGATCAGCGTCAAGTGCAACCACCAGACCTGAATTCATTAGAGAGGACACACTCATTGATTATCTGCAGGGTTCCCTCTGCCCTTTCTTGGTTTTTTTTTCCCAAAAGTGTGTGTTTTTGGAGGAGCCCATCATACACATTCTGAGGCTCTTGACTGGTTCTTTTGTCACTGTAGGAACAGCTTGGTTGCTTGGGTTTAACGTAACTGTTTTTCTGCTATTTTTTTCCCTTTTCCCGCAGAGAAAGACTTCGTGATTTCCTTTTTGGTTTGAAACGTCTTTTACGAAGCACCTGACCCTTTTCCCCCTTTCCTCAGTATTTTGTATGTTTCATCTTCCCTTTGTGGATAGGTTTTTTGTTATGTCTTCCATGAAAGGGTTTTTTTTTTTTTTTTTTCTTTTTTTTTTTTTTTCTTTTTTTTTTTTTTTGGGGGGGGGGGGGGGCGTTCATCATAAAGCACAGAAAATGTCAGAGACAGAACCACAACTGTGAAAACGTCACCTCCATCTGCATACGTGTTCCAATTTTATTCAAACTGTAATTAAACCCCATTTCACCTAATGATCTAATGAAACAAAAAGACCCCAAATGAAATGAATAGATGAAATAGAAAGGTAATGGAACTGATAATTCTGTCGTTCTTAAAAAAATGTTCACTCTGTAGAAGTGTTGAAAAAGTAAAACATGCCCCACTCAATATTTTGCATACCTGAAAGTTTTTGAATGTATGGTCTGAGAGAGGAGAGAGAGAGAGAGAGAGAGAGAGAGAGAGAGAGAGAGAAAGAGAGAGAAAGAAAAGAGCATTTCACCTAACACTTTACCGTATCAAAAATTGTGGCTGGGTTTCTTATGAACATATGCAGTGGTTGTTGTTTGTTTTCCTTTTTTTTACTTGTATGTGGGGAAAAAAAGTAAGTCAATGTAATCATCCTGACCAAAGTTTGTATGTGTGTGTGAGTGTGCGTGTGTACTGTATATGTGTTGTGTGTGTGTGTGTGTGTGTGTGTGTTGTGTGTGTGTTTTGTGTGTGTGAGAGAGAAGAGAGAGAGAGAGAGAGAGAGAGAGAGGAGGGGGGAGAGAGAGCGTGCATTCGTGTGTGTCTGTGGTGTGTTGTGTTTCTTTGGTGTGTGAAAAAATGGTTATTTTGATGCTTGCATTTTCCGCTATCTGCAGGTATAAACACAACCAAGTAAAAGCGGGCCTTTTAAACATTGGTCACACATTTTCAGGAAAATGAAGATGATACATGAACAGAAAAGGCTGTAATTCCGCAATTGATGTTTACAGCATTATTTTCAGTGTGCCGAATCAAAAAAAAAAAATTTGGCCCCAGTTAAATCATTTTCTGTTTCTGTTTTATATAGTAACAAAAACCTATGGGGAAAAATATTGTTTTGTTCTGTCCCCATTCTTTTAAATAAGATAATTTTGTGCGAGTTTTTAGGGAAGGGATAATTTAAGATACGAATACGTGTAATTCTGATTTTAGAACTTTAAATCCACATACAAATTACTAAACTACATATAGCTATGTAATACTGTGTGAGTTTATTTTCTTTGGGGTTGGGAAAGAAACAAATGAAATTTTATGAAAAAAAAATGAAAAGACTTAACTGGGTTCAACAATTACATATCCACTAATTTTTATGCAAATAAAACGTACAGTTCAAATAGACTGCAAGCGCATATTGTCTGAAAATCTCAGAAGGTCATTTAATGGAAACAAGAGAATTTCGCCTCCATTACGTTAGAATATGAAAAGATGTGAGTGGGAATGTTAGACGCTTTTAATGTACGCATCGAGAAAAAAAGAAATAGACATCAACAACACGTGAATGAGAACGAAGAGTCTGCGTTGCTATGTCACGTCATTCCACGAGCGCACTAAAACACCTCCAAACTTCTTTTTCTTATCCACCTTTTCCCACTTACCATCTCCCCCCCCCCCCCCACACACACAACACATATCAACCATTTCCCACAATGTTAGTGGATTGCACGTGATTTTCTCAACGGTCTTTGCAAGGCCTATGGTCCGAAGCTATTCAAATGTCTTAGAGCTTTCTCAGGAACGCAAATGCCTTAAATGATACTTGAATTCAAAATTCCCTTTTTGAAATAAGTCTAATTAATGATTTTAATTGATTTACGTAAATAGTTGAATAAAATTCTTAGGTTTTTGCCCCTCTTTGGTATCTAAAGTTCTGAACTCCTGCTAACTGCAGTAGTTTACTATATCATGTTTTCTCTATTTTTTAGTATAGAATGTGAAGGTAAGAAGATGTACTTAGAATTTCTCAAAAGAAAAGGCAACAGGTAATTATGTATGATAAAGAAATGTACAAAATGTATATACTATGTTCATCTGGGCTGTTGCCAGGTGGAGGTTATTGGTCTACCTGTCTACACCAGATCAATGAATTCCTATGACTTGCCCTGGAAAAGAATAGGATATGGATTGTGAAACCACTAAACGTGTTCGCGGCTTCTAATCGTTTTGTCGGGATCAAAAATATGTGTTTCACGAGCAGGCACCAGTGTGGGACAGCGTGAAACCACTGTCCGCAAACGACGAACGAATCTGATGTGCAACTTCACCTGTCCCCGAAACCTGTCCACCTGTTACGGCCATGCCTTTACTGCAACGATAGACCTCACAACAACGAAACTACACGGAACTTCGATATGTAGATCTACGGTACGGGAAATGAAGCCCCTGGAGATTTTCCTACACAATACAAAACTGACACATCTTAGCACTGAAAGGACAGTGGTAATTAAAACGTCTCAGTCACCAGAACTTTCAAACCTCAGAATTAGGATCTGATTATTACCATGACATTCGCGAAATACGCAATAGTCATGTTCGTAGTCTGAATAATCTGGTAGTATAATCGTTAGCTTAAAAATAAATAAAAATTAAGAGAAAATGATATGTTATAAATAGAAAGAATAAATAAAGTTAAATGATAAGTAAAAATCATCCAAAGAAACCCCTCCACCCCCCTCACCATCCCCCCCCCTCCCGTTTTCACCATTAACCACACCTCCCCCCCCCCCCCCCCTGACAACGCACCCGACCCGCGAACCCCACCCAAAACCCCCCCACCCACCACACCCCACTGCCTCCCACAACAAGAACAACTCCGTTTCCCAACCCACCAATTGCCTCCCCCACACCATTCGTCACACACAACAGATCCCCTACCCCTTTTCCGCCGCCCCACCTACCCCGCCTACCGATCCATCACAGCCCAACACCCCTCCCCCCCATCCAACTTTCCTTAATCCCTCCCCTCCCCCACCCACCATCCTCCCCAAAATCACACGCGAACCCTACCCCCATTGCCCCCTAAACCTCCCCAGCGCAAACCCACGACCACGCACCCCCGCAAACCCAAACTCAAAACCCCCCCCCACCTCCCACAAGCTAAGCCCCCCAACTCCCACACCCAGTACTCCCACTACCCCTCCCCACTACCCCATCGTCTACCCTCCAAACAGCCGGCTCAACCCACCTCCCGCATCCTCCCCATCCCCACTACGGCACAGCTACTTCTGCCACCCCACCTCGAGTAAAAGACTCACAGCGCTTCACCCCCTCTCCCACCGAGCTAGCTACCTCCCAACCCTTCCCACCTCCCACCCAATCCCACTAACAAAGACCGCACCACCACCACCACTCCTAATCCCATGCTTTAGTACCCTCCTCTGCACCACTTCCCATACTCTACAACCACCCCCACGAGCTGTCCCCCCCAAACACAACCATACCCTAACCCCTTTCAAAATTCCCTTCCTATAAGAATAGAATTTTTACCAAACTTAACAGGATTTATTTTAAAACCCAAAACCCAAAAGTGTTTCCCCAGCACTAAAGGGACCTTTTTACCCGTTAAACTAACTCACAATAAGCTCTTTCTCAAAAGCTTAAATTCTAAACACTTTTTCAGGCCACAAAAATTTTTCCCCCCCCCAAATCCTTCTTAAAGTTTTTATTTAGAAATAAAAACCCTGAACTTCTTTGCCCTTTTACCAAGAAAATTTCCCACCCTGTAACCCCCAAATAACAACATGGGGGTTTTCAACTCAAACCCTTTTAAAAACTTTCTTTCCTTTCCCCCTGACAGGACAAAACAAAAATTTTACACCCCCCTTTTTTAAACTGTAAAGCAGCCCTACCCTTTTTCCCCCCGGGGGTTACTTTATATGCCAACCGGCTAATAAACTCCCAATAATAAAGAGTTTTCCCAAAAAATTTTTAACAGGGGGTCTCCCCCAAAAACTTTCTTTTTTTCTTTTTAAAGTACCGTAACCGAAAGCTAAACCCCTTTTCAAAAACTCCAATTTGGTTTAAACCCTCGTTCTCCCCAAAAGGGGCGGGGTTAGATGCAAGGAACCCCAAAGGGCCCCTAAGAAGTTTAACTATTCCCAAACCGGGGCCTTTTTAAGCTGCGGTTAACTTTTCAATAACCACCTTACTTTTCTTTTAAAAGTTTCCACGGGTTAGAAAACCCCGTAAAATTAAATGTTTCTTTTTTTTAATTTTCTAATCAAACCTCATAAGCTTTCAAAAGGTCTTTCCCTTTTGGGCTGTTAAATGGTGAGGTTTTAAGAAAAAGGGGAGGGGCAAAAACCTTAAACCCCGGCCCACCCCCTTTTTTTCCCCAAAAAAAAATTTTTTGCCTTTGAAAATTTTTTGGTTTTGGGCCCTTTTTCCCCCCAAAAACCAAAAACCCCCCCCAGAATTTTAAACCCAAAACATTTTTAAATTTTTTTGGGGAAAAACCCCCCCAAAAACCCAAAACAAAATTTTTCCGGCCCCCCATTCCCCCCTTTTTCCCAAAGCCCAGGGGCGTTATAATTTTCCCCCCCGGTTTTTCCCCCCAACCCTCCACCAAAAAAATTTTTTTAAAAAATTTTAAAACCCTAAAAACCTTCGTTTTTCTGTAGGGATAAGGTCGCAGCCTATGATTCTTTTTTATAAAACAAAAATAATAAATATTTTAAATAGGGTGATGATTTTTGACGTGTTTGTCCCAGAAAAATAAAGATGAAACAGAACGGGCGTTCAATACAAGTAAAAATGAAGGGGCAGAAAAGCCAAGGGGGGGGGGGCCAGGGGGCAGGTTTTTCCCCAATCCTTAAATTTAAAAGGGGGGCTCTTCATTGAAGCGCAGAACTATTCAAAACAAATTGAAATTCTATAGAAGTTAGGGGCGGGGGCCCAAAACCTTTTGATTTTAAGAAAAGGGGGGTTTTTTTTTAAAAATAAAAAGGGGGGTAAAAAAATTAACAAAAACCCCCGGTTTTTTAAAAAGGGGCATTAAAAAGACCCCTTTGGGGGGGGAAAAAATTAAAATTTAAAAAAAACAGCCAAGGGGCCTTTGGACTTTTACAGAATTCGGGGTTCCCAAACACATCTAAAAAAAAAAATTTCCTTTTATGAATTAAAGTCAAAACAGATGAAGAAGCAAAAGTTGAGACGAGTTTTATGAAAAAACCATTAAAAAAAAATTGTCGATTCTCTTTTCCCTAGCAAAGAGAACGTGAGCTGAGCCCTGAAGAAGAAGAGTTTTAAAAAAAACAATTATGATCTCCATTGTTTTGAGGGAACTCGGGGATTTAGGTGCTCTGCGTAAACTCGGTTTAATTTGTTTTTAACAACTTAACGAAGAACTAAAAAACAATTTGGAAAAATTTTAAATGGCAGAGGGGGAGAGATAGAAGAAAAAAAAATAAACGGGGTGATAACAATTTAGGAAACAAGAAAAAAAGGCGAAATAAGAAAATTAAGGTTTTAAATGAAAAAAGGGAAAAAAGGTTAGGCGTTGTATATTAACAGAGAAAAAATAGCCCAAACAAGCAGAATAGAGAAAAATAAAAAAAATACTTTATGAAAATACTACGCAGCAGAAAGAATAAGGATCTGTTTGAGAGCAGGGGATTACAATAGTTAGTATATTAAAGCGTTGGGTTTGCTTCTCTACAGGTTTATGCATTAACCGGCAGTGCCCCGGGCAGTAGCGCCCCCAACGCTCAGCCCGGGAAAAGTTGGATTAGAAAAAAATTCACCATCTAGCAAACCTATTAAAGAAGTTAGCCCCCCCCCCCCAAAAAAAAACCCCCCCCGCAAAAAAAACCCCCCCCAAAAAAAAAAAACAAAAAAACCGGGGAACAAAAACCCCCCCTTAAAAAAAATTTCCCAACCCTACAAAAACCTTTTCCCCCCCCCCCCAAAAACCCCCCCAAAAACCCCCCCCCGCCCCCCCCCCGGGGGGCCCCCCAAAGGCCCCCCAAACAAAAAAAAACAACCCAAATTGCAAGAAATAACAAAAAAAAACCCCCCCCCTTTAAAAAACCCCCACCCCCAAACAAACAATTCCCCCACCCCAAAACCCCCCACCAACCCCCACAACCCCCCCGCCCCCCGAAAAAAAACCCCCCTTACCCCAAAAACCCCTCTTGGGCCAATTTTTTAAGCTTTTCACCTCCCCCATTACCCTCCCCCCCCCCCCACACCAAAACGCCCACCCCCCCAAAATTGAAAACCCCACCCCCCCCAAACCCCCCCCCAAACCCCCCCCCCCCCCCCCAAAAACCCACCCCTTTTTTTCCCCCCCAAAAACCCCCCCCTTTACCCCCCCCCCCGGGGGGGCCCCCCCAACCCCCCCCCCCCCCCCAAAAAAAAACCCACCAAAAAAACCCCCCAACAACCCCCCTTTCCGCTACCCCCCCCCCTAACCCACTGTCCCCCTCCCCCCCCCGGAAAGGGGCCCCCCCCCCCCCCCCTCCCCCCCTTCCCCACCGGACCCCTTTTCCCCCCCCCCCCCCCCTTTAAATTCAATCACCCCCTTCAAAAACCTTTTCCACCCCAACCAAACCCACCCTTCCCCAATTTTTCCCCCTTTCCCCCAAAACAACCCACAAACACCAAAACCCCCCTTTTCCCCCTTTAAAAACCCCCCCCAAACTTTCCTTCCTACCCCCCCCCACCCCCCCAACTTTTCCCCCCCCCCTTAACCCCTCCCCAACCCTTCCCCCATTTTTTTTTCTTCCCCCCCAAACCCCCCCCCAAACCGCATTTCCCTTCCCCCAAAAATACAAGGCCCCAAATTCCCCCCTCTCCAACCCTCAACCCCCACCCTTTCCCCACCCCACCTTTTTCCAAACCCCCCAAAACCCCCCTCTTCCCCCCTTCCCCATTATCCCCCCATTCCAACCCCCCCCCCCCCCCCCCCCCCCCAAAAAAAAAACCCCCCCCCCCCCCCCCCCCCCCCAAAAAACCCCCCCAAAAAACCCCCCCCCCAAAAAACCGGGGCCCCCCCCCCACCCCCCCCCCAAAAAACCCCCCCCCCCCCCCCCCCCCCCCCCCCCCCCCCCCCCCCCCCCCCCCAACCCCCCCCCTTTTCCCCCCCCCCCCCCCCCCCCCCCCTTTTTTTCCCCCCCAAAAAAAAACCCCCCCCCCCTTTCCCAAAAAAACCCCACCCCCCCCCCCCCCCCCAAAAAAAAACCCCCCCC
>CM065722.1:61669838-61677679 GCA_033310375.1 Conus canariensis | reverse complement strand
CCCGATTAGGCGCAGGAGGGATTTTCCCTCCTGTAGCGGTGGGCAGGTCGCTGCGGTCTCCTTGTTAGTAGTGAGAGGTCACATGGAGCATCACCATTCGTGGGGACTGCACCCTCCATCCAGCACAGTCAACAGCATCGACTGGGATGCAGCAGCGCGACTTCCCACACTTGATCACTTCAGGTGGAATGGCGTCTCTTTCCTGTGCTATTTCCACTGGGAGCATGTCGATGCTTTCCCGAGTTCCTCAAGCGTGCACCTGGTCCACTTTCTTCCTTCACAGGCAAGTCATCCGATGGCGTCAAGGGCAAGCGTCAGGACACTTTTCCCGGAGTAAGCTCTGATAGTGTACGACCCATCCTTCATCTGTTGAGATAAACGGTCAGTGATGTCGTGCCTTTTGAAGACTTCCAGAGGACAGTTGTTTTCTTCCTTCTGTCCAACTGCCTTCTGATCCTATCTAAGTATACCACGAACATTTCCGCAGTCGGCTGAACGCTGGATTCCTCGCACTCTTTTGACAGCATAGCCATTGCATATCGTCTTGCGACCGCTCAGTGGCTTGCTCCTGCAGTTCTCTAATGCTGCGGAGAAGGGTTCTGAGCAAGACCCGTCGTACATAACTGTGCTCTTCATGTCCTCGAGGAAGGAAACCACCATGCTGCGCAGCTGAGGAGACAGCTGATCTTCTCCAGAAGACTGAAGAGGCCTTTCCTGCTAACAAGGTCGAAAGCCTTCGTTAGGTCGATGAATGCCAGATACAGTTGCATGCTCTGCTCTCTGCACTTCTCCTGAAGCTGGCGCACTGAGAAAATCATGTCAGTTGTTGACCGGCCTGCCCTGAAGCCGCACTGGGACTCTGGGTGCACTCGAGTAGCCAGTGTCTGGAACCTGGTGAGGAGAATGCGAGCGAATACCTTCCCGATTATGCTCAGGAGGGATATCCCTCTGTAGCTGTTGCAGTCGCTGCGGTCGCCTTTGTTCTTATAGAGAGTCACAATGGAGGCATCACGCATGTCTTGGGGGACTGCACCCTCCATCCAGCACAGACAAAGCAGGTCGTACAGGGGCTGCAGCAGCGCTGACTTCCCACCCTTGATCACTTCAGGTGGAATGGCGTCACTTCCTGGTGCTTTTCCACTGGGGAGCATGTCGATGGCTTTCCCGAGTTCCTCAAGCGTGGGCACCTGGTCCAGTTCTTCCATCACAGGCAAGTCATCGATGGCGTCAAGGGCAGCGTCAGTGACTACTGTTTCCCTGGAGAGAGCTCTGAGTAGTGTACGACCCATCGCTTCATCTGTTGATTACGGTCAGTGATTGTCGTGCCTGTTGAAGACTTCAGAGGAGCAGTTTTCTTCCTTCTGGTCCAACTGCCTTCTTGATCCTATCAAATATACCACGAACATTTCCGCAGTCGGCTGAACGCTGGATGTCCTCGCACATTTGCAGCCAGTAGCCATTGGCATATCGTCTTGCGACCCTCTGTGCGTTGCTCCGTGCAGTTCTTAATGCTGCGAGCGTCTTCTCACTGGGGGATTTCTTGTATGCCAGAAGAGGGTGGACGCTTGGCTTCAATGACCAGCTCCATTTCAGAGAGGTTGGCATCAAACCAGTCCTGGTTCTTTCTTACTCTCTTGCCGAAGGCTGAGATGGCGGCGTCGTAGACAGCATCTCTGATGGTGTTCCACCTTGCTGTGGCATCCTGCTCTGGCAAGTCTTGGAGTGTCTCTTCGACGGCAGCTACAAATTCCTGTCTGCGATCAGGGTCTCCTGCTCTTGCAACGTTGATGCGGGGATGACCTTTTGCTTTGGAGCGGTGCAACTTGTGTGGCTGTATCCTCGCTTTGCTGCACACGAGGGCGTGATCAGTGTCGCAGTCGGCGCTGTGGTAGCTTCTCGTTGCCAGGACAGTGTTCACAGCTGAGCGTCTCGTGACCACAAGGTCCAGTTGGTGCCAGCGATGAGACCTTGGGTGTTTCCAGGACACTTTGTGTCGGGGCTTGGACTGGAAGAAGGTGTAGGTGACGCAAAGGCTGTGGTATGAGCACAGCTCCAGCAACCTCTGTCCATTGTCGTTCAACTTTCTGACCCCGTGGTGACCGATGCAAGATGGCCGCGACTGGTGATCAGATCTAACCCGGGCGTTGAAGTCGCCAAGAAGGAACAGCGGCTCCAGTTTCGGTACCCTGCCAACCTGGGTGTCAAGCTCATTGTAGAAATGGTCCTTGATGTCTTCTGAACTACTTAGAGTAGGAACATAAATGCTGAAGATGTTGACAAATCCTGCATCTGTAGCCAAGCGGTTGACAGGATACGATCTGTGCCACCTGTTGGGGGTTCCACTGATGCCAGAGGGCTGTTCTTTACTGCAAAGCCAACTCCATGTATTCGTGGTTCATTGGGTTCTTTCCCTTTCCAGAAAAACGTGTATTTTTTCCCTGAGAGAACCACTAGAGGGTAGCCTGGTTTCTTGGAGGGCCACAATGCTCACGTTGAGTCTTGTAAGCTCCCTGTCTATGATAGCAGTCTTCCTGGTGTCTTTTACCTGTGCAAGGTCGTCTGAGATTCCTGGGCACATGGTTCTCACATTCCAGCTTGCAAAACGAAGTGCTGGAAACTTCTTTGATTTTCTTGAATTGCCTGGCGCGATGTGTCCGTCTGCTTGTCATGCCTAAACATTTGAGCTCCAAGCACCCCTTGAAGCCAGCAGACGTTGGCGAGTCAGCACCTTACTGGCTGGGAACTGCCCAGCTTGAGGCGGGGGTAGCTGACCAGTGGGACACAATGATCCCTCCCACCGTCGGAGACAACCCGTGGCGTCCTACTCTACGCCAATCGAGTGTGGACTTATAACCCGTCACTGCTGTCTCCCGTGTTGGTTCTTCACTGAAGCAGTGAAGCTGGAGTGGCCTCTCCAGGGCGCAAACCTGGGTGAGAAATATGGAGATGCTGTGTTGCCCATGCATCAGTATCCCCCTCTCAGCATCGCCAGTGGGCTCCAAAGGAGTGTGGGGCACGACGTTTGGCACTGGTCTGGCTGCAGGAGCTGCCGGAAAGAAGTCAGAAGTTGACGTCCAACCGCCTTAGGGGCTCCACTCCGGATTTTCTTCTGGGTTTACTCCCATAGCCTTTCCTTCTCCCGAGGGTGTCCAGAAGGCAGTGGAGCCATCATCCAATGGCCGGGGCATGGATGCTGGATACTGGGGCGTCCACGGACCCAGGGTCTTCGCGCTCCCAGTCTGTCCAGCGCTCCTAGGCACTTCGTGGGTTTAGCACCAGACTTGTTCCTTGTCCTACATCAGTGGCCTGCCAAGGCTGCCGGGTCCCATCCACCCGGGTTTTGGGCTAAGAGATTTCCTTCTCCTAGGCAGATTCGCAACCAGGGTTGCAGGCTCAGCCGGCCCGCCCAGTTATACCGCCGGTACTCGGTCGCGCCAAGACACAGCAAGCTTTGTGGAAACAGGGACGCCACGGGAAGGCGTTGCTGTGGGCACTGTAATGTAGGAGAGGTCTACTCCTTGTCGTGGTGTGGGAGCTTGTGTATCTCTAAGACCCAGAGAGCTATGCCAGCGGGAGTTGTATGCTCCTGGTAGGGCCATCCAAGCTGGACAGGTCGAAGGGCAGAGGTCAGACTAATGTAGACCAACTCACCCGGAGGTTAAACGGGTTTGTGTAGGGTTAACACTCCTTCTTGGGCAGATGGGGCTCATTAGTCTGGGAAGACAGCCCACCTAAGAGAAGGAAAACTCTGATCTCAAACCTCCGCTGCCTTGCGGCTATACCCACTCTTAGGAAAGGCTTCGGGAGTCAACCCTGAGGAAAAATCCGGAGTCGGAGTCCCCAAGGCAGTCCGAGGCTGTATACAGCAACACTCTGGCAACTCCTGCGACGGCACTGGAACCATGTGTATCGGTGTTTGCCTTTCCAATGGACCATTCCAGCGACGTGGAGAGGGGGGTCTGCTGCATGGGTAACAGCTTGCCCTCCATACTTACTTACCCAGGCTTTGCGCTCTGGAGAGGTCACTCCAGCTTCGCTTTGCAGCGTCGACGAAACACGGGAAGTAGCAGTCTAGCGGTTATAAGTCTGCATACTCAATTGGCGTAGATTCAGACGCCAGGGGCTGCTTCCGACGGTGGGAGAGGTCATCGCATCTCATTGGGCAGCTACCGCCCGCCTTAAGCTGGGCAGCCCCCAGCCAGTAAGGTCCTGCCCCGCCACGGTCCGTTAGCCTCACTGGGTGCGTGGGTTTTAGGGTGAAAACCGACAAGCGGATCGATAACTGTGCACCAGGCAACAGAAAAATGAAAACTTCCGTCCTGAAATTGGGTACGTGGAACGTAGGGACAATGACACCATGCTTTTCTGACGACCTGCAGGAAGTAAACGATGTTCGCAAGACAGCCGTCATCGACAGAGAACTGAGCAGACTGCAGATGGACATTGTCGCCCTTCAAGAAACCAGGCTCCCAGAAACAGGATCTGTGAGGGAGAGAGACTTCACCCTGTTCTGGCAGGGCAAACCATCAGACGAGGTCAGAGAACACGGCGTGGGATTCGCAGTTAGAAAACAGATTATTGGAGTCCATAACCCCACCAGTAGAAGGAACAGAACGAATCCTGTCTCTCCGACTCCAAACATCATCGGGACTAGTCAGTCTAATTAGTGCCTACGCACCAACTTTGGCATCCACAGCAGAAGCAAAAAACAAGTTTCATGACTTCAGTGCTGCTATAAGGAGAATTCCCGACAGAGAATTACTGTTCATCGCAGGCGATTTCAATGCCAGAGTAGGTGTCAATCACAACTCCTGGCCCACCTGCTTGGGTCAGTTCGGCACTGGGAAAATGAACGAGAATGGCCAGCGCCTGCTAGAGCTCTGCTGTCATCATGGGTTGTGCATCAGTAACACCTTCTTCAACACGCAGCCTCAGCATCGAGTCTCCTGGAGACACCCTCGATCCAAACACTGGCATCAGCTCGATCTGATCCTCACCAGACGTGTCAACCTTTCCAGCATCAAGATCACTCGCAGCTACCAGAGCGCCGATTGTGACACTGACCACTCTTTGGTGTGCAGCAAAGTGAAGCTCCGTGCGAAGAGACTGCACAATACGAGAAACACCAGCAAAGCACGCGATCAAAGAAAAGTGGAGGAGTTCGCGCGCGTGTTGGGGATTCTCTCCCTGGCCCACCCACTGCAAATGCCCAAGACCGATGGGAACACTTCAGAGATGCTGTCTCCAACGCCGCTATGTCCACCTTTGGCAAAAAGACCAGCAAGTCAGCTGATTGGTTCGAAGCCCATTTCGAAGAAATGACACCAGTAATCGAGGCCAAGAGAAACGCCCTGACAGCATACAAAACCAATCCCAGTGAGCAGAACCTCCAGGTTCTCCGTGCTGCTCGCAGCAAAGTCCAGCAATGTGCCAGGCAATGCGCCAACGATTATTGGCTTCAGCTCTGCTCCCATATTCAGATCGCAGCTGACACAGGCAACATTAAGGCGATGTATGACGGCATCAAGCAGGCATTGGGCCCAACGCAAAAGAAAACTGCCCCTTTGAAATCAGCTACAGGGGAGGTGATTCAGGACAGAGAACAACAGATAGAGCGCTGGGTAGAACACTACACTGAGCTATATGCAAGGGAAAATGTAGTCACAGAAGATGCCCTGAATGTCATAGAGCGCCTACCAGAGTTGGAAGAGCTTGACAGAGAACCAACCACAGACGAACTCAACGAAGCCCTGGACTCTCTTGCCTCAGGCAAGGCACCAGGGAAAGACGGTATTCCCGCCGAAGTACTGAAGTGCTGTAAAGAGACGCTCATCACCGAGTTGCATGAAATCCTCTGCCTCTGTTGGAGTGAAGGCGAAGTACCACAAGACATGATGGATGCTAACGTCGTCATACTGTACAAAAACAAAGGTGACAGAAGCGATTGCAATAATTATCGTGGCATATCCCTCCTTAGTATCGTTGGGAAAGTCTTTGCACGAGCAGTACTGAAGAGGCTCCAAGTACTTGCAGAGCAAGTTTATCCTGAATCGCAGTGCGGTTTCCGTGCCAACAGATCCACTATAGATATGACCTTCTCCCTTAAACAACTTCAGGAGAAATGTAGGGAACAAAGGCAGCCACTCTTCATTGCCTTCATAGATCTCACAAAGGCTTTCGATCTGGTCAGTAGGGATGGCCTCTTCAAGATCCTCCCCAAGATTGGATGTCCACCCAAACTTCTCAGCATCATCAGAGCCTTCCATGAAGACATGAAAGGCACCGTCGTCTTTGACGGCTCAACATCAGCTGCCTTCAACATACGGAGAGGAGTGAAACAGGGTTGCGTCCTGGCTCCCACCCTGTTTGGAATCTTCTTTGCTGTGATGCTGAAACATGCAATTGGTCCTGCAGCTGAAGGTATCTACCTCCGAACCAGGACAGACGGAAAGCTCTTCAACCTCTCCAGACTAAGAGCCAAGACTAAAGTCAAGCTGAGGTGCCTGCGTGACTTCCTCTTTGCGGACGACGCAGCAGTAATCGCCCACTCAGCCGAGGACCTACAGCAGCTCTATTAAACTATTACTTTCAAGACATACTATGACTAAACTGTCTTCCATTTTGAAACTTAGCAAAATTTCTTCCCATAACAATTTCAATGCTTTCGTGAAAGCATGGAAAATCTAAGTGCGATATTTTCATTTGCTTTATTTCGTTGCACGTTGTAATACCCATACAAAAAGATATGGTGATATAGGGTGACTCTGACGGCGTTGTGTTTTTACTGTAAAACTTGGGGCATTTTCTCACTTACAGCTACACATGCTGTTTACACATATCCAGTTAACGTAATCGACAGCCGTTTCACAATAGACGGAAACCAGTAATCCAGGTAGATTTTCTCATTCTGAATGGTGTATCATAGTATCATATAATATTCTCAAATTTTCCCAGTTTCTCTCCATATCATGAATTCCATCTTATCCTCATGTATTCATTTTTGTAAGGCTGTTTTAATTCTGTTTGCTATGCAAATTCATCTTTGTGTTGTAAGTGACATTTAGCGATGAAATCGGCCCACCATGTTATGTTTATTCTCCGGGCTTTTCTGTTTTCTTGCTTTCTGTACATGTTCTTCGTGATGACTAAAGTTCACTTTGTCACCACTAACAGAGAATGAAATACAAATTTAGAAGAAAGGAGCATTAAACAGAAAAATGATAATCATGACGAATGATACAGAAAAAAATTGTAATGATGATAATACTGATGGCGACGATGATGACGATGAGGCTGACGACGACGACGATGACGACGACAACAACGACGATGATGATGATAGTGAAGAAAAAGAAGATGATAATGATGATGATAAAGAAGGCGACAGAGAGGATGACGGTAACGATCTTGATAACTGTATTTTGCAGATTTGGAGCTACGCCTTACAAATGGAGGACTTTCGTGCCACGTTTCTAGTGGTTCTTTTCTGCATCCCTTGTGCGTGTATCCAGCAGCCAGACTTCCAGCACATTTATCCTGGATGCAAGAGTGACCCGGACCAGCCAGACATGTCCTATCCGTCTTGCAACAGCCGAGAATTTCTGCAGCAAATTCAGAAAGACTTTCCGGAATTTACCGAATTCCGGGTCAACACATCAAGCCTGGGTGAATGTTTCACAAATGCGTCCATCGAAATACCAGTCCAATCAGCTCTTGAGGGCTATGTTGAATTTGAAGGACCCACGTTTCGGGAAGCGTCTTTTTCCTGCAGAGACTACGTCTGTTTCTGTACTATTACACTACTGGGCCCACCAGGAACGTTTTTCCAGATTTCTGCTGAA
>CM065722.1:61654838-61664838 GCA_033310375.1 Conus canariensis | reverse complement strand
ACACCACATGCCCAGAGACACACTTCCAGTGTCCAGGTATCTTGACAGTAAGAGAATAGCAACAATAGGCGTGTCTGGAAGTTGAGTGCAGAAGAAACTGCGATTATCACAATTAAGAAAACAGAGCTTTAAACGAATGTTAACAAACTGCAGCCACAGTAATACAGTGTTCTAATGCAGCTTAACGGTATGAAACATCCTGGAGCACTGGTATGGTATTTGAATTCCCTGAGCAGAAAACGCTGATTTAAGTCCAAGCCCGGAGCCACGCATAGGATCGCCTAGTATCTTTCCACAAGATCTCTCTCTCTCTCTCTCTCTCTCTCTCTCTCTCTCTCTCTCTCTCTCTCTCTCTCTCTTAGTCATTTATAAGTTGAAATGTACATTGCCAGAATGGATTCAATGCATAAGCTAATCATATTTCCAGGATATATACATACATTTGCTGTCATCTCTCCAAAATGTTTCAGTTCTCTCAGTTTCAAATGTACCTATTTTTATCACGACAAACAGTTTCACACTGCAGACTTGATATGTTTGGTGCAGATAGTTTGCCTTATATGACATAAGGTAAGGAAAGAACTCAAGGAAGAGCTTGACAGCAGGTCTTCAAACAAGACCCCCTCCCCCACCTCCCCACTCAAGCAAGTGTTTCAGCCATGAACTCCTTACACTTTAAGAGGATCCAACCGCATCACGATGTTGACTCCTAGATACCCCTCTGTGGTCATATTTTCCGGTATTCAAACCAGCGACTTCTGGATAGGTGGATGTCTGAAGGCGTTGCCTTGCTAGACGGTTGGGAAATTAAAGCCCTATGAAGTTCCCTGTTGTTGTTGGTTTTTTTTTTTTTTTTTTCTTTGCTTTTTGTTTTCCCCCCTCCCATTGCCTGTAGGGTTCTGATCCTCATCTGACCAAAATCGTGAGCTTTTTCAAGGTATCGTACGCTGCTGAGCCTACAAGTCCCTTTGTTCCAGCCTCTATTTCCAGGACCAGGACTTAGAATCCAGATTCCCTTAAGCTTGTTTCCTCTGGCAGAGCTAACCTCATGTACATCTCTTTAAGCACTTGGTTGTGCCTTCATATGTGCCTTCTCTCGTTTCGCGCTGTTCAGCAGAACTCAAGAGTGTTCTACTGTTCGTGCGCCCCGACAGAGTGGACTTGCAGGGTCACCTGATTTCCCCCCAGGGTTGAATTCTGAGAAAGACATAAACAGAGCTGAGGATGGAGATGATCTCTAGAGATGCCATGTGCTATATATATACATCAGCTGAGTCTGGAAAGCGTTTTCCCACATAGTTAATTGCCCTTGCTGGCCTTACTGGACCCCGTTCTGGAATCCATTGGCATCCTTTGTCCTGTTCCTGTGCTACCATGGCTCTCTTTGCCTTCACTGTTGTTTTCCACCACACTTCGTTTCTGTTGACTCCAGCCCCTGTTGCTGCTTTGTGTGTGTCTGTTTATTTCCCTGATCCTAAGGCTTTTCTTTGCCATGTTCACGGCCTCCAGAATTTTCCATTTTCTGTCAGTTTTTAGCCTGGGGTGGATTGATCTCACCTCCTTGTTTTCGGAGTCCTCAAGTATGGTTGCTTTGTTCTCCTCTAGGAAACGTTTCAGGGGACCTTTAGCTTTACCATGGCGACAGTAGAACGCAACGTCAGTTAGACCAGGTAGCACACACAGAAATTTCCTTGTGTGCTTGATTCTGGCTTCCATTGATGTTACTGTGCTAGTTGTGATGTTGTATGTTATTAGAGGCCTGGGAAGCTTCGGGATCAGCGTCAAGTGCAACCACCAGACCTTGAATTCATTAGAGAGGACACACTCATTGATTATCTGCAGGGTTCCCTCTGCCCTTTCCTTGGTTTCTTTTTCCCAGTGTGTGTCTTTGGAGGAGTCATCATACCACATTCTGAGGCTCTTGACGGGTTCTTTTGTCACTGTAGGAACAGCTTGGTTGGCTTAGGTGAACGTAACTGTTTCTGCTATTGTTTTCCTTTCCGCAGAGAAAGACTTCGTGATTTCTTTGGTTTGAAACTGGTCTTTCACGAAGCACCTGACTTATCCAGCTGCCTCAGTATTTTGTATGTTTCATCTTCCTTAGTGGATAGGACTGTTATGTCTTCCATGAAGGTTTTTCTTTTTTTTTTCTTTTTTTTTTTTTTGTTTTTTTTTTTTTGGGGGGGGGGGGGGGGGTTCATCATATGCACAGAAAATGTCAGAGACAGAACCACAACTGTGAAAACGTCACCTCCATCTGCATACGTGTTCCAATTTTATTCAAACTGTAATTACCCTATTTCACCTAATGATCTAATGAACTAAATGGACACTAAATGAAATGATTAGATGAATAGATAGGTAATGGAACTGATAATTCTGTCGTTCTTAAAAGAATGTTCACTCTGTAGAAGTGTTGAAAAAGTAAAACATGCCTCCACTCAATATTTTGCATACCTGAAAGTTTTAGAATGTATGGTCTGAGAGAGAGAGAGAGAGAGAGAGAGAGAGAGAGAGAGAGAGAGAGAGAGAGAGAGAGAGAGAGCATTTCACCTAACACTTTACCGTATCAGAATTGTGGCTGGGTTTCTTATGATCATATGCAGTGGTTGTTGTTTGTTTTCTTTTTTGACTTGTATGTGTGAACAAAGTAAGTCAATGTAATCATCCTGACCAAAGTTTGTATGTGTGTGTGAGTGTGCGTGTGTACATGTATATGTGTGTGTGTGTTGTGTGTGTGGTGTGTGTGTGTGTGTGTGTGTGTGTGAGAGAGAGAGAGAGAGAGAGAGAGAGAGAGAGAGAGAGAGAGAGAGGCGTGCATTCGTGTGTGTCTGTGGTGTGTTGTGTTTCTTTGGGTGTGTGAAAACATGGTTATTTTGATGCTTGCATTTTCCGCTATCTGCAGGTATTAGCACAACCAAGTATAGCGCCTCTATAAACATTGGTCACACATTTTCAGGTACATGAAGATGATACTGAACAGAAAAGGCTGTAATTCTGCAATTGATGTTTACAGCATTATTTTCAGTGTTGCAGAATTCAAAAAAAAAGTTTGCACAGTTAAATCATTTTCTGTTTCTGTTTTATATAGTAACAAAAGACCTATGGAATAATATTGTATGTTCTGTCGCATTCTTTTAAAATAAGATAATTTTGTGCGAGTTTTATGAAGCATAATTTAAGATACGAATACGTGTATTTCTGATTGTAGAACTAAGTCCACATACAAATTATCTAGCTACATATAGCTATGTAATACTGTGTGAGTTTATTACTTTGTTGAATGAAACAAATGAAATTGTATGAAAAAAAATGAAAGAGACTTAACTGCTTCAACAATTACATATCTCTACTAAGTCTTATGCAAATAAAACGTACAGTTCAAATAGACTGCAAGCGCTTATTGTCTGAAAATCTCAGAAGGTGCATTTAATGAAACAAGATGGAATTTCGCCTCCATTACGTTAGAATAAGAAATGATGTGAGTGGATGTTAGACGCTTTTAATGACGCATCGTAGAAAAAAAAAAATTGACATCAGACAACACGGGAATGAGAACGAAGAGTCTGCGTTGCTAGGTCACGTGCATTCCACGAGCGCTTTACACCTCAGAACTTCTTTTTTCTATCCACCTTTTCCCATTTACCATCTCCCCCCCCCCCCCCCCCACACACACACACATATCAACCATTTCCCCACAATGTGTATGGATTGCACGTGATCTCAACGGTCTTTTGCAAAGGCCATGGTCCGAAGCTATTCAAATGTCTTAGAGCTTTATCAGGAACGCAAATGCCTTAAATGATACTTGAATTCAAAATTCCTTTTTGAAATAAGTATATTTAATGATTTTAATTGATTTACGTAAATAGTTGAATCAAAAGTCTTAGGTTTGCCCATCTTTGGATCTAATGTTCTGAACTCTCTAACTGCAGGTAGTTCTATATCATGTTTTATCTATTTTTTGTATAGAATGTGAAGTAAGATAGATGTACTTAGAATTTTCTCAAAAGATAATGGCAACAGGTAATTATGTATGTTAAGAATATGTACAAAATGTATATACTATTTTCATCTGGCTGTTTCCAGGTGGAGGTTATTGTCTACCTGTCTACACCAGATGCAATGAATTCTATGACTGCCCTGGTAAAGAAGATGAGATGGATTGTGACCACTACACGTGTTCCGGCTTCTATCGTTGTCGGGGATCAAAAATATGTGTTCACGAGCAGCACCTGTGTGACAGCGTGAACCACTGTCCGCAGAACGACGACGAACTGATGTGCAACTTCACCTGTCCCGAAACCTGTCACTGTTACGGCCATGCCTTTATCTGCAACGAGACCTTCACAACAGACAACTACACGGAACTTCGATATGTAGATGCTAGCGGTACGGGAATGAAGCCTGGTGATTTCTTACACAATACAAAACTGACACATCTAAGCCTGAAAGACTGTGGAATTAAAACGCTCAGTCACCTGAACTTTCCAAACCTGCAGAATTTGGATCTGAGTTACAATGACATTCGCGAAATAAGCAATAGTCATGTTCGTAGTCTGAAAAATCTGGTTAGTATATCGTTAGCTTATAATTTGATGATGTCTGTTGATTCTTTTCTGCACACTAATCTCACTTCTTCCAATCTCCTGCATGTTTACCTCTCTGGTATTGCGGTGCCGCATCCCACTGACACATTTTTCGACACATTTCCAAAGGTTCAACTTCTCAACATGTCAAATTGTGGAGTGAAAGAATTGACAGAAAAAGGATTTCAGTCTCTGAAAAAAATACGTGTCCTTGACCTTCGTGGTTGTCCGATGGACACATTTCACCCTGGTGTGTTTGAAGGTCTAAAACAGCTGGAAGAGATCTACACTGACAATTACAAATTATGTTGTCCTGCGGTTTTGCCTGAGGAGATGGAAGTTAAGCGCTGTTACGCACCAACCAATGAAATATCTTCATGTGATGCTCTTCTAAGACAGGACATATATCGAGTTTTCTTGACTGTTTATGCAGTACTGGCACTGACAGGGAATCTTGGTAGTTTTGTATATCGAGTCTGTATTGACAGAAGCGCTGTCAATCTTGGATACGAAGTTTTGTCACACATTTGTGTGTAGCTGACTTCTTGATGGGTGTGTACCTTGCCATCATTGGCGTCGCTGACAGAGTTTATTTTGGAAACTATCGATGGAATGACGAGGCATGGAAGCAGGGTGTTATGTGCAAGTTGGCAGGTTTTCTGTCTCTCACATCAAGTGAGGTTTCTGCCTATCTCATCTGTCTGATCACTCTGGAGCGTTTTCTGGTGATCGGCTTTCCCCACAGAACCTCCGCTTCAATCGGTTGTCAGCCCACGTGGCATCTGTGGCAGTGTGGCTCATTGGTTTGATTCTGGCTCTTGTCCCTCTTCTGCCTATGACCTCACACTGGAACTTCTATGGCCAGTCAGGCATTTGCATCCCCCTGCCCATCACAAGAAAGGAGTTTGAAGGCAGTGACTATGCCTTTGGTGTTATGATTGTCGGGAATTTCATTCTTTTCCTGTTCATTGCTATTGGTCAGCTTCTCATCTACTGGTCCATCCATGTTAATACAGTGAGTTCCAAAGATTCTGGCAGAAAAGCAAGAGACACAGCTATTGCTCGACGACTGCTGGCTGTGGTCATGACAGATTTCATTTGCTGGTTTCCCATTGGAGTGCTGGGACTGATGGCTCGTAGCGGAGTCCCTATTTCCAGTGAAATCAACGTGGCCATCGCCATCTTCGTGCTGCCCTTCAACTCTGCTTTAAACCCTTTCCTCTACACGATCAACATAGTCCTGGAAAAACGTCGGAAAGTTTCTAAAGCCCAGAAGTCTCAAATCGAAGGAGAGGGATTCTCGTCCCGGAGCAAAACCAAAGTGTTTGACGTGGTGTCGGAAAGCAGGAATCATGAGTGCAGCTACACCAAAGAAGAAGCCCTACAGCTGTTCAAAACACTTTTGGAAAACGGTCTGTTGACACCAGAGGAAATCCGAAGAGAGGTCTGGGATATCTATGAAGGAGAATGATTAACCTTTTTCTGGGTGTGTTCGTACGTGGATTTTTCCCCTTACATATGGTTAACATGATTAAGTATTTCAAGACTTTCACCGTCTAAACTAGAATGCGCGTGAACATGAAAGCTAATATTTCTCTTTTTTTAACTTATCATGTGTTGTTGGGTTGCTTGTGCCGTGTCAAACTTTCTGCTTTATAGCAAAGAATACTTGTTTTACCTCAAATGACACTTTGCTATCATTATGATTTCTTGAAAGTGGTCCTGTTCAGCGCGTCAAATTTTTCTCACGATGATTCAAACTCTGTTTTCTCTGTATTCGCCTTTAACATACCAATGGATATAAAAATTCGTTAGCAACCGATCAGATCATACTTCATTGAACAGAAAGAACTATTTACAGGAGGGTATTTGTCATAACTTTTTTTTAGCGCAAATGAAAGGGAAAAAAAACCTGCAAAAAACCAGCAGAGACATTTTTGTCGACGTTGTATCGTTAATTGAATTGTGTCATTTTAACTGATATATTGCCTTTGCTTTGTCTTTCGTTTTCTAGCTTAAGTGTTGACAGTAACTGGCATGGTACAAAATGCATATGTGTATCGAACATCATCCCTTCTGTGTTTTTCAATACACCCACAGCGCTTCAAGCTGAAAGAAGAGGGGAAAAAATCACTTTCTACTTGGCATGTGTCTGAGATGAGTGGATATGAATTGTTATGTGGGTGGATTTATCGATTGCGTTGAAAGTATGTAGTGTCAACCTCTTTGACAGAGTGCACGTGACACCTCGTACACATTTGCCCACACAAAGACAGACCTCTCACACATGGGTTATATAATTTGTTATGATCTGCCCCCCCCCCCCCCCCCCCCCCCCCCATATATGGGTATGCATGGACACGCTGGCAAACAATTACTCGTAAAGATCATACATGGTAACATGTAGCTTGGTTTGTCATTACATATAAACTGGTATAAACATTCACAGGCACTCATGCGAATGCAGACGCCTGCATACACATCTCCGACTAAACGTGACTGAAGATAAAGTGTTTTACCCATGTAATACTATAGTGCGATGTCACAGCAAAGTGGTGTAGAGTACAAGGGTTACGATGAAGTGACGATGGGTGGTGATCTCTCTCTCTCTCTCTCTCTCTCTCTCTCTCTCTCTCTCTCTCTCTCTCTCTCTGTATATATTTCTATATGCCATGGGTGTAGACGGGAATCTGGTGCGATTAGCAAAGTTACCCCGGGGTAAATGGCGATTGCGATTTGTTCCTGGGTACATAAGAATTGACAAATGCATCAGAACAATTTTAACAATTGCTAGTCGCACCAAAGGCATGGAGCGGAACCAAAATGGAAACAATCATGGATGTCGAAAACAATACACTCTGGGTTTTTTATAATCACTATCAGCACCATTTATTTATCTATTTAAGTGTGTATGAGTGTGCATGAGAGAGAGAGAAAGACAGAGAGTGAGAGAGTGAGACAGAGAGACAGACAGAGAGAGACAGACAGAGAGATAGAAAGAGAGAGATACAGAGAAAGAGAGTCAGAGACAGAGACAAAGAGAGAGACAGAGACACACAGACAGAGAGACAGAGGAAGAGAAAGAGAGGCAGAGAGAGATACAGAGAGAGAGGCAGGGAGAGAAAGAGACAGGGAGAGAGACAGAGAGAGAGAGAGACAGGGAGAGAGAGAGACAGAGAGAGAGAGACAGGGAGAGAGACGAGACAGAGAAGACAGAGAGAGACGAGAGAGAGACAGAGCGAGAGAAAGAGAGAGAGATGGAGAGAAAGACAGAAGAAGAGAGACAGAGAGAGACAGAAAAAGAGAGACAGAGACAGAGAAAGAGAGACAGAGAGATACAAAGACAGACACAGGACAGAGAGAGAGAGAGAGAGAGAGAGAGAGAGAGAGAGAATGCGCCGCGTTAACATCATTGTCATGATAATTAAACTGTACCTATCATTCCTTTCTTCAGTCATTTTGCGTACTCAAACCTGGAAACAAGGTACTCCCTACACCACTCACAAGCCTTCAAACGTCTTCGTCCCATTATGCCTTTTTTCTATCCCCAAAAATGCGTTTATTATGAAAACATACTAGATGTTCCAAGGGTACTAAAACAAAAGCATTGCCATACATTTTCAGTCAATTTGGCCATAGTATTCGATAGAAAGAAGGTACTTTTTTTAAGGGAAGAGGGTATTAAATAGGGGGCCTCCAAACTCCAGAACTGCCCAGTCATAGAACTTGTTTTGGACCAGCCACTATGGCGAAGTGGTTAGCGTTTGCGGATTCCCGGCTGGGGGGGGGGGTGGGGGGGGGTCATGGGTTTGATTCCCATCAGAGCCATTAATTTGTGGGATTTTTCTGCCCTGACTGGCTCAAGTTCAGAGTTAAGGCCGTTATGGGCTCAACTGGGAAGACTGGAACCACACAGCCGAGTTTCTTCCACCGAAAGGATGCGTCTCTGCGAGTGTTGCTCACATTTCCTGACCAACACTGCGGGCGTCTGTATGTCTGGGGTCTGTTAGAGGCCGTGATATATTTGGAACATTTGTACACTAGTAAGCGCCACCGTTCAAGATGAAGGACAATTCAGTATTTGAGTTACGACTATGCATGACAAATATTGAGAGAACTTGAGTTAAAAGATTTCAACTTTGAGATCTATAAGCAGTTGAATGTTAGGGACAGAGGAGGGGGTCAGAAAGGGAATCATGCCCTGACAAACAAAGAGTCACATACCTGCATTGGCGTTGGCTGGTCCAGCGATGACAGTGACTGCTCCGACACACGTTGGTCCTGCAGTACTCCAGCCACAGATGGTCCTGTGCTGACTGAGGCTGGCACTGCGGCGATGTCACATACTCCGACCGTGACACAGACAGGTCCAGAGCAGATGGATACTGGTCCTTAGCAGACTGGGGTTTGTACAGTAGCCATGTCACATACTCCGGCCATGACACAGACAGATCCAGAGCAGATGGAGACTGGTCCTTAGCAGACTGGGGTTTATACAGTAGCCATGTCACATACTCCGGCCATGACACAGACAGATCCAGAGCAGATGGAGACTGGTCCTTTGCAGACTGGGGTTTGTACAGTAGCCATGTCACATAATCCGGCCATGACTCAGGTCCAGAGTAGATGGAGACTGGTCCTTTGCAGACTGGGATTTGTACAGTAGCCATGTCACATACTCCGACCATGACACAGACAGATCCAGAGCAGATGGAGACTGGTCCTTTGCAGACTGGGGTTTGTACAGTAGCCATGTCACATACTCCGGCCATGACTCAGGTCCAGAGTAATGGAGACTGGTCCTTTGCAGACTGGGGTTTGTACAGTAGCCATGTCACATACTCTGGCCATGACACAGATCCAGAGTAGATGGAGACTGGTCCTTTGCAGACTGAGGTTTGTACAGTAGCCATGTCACATACTCCGGCCATGACACAGACAGGTCCAGAACAGATGGAGACTGGTCCTTTGCAGTCTGAGGTTTGTACAGTAGCCATGTCACATACTCCAGCCGTGACACAGATCCAGAGTAGATGGCGACTGGTCCTTTGCAGACTGGGGTTTGTACAGTAGCCATGTCACATACTCTGGCCGTGACACAGATCCAGAGTAGATGGAGACTGGTCCTTTGCAGTCTGAGGTTTGTACAGTAGCCATGTCACATACTCCGGCCATGACACAGATCCAGAGTAGATGGAGACTGGTCCTTTGCAGACTGGGGTTTGTACAGTAGCCAGTACACATACTCTGGCCATGACTCAGGTCCAGAGCAGATGGAGACTGGTCCTTTGCAGTCTGAGGTTTGTACAGTAGCCATGTCAATACTCCAGCTGTGACTCAGGCCCAGAGCAGATGGAGACTTGTCTGGTGCAGGCGAAAGCTGGCCTGGACCAGTGAAAGGATGTCTGGTA
>CM065722.1:61609838-61644838 GCA_033310375.1 Conus canariensis | reverse complement strand
GCCTTTCGTCCGCTGGATCGGACTCATCGGGGAGAAACGGCAAGTTGTGTCTGTGCTCTTGGTGTCAAATAGAGACACACCACAGTCCTTAATTCTGTGGTGTTCTCACCACCAAGGGTTCAAAAAAGAATCCAACAGCACCTTCAAAGCAGCCAGTGAAGGGTAGTAAAATGGACCAAACGAAAATGAAGGGTAGTAAAATGGAACCAAACGATATATATATATATATATATTTTGTGTGTGTGTGTGTGTGTGTGTGTGTGTGTGTGTGTGTGTGTGTGTGTGTGTGTGTGGAACAACTTAGTGTTGGACGAAAACAAGTGCAGGCTAACAATTCCTCCATCATTACAAAAATGACTTGGCAAACAAAATTTTAATTAAAACAAGGAGGGGGGTGGGGAGGAAAAAGAGACTGGAAAATCAGATAAATATATAATTATTAAATCCTTCACTATCAGCTTATTGGGACCATCGTAACCCAATTTGAAGAGCCCATTGTAGCCATTCATATCGCCTGCTCCGAGGCCTTTCGTCTGCTGGATCGGACTCGTCAGGGAGGCACAGCTTGTTGTGTTTGAGCTCCCTTGGCATCAAATGGAGCAATATCACAGTCTGCAATTCTGTGGCATTCAACGATAACTTTAGATGTATCGTGACTTGATCCAAACATGCAGACTTCAGGCTCTCAGGTCTCATCCGAAGGGAGTGTGGGAGGTCAGCAGTATCCACTGTGGATTTCTGGGTCATCAGGTCTACGACTGCGCTGTTGTAGATGGTGGAGGATATATCATGTTCAGTGGTGCACTGGAATGCTCTCGTTACTTTAAGTATCATTCTTTTCACAAACTTGCGCCGCCTGCTGATATGAATGGTAATGTGGTGTTTGGCTTTGAGGTCCATAGATTGTTTTCCGCTGAAGAACTTCGTTGAGTTTTTGGTATATGCATAGTTTGGAACTTCATCCGTTGTTTGTTTGCTTGTTTGTTTTTTGTTTTGTTTTGTTTTGTTTTCGTTTTTCCTCAATTAATTCTGCACTTTACCTAGCGCGGACTGATGTTGTGTCTGGTAATTAATTTTATCACGTTTAGATGTAGACGAAATGTCGTTATACGGTTAACATGTTTTATGAATGAATCCTCAGAAAATCTATAGTTCTCTGCTTCATAGAGCAACGTTTCGATGCTAGATCAAGCAGACTTGCGGCGACAGTACATTTGTTTTCAATCGCTTTTTATTGTTCGACTCTCTCTCTCTCTCTCTCTCTCTCTCTCTCTCTCTCTCTCTCTCTCTCTCTCTCTCTCTCTCTCTCCGCGTGTTTCATTCTGTTAGGCATGACGTTTCGGAAAACAGCCCGCAAATCTATCAAACACATTACACCGCACTCGAGCTCGCATCGTAGACTGCTGCACAAACTTAAAACACTACTTTGTATCGCGCAGTGCAACAACATGTGAACATGAATGATTAAAGGGTCGGCAGCAAGAGAATTTTACCGCAAATGGGTATTCTAGTGACGCCACTCAGGTGTAAAAATCAACTTTGGTCACATGGACTGAAAATCCGTGAAATACCAAGGGAACCGGGAGAGTTTCACAAATGAGTCAACGTTTGCTTCATGTTGTCGTGTTTTTGTTTTTTTTTTTGTTTTTTTTTTCCAAGCTTACCCGGAGTAATTGCAGTTACTTAGTATTTTAAACACTTGTTTCAAAGTTTGTTAGTCAGATCAATCCAGTTTGTTTGTTTTTTAAGTCGCGACCTCCTGTCAGTGTCTCCTTTTTATCTGTAAGAATTCCAAATAATGCATTTCATCTTACAACCACCATATCACATTAGCAATATGTATTGGTATCACAGTTTTTAAAAAATGGTCAATAGTCCAGATCAGAAGAAATTCAGTTCAAGACAAACGAACGACTTTTGAAATCCATGTTTCTTCTTCCTCACTGTACTCCAGTGGTTCGAATCGTACATCAGAGATAGGTCACAGGCGGTGGTTGTGGGTGGTGTAAGGTCTACTTTGTCACCTCTTTTGTATGGAGTACCACAGGGGTCAGTATTGGGCCCAGTGTTGTTTACATTGTACTCACAGCCCTTGTCAGATGTTATCTCGGACCATGATTGTGATTTTCACAAGTATGCTGATGACACTGAGCTTTCTAAGAGTGGCACACCTGATGAGTTTGTTTCTGTTCAATCTGGGGTGTCTCGGTGTATCAGCAGTGTGCAGGAATGGATGACAAGTAATAAGCTTAAATTAAATTGTGAAAAGACTGAAGTCATGCCCGTTGGAACCTCCTCCTGCCTCAAACTCGTTGAGTCAGAGTCAATGGTTGTTGATGGTACTGAATTGCCTTTCAGTAACTCTGTCAAATACCTTGGTGTTACCATTGATCAGTGTCTGACCATGCAGAATCAAATATCTGTAGTCTGTCGCTCATCCTTTTTAGAGCTGAGACGTATTGCTTCCATCCGACGCTTTATGTCCAGGGAAGTAGCTGTCAGGCTAGTCTGTGCCACGGTGATGTCAAGATTGGACTACTGCAACTCTGTTTATGCTGGGCTTCCCGCAGAACAGATTGCTCGGCTGCAGAGAGTCCAAAATAGCGCTGCACGACTTGTTTTGAAGAGGAGGAGGTGTGAGCACATCACTCCCATGCTGATCGAACTGCACTGGCTTCCCATACAGTATCGGTGGCAATTTAAACTGGCAGTTCTTGCTTTCCGCCACTTCAATGAATCTCTTCCTCACTATCTCTCTTCTTCTCTCTGCACCTACCAAAGCTCTCGTACCCTTCGCTCTTCTTCACAAAAACTTTTGAAAATCCCTAAGCGTTCTCTGAAATCTGTTGGCGAAAGAGCCTTCAGTTTTAGAGCACCTTCTATTTGGAACTCCCTCCCTGAAGACCTTCGTAATCAGCCTACTCTTTCTTCTTTTAAATCTCAGCTCAAAAACTTACCTCTTCAAAAAAGCCTATTCTCTTCTGTAGATGACTAGATCTCTCTTAAATTCCTCCACAACTAGTTCGGTGAGACAGTTTATGCATGTAAGTGCGTCTGCCATTGTGTATTTTCTTTTTGCTGTGTGCATGAATATTGTATGAATAAGTGCAAATGGTGGATGTAAGCGCATTGAGTTGTACAACAAGAAATGCGCTATATAAGTATTATACATTATACATTATTATTATTACTGCTGACTTTGGTGGAACGGTAAGTCAAAAGACCATTCCACTAGCAAGGTGCTTGATGCTCATTGTTGTTTGCAGTACAGTGCTCTTGCTCAGTGTTAATGTGTCTCTACTGATTTTGTGACATGAAAAACTCTTTTGGCTCACGCTCAAAATGTGATCTCAGTACCTTTCAAATCGGCCCGTTGCTGAAATTCTTTGACTTGTTTTACACCGCTGAACATACTGGAATTCTTTCACTCTCACAGCTGCACACATTGCAGTTTACTCATTTCACTCTCTCTGTACTGTACGTACCGGGCTTTCCTCAATTTACCCTCATTACTGTACATACTGGATTTTCTTGATTTAATTGTCACAAGTGTGTGTATTGAAATTCCCGAATTTCATGCTCACTACTGTACCTACAGGAATTCCCTTATTTCGTTCTCATTGCCGTACGTATTGGAATTCCTTTATTTAACTCGCATAAATGTGTATACTGGAATTCCTGAATTTAGTCTTCACTACAACGCATACTGAATTTCCCTACTTTGGCTCTTGCTACTGCAATACCAGAATTTCATAATTTAACACTTACTCTCGCAGGCTTACATACTGGAATCCCCTTATTCACCAAGCCGACCGTGGAAGGATGTTTGATGCCCCGGCGCGACCCCTTGGTGTACCATACCAGTCATCCCGTCATTACATGGGAGGAAAGACCGTGTGTGGGGGTGACTGACGCATTGGTCCCTCCGTGTGTATATCAGTTATTGAAGAATGACATGTGGACAGATTGGGGATGCACAGATCCTCTGTTTTCCAGTTGTTCAGGCGTCCCAGGATGGAACAATTGTGGACGGATGTCCAATGCACCAATCCTTTGGTGTACCCATGGTGTATCGTACCAGCCATTCAAACATCACGTGCTGGAAATCTGGCCCGGTTTTATTATCACAAGCCTAGAAAGCGACAGATTCTCTCTCTCTCCCCCTCTCTCTCTCTCTCTCTCTCTCTCTCTCTCTCGCTCTGCCCCTCTCTCCCCCCCCCCCCTCTCTCTCTCTCTCTCTCCTCTGTGTGTGTGTGGTGTGTGGCTTCCATTTTATCATACTGTAGTTGGATATATGTGTTGTAGTCTTTCGAATTTCACAATAAACCTACGTCCCGTGTTTAGCTTGGCTTAAGGAACATGAAAGCACCCGCCTACCTCCCGCATCAAGAGAGCTGTCCCTGAAAAAGAAATACTGACAGAAGATCAGCTTTAAAAACTAAATCATACACATGGAAAAAACAACAACAACAAACAAAGACAGGTGGCGCCGAAGTGTGAGCGGCCAGAATTGCGCACGGAAAACCCTTGGTTGACTTTGATGCTGTGCCATACTCCATACTTCACCTTCCACACAAGAACAAATGAAAAGCAGGAGAAAAGCAACATAACAGTAAAAATTGAAAAGTTTAATGACCGAAACAATATCGACAAAACATATATTGGAACTTTTTTTTATCTTCATCTAACTGTGCAAACAAACGACATCAAATCCGATCTGCCGTGAACAGTTCTCTTTCTTCTCCAGTGAAGTGCACACAAAAGTAGATGACTTGGTCAACATGTTAAAACGTGACTTGGAGAAGACAAAGTTGAAGTTTTCTGTAATGTCTGACACACAGTTTAGTACTATGCCTAATATGAGATGACAGTCAAGCGCTATTCCTAATCAATCCAAAGAATGCCTTGCACAATGTTGAAAAAGTTATGTTAAACAAGCAACGTGACAATCAGAGACGGAAAAAAGTATGAAGAGTCATGTTTATACACATCATGCTTGAGGTGGCTTAAAAAAAAAAAAAAAAAAGATGCTCGCATTCAGTGTTTGTTTCTTGTTAACCATGAATAATATTTCACTCACAGAAATGACGTGTGCATGTCCATGCTGTCACTCGACCCACACCTACAACCACAGAGAGAGAGAGAGAGAGAGAGAAGAGAGAGAGAGAGAGAGAGAGAGAGAGAGAGAGAGTTATTTTTTTGCATAAACCATTTAACAGTTTTGCATAAGAATAGACATCATCCTTTCCCGAAACAGCAATTGTTCAAAATGAGAAGACATTTCAGCGACGACAAGCAGCATTGCTCCGCTCTGGAGTTAAAGCACACAACAGAAATACTTGGCCAAATTTTAGCTGTCTCTCAGCACACAAACAATACTGCTGATGAAGCAACAACAAAAAAAAAGACATCGGGCCAATGAATGTGTGTGTGTGTGTGTGTGTGTGTGTGTGTGTGTGTGTGTGTGTGTGTGTGTGTGTGTGTGTGCTTGCGTGCGTGCGCGCGCGCGCGCGCGTGTGTGTGTGTGTGTGTATGTGTGTCCATGCGTGCGCGCGCGTGTGTATATATATGTGTGTGTGTGTGTGTGTGTGTGTGTGTGTGTGTGTGTGTGTGGTGTGTGTGTGTGTGATTGCATTGCCTGACGAATAAAAATGAGTATTAATTAGAACATCCCATGTAACGTGCAACGAAATAAATCCAGATGTAAAACGTGTTAATTGCTTTGTCACATTGCTATAAAACGAATATCATTTAAAAACACTAACAATTAACAACAAGTAAGTGTACACTGACATGTGATATGAATACGTATTAACCCTCATAGATTTCCCAAACCTGTTGTCGAACTTGCTCTGGTGTCAACAGACCTTGCTCCAAAAATATTTTGAACAGCTCTAAGGCTTCTTCTTTTCTGTAGTTGCACTTACCTTTCCTGCTCTCGGATACAACATCGAACACTCTGGTTCTGTTTCGCGACGAAAATCTATCTCCCTCTGTTCTAGATTTCCGGACTTTAGAAACTTTCCGACGCTTTTCCATAACCATGTTTATTGTATATAGGAAAGGGTTTAAAGCAGAGTTGAAGGGTAGCACGAAGATGGCGATGGCCACTTTGATTTCACTGGAAATGGGGACTCCGCTACGAGCCATCAGTCCCAGCACTCCAATGGGAAACCAGCAAATGAAATCTGTCATGACCACAGCCAGCAGTCGTCGAGCAATAGCTGTGTCTCTTGCTTTTCTGCCAGAATCTTTGGAACTCACTGTATTGACATGGATGGACCAGTAGATGAGAAGCTGACCAATAGCAATGAACAGGAAAAGAATGAAATTCCCGACAATCATAACACCAAAGGCATAGTCACTGCCTTCAAACTCCTTTCTTGTGATGGGCAGGGGGATGCAAATGCCTGACTGGCCATAGAAGTTCCAGTGTGAGGTCATAGGCAGAAGAGGGACAAGAGCCAGAATCAAACCAATGAGCCACACTGCCACAGATGCCACGTGGGCTGACAACCGATTGAAGCGGAGGTTTCTGTGGGGAAAGCCGATCACCAGAAAACGCTCCAGAGTGATCAGACAGATGAGATAGGCAGAAACCTCATTTGATGTGAAGGATAGCAAACCAGCCAACTTGCATGCCACACTGTATTTCCATGCCTCGTCATTAAATCGATAGTTTCCGAAGTAAATTCTGTCAGCAATGCCGATAATGGCAAGGTACACGCCCATCAAGAAATCAGCTATACTCAAATGCGAGACAAAAACCTCGTATCCAAGACTCACGGCGCTTCTATCGATGAAGACTCGATATACAAAACTTAAAAGATTTCCCGTCAATGCCAGTATTGCATAAAGAGTCAGGGCAACTCGATATAAGTCTTTTCTTAGAAGAGCGTCACATGAGGATACTTCATTTTTAGGTGCATAACAGTGCTTAGCTTGCATCTCTTCCGGCAAAACCGCAGGACAGCATAATTTGTAATTGTCAGTGTAGACCATTTCAAGTTGATTTAGACCTTCAAACACACCAGGGTGAAATGTGTCCATTGGACAACCACGAAGGTCAATCAAGCGTAATTTTTTCAGAGACTGAAATCCTCTTTCTGTCAACTTTTTTACTCCACAACCTGACATGTTGAGAAGTTGAACCTTTGGAAATGTGTCGAAAAATGTGTCAGTGGGATATGGTATTGCAATGCCAGATAGGTGTGCATCTATGATATTAGGCAAGGTAAGATTCGTGTAGAGAAAAGAATCCAATGACATCAAGGAATTGTAAGATAGAGATATATGGACCAGGTTTTTCAGGCTACGAAAATGAGTACTGATCAGCTCCCGAATGTCGTTGGAACTCAGATCCAGACTCCACAGGTTCGGAAAGTCCAGGTGACGAAGCGTTGTAATTCCACAAGATTTCAAGCTGAGATGGATCAGCTTTCTACAGTGCAAAAAATCATCAGGTTTCATCCCTGTACCGCTAGCATCTATGTACCGAAGTTCAGTGTAGTTGTCTGTCGTGAAGGTCTCGTTGCAGATAAAGGCATGGCCGTAACAGTGACAGCTTTCAGGACAGGTAACGTTGCACATCAGTTCGTCGTCGTGCTCTGGACAGTGGAATATGTGATCGCACAGGTGTTGCTCATGAACACAGATTTTAGATCCGCGACAACGATAGAAGCCAGGGCAGGTGTAATGGTCACACTCCATCTCATCTTCTTTTCCAGGGCAGTCAAAGAACTCATTGCATCTGGTGTAGACAGGTAGACAATACCCTCCACCTGAAATAGTCATATTACAATAATGCTCATAGGGGGTACTTTGTATATATACATATATACAATATATATATACATATATATATATATATATATATATATATATATAATCTTAACATTTATCTTCGAGCAGATTTTCAGTAACACTACTCTAGAGCAAAAGGTTCATATTGAAATAATTCAGAAGAAGCGTGCAAAAAAAATCTTAGAATATACTAAAAACAAACATCCGTCTGGATTCGTTCGTATCTTTCGAGTTTGAAGGAAACCGGGTGTAGCACTTATCTAATGACATAACGTCGCATCGATTTGGGTTTTTAGTCAATTGTAGTTGGAAACCGGAAGCGTTGCTATGACCACGTTGTTCAACGACTGTGTCAAAGAAGTTGATCAGAGAATGTTTTAGTTTTGTTATTAAATATTCAAAACGTTGCCTTCGCGTCTGTGTGATGCTTCATTGGTGACCCCGAATCGTGAGTAGACCTTGTAGTGACCAGCTAATACCAGCTACGACCACTCCAACGCTCACAGACTCATTTAATCATGTCAGTGACAACAGAAGCAATTGCACAACTTGCAGACGCCATCCGGCAACAAACTTTATCTCAGATGGAAACAATTCCGCCTCAACCACCTGTGGCAGCTGTCGCCTTCGAAGCACCTCCCTTTTGGACAACCAATGCATCAGCATGGTTTGTTCGTTTGGAGGCTGTTTTCGCTAAACACACACACCTCCCATTACGAATGACTTGACAAAATTTCATCATGTAATACAACTTCTCGACTCAGATACATCCAGACGTGTACAAGCGGTAGTCGAACGCCCCCCAGACACTCAAAAGTATGAAACACTCAAGGCGGCTCTACTCAAAGCTTTTGAGTCCACACAACTACAGAAAGATACTGCCCTTCTGCAAATGCAGGGTCTGGGAGACAAACGACCATCAGAATTATTGCAGTACATGCAATCGATGAATTCCAACCCAGAGACCCTCTTCAAAGCTCTTTTTCTGAATCAACTGCCACCAGAAGTCAAGAAGATTCTTGCCCAGTCTCCAGACGAAGAGCTTGAGTTTCTAGCCGAAAAGGCTGACCGCATCTTAGAAGTGGATCTCCCAACCCCTGCATTCGTGGCAGCTGCGTCAAACCGACCATCAAAAAATTCCTTTAACAGTGCTTCAAATCCTTTCACTTTGTACAAGTATCACGCACGATTCGGAACTGAAGCGAGACGCTGTGAAAACAAAGTAGGTGGACGACCCTGTGCAATGGCCCCACAACAACCTAGGTGGAAACGGGATCAAAAACAGACCGCCAACATTAACTCCACTGAATCTCATGATGTTCATACAACTTCCTCAGTCAACATTAGCACAATCAGGGTAGCTGATGTTTTGTCAGGACGCAGTTTTCTAGTTGACACAGGGGCTGAAGAATCTGTTTTCCCTGCAAGTGTCACAGAACGCAAAAAGGCTCGAGGACCCAGTCTAGTTGCTGCCAACGGCTCAGCCATTCCTACGTATGGAAGAAGAAACATCCCATTGCAACTAGGACAGGGTGCATCGTTTGTTCTAAAGTTTTGGATAGCCGATGTGACTCAACTAATCCTAGGCGCAGACTTTTTTGCTACCCAAAGTCTGGCTATTGATCTCACCAACAGACGTCTGGTGTCCCTGGATAGAGATTTGGTAATCCCCGCACAGCCAGCACGCTCGCAAGTAGGAAGAAGCATACACAAGATTCATTCCAGCTACGAAGCCATTGTAGAGGAGTTTCCTGAACTCCTAGTACCTTCCTTCAAAGAAAACAAGCATAGTGTACTCCACCACATTCCCACTACTGGTTCCCCTGTGCATGCACGTGCACGTCGCCTCGATCACGAGAAATTGACAGCTGCTAAAGCAGAGTTTGACGAAATGGAACACCTAGGTATCGTCCGCCGTTCATCTTCCCCTTGGTCATCATCACTGCACATGGTGAAGAAAAGCAATGGCAGCTGGCATCCTTGTGGAGATTATCGTCGACTAAATGATATAACCAGAGATGACCGCTACCCCTTCCTCACATCCAGGACTTGAATACCAACCTTGCTGGAAAAACGATTTTTTCCAAAATTGATCTTGTTCGAGGCTACAACCAAATCCCAGTTGCACCTGAAGATATTCCCAAAACAGCAGTCATCACCCCATTCGGCCTCTATGAGTTCCTGAAAATGCCTTTTGGTCTGAAAAATGCAGCTCAGGCATTTCAACGCCTCATGGACGGTGTTTTGAAGGACCTGGACTGCTGCTTTGTGTATCTTGATGACATTCTTGTTGCAAGCGCTTCACCCGAACAACATGAGGCCGATCTACGTACCATTTTCAGCCTATTGACCTCCAACGGTTTAGTGGTCAATATCAAGAAATGCGTTTTTGGTCAATCTTCCCTGCATTTCCTTGGACATTTAGTCTCAGCAGCCGGGATTGAACCTCTGCCAGAGAAAGTTCGCGCAATCGTTGATCTTCCCACTCCTTCTGACAAGAAAGCTCTTGAACGTTTCCTGGGTATGATGAATTTCTATCACAGATTTCTCCCAGGCATCGCAAAGCGCCTTGCACCTCTGACTGAGGCTATCAAAGGTAAACCCAAGAAATATTCACATGGACACCTGAATGTCAAGCTACATTTCAGGAGGCCAAATCAGCACTAGCTTCTGCTGTCATGCTTCATCACCCCGACCCGCAATCTCAGACAAAACTTTCAGTGGACGCATCAGACACTGCCATGGGAGCCGAACTGTCACAACAGCAGAATGGTACCTGGAAGCCCATTGCATTCTTCTCCAGAAAGCTCACACCAACCCAACAACGTTACTCAACGTTTGATCGTGAACTGTTGGCCATCTACAGTGCAATCCAGCATTTCCGCTACTTCTTAGAAGGAAGAACATTCACGGTTTTCACCGATCACAAACCACTTACCCATGCCCTGACAAGCAACACTGACAGATCCCCTTGCCAGGAACGTCAGCTTTGCTACATAGCCAAGTTCACAACAGACATCAGACACATCAGTGGGTCAGACAACATTGTACCTGACACACTCTCCAGGGCACCTGTTCCTGACCAAGAGCCACTGATTGCTAGTACGTCACCAGTCCCTGCTGTAGATCTTGCTCAAATGGCAGCGGCACAGGAAACCGATCCCAACGTTGCAGACTTACGCTCCAAACCAGGATCCCTACAACTGAAGAATGTCACTCTGGATGGCACCCAAATTCTGTGTGATGTTTCTACGGGCCGCCCCCGGCATGGACAAAAACTGTATTTGATGTTTTGCACAACCTGTGTCATCCTGGACCCAAACCCACCATCCGCGCTATCTCAGCACGCTACATCTGGCCTGGACTCAAAAAAGATGTGAGGAACATGGTCAAGTCTTGTCACGAATGTCAGGCTAGCAAAATTGGACGCCACACCAAAGCTCCACTCTCCCTTTTGACCCCCCCCCTCCCCCTAAGAGACGCTTTGGTAACATATACATAGACCTTGTGGGACCACCCTTCATCAGAAGACTGCACTTATCTGCTTACCATTGTAGACAGATTTACAAGATGGCCAGAAGCTATTCCTCTTCCAAACGCAGAAGCTGTTACCTGTGCCAAGGCCTTATTGCGTGCTTGGATCGTACGATTCGGAGTTCCAGACACAATTACTTCAGACCAAGGCCGTCAGTTCACCAGTGCGCTGTGGCGGGAGCTGAACATGGTGCTCGGAGTTAAACCTCAAACTACTACAGCGTACCACCCCCAGGCTAACGGCATGGTGGAAAGGTTTCATCGCAGTCTCAAAGCCGCTCTCAAGGCTCGCCTCGAGGACCACGCTGGATGGACGAACTACCAATCGTGATGCTTGGCATCCGGACAACGTGGAAAGAAGAACTTGACGTCGCTCCTGTTCTCCTCACCTATGGCACAAACCTCCGAGTGCCTGGTGATTTCCTTCCACCCCCATGTGCAGACAAGGTGTTCGCTTCTAAGTACCTTCGTCCAAGAACTACAAGAAAAACTTAGAAAACTTTCCCCTTTTCCCCCTTCCCACCATGGATCACCAGCGTCGTACATCCCCAAGAACTTACAGTCAGCAGATCAGGTGTACCTTCGTCATGACGCCCGCAAGGCCCCTTAGTGAGGCCTTACGATGGACCGTTTCCTGTGTTAGCCCGTGCCGAAAAATACTTTGACATTTTCAAAGATGGGAAGACTGTTCGCGTGTCACTGGATCGACTCAAGCCTGCTTATTTCCCACAAACTTTTCCCAGACCTGGTCAGAATCCTTGTGTGTCTGAGCCACAGGACCCTCATGCTCCTCAGGAGGATCACACTGCCAAAACAGATGATGCTACCAGACCAGATCGTGCTGCCAGATCCGATGATGCTCGAGGCAACGCTCCAGCACCTGCACAGTATCCTTTATCAAATGCTCCGACACCACAAGTTACAACTCGCACTGGGAGACTGGTGCAGAAGCCAAAGAAATATCGAACATATTACCGACTCAGCCGAGTCTGAGCATTACAACATAGAACAGATACTTCAAAGACTCAACCAAGCATATACTTTCCACATGATATTGGACAATTGTTATGAGTTTATTGATTATACTATTTTTACTTTGGTATGTTTGCATTCATCGCACTGCGCCGTTCTGGGGGGGGGGGGGGGGGGGGGGGGGGGGTGGAGCCCTGTAGCACTTATCTAATGACATAACGTCGCATGCGATTTGGGTTTTTAGTCAATTGTAGTTGGAAACCGGAAGCGTTGCTGTGACCACGTTGTTCAACGACTGTGTCAAAGAAGTTGATCAGAGAATGTTTTAGTTTTGTTATTAAATATTCAAAACGTTGCCTTCGCGTCTGTGTGATGCTTCAAGGGATTGGGGTGGGGGTAGGGGTGGGGTGGGGGACGGGCGGACTTTTGATTACAAAAGGCAAACAAACTGAAACCGATATTTTTTAACATCAAAACAGACTATTGACTCGGATTCACACTAATCTTGAATCTTGATGCCAGTCTCTCTTTCCCTTTATAGACCACACATCCCAAGAATTCGGGTATGCTTAAACATACATTCAGGGACATGTTCATTTCTTCAGTACTTATGACGTAGGAACCATGCGGTCAATACCTTTCACTTTATCTATTCTTATACTTTTTACATCTTTTGATTCATCCCTTTGGTTAATTAGATCCTTAGAACAAATAGGTATGGTACAATTCCAGATAGCAATGACGTTTTCGTAGCCGTTGTCAAGTATTTCATATTTATCATGTTTATGACTTGCAACATTATTTCTGATTCAGTTTGAGGATGTGACTCACATGTAAACAAACTTCTTAAAACTAACACATTAATCAAATAAAAGTGTCTGTAATGGTGGAATCACTATCATATATTTTCGAAAGGATGAATAGAAAAATGCTGAGAATTTGTTTTTAATCAAAAATGTTCTGGCAGGCAACTTTAAAAAGGCATAGCACATATACGCCAGACTTATGAGATGTCAACGTGTGAACGATAGCAGCATAATTCAATGAACTTGTAGAATAAGAGCCAGTACATGACAATGCATACATTCTATTTTTTCTAAATGTGAGCAAATTATAATCAACGGGACATTTACCCTCATGCTGCTTGTATGCCTTTGCATGAATGATAAAATGCTTAACATATTTGAAAGATTTTGGATACACGTTGTGTGATGCAAAGACAGATTCTATGTTTGCATTTCATTTCTTTTTATTACAACTGATTTGTTTGTGAATGATTGATCGAAATTGTACAAGTCAAACAGAAAAAAAAAAAGAGATCCCTTCTATTAGAAAGCTCTTAATTGGTACTGAATTAAACGTGTAAAAGTACGCTAAAATACAATATATGCATGTATCCAGCGAAACTCATGATGAGACAATGAGTTGAAATTATTCTGACAATGTACAGTTCATGGGTATCTTTTTTTTACATTAAAGTTGAGAGAGAGAGAGAGAGAGAGAGAGAGGAGAGAGAGAGAGACAGAAGAAGACAGACAGACAGACAGACAAGACAGAACAGAGAGAGAGAGCGAAAGAGAAAGCGAGAGAGAGAGTGCGTTTGTGGAAGAAAGAAGATTGTAAGTCTGGCTCTAACTTGGGTTTGGGGGTCATTGTATTTTCTAGTGTGGGGATTTGCTTACCAGACCAGCATTCCAGGTTTTCACCACGTGTCTGCAATGTCTTACTGCTCCTGTAGTTCAGCGTTTTGATGACTGTGATAATACGTTAAGTTTTGTTGACCGTGGTAATAACATTAACAAAACTATTGAAATTAGATCATAAAAAAGAATGATTGCTGGCAATTTCTTATTGCTTTTCTGTCACGTTTAAGGTACCTGGGCACTGGTAGTGTGTCTCTGGGCATGTGGTGTTGGTCAGTGGCACCACTTTGAAGCTGCCATCACCTATGAAGTCGACTCGTGCAGGGGGTTCCAGAGTGTTGGCCCACTGTTCAAAAGATGCCAGACTGTCCTGACATGTGAGTTCGTCACTTTCATCCACACAGTCTCTGCGTCTGTTGCAGACGAGGTCCCGGTCGATGCACTGTAAACACGAAGACACAAAGGGACAAGAGGAAAATCACAGATATCTAAATCTGTGCTTTAAACCTTGTTTTTCATATGTGTTCCTCAAGACAAGCCTGTCAAATCTGTTTACAACAGCCAAAGAACAAATGCAAAGCAAACTAAATGCTACGTCATAGGTGCAGTGCTTATGGGTTCCTTCAGAAGACCAATCGTGATCACCCGCTTCATGAAATTGCAAAGAGGAATCTTCATCTTTCTTCTTCCGGTAGAAAGAAACTCGTGGAGAGTGTGGCAGCAGAGAGTCCTCAGAAGAGAAGCCCCCTTCAAGCAAGTGTTTCGGCCCTTATCTCCTGACACTCTAGGGGGGTTGGGCCACACCGGTTCATGACTCCAGATGTCCCTCTGCTGCACCTTTTTTTTCCCATCTTTGGGACGAGTCATGGCTGGATTTCGAACCCATGACCCTCTGTACATGCTCATTTTCCACTTAATGACTCGCACTGTAACCACTGAGCCACTGGAACACCTGATATTTGTAGGAAAGTTAAGCCTTATGAAGTTCACTTTTGTTCCTCCTTGACCAGATCCAGCTTGAACACTTCTCTGCCGCTTCCCTTTTTACTTCCCTCTTCTCTCCTTTCCTCTATGGACGTCACTAGATTCATAGATGAGATATGAAGCAAATCGCTTGCTACAAGACGTGCATTAAGGGCATACAGCACATATATCATCACACAAAGAAAAAGAGCACAGAGAAAAACCATGACCATAATGGAAGGTATTAAAAGCTCTAGTCTTCCAACAGCATACATTAGAATATGATAAATTTGCTGTAGTTTAGTACACACCCTGACAAACAGTAAAGGTCTTTCAAGAGAACTCAACACACACGGGATTTTTGCTCCACTGACCTGTTTGCTGTCGGCACACGCATACTGCGTTCCACTGTCACAGGCAGGAAATTCACAGAAGTCCTCGTCACTGCCATCACAGCAGTCAGACCGGAAGTCACACACCAGTGTGTACGGCACGTGCTCTATCTGGCTCCTGCACGTGAAGAAAGGAACGGAGGGGGAAAACGAATAGCTGCATGGCAACGTTTCCTCCTTGTTCAACGCCCTACACGCTGCGCTGACGTCACAAGCCAGGAAGTTATGGCTGACGTGACCGTGTCGGCATGTCGTCATCGTCTCTGTGGTCCAATCAGAGGGAGTGGACAAGGAGATATGGGTAGTGTTTGTAATGTCAGGCTGGTAGCCAGTCTCACAAAGGAAGCCCGCTTCCATTTTCTTGTTGCAGGTGACCACGGTGACGTTGGAGTGATGAAGAGCGGCGCAGTATGGTGTCGTCGCTTTGGAAAAGGTGATAGGGAGATACACGGCCAACGTATCATCTGCCCATAGCCACGTGTTCTGATACCTGTAAGAAAAATAACATCAGATAAAGATTGATTTTGCGCGTGGCACGCACGCGCGGACACACACACACACACACACACACACACACACACACACACACACACACACACACACACGCACGCACACACACACACACACACACGCGCGCGCGCGCGCGCGCACGCACACACACACACACACACACACACACACACACACACACACACCTATATATGTTTTTTTCTTTTCTTTTCTTTGTATGAGAGAAAAGAAAACGCGCTAATACGGTACATTGTTGTGAATTTAACATTTATATATGTTTTGGTATGTATTATATTAAGCTAAGTTAAAATTCTACTACCTATTGGCCATTAGGGTGGTGACCTATCAGGGGATTACTATGTCTTGGGCACGGCATGACAGAAGTCAGAGCCCACCCCTCTCCTTCCTTCCGCCACCTTAGCCTTTCCTTTACTGAATCAAGTGCCTGTTTACCACTGGGTGGCCACAGAGGGTTTTCAAACTGAAACAACAAGGCCACATCAGAGGCTTGAACTCACGCCATCAGCTCCGAGGGCAAGTACCCTAACCACAGTACCCTTTGTATTGTGCTCATAGAATTGAAGAAAAAAATATCGCCCTTCGTGCAAAAAGAATCATACTTTCAAATCTTAAGTACCCGATATTTTTTTTCTTCCCCGAAAATAGGCAAACTGTGAGAATGACGGAGATATCTGTCAGTCACTGAGCCACAGGGTCTGTATAGGTACAGTCTGATCCCTGTGTACCCTGACCAAGGTAAAGGGTGTCCAACAGCATCAGCATTAACTTTGTTACATGACATGTGAAGTGTGGAAATGTTATTGCGATACGTGTAAGGTCCATTGTTTCACACACACACACACACACACACACACACACACACACACACACACACACACGCACGCACGCACGCACGCACGCACTCAAGCACGCACGACGCACGCACATACACACACACACGCGCGCGCGCGCGCGCCACCAACCACACACACACACACACACACACACACACACACACACACAACACGCGCGCGCGCGCGCGCGCGCGCATACACTCGTTGTATCTAATCTGGTATGACAGTCTTGCAAATCAAGGTACTTTACATCTCATGAAGTCTCACTGACGAGGCAATCCTCAGACCAACGAAAATGGGTCGTTCCAAGTCTGTCTTTTTCGTGATGAAATCGATGACACTCTTCAATTCTGAAGGTCTGTTGAGCACAGCCAGATGTCCTCCATAGCTGATACATGTGGCAGATGGTCTGTTCCACGTGGTCAGACCCTGAGGCCTGAAAGCACGAAGACATCTCTCTCCTACTGTCAACAGGTTGTTTCCACACAGGCCCACTGTGGGACACGATGCCTGGAAAATACACACACGTGAGTTGACCATATAGATTCGGTCTGGCATTTTTTTTCCTGGTACTAAAGATTATAATGCTTGGCTGATTATCACTAAATACGCACCAGCTCTCAAACACACACACACACACACACACACACACACACACACACACACACACACACACACAGAGCCAAACTTTCACAATGCCAACGAATTCGCCACACCGAATTCTGACACCATGTGCTGTCGATAGCATGACGTCACTGTTACGTTGCGGTTCACTGCTGATTAATACCAGAGTAATTAACAAAAAACATCAATAATTACTCCTAGGGCTGAAAACAAGTGTCTACCTTTCTGGATGACAACAATAATCACCTTCACAACACAACACACACACACACACGTAGCACACACATACACACACACACACACACACACACACACCACACACACACGTACGCACGAACACCACACGCACACACACACACACCACCACACACACACACACACACCACACACACAGAGCGTGGAGAGAGAGAGAGAGGAGAGAGAGAGAGAGAGAGAGAGAGAGAGAGAGTTCAAAGAATCTATTCCTTTAACTCTTTAACCATTGAAGAGTATAATTTGACAATTTCACGTAATTTTATATATGTAACTAATTTAAACAAAGTACTCTTACACCACTGAAGGGCATGATCTGATAACTTCACGTACTTTGACATTTCTATTTAATCTTAACTAAGTGGGCCTTCAAAAATGAAATAGCACTTATCACCTGGCGCATTTCTACCACAAGACTTGCATGCTGTAGCTTCCCTTTAAACATTCCTGTGTCTCTCCGATTCTGTTTCCAGTTTATAGCTGAATGCGAATATGTAGATATCAGGTGACTGTGACAGACACTTTCCTTCAGGATTAAACAGTTGCTGTTTTTTTTTCCCTGTGATTGTCACCTTTCATCCTGGTATTTTTAAGGAGTGAGTCAATCATAGTTTTACATATCAGATACTTCGACTGAAAACGGTATCTCATTCACAATCAGTCCCACCTCAGTTATAAGGTTGAGAACATGACAAACTCACGGTGAAGAAATATCTTTTATGTGCAAATACAAAACACTTTACACATACATACTTGAATTGCCATGAGGTGTTTCTTAGAAAGGCGGTCTCTCCTTGTACACAGTATTTGTAGACTTTGAAAAAGCCTTTGACAGTGTGGACAGCGAAATCATATGAAAGCTTACGCTTTCCTATGGCTTTCCCCTAAAATCACTTACCATCATGCAGCACCTGTATAACAAATTCACCTGTCGAGTCATGAACAACAGAAACCTATCTGATCCATTCCAGGTTCATCTTTGTGTAAAACAGGGCTGCCTTCTATCACCAACCATTTTCTTGTTGGTAGTTGAGTGGATCATAGTGGACTCAACAAATAGCAGAAATACTGGCATCCAGTGGAGTTTAACCAATTAACTTGTGTGGAGTACATAGGGCTGCAGCAACACTCCTCCGGCACCCTCGGTCACGAGCTTACCTCTTTAGCAGGGCCCATATCATTCTGGCTGCCTTCCCTTCACAATCCCTAGACACTGATGCCAAGTCTGTGAGATCTTTCCACCTTCCCTGTTCCCTGTGGGTTCCCTTCAAGTGACATTCTTGTGATGCTGGTAGGAAGCTTTCGCGATGTGCCGCCAATCCACATCTCTGAACCAAATAACAACACAGACTTTTACATTCATCTTGAAAAGAATTAGCTTGTTCTAGAGGGAAAGGGCTTTCAAAGCCCGTCTAGCCTGCAGTGCGTTGAAAGAGACCCTCGCCTTGTTGCTGCAGCTGTTGATGTTTTGGTTTTCTCCACCGGCTTTGCTGATGACACTAAAACTTGACTTTGGTGATGATGTTAGTCTCCTCTCTCAAGAACGTCAGGATGCTCAGGCAAAATCATCCTGTCCGGCTGAGGAAGCAAAGAAAATAGGCCTCCGGAATAACATGAAGAAAACTGAAGTAACTGGGTGAATAGGGGTAAGTCACTAACTTTTACAGGTCAGTTTCAAAGTAGGGTGACTGCAGGTGGAAATTAAAACAAACTTAAAAGAAAAAATTAACAAGCCGCCGACGGAAAGACACACTCCAATTACAAAACAAACACGACGCGTTTTGACCTCTTTGGTCTTCTTCAGGCCAGACAAACAACATTCAAGACAATGAAGACCCAGACTGTCACTTATCTCCTCAAACTGGGTGCAAAAACAATTTCTGCGTCCGATTTGAGAAGATGAGTGACTGTTCGTTTGTCGTTATCATTGTCCTGAATGTTGTTTGTCTTGCCTGAGGAAGACAAAAGAGACCGAAACGTGTCGAGTTTGTCTTGTGATTTGTTTGTTTCTTTCCTTCGGTGGTTTAGTAATTTTTCTTTTATTTTTTTTTTTCACAGGTAAATGAAATATAATACGAATATCTTCAGATAATAAATCAGGCCACACCAAAACGTTATCTAAATTGATTTCAACTGAAACTGAGAGTGAATCGATTCCAGTTTCAACATAATTCATATGAATGATTGTACTTCGATGTATTTCATACATTAGCCGTGCAACTGTTCAATAACATAAAAATCATATCACCTCGTATCTCGAAACAGAAGAGTGAAACGGGCACTATCTGTATCTTGTAGAGATGCCACCCGGTGCAAAGGACACACACACACACACACACGCGCGCGCGCGCGCGCGCGCGCGCGCACCCACGCACGCACGCACGTACGCACGCGCACGCACGCACGCACGCACGCACGCACACACACACACACACACACACACACACACACACAACACACACACACACACACACACACACACACACACACACACACACACACACACACACACACACGTGCGCGTAGAAAGACAGCAAATAGGACATATTCTGATGATACTGTAATCTATGGTAAGCTTTAAAACGCATAGAACCTACGAAAGGAATTCATTGTACTTCATGACGAAAAAGCTGTCTGAAATATTTGACACGTTTGTACATCCAAAAAGTATCGTTCTAGCGAATGCATTTGGATACTGTGGAAGTAGTCCATGAACGGTAATGGACCCCCACCCCACCCCACCCCACCCTCACTCCCACCCCCGTTCCAGCTGTATCAACGTGTTCAACTTTCTTCTCCTGAAATAACACTTGTGCCAATTATAATTCAAACATGTAGTCAGGCCCCAAGCATACGCACCACGCATACGTACTGCCTGACCAGCCAACAAAACCAAGCAACCGACCTTTCCCTGACTATTATTTGTCTTGCTATGTATCGTACATGAAACATGTTACCGTTGGTGTGTGCTTGTATGCTCACTAACACACACACACACACACACACACACACACACACACACACACACACACACACACACACACACACGAAAACAAAGAGAGAGAGAGAGTCAGAAAGGAAGACAGAGAGAGAGGAGAGAGGGAGGGCGAGAGAAAGAGAGAGCAAGGGTGTGTGTGTGTGTGCGCGCGCGCGCGCGCGTGTATGTGTGTGTGTGTGTGTTTGCGTGTGTGCGTGCGTGTGTGCGCGCGTGCGTGTGTGTGTTTCCTGTGTACTCACCCAAATGAGGGGAAGAGAGAGAGAGTATAATGATAATTCCATATGATTCTATTATGGATATAAAAAGGTGTAAGAAGGGTTCTCGGGATGGGGGTAAGTAGGAGTATGAGAGAGAGGAAGAGAGTGATATTCGTATGTGCATTGGACTTTGGTCGCCTTTCAATTCTATTAAAGTATCGTAAATCATTTCTTTACAATTTTCTCATCTCGGCAAAAAATGAATTGACAGTGTGTTATATATTTATCTTTAACTTATTTATTTTCAATTCACTTTTCTGAATTTGTGTTATCTGTTTATTTAAAATGCCAGTACAACCTATGGTTAATTAGACAATATATGGTTTCATTTCAGTGTGTGTGTGTGTGTGTGCGTGCATGTGTGCGTGTGTCGTGCGTGTGCGTGCCGTGCGTGTTTTTGCGTGCGTGCGTGCGTGCGTGGTGTGTGTGTGTGTTGTCTGTGCGTGTGTGTGTGCGTGTGTGTATGCGCGCGCGTGTGTGTGTATGTGTGTGTATGTGTGTGTACGTGTACGTGTGTGTGTGTGTGTGTGTGTGTGTGTGTGTGTGTGTGTACGTGTGTGTGTGTGTGTGTGTGTGTGTGTGTGTGTCTGAGTGTGTATGTGTGATTACCTTATCACTGTTATCTGAGCAGAAGCTTTCAGGAACACACATGAAATGCTGTCGAAAGGAGTCGAAGTAAGAAACGTTGCATTCCCATTTTCCGTCAGACAGTTGACGCGGTTCTTCTGACGCGTTGTGAAAGGAGTACAGCAAACGAAACCCTGTCTCCGTTACCACTTCATTACTGACAAAAAGGAAGGATAAAACGCGGGCACCTTTTATCACAGATGGCTTGAGAGCACTTGGTGCACATACTTTCTTCCCGTGAGTTCCACTGCAGTCGCCATCTTGGTAGAACATGAGGTAGTCATAGCAAACGCCTTCACTCTCCACGGCCTCCACGTCGAAACCAATGAGGCTGATCATGGTCACGTGATTTTCTGGCACGTGCAGCGACACGCAGCTGTTCATGTTGTCGGGGTATGGACCACCTAAAGCCCAGGCAGGAGTTTCAATTAGTCCTGAAAAAGGCACATTGAAAATCAACAGTGATGGAATCACAAAATCAAATTCAGTTTTAACGAAATTGATGCAGAGAGAGAGAGAGAGAGAGAGAGAGAGAGAGAGAGAGAGAGAGAAGAGAGACAGAGACAGAGACAGAGAGACAGAGAGAGAGAGAATCTGTGTGCGCATGTTCATGTGTGTTTGTGTGTGTGCGCTCGTGTGTGTGTGTGTGTGTGTGTTGTATGTGTGTGTGTGTGTGTGTGTGTGTGTGTGTGTGTGTGTGTGTGTGTCTGTGTGTTGTGAGTGTATGTGTGTCTGTCTCTGTGTCTCTGTGTGTCTGTATTTGTGTGTATGTCTGTGAGTGTGTGTCTTGCACACCTTTGAGGCCATTTTAAGGATCAGTTGAATCCTTAGTTGGAAAATAGCAGCTTATTTATAATTTTAATTTATTTGAAAAAATCATGAAATAAGACCAGTCTATCTTTCTATTTTATTCTTCTTTTCTCTCTCTCTCTCTCTCTCTCTCTCTCTCTCTCTCTGTCTCCTTCTCCATCTATCATCTTTGTCTCTCTTTCTCTGTCTCTGTCTCTCTCTCTCTCTCTCTCTCTCTCTCTCCTCTCTCTGTCTGTCTGTCTGTCTCTGTCTTCTGTCTGTCTGTCTGTCTGTCTCTCTCTCTCTCTCTCTCTCTCTCTCTCTCTCTCTCTCTCTCTCTCTATATATATATTTTACCCTCACTACCACCATCTCCCTTAATATGTGTGCTGACAATGCGTAACCGTCGAGGTCTTTTGTAAAGGCCACGGTCCTATCTATCTATCTATCTAATCTATCTATCTCTCTCTCTCTCTCTCTCTCTCTCTCTCTCTATATATATATTATATATATATATATATATATTGTGTTGTGTGTGTGTGTGTGTGGTGTGTGTGCATGCGTTTATGCGCTTAAACGCAGGAATACTTCATGTTACATATTTCACTAACTGCTTTCAGCAAAGAATACTCACCACTTGTGTTACTCAAACAATGGACTTGAAGCTGACGAAGGCAGTTTGAAAATGCATACACACTAAACCCAAAGGACACGGCACCAAGAACATCTCCGTCATACTGTAACGAGAACGTCAGACCATTGCCTTCGGTGTTGATCAATTTTTCCGCAGCAAAATCAAAATACTTGACATTATCATGCTCATGTAATAGGAAATGAAAGTCCTCGGCGCCTCTGTTGTAATGCTCCGTAGATATCAAGAAGAACGTGTCTGGAGGCCCCCACAGCTGAAAGTCACAAACACATGTCACAGACCTGCACTCAGACGACGCTTCAGGTGAGGCAGGGCCATTGAACTCCACGTGACCCTCAACAGCTGGGCTAATTGACACGTAGTCGGAATACCCTGTGAAGCATTCACTCAAACGTGACGTGCCGATGTGGAATTTGCTAGAGTTAGACGGATGGGTAGCGTTCTCTGGCAGACGTCCTGGCTCTGCGCAGTATGAAAAGGACATGTCTGTGTGGTTTGGGGAACTCTTGCAGCCAGGATAAATGGTTTGAAGCTGGGAGGAGTTGGACGGGAAAGCAAAGCGCTGTAGAACGATCAGGAATAAGATTAGGAGGCTCTCCATTGTCAGGTGTTGTTCCAACTCTGGAACAGAAATCAAGGTCTTTACTATTACTCGAGACTAAAGAAGACCCAAGAAGTCGAAACGCGTTGTGTTTTGTCTCGTGATTCGTTTGTCCAGGTTTTTTTTTTTTTTTTTTTTTTTTTTTTGTTTGGTTGTTTTTTGTTTCTTGCGGTTCGCTAACATTTATCTAAAAATTATTGCACGAGACCAAGTCGTCGTCGTCGTCGTCGTCTTCGTCGTCGTTGTCATCCTCATCATCACTATCAGCAGCAGCAGCACGATTACCATCATCATGACTACGACTGCCGTTGCCGTTATCGTCATTATCCTCCTCCTCATACAAATGTGTCTTTTGTCAACACTTCTTCCTATTTTGTGTTCCATTCTTTACTTTTTTTTTTTTTTTTTTTTTTTTTTTTTTTGCTTTCACTCTTCTCTCGTGAGAAATAGCCCAGAGGAAATTCAGAATGCCCTCGGTGTCAAGTTCTTATAATTTGTAGTTTGGTAATTTGGTACGCTGCTGTGTACGGGCATCAAATTTTCAAACACTTTGATCTTCTCCCAAAATGGCCTGTTATTACATAAAATCCGAAGTTGAATGCCAAGTAATTTCTGTTCCCAGCAGAGCCATCGGATTTTCCTCTTTTCTCACACTTTTACCTGTAGTTAATTAATATCCCTGATGATTTTGATGTCTGAATGTCATTTTAAGGTCAGTTCACTTTGAAATAGTCAGCTGAAAGTGATTAATCTCACATAAAAATCTTGGTTCTAGAGCTGTGTTTCTGATCCCTGGGAGTTCATTTCAGAGCACACTGAATGTTTCAACTTCACCATGTAATCCGAAAAGCTACCTGACATTCAGAATGGCCCTTTTACTGCATACGGTCACCACTACATTGAACTTTTATCACTAACATCCTTTATCGTTTCAGGCGTGTGTCCACAAGAAAACAGAATTACAATACGAGGAGCCCATAGCAGTCATTCACCCCACGCTAGTATTGATAATCTATCTGTACCAAGAACGGAAGCTTTTTCGTATTTTTTCTTTTTTTTTTCTTCTTCTTGTTATTGTGTAAAGTTATACTCAATAAAAAGTCTTGCGATGTCCCTTTAACCAGGATTTGTATCACGAAGCGTATGGAACCGCGCAGATGACGCAAAATAAAAAAAAATGTTGAAAATTATGCTCCTTTACCTTCTGAAGAAACCCATCGATTCTTCTGGACGATGGATTTTGAGAGTACTGACACATTGGAGGAAAATAACTGACCACAGCATTTTTAATCAACGTTGGTCACTCGTTTGGTGTTTCATGGTAGAAGGAGAACTGCGCTGGAGGGAAAAAGTGTGAAAGTAAAGATAAAACAGTTGCAAAACACCACACACACACACACACACACACACCCCGCACACACACACACACACCAACACACGACGCGCCGCCGCGCGCGCGCACGCACGCACGCACGCACGCACCGCACACACACACACACACACACACACACACACACACACACACACACACAACCTACCAAACTAACTAACGTATGAGCGTTATAGCAACCCAGTGTGTGTATCAAGAAAGGTATGGCGGCGATGATAGTGAACCTATTTACAATACAAGGAGCGCTAACTGGAGCCAAAATCTGCTTAAATAGTAACAATGTCAGTCTATGTATCTATCTGTCTATCCACTGTCTTTGTCTGTCTGTCTGTCTGCCTATCTATCTGTCTGTCTGTCTGTCTATCTGTCTAAAGTAAGTGGTCTATGCATGACGGCATACTGCCATCTCATTGAGCTAGCTGCCGTCAACACGCCTCGATGCTGTTTATTGGGGATAAACCTACAGTACAGACCGCTTAGCATGACTGCAAATCACTTTGACTTTAAACAAAAAGAAAACACCATTTATTCATGCCATTCATATCTTGCAGTCATTCTTTTTATTTCTTTATTTGTTCGTCTCGATTGGCTGAAATCATAGTCAAAGACGACTTCCCCGAAGTTGGGAGTATGGCTGCCTTAATGGCGGGATTAAAAAAAAAAACAGTCATACACACAAAACTCCACTCCCTTTGTTGGGTAGATGGGATTAATACTTGCCTGTCTACACAGGAAGTGTCCGCAGGAGTTTCAGCCTGCGTACGCAGAATAAAAAAAATAATGATCAAAGACGACAAAAACGATTACGATTTGTACAGGACTGCTGAGTTCTCACCTCGCTGTGAAATGAAATAGCGTTCAGAAAACTCGAGTCACATGATGCTCATAATGGTCACATAGGTCCTGTATAGACTGACACACGTTCCAACATGTCTGTCAATGCTGCAGTGCACTTCTTACCAATCTCTGTCAACGCATGGTTCATCCGAATGAAATAGTCTGTGACTTAGTGTTGTCTTTTATACCGTTGGGGGCATGAAGCAAGACTTCTCACACAGACAATCGAGACAAACAACAACACGCCCAGCGCTGTCAGTCTTCTTCATTCTTTGTCTGTAAATGGCCTTTCATGCTGTGCAGTGCCATAGTATTCTGTTTGGAAAGGTTGCCCGTTCATTTACCAGGCGGAACGAGAGAGTGTTCACCAGTCAAGCTGTCGGCCGAATAAAGTTTGACTTTGATATCACTCCACTGAACATCGTATATTAAACAGAATTTGAAATCCCTCCCCGAGTTCAACCCCGTCCTCTGTCTGTCTGACTGTCTGTCTGACTGTCTGTCTGACTGTCTGTCTGTCTGTCTGTCTGTCTGTCTTTCTGTCTGTCTGTCTGTCTGTCTTTCTGTCTGTCTGTCTGTCTGTCTCTCTCTCTCTCTCTCTCCTCTCTCTCTCTCTCTCTCTCTCTCTCTCTCTCTCTCTCTGCGAATCTGACAATTTGGTTCCTTCACAAGGAATATCAAATCAATTCTGTCAGTTTCTAAACGTTCATTTGTCCTTTATTACCGCGGGATTTCCGTATTGAATATTTGATAGAGACAACCTCACAATATTTCTGTACACGCATACACAGAGAGAGAGAGAGAGAGAGAGAGAGAGAGAGAGAGAGAGGGGGGGAGGGGCAGGGTGGAGAGGGGGAACAGGCGTGAAACTTTGATGGAAAACCCGTATTTGAGCCAGTGCGACCATCACACACACACACACACACACACACACACACACACACACACACACACACACACACACACACACACACACACGCCCCACACACAACCAAACCGTTTTCTAATACAACTGCCCTAGAAGCTTTCACTGAGTTATTTACTAAGTACATATTAATGTCTGTTGTTCATTGTGTACACTTACAATAAACAGTGCTGTAATTTAAGACATCTCTTGTTTAAAACACTGAACTGCACACGTCCAAAACCTCTCACATTTAATGCAAGACATGCACAATGGGAAGGAATAAAGTCAGGATTTCTTGAAAGTGTTTGTCAAATCCCTAAGAATTTTTTTTTCTCCCAGCTGCTGGCCTCCTAGAGCTCGTGTCTTTTACATTTTCTCCGTCTGATTTCTGGACAAATTCAGGTCCGTCATTTCAATCACAGTTTTTCTTTTTCTCCTCACTGAGCGTTCCTCTTTCTATCTGTTGGAAACATTTTTATAAAGGCAGGAAGATCCATCCCATGTACGGGAGTTTTCTTTCTGCGTAGGGTAAAACGCTTCTCATAAGCAGGTAGCAAGATATAGCAGCAAGCCTGATGAGTCTTTCTTAGAGCGAAATCACTGTCGCTTGCTGGTCCTATTGATGCACTCTTTAGTGGAACTTTGAAGCACACAGTACACTTACTGTGGAAGAGTCCCTTTCCCTCCCCTTCCTGTCAAATGCAGGCACGGGTGTGTATATATATTAAAAGAATATGCTATTACTGAGATGGCCTGAGACGTTTGCCTTCTTTTTTCTATTGAAGACGGACGGCATGAGGGCTAGATTTTGCTGTCACTCCTTGCACACACACATACCCACGCACACACCCACGCACACACACATAGATAGACAGACAGATAGATAGAGCACGCACGCACACACCCACGCACAGATAGATAGATAGGTGTGCACGCACACACACACACACACACACACACACACACACACACACACACACCACGCACGCACGCACACACTGCCCTCGGTATTATAGAACAGCATTGAACACATTGATTCGTGGTAACTATCACATTTCTCAAAATACTCTCCTCCACATAGCCGCAAAGTCGAAGGTGTCAAAGCCACGGACGCTTTGTGCTGTAACGGAGACTAAATGCGGAGTTCTGACAGCATTGCATTTGACAGGTCTTGTAGTCATGACAATGTCCCACCTGCCAACTTGCCTAACTGATGGAAACAATGAAAACCTATGTGGGGTCAAGTCTGGACAGGGGAGTGGGTGGTGAAGAACTTGGAAGTCTACCTCATCAAGGCAAGTGGCAGGGTTCTGCTTGTGCCAGTAGTTTAGACTCTGCCGACGAACGGACTCCATCACTTTGTAAAGAATGCTTCCCACATCGTCATGAGCAGTGACTGGGGGTTTCTCGGAAAGTATGCTAACAATGACGGGACTATCCGTATTTTAAAGAAACGCAAAACGTTATCTACTATTGACTCAAGAAACTTAGCCACAAAACAAGCGATTATTCTGCGTCAGCAGACACATATACACCTGACTTAACAGCCTGTTGGGGGGCAGCATAAAAGTTTGCGCTAAAAACATTTGCTGTCGGCGGATTTATCGACAAACGTTGGAAGCATTCAGTGTTTATCTCTAACACAGAGTGCGGCTTTATGACTTAGTCATTATCTCATTTTACTAGAGGGGCCTTACATGTTATATCGCTTGTTCGATGAATGAGATTACCACCAGGGCTTCCACTGGTCGGTGTTCTTATGGCGATCTGACAGTTGTCACTTTCCCATGTATGGCACTGCAACAGAAAGACTTAGACGCACCTGTACACGTCTCTCTCTCTCTCTCTCTCTCTCTCTCTCTCTCTCTCTCTCTCTCTCTCTCTCTCTCTCTCTCTCGCTATTTCTCTCAGGGAGACAAAAGGCACTCGCCTAGGACACAGAAAATCATAGATGGGATAAGCAGTAGACCAGATACAGCTTGTGTGCCAGTCAGCAGAGCTAAAAGAAACGAAGGCATGGGAAAAGTACCCAGACCACTTCAAACACCTCTACCAAATTGCCATCGCTCCAGAGCTTGGAAGACATTATCGAGAATGGCCAGAAGGCAAAACCAACCCAAAAATTCAGATGCAGGTTTTCAGCACAAAAGAAGACATTGTCATACACACTGACGGTCCCGTCACCAAAGGTGAGTCAGGCTGGAGATACACAGTGAAGCAAAATGGCCAAACAATCCAGGAAGACAATGCTGCCTACAGTTAAAAAAAAGTTTCAAGTCCAACAATGGAGGTAGAAACAGAAACACAAGAACTCCACTGGCTCGCATCTACAGACCAGTTTAAAACTCAACCAGCCATCATATTGACTGATCCCATGAACCTACTTCAAAAAGTGGAGAGTGGAATGGGAAGCCCTGCTTGGCGTGAACTAAAGCGCAACCATCCATTGGAGAGACCCATTCAGATGTACAGCCTAGGACATGCAGGTTCTAAAGGATATGGGAGCGCAGACAAACTAGCTGCCAAGGCAACGATAAGAACTGGATTACAGCTTGGCCGATCTGATTTGAAAAGATAGAATCACCTCAACAAGTAACAGTAATGCCATTATACCATAGACCATCTGTCAGAACTGAACATCAAGAGAGGAAGTGGCCGCATATCCATACTTAGAGGAAGAGCAAGAAACATCACTGAGCAAATAAATATTGGAATAAGGCCACCAGTGCGGAGACTTCTGGAGAATTAGGCAGACTCATTCTGGACCTTTCCAGTAACAGACACAAATGATCAGACACATCAATGGAGATAAGATTTTGAACCTCTCAGGGCCGTAAGTGTATATATACTGTAGACGTATGCACGCTGGTGTCTGTGCATCGGTGGGATGATGCAGGTGTGTTATTTGGAGAGTCAATAGCTGTGAGTGTTTAAGCATTGGTGGGTGTGCGTGTGTGTGTGCGTGTGTGTGTGTGCGTGTGTGTGTGTGTATGTATGTGGTGTATGTGTGTGTGTGTGTGTGTGTGTGTGTGTGTGTGGTGTGTGTGTGTGTGCGCACGCGCGCGCGCGCGCGCGCGTGCCACGCGCAGAATTGATCTTTATCTTATGTTATTTTCCTTGCAGGTATCAGAACACGTGGCTATGGGCAGATGATACGTTGGCCGTGTATCTACCTATCACGTGGGTGATTGATATTGTTGTTGTCACTGTTGTTCTTGTACTTGTTACTATGTACTTGTTACTATGTCATCTTCTGTACATTCATTTCCCACAAATAATAAAAAGCGTGCGCGCACACACACACATACACACACACACACACACACACACACACACACACACAAACACACAGAGCAAGGAGGGACACACACACACACACACACACACACACACACACACACACACACACACACACACACCACACATACATGAAATAAAAATAAAGAAAAACAAAACGCAAGCAACATAACAAAGAAAATGACGAACTTTAATGAAAGAAGCAACGTCAAGAGAACATTATATTTTTTTCCAAAGTGAAAGAGAAATAACACTTTAGCATCACTACACCAAGGTCAATTACAAATCAGTTGTCAACACATTGTTGATTGGCAGTTGATTGACAAGCTAAGAATTACATGCCTGAATGTCTGGAGAGTTAACTTGGCAAATAACGACCAAATACTTGAAATTTTCACACACCAACTGGCACAGATGTATATTGATATAACAGACTTGTCACAGCATGATTTAAAGCACTTCCTAACTATGCATACATTAACAAATCTTAAAGAAATGTTAGCAAACCGCAAAAACAAAAAAAACAAAACAAAACAAAACAAAACACGTGGACAAACGAGTCACAAGACGCGTTTTGACCTCTTAGGTCTTCTTCAGGCAAGATACAAAACAATTAGGACAACGAAGATGAACAAGTAATTACTTATCTTCATTCACTTCAGCGTAAGACATATGTATATATTACTAACAGCAGAAAGACTATTCCAGAACGGGCAGTCCAGCCAGCTATTACAAGTGACAAAAGCTATGAACAGTCCTAATCATTAGCATTGATGATTTAAGTGATAAAAATCTTGAAGTACTGACTTCACTTCACTTCTTCGCTTCACTTCACTTCGGAGTCTTCAAGACCGTTGGGGTTCCATGGAAGACTTCGCGACCAGCTTCCTCCACTCCTCCCGGTTCTCAGACACTCTTAGGCAGTTGGTGAGTATGAGGCTAGTCCATTCACTGATGTTGTCCTGCAATCTCTTTCTGTCTTCCTCTCCTTCTGCCTCCTCGCACTGTTCCTTGTAGAATGGTTTTGGCAAGTCCTGTTGATCTTGATACATGACCATACCATCTCACTCTCCTTTTCACTGTGGACAACAGGTCTTTGTATGGTCCACTGGCTCACCTTACTCTGGTCTGGACCTCCAGGTACGTACTTTCGTAAGTATGTAAGTGCGTATGTATATGTGTATATATGTATGTATGTAGGCATGTATGTATGAATGAATGTATGTATGTAGGTAGGTAGATTGATATGTACGTACGTATGTATGTATGTATATGTATGTATATGACGTCAGACGATGGCGACCAGAGCGGCTGTGTCTTCACTACGCTCTGCTTGATTTGCTTGTCTGGCGTTGATCCGTGGTCACTGTCCTCGTCAACACGGTCAGTCCAGAAATGCTTCCACATCAGCAGTTGCTGTTGTTGGTGTTTTGAACATTTATGGACAAGGTTGCATAATTGTAGTTATCACAAAGTTTGCAATAAAAATGATTGATATGTGTGTATGTATGTACGTATGTATGTATGTATGTATGTATGTACGTACGTATGTATGTACCTACCTACATTTGTACTTACGTATGTATGTATGTATGTTTCGCACGTGCGTGTAGTAGTAGCAGTAGTGGTGGTGGTAGTAGTAGTAGTAGTAGTACTGGTAGTAGAACTTTCATTTTACGTCTTTTCACAAAATAATGTGATATCAAACGAGTGTGTGTGTGCGTGCGGGCGTGCGTGCGTGCGTGCGTGCGTGCACGCGAGCACGCGTGTGTGTGTGTGTGTATGTGTGTGTGCGTGTGTTCTTCAATTTGATATCTTTCATCCTCTTTTGCCCCTTTGCATCCCCATAACAAGTGTGTGCATTGCTTTTGTTGATCTTTGTCCCTCCCCATGTGCATGTATTCTGGGTCTCTTCACATTTTCATGAATAATTGATTTCTCTACCAAATTTTACAGTCCCTTCGTGGAGTCACATTCCCACTGTCGAATCTGCTGTGGTGTCAACAGACCGTTGTCCAGAAGATCTTTGAACAACTGGAAGGCTTCTTCTTTGCTGTAGTTGCACTCGTCTTTCTTGCTTTCAGACACTACATCAAACACTCTGGTTCTGCTCTGGGACGAGGACTTCCCGCCATCGGTTCTTGAGTTCAGGGCTTTAGATGTTTTCTGACGCTGTTCCATCACCAAGCTGATCGTGTACAGGAAAGGATTCAATGCAGAGTTGAAGGGCAGCACAAAAATAGCCATGGCCACGTTGATTTCGTTCGAAATGGGAACTCCGCTACGAGCCATTATCCCCAGAACTCCAAAAGGAAACCAGCATAAGAAATCGGTCATAACAACAGCCAGCAATCTTCCAGTAATGGTTCTGTCTCCTGCTTTTCTGCTAGAGTCTTTGCCACGGACGAACCAATGGATGAGAACCTGGCCGGCAGCGACAAACAAGAAAAGAATAAAGTTCATGACGTTCGAAACACCAAAGACATAATCACTGCCATCGAAGTCTTCTCCTGTATTAGGCACAGGTATGCAAATGCCTGACTGGCCATGGTAATTCCAGTGTGAGGTGACGCAGAAGAGGGACAAGAGCCAGAATCAAACCAACGAGCCACACTGCCGCAGAAGCCACGTGCGCTGACAAATGGCTAAAGCGCAGGTTTTTGCGGGGAAACCCGATCACCAGAAAGCGTTCCAGAGTAACCATGAAGATCAGGAAAGCAGACACTTCACTGGACAGGAGGGACAGAACACCTGCCAGCTTGCAGGCCACACTGTGTCTCCAGGCCTCGTCATTCCATTGATACTGTCCATAATAAACCCTGTCAGCTATGCCGATAATGGCGAGATACACACCCATCAGAAAGTTGGCTACGCTCAAATGTGTGAGAAACACTTCATATCCAAACCTTACAGCATTTCTGTTAATGCATACTCGATATACAAAGCTTCCAAGATTTCCAACCAACGCCAAGATTGCATACAGCGCGAAGGAAATTCGAAATTCCTCCTTTTTCAGAAGAGCATCACAAGAGGATATTTCATTTGTAGGTGCATGACATTGTTCCTGTGTCATCTTTTTAGGCAAAACTGCAGGACAGCATAATTTGTAGTTCTCGGTGTGAACCGTGCTGAGGTGATTTAAATGTTCAAACACATCAGGATAGAATGTTTCCATTGGACAGCCACTGAGGTCAAGGGTGTGCAGTTTTTTCAGAGACCGAAACCCTCTTTTTGTCAACTTCTTCACCCCACAGTCTGACATATTGAGAAGCCAAACCTTCGGAAATGTGTCAAAAAATGTGTCAGTTGGATGCGGTACCGCGATGCCAGACAGGTGTGCATCTATGATATTAGGCAAGGTGAAATTTGTGTAAAGAAAAGAATCCAATGTCATCATGGAATTGTAAGATAGAGATATATAGACCAGATTTTTCAGGCTACGAAAATCAGTGCTGATCAACTCCCGAATGTCATTGTAACTCAGATCCAAACCCTGCAAGTTCGGAAAGTCCAGGTGACGAAGCGTTGTAATTCCACACTTTTTCAAGCTGAGATGGATCAGCTTTCTATAGTGCAAAAAATCATCAGGTTTCATCCCTGTGCCGCTAGCATCTATGTACCGAAGTTCAGTGTAGTTGTCTGTCGTGAAGGTCTCGTTGCAGATAAAGGCAAGGCCGTAACAGTGACAGCTTTCAGGACAGGTAACGTTGCACATCAGTTCGTCGTCGTGCTCTGGACAGTGGAATATGTGATCGCACAGGTGTTGCTTGTGAAGACATTTTTTCGATCCCCGACAACGATAGAAGCCAGGACAGGTGTAGTGGTCACAATCCATCTCATCTTCTTTACCAGGGCAGTCATAGAACTCATTGCATCTGGTGTAGACAGGTAGACAATAGCCTCCACCTGAAACAGTCACACAACAGTACGCATTTTAGTGAGCATAATAAATCTTTACCATTATCTTCTAGAGTACATTTTTAGGTAAGGCGATCTGCAAAGCAAACTGCATCTAAAAAAAAAAAATAAAAAAAAAAGGATGAAAGATAATGCAAACTATCCGTGAAAAAAATAGTTAAACACATTAGTATTTATAAAACCTGGATAGGTTTGATTTTCTAAAACTAGGATATAATCTGTAGTGCTGTTTAAAGAAAGTTAAGATAAAAGAAATTTATTTTCTAACACCATAGATATCTATATCTATCTACCCATAGATACAATCACACACACACACACACACACACACACACACACACACATGCATATATATATATATATATATATATGACAGAGAGACGGGGGGGGGGGGGGGGGGGGGGGGGGTATTACAGCCTTGAGCGGTTCAGGCTGGGCTTGAATCAAACAGCAACAATAATCCTAGCCAGGAGCTATACATATTTCTTCAACAATCCTATAATTGAGGGATTTACAATACAGATTTCGTACGTCTGAAATGGCTGAATGTTTGACAGAGAGAGAGAGAAGAGAGAAAGTGGGGGTCGGGTGGGGAGGGGTGGGGGTTATTGTGTAAGAAAAGAGTAGGTCCTACGCCTGGTTTAGATCTAAACTTCTTTTTGGTATTCTAGAGAAAGGACTAGACACAAGGCCACCGCCAAAGACTACATGCGTCCGTTCATTAATCTATGCGTCCACAATTGTTGAATGTTGCTACAGTTATAGCAACACAGGTTTAGATCCACGGTTAGCAGACAGCGCAGGCACAGTTTCCTGTGCACTTCACTTTCTGCTGTGTGCACTGCAGTCACGGTCACTGTTAAAATACCTGGGCATTGGTAGTGTGTCTCTGGGCAGGTGGTGTTGGTCAGTGGCACCACGACGAAGTGGCCGTCACCAGTAAAGTCGACCCTTGCGGGAGGTTCAATAGTGTTGGCCCAGTGTTTCAAAGATGGCGGACTCGCCTGACATCTCAGCTCGTCGCTTTCATCCACGCAGTCTGTGCGTTGGTTGCATACAAGGTCCCGGAAATACACTAAAAAAAAAAAAAAAAAAAAAAAAAAAAAGAAGCACAAAACATCTTGCGATGTAATGACCAAGGAATTCCTACATTTGTCTCAATCTTTAACCGAGACGTGCC
>CM065722.1:61577338-61604838 GCA_033310375.1 Conus canariensis | reverse complement strand
CTTTCTGAGATTGCCATTTTGTTGTTGTTGTTGTTGTTCATTTCATTGAGAAAAAAAAAAAACAATCAACCAACAAAAAAATTAATCAAACTGATAAAACCAACACATCAACCGTATGTACTAGATAGATAGATAGATATGTGCGTACTTCTATATCTATCTATCTATGTCCATATATCTATTTTTCCAGCTATCTGTCAACATATCACCACATGTTTATATCTCTCTTTCTATCTAGCCATCTCTCTATCTGTCTGTCTGTATTCTATCTATATGTCTATCCATCTCTCTATCTATCCATCTATCTGTCTATCCATCTACGTATATCTATACAGACACTGAGAGAGAGAAGATGTGTGTGTGTGTGTGTGTGTGTGTGGTGCGTGCGTGCGTGTGCGTGTGCGTGCGTGCGTGCGTGCGCGCGCGCGGCGCGTGCGTGTGTGTGTGTGTGTGTGTGTGTGTGTGTGTGTGTGTGATTACCTTATCACTGTTATCTGAGCAGAAGCTTTCAGGGACACACATGAAATGCTGTCGAAAGGAGTCGAAGTAAGAAACGTTGCATTCCCACTTTCCCTCAAACAGCTGATGGGGTTCTTCTGACGCGTTATGAAAGGAGTACAGCAAACGGAACCCTGTCTCCACGTTGATGTAATCACTGTGAAAACGGAAGGACAACACTCGGGCATCTTTGATGACGGTGGGCGGGAGGTCCCCTGGGCGGCAAATTGATTTCCCGTGGTCACCCGAACAGTCGGCGCTTTTCAAGAATACGAGAGAGTCCACGCACTCTCTTCCATCGTCCTGCAATTCCAAGTCGAGGTGGACGAGACTGACCATGGTCACGTGATTTTCTGGCACGTACAGCGTCACGCAGCTGTCCATGTTGTCCTTGTACTTAACACCCAAACCCCAGTCGGGGGTTTCAATGAATCCTGAAAAAAAAGACACGTTCCTTGAAGATGTGAACATCAAAGAAACAATCTTTATCCAAACAAGCACACACACACACACACACAACACACACACACACACACACACACTCGCACGCACGCACGCACGCACGCACACACACACACACACACACACACACACACACACACACACACACACACACATATTTTAATAGTGGGGTAAAACAAATGCAAGCTTACCATTTCTCCATTACCATATTCATGGCGACATCTGTCTGTTTGTCTGTCTGTCTGCCTGTCTCTTTCTGTCTGTCTGTCTGTATGTGTTGTGTATGTATGTATGTATGTATGTATGAATACATATGTATGTATTGTTATGCCAAGTCACTGAAGTAATGACGTAGGAACTGTTAGCCTGCACTTCTTTTCCTCTACCACTAAACTGCTCAGAACTCACACACACACACACACACACACACACACACACACACACACACACACACATACACACGTGTGTGGGGTGGGTGTGTGTGTGTGTGTGTGTGTGTTGTGTGTGCGTGTGTGTGTGTGTGGTGTGTGTGTGTGTGTGTGTGTGTGTGTGTGTACATTCAGGACTTGAAATGTAATTGTTTAGTTCAACAACAACAACGACAACAACAACAAAATACTCACCGCTCGTGCTGCTCAAACAATGGACTTGAAGTTGCCGGTAGCAGTCTGGGAACACAGAGAAGCTGAAACCAAAGGACACGGCGCCCAGGATTGCCCCCGTATAGACTAGCTTGAAGCTCAACACGCTGCCATCAGTGCTGATAATCTTTTCCCTGCGAAATTCAAAAGCCGTGTCAACTGTGCTAGTTACTATTTCAAAATACAAGTCTTCAGAGCCCTTGTTGTAATCCCGAGCAGTAATCATGAAAATCGCTCCAGGTGGTCCGAAGAGTGTGACTTCACAGCGACAAGGCGAAGTCCTGCAATCAAAAGACGCTTCGTGTGACGTAGGCCCATCAAATTCTGCAAGACCCTCAACAGCATAGTGCATCAAACTGTTGTCAGAATCGCTGGTGAAGCATTCGGCCAGATGGGATGTGTTGATGTGGAATTTGCCAAATTCGGGATAACGATTTTGGACTTGTTGCAGGAATTCTGTCCTGCTGCATTGTGGGAAGGACATGTCCGTCTGATTCTGGGAACTCTTGCAGCCAGGATAAATCGTTTGATCGTCTGACTGGCTCGTGCTACTCACAACAGACAGAACGACCACGAACAATGATGTGACACGAAGGTCTTCCATGGTATGGCGTAGCTCCTAATCTGCAAAACACAATTATCAAGGTCATTGTTGCCGTGATAGACATCTTAGTCTTTAGCATCATCACCAACATCACCATCGTCATCAGATTATGTGAACCTTTGTGCCCATCTCTTTTCATGAGTGCTGTTTTTGTTTTTCTTTTTTCACAAGCAGTATTTCCTTTATCATGTTCTGCGTCCAGAAGATCATTCCCAACAAGAAAAACTCGACAAAATAAGTATATAAACTAACCAAAGAAGAAAGAAGATCATACGTGGGAAGAAAATAATGAAAAAGAAGAAACGACAATATAAGAGAGCAGAAAGGTGAAACGCCACCAGAAACAAACGAAAAACACGTCAGAAAGCCAGCCATTACAATACTTAAATCATCCAAAGTTATGGGAAATTTTGAGATACATGTTAGAACATAATGTAACCGGCCGACCAACATTGAATGTGTCGAAAGTCTAACTGGGTTAATTTTGGGCCACAGTACACAATAAAGCTACACTTTGCTCGTTATACCAGCTGGAAAGAATGAATTGGTGTTTATCCAGCAGTAAATTTTCTTTGAGTTGTACGATGCAAAAGCACACATTGTATAAACTGTAGCGGAAAAGCCGTTTGATCTTTTGCAGTGAAACTATGTAAAACCATCTGACAACATGACAATTTCTTCATTTCTATGGGAGAAAGCGTGTATACCTTAACAGACTGTAGCCTGTAGCTTTGTTTGCCTGATCTGGATACGATCTGCGGTGTTTAAAAGGAATAATAAACATAATGTTCAAAGGCATATGGAAAACAAGATGGCTGTGCGCCCTGTATCTTGTTTCCTCACCTAGAAATGTTTGTAGTATGACTGGTTTCCCTTTTCATGGCTACAGAAGCATGATAATCATCGTAAATGTGTCTGTTAAAAGGAGGTTCATTTGAAAACAAGTCTAAACCCTAAAGTGCGACCTATAAGCAACAACAACAAAAAAAAATTACATGGACATATCATTTAACATGTGCATGGGGTATCGAATGCAGTCCACAATTTAGAAGGAGACTGCTCTCATTTACATAAAAACAGGTAAAACTGATCCATTTTTAATAGTAGATAAACAACCACAAGAATGAAGACTTTAAAAGTTACCAGACAACATACAATGATGCATGCAAGTCAGACCAAATATTCCCGTAATCATACATTTGCATTCTTCTTGTTTTTTCAAAGCAGGGGAGGTGGGATATTTACAGAAGCTGATATATTGCGAAATAATTTATGAAAGCGAAAAATTCTCATTTTTGGTTTGTTTAAATTAAAGTCATCCAAGCCATATAACTGGGTAAGCCTCCATTAAATCAAGAATGATACCAAAAAAATCACATCTCTACTTCATCACACAAGTATGCATAGTTTTGTTCTCTAGAGACTTATGTTCATGAGCAAATTAAACCCTGACAAAATTGTACTATCGTCTATATACTCACCTTACAGTTGATGCCAGTCTCTTTCAACAAACGGTCCATCCGAATGAACTGGTCTGCGGATCGCTCCTCACTTTATATCATGGAACCAGACTTTCAAAACAGAGAGCAGACACGAACAGTAACTCGCCCGCCACCATCAATCTCCCCACTCTCCGCGTGTCGCTGGCCTTTTCGCTGCCCGTGTTGTCCAAAGACAGAACAAGCCGGGTTTCGCATAGCCACCCGATTTGTCGAAACAAGTTTTGAGCATTTACATTTTTTCCTAGTAAAAGTGAATGCCATAAACTGTCGAGTTAGTTTCATTAAAAAAAAAAAAAAAGAATTATGTGTGTGTGTGTGTGTGTGTGTGTGTGTGTGTGTGTGTGTGATTAAATAAGATTCAAAAGGGTTGTCATGCGTCTTTTACATTCACACATAATGTATGGAATACAATAAAGATTCAACATTCGCCTTAAACATGCATGGTTTCAAAATGACGTTGTCAGTAAAAATTTCCGCCCGGCGAGCTTCTTGAAATAAGAGTTATTTTCCTTCTCTTGTTGTTTTAGAGTAACCACCGATCTTTTTCCTGAGACACATGAAAACTCAGAAACCAAACTCAAGTCTGTGTCTGTTTATTGTGTTGTGTGCAACAATTCGTAGCTACTCAAAAATATAAACAACAGGACCCTAAAAAAAAAATAATAATAAAAAAGATTAATCCAAAAAAGGAGCAAGTTAATTTCAACTTTTTTTCTTTTTTTTTTTTTTGTCTGCCTCGGCTAGTTCCTACCCAGATCTGAGTTTGCTATGGGCTCGGTTGCGAAGACTGGGACCACACTGTCGAGTTTCACCTACTTGATGGATGCGTCTCTGAGAATGTTGCTCTGACACTATTGCTAGACCAACGCTGCAGGTGTCTATATTTCTCGGGCCTGGTTGACGCCAGGATATATTACGAAAGTAAGAGTAGAGTACAGCCCTGTCATGCAGTCTCACACCTGAATAGAAATCCACAGCAACATCTTCATCATCCTCATCCTCATCGATCAGCATATAAAAAAAAAAGCCTCAAATTTTGCAGCGTGTCATGCCCCGTTCTCATGGTGATTTCAATTACCTTTCCACGTCTATGGCCTTGATGTGATTCTGTCACGGGTATTGGCAAATTCATGAGGGCTGTCGTTGGATGGACGTAGTGGCGCTTTCTGAAGGGAGAACTCACTCATGCAGGCTCCGCAACTAAGCAATCGATGTCGTCAGTAGAGGGCTTAGTAGTTGGCTAGAGGGCTTAGCAGTTGGCTTAGTATGTTGGATCAGTAGTTGGGCTTAGTATGTTGGATCAGAACAGAGCGCCATCGAACTCCACCGAAGTGACTCGGCAGCCGTGCAGTGTCTCCTCTGGTGGGTTGCCTCATCATGCCATTGACTACCTCCTGTGGACGAAGGATCGGAATGAACGGGGTGGGCGCATTGCTAGTGAGGTGACACAGAAGATTAAACAGCAATTTTTTTTTTTTTTTTTTTTTAACATCAGCAGACAAAAACTTTGTGAGGAACCGGCGAAATGACTTGCAGACATGGAAGCAGTATACAGGGGTCATTGTTCGTGTTCGTGCACAGGCTTGCAATGGACCGGCGTTTAAAAGCCGGAAGCACAATGCCCGAGGACGGTCAGGGCCAGCAAAGATCAAACTCTGTTTTTTTTGTAAAAAAAAAAAAGAACTGGACAAAGAAAACACCCGATATTTCCGGTCAAGGAGTCGGCCAGATCTGCAACTCGTCCTTCTGTGAGCTGAAGAGACACTGTGACATCACTTTGCCCGATAAAAAGATCACCAGACGAAATACCCCACTCGTTAAATAGGGAGTGGAAAACAGTCTTCTGTTCTTTATGATATTACTCTCAATGTCTGGGCCGGATGGTCTTGTCTCTCGACAAGACCATCTGGATGATGAAACTTGGATGTCGTTGTATGCTATCCACAACAAGTGCTTCTGTGGGTGCTTGCTGATGAGGATTCTAGAGTCAGGAGGAATTATTTTTATTCTTAAGTACCAGCGGTCCTGACATTGTTCATATTTTCGAGAAGTCCGTATCTGTGGTCCTGTCAATGTTGATATACTGGTCATTATAATGTGGGAACCGCTTTTTACACAGTGATGAGGTCTGTTCGTCGACAAAGTCCTGTCAACAACAGCAGAGGATCGTGTCACTTTCCTTGATGAGGCACGCTTCCAAGTTCTTCCCCCCCCCCCCCCCCCCCCCCCCCCCCCCCCCCCCCTTCCAGACTTTTGGAAACGGCCATTATGGAATTATGAAACACATTAATATATCACAAAAATAAATAACCGCCAGACATAGTCAAGAGAAACAAGGAAGTTGTATCAAATTCTCTTATTTCACATTAAAGGAAAGGTACAATGTCACACATTTCTTTATATTACTTGATGCAGCATCTAGGCATTTTTCTGGTTTTGGCTCTACCTTTTCCTTCCCTTTTTTCTTTGCACACATACAGTGTGTGTGTGTGTGTGTGTGTGTGTGTGTGTGTGTGTGTGTGTGTGTGTGTGTGTGTGTGTGTGTGAAACAATGGTGAAATCTAACCCGAGTGCCTTTTTTCGTTGGTTTACAAAAAGAAATTGTCAAACCTATTTTGATAATAATTTGTGGAGTTTGTCCAAAAAAAAATAATGTCCTGGGTTTTGGAGTTGGGTAATAAGAGTTTTCTGTCCCAATAATGGAAGAACCCTGTAGTCCAGATATGATCGTAATTGTTTAAAAGAATGTAGGGACAGTACTCGCATAAACGTTTTAGAAATCGGTAGTGAATTTCGTCAAGTCAACAACCAGATTTATCACAGGTCTAAAAAGCTAACTTGGATTTGTTGAGAGAAAAAAAAAAAAAAAAAAAAAAACCGCAGTCTTCAGAATCGTCTAAGGAAAAGTTGCAGGAAGATTTATTTTCTAAATGTGCTTCTAGAAGAGGAGAGACAGCGATAGCGAAACAGTAGCCCGTGATTACTGTCTCAGACCAGTGCCAGTCCCTGAATCACCCATATAATTCCAGCCTCATCCGTCCCCGACTCTTCCACTGAACACGTGGACAGCACAGCCACTGCAGAGTCCATATAGAGGAGCAGGAATGCCAACCTTCCTGAAAGCAAAAGACAACTAACAATGGATAGCAATGTCCTGATCTGTAATGTTTTACAGAACAGAACTACGCCTCGTGACAGAGATTGATTTACATACAGGAGTGAGAATTCCAGTATGCACGGTGGTGGGTAGGTAAGAGATTCCCAGCATACAGGCCTACAACTGCGAGAGTTCAGTTACGAAATTCCAGTCTTTCAATCTCAAGAGTCAAGTTAGGCAATGCCAGTACGTTTAGCAGTGGGAGTTAAATCAAATATACCAACCCCTGTAGTAGTTAAGGTTACACCAGCAAATTCAAGTGTGTACAGTAGCAACAGTAAAATTAGGAATCTACACAGTTGTGAGCATTAAATCGGTGAATTCCAGTGAGAGCAGTCAAGGGGATTAAACGTGTACATTTACGTACTTACAGTTGGGATCATGAAGTCAGGGAGTTCCAGTATGTACAGTAATGAGACTTAATTAAATCAAAGAATCATTGAATGTATAGTACTGAGATACATTAATCAACGAATCATTTAATGTATAGTACTGAGATATACATTCAGAGAATTACGGTAACAGTCCAATTAAAACGTATCCACATCATTTTTTTTGTACGGGAGCAACGAGAACTGTTTATATCACGAAATTAGGGAGTCCATGGTGAGACTGGATGAGAACACTGCTGTTAAAACAACATTGAGCAACACCCGACTGACCGATAGAATGGCCTCGTGATTCACAGTTCTATCAGTGCTCACTGCAATCAGTGAAGATGAAGGGGAAGAACTGTGAACACTTGCTTTCCTTCTACTGATTTTCGTGGGGGGGGGGGGGGGGGGGGGGGGGGGGGGGGTTATCACAATATTGAGAGATATCTTAAAATTGAGAGATTTGCTACTGAACTAGTGGTATGAAGATACTAAAAAAAATAAAAATAAATTAAAAAAAAAGATTCAGGGTCGTTGCAGTGGAGACAAGGTGTACATTGATGAAATGTGAACTGATCTAAACAACTAACTTCATATCTGTTCTCTAACATATCTGTAAACCGCGTTCTCTGCGTGCACGCTTGAAAAATGACGACATCATACGAATGATGATTGGTTCATGTAATTTTCACGATGTTATGGTTCGTTCATAGCTTTTCTCTTCATGTAACCACAGCTGATGTGACAGTTGAGTGACGGCATTAGAATAGGCCTGTCCAGCTACGGTAAAGCCCCCGGCTGTGCCAGCAATTGAATCATATAACATTCATGCACACGCTTTGTTCCACTGCGCAAGCCAAGATGGCGTTTTGAGCTTGTGCAGCAGTCTGTGACGCGAGCGCAAGTGAGATTTAATGTTTGTTTCATTTGTGGTCTGCTTACCCAAATGTCATGCATGGCAGGATTAAACACTGATAAGAGAGAGAGAGACACTTAACCCATAAAAAGCGATTTAAAATGCATGTATTGTCGATGCAAGTCTGTTTGATCTTGTCTCTGGAAGACTGCCGCATCAGCAACAGAATTACACATTAACATTAGCTTAATACAAGACAGACGCCAGCCAGTCCAACACTATTTGTCACCCCTAATCATAATCAAGTCCACCACCAGACACGAAATCAATCCGCGCAAGGTGGAGTGCAGAATGAACAGTAAAGGGTGAGGGCAACAACAGACGAAGTTCAACTATTATACTAGCACCAAGAACTCAAAAACTTTTTTCGGTGCAATCAAGAGTTCAGAGATGTCCATCGATGCACTCAAGACTGGACAATCTGAACCAAACAGCATCTCTCTCACATCAGCAGACGGTGCGAGTGTGTTCAAGAATGGAATTAATGAGAGCATGTCAGTACCCTGTTTAACATACTCTGAACGATCGACAGTTACCCTGGACCCCATTGCACAGAAATCCACCGTGGGTATAACTGACCTCGCACATCCCCTGAACGAGGTCTGAAAGCCTAAAGTGTCTTTGCAGAGTACCGAGGGTTCAAAGAACATTCCCAGATGTGTGCGAGAGAAAAAAAATCAACAAGGAATAAGATAATGCGATGTACATTGACTGTTCAGTCTCCAAGAAACAAGTGTGGTAGAGGAGAGGGGAAGGGGGGGGGAAGGGGGGGGGGGAGATGGTGTTACAAAAAGCGCAAAATGGCAGATCAGTCGAAGGATAAGAACAGGTTCACGATTTCCATCCTACCAACGGAGACAAGCAATGACAGATCATGGCCTTTCAGTGGGCGATGAGGAAGGGGTTGACTGGCGGAGGGGAAGAGAAAAGGAGTAGGTGCAGGGTGTTAGAGTTGCCCGTCTCCTCTTTACGTCTTAGATGGTAAAGGGGCGTCAATAATTTTTTTTTTTTTTTTTTTTTTTTTTAAAGTCTCGTGTGGGATTCAGACCGAGGACTTACAATAGCGCAGTTTGTTAGGATTCGTTTTCTGGACAAGTGTTTTTCTACCATGCAAATACTCGATCTTGCTATCAAACATGCTCATCCTCCCACAATACGCCATATCTCACGACTGCATTGAAGAACTGGTAATACTATTAATAACAATATATCTAAAATGATACTAATGGGCATTTTCTTTTCATTTCTATCCAGTTGTGGAAGGAAAGAAGTATTGATCATTGTGCATATGTTGCGCATATACATATTCATAAATCTCTGCTAAAACATATTCCTCAAAATTTGAACGATGTTGAACGTACTTTCCAGATTAAATGAATTTATGATCGATGTTCAACACAGAACTTTAGGCCCATTTAACACTACCACTTTAATTTTCTGTGTACTAGAATTAAGTCTTCAGTGAGTAAGTAACAGCTCGCAGGTCACAGATGTCAAGGAGACGGCCGGGCCTACAGATCTCCACTTTACTGCTGTCACTCTGCTTGAATACAGTGAAGACGTTTGCTGTCAGCCAGCTAGTCAGTCCTTCGGGAGGTTGCCTTTTTCCAGGGAGTAGTTGAAGATGAAAATCTGGGCTGGAACAGGTATGCCACAAGTTCTTAGAGGCTTTCCCGGGAATGCTGTAAGGTCCACTAGCCTGGGAAGCGTTGACAACCGCATCAACTTGGAGATTCGCTGTGGTGAGTACAAGACCATCCATTCTAGGGAATTTCGAGCCTTTTATTTAGGACAGTGGTAAGCCATCGTCCTTTGTGAAGAGTGGCCTGAATTTGCTGAAGAGAATCCTTGCCTTTGTCGCACTGTCGCGGCACAAGATGGGCAAGTTCTTGAAGAATGCTACTCCTGTGTTGTCTTGGCATCGTATCTTGTACATACGTTCAAGGTTTTTACTGTTGTTCTCCTCACGCCGCCGTCTTTAATGACGGAGTTGGAGAACTGTGTTCCGCTTCTTTATAGACCTTCTGTACTCTTTCTTGCTGAAGTTGCAGCTGGACCAGTTGTATTATTTTATTGATTAGACTTCTGGGCTGCTTATGGATGTCTTGACTGATCCAAGAGAGACCATTCTTCTGACACAGGAGTACAGATTGAATGCGCTTTTCAGCAGCTGTCATGACAGATTACTTAATCATAAAGGCCTCGGACGTCATCTTCATCCTGATCTGTGCTCCTCCATCTCTTCAAGTGAGTTAGCAATGGGCTCAAAGGCCTTGTTCGTCTTCCGGTTTGCTTTTGAGAAGAGACAGATCTTCTTCCTGTGCCACTCCTCGATTCTCTGTGGGCACATGTCGATTCTCTGTGGGCACATGTCGATTCTCTGTGGGCACATGATTCTCTGTGGGCACATGTCGATTCTCTGTGGGCACATGTCGATTCTCTGTCGATTCTCTGTGGGCACATGTCGATTCTCTGTGAGCACATGTCGAAGTCTGCGACCACTGCTTCACCGTCAGAAATGCCAAGAATTAACCAAAATACATTGGCCAGGGACAGGTTGAAGACACAGGGTCAATGAGAGCCTTTTTTTCCTAGTAAGCTGGTAATGAATCGGGGTCAGTGGCCATAAGATGTAACGCCAATTAGGTCCTGCCCTACTGTGCGATCGATTGCATTAGGAGTGGCCGCACCTGCCTCCCAGTCAACATGCGGGCACTGTAAGTCACCAGCAAGGATCATTTGCCTATGGCATCTTCCATGACTGATTTAATAAGCGAGTTGAAAATTACATGGGATGGAACAAGAATCAGCGAGTTTAAAACTACATCGGATGGAACATGAATCAGCGAGTTAAAAATCACATCAGATGGAACATGAATCAGCGAGTTGAACATCACATCGGATGGAACATGAATCAGCGAGCTGAACATCACATCAGATGGAACATGAATCAGCCAGTTGACCATCACATCAGATGGAACATGGATCAGCCAGTTGACCATCACATCAGATGGAACATGGATCAGCCAGTTGACCATCACATCAGATGGAACATGGATCAGCCAGTTGAACATCACATCAGATGAACATGAATCAGCGAGCTGAACGTCACATCGGATGGAACATGAATCAGCGAGCTGAACATCACATCAGATGGAACATGAATCAGCGAACTGAACGTCACATCGGATGGAACATGAATCAGCAAGCTGAACATCACATCAGATGGAACATGAATCAGCGAACTGAACGTCACATCGGATGGAACATGAATCGGATGGAACACGCAGAAGCATCATCTGCAGTTAAATGTTCATGCTTAAAATAACAGACATTCCATAACCCAACTATAAGATGCTTTATATGGAGTGGATCAGCACATGATGTACAATACACAGAACTTTTTCACCCTACAGAAAGTAGAAAATTTAATGTGCAAGAATGGTGTCAAAGTGAGCCATCTGCACGACAGTTCTGCCCTTGAGAAAAATGTACTTGAAAAAGTCTGAACCGATCTGGAGTCTGTAACTATCGTTAGGACAGTCACATGCACATTCGCATGTCTTTTCGGCCATGTAGGCATGTTGATAATGCCTAGTGTAGTGTGTGTCCTTGCTTCTTTATGTGTGTGTTTATATGTGAATTGCACACTTGCATGCATGAGTACCTGCATGTATATGTACAAACATACTTCACCTGTAATTGCATGTGTATGTGTAAATACATACATGCCTGTGTAGGCGTGGGAATATGTGCATGCATGCATACATACATGACTGGTATGTGTGTGCATGCTGCGTGTGTGTGAATATGTGTTTGTGTGCGAGCACATGCGTGCACGTGTGTGTGTGTGTGTGTGTGTGTGTGTGTGTGTGTGTGTGTGTGTGTGCATGCGTGTGTGCGTAAAAGTACGCACTGACATACAAGTGGACAACATGGATTTACTGACTATGGATGTTAACTTGTTCTCTGAGCTGAAAGCAATCCACAATTCTCAGAAACAAGGACCACATAAAATGGAAAGAGGACAAAACCCATCTTCTAGAACTTCTACACAGCTGTCACCTTCCTCCTCACTGAGGTACTCAGTGAGAGCAAACAAGAACACAGAGTCAAGGCGTTGGAAGCAAAAGTTGGATTTTATTATTCAGATGTACAAAACCCTTGTATTAAAAAAAAAACTGATACAAGTTACAATAGCACATCAACAGTGTCCAGAACGATGCTGGAATGATTCCAGCAAAATCCAAGTCTTGCAAGAAATGGGTCAGACTCCGCACCGTCTGAACTGTTCATCAGGGATATGGCTACAGCCACTAGGCGTGTATGTGCAGTCACTGGGGAGTAAAACGGTATAAAAAGTGTTAACAAAAAGCATATTCAAATCCCATTTCCTCTGGCTTCAACCTAAACTATGCGTTCACTGCCACTATAGTTTGCTTCAAAAGTGGAAGGAGATACACTATGCTCATGAAACTACACTAAAAAAAATCTAACCATCTGGAAGCATACATAAAAAAATAAAATGTTTGATTGAAACTTTCACTTCTAACAGTAATGAAAAAGTTTAAACCTCATTTGCTCTCTTAATAATTATGCATGTTACAATATCATACATCTGTCTAAATCATCTTTGTTGCAGTTTAACATTTGATGTATCATGAAGTAGACTTAAAAAGAAATCTTACTTTTCTGATGCGTTACCACACAACCAACTTTCCAGATGCTTTAAAAACAGTTTTTGAATGTCACCAGACACGTTCATCCTTGTTTTCACTGAAATCACTTCTCTCAGCTGGAGGTGATGGGTCGGGGTTGGGAGACAGTCTTTACAAATAAGTCAAAATGAATCACAGCTGGGAAACATTACATTCAAGTTTCATGCTCTTTTACTCAATTGGGTCAAACATTTTCTGCATGCTAAAATTAAATAAATATATAAAAATTTTGATCATTGCAAAGATATACGGTTCACAGAAAGAAGTCCTAGGACAAGGTGACAGAAATAGTGTCACACTGGTAAACGACAGCACCGGGCATCTGAATACCAGATGGTGTGAATACCGTAACGTTTCACACACTTGAAAGGCAATCACCTCAGCATCTTAATTAAGCTGAAATTAAACGGTGCTTTCTGCAGACGCTCTGATAAAAAAGATCACTTACAAGCAGTGCAGAGATCCGACTTTGAACAGTGATTGTTGAATCTGTATAAACTTTCCAATGCAATTCCACAGAGCAAGAAAACTAAGAGAAACAACATACAAAGCTTCAGTCTGAATGAGGACGCCACATACCTGATCTGAATAAGTGCGTCGCAGAACTGAACATTCATGCACCTGAAAGATCCTAAAGATTCTAGATTATGAATGGGAGCAGAGTCTATATGCAGTCCTATATTTTTCCCACACAGCCACACACCCACGCGCATACATACACACACTCATCACATTTAAAACACCAGTTAAACAAAAGTTGTTTCATAAACTGTGGGAGAGTTCTTGAATCCATGCATGCACTAACAAACTTTCAATGAGAGAATTTTGAACAGGGCAGGGAGATGTAAACATTAAGTTACAGTTCTTGAGAATTTTGAAAGTGGCAGGGAGATATAGATATCAAATGTCAAGTTACATTTTTTTGTTAATACATGAATTTGAGAGGAAGAGAGAGAGAGGAGGGGGGGAGAACAGGAGTAACTGCAGGGTAGTGTTGTGTTTATGTGCGAATGAGCAGAAGCACTAGTAGCTACAGAATAAATTAATAATGCCCATCACCGACAAATTCACCATTAAAGAGAATATGAAATGACAAGAAAAGCATTACACCAATTCACTACTCTAAACCTTTCAATAAGAGAACCTGCCGAGGAGAAACAAAAACTGCTGAAATTTGCGGAATGTGGTAGGTGGGGGAGAGAGATGGGGTTTCCATCCAGCAAGTAGCCCCCTCCTCTGGAAACAAATTTATGAAACTTGTTTAAAAAATGATGCGATCTCTCATAAATCAGAGCACTGAGTAGTGTACTGTCCAACAACCATTTGTTGGTACAGGTTTTGTCCACTTTGACGTCATCTTGATGATGCATGACGTCAGAGCATGACATCATTTTTTGCCTTTAATTTCTTCTAGCATAGGAAACATTTAAGAACCCTCCACAGATTCCACTGCTACTTTTTCTCTTCTCCCCTGATTTTTTTTTTTTTCTTTTTCTATTCCTTTCTTTCATTTTTTTTTTTTTTTTTTGGGGGGGGGGGAGGAGGGAGATGGACAAGGGTGTGTGTGTGTGTGTGCTTGTTTACCTTTTTACATTTCTCTGAAATCCATGACCTAGCCGAGAAGTGGGAGCTCTGAAACTTCACAGGGCAGATCCAACTCTTTCTGCACTAAACAAAGAATGAATTTCACACAGACATTAGACAAGTCCTGACCTCTTACATCATTCCGTGAAAGAATAAACAGTAGCTGACCCTCCCCTTAATTTTGATAATCTATTCTAAGACTATTACTCAAACAGAACAGCAGAAATTCTATACTCCTTTCAACAGGGTTTCGCTAACTGAAAGCGTTTGAGCATCTATAAACAGCGACATCTATTTTCAAAAGATAATAAGCAACTTATATTCTATTAAACAAACATAAAAACAAGGAAAATATGACACACAAAAAAGATGCTGAAATTAGGTGTCGAAAAATAAAGCATTGCTAGAGTGACATCAAGAAAAAGCCTTGATCATAATTCACATAACTGTGTGTTATACATATTATCTGACCTGTGTAGGTACATGTATGTATCCACTACATCATCTGAACTGCATATGTACATTTTTCAGGCATTTTTGTATTGTGCGGTACAACAGATATAACAAAACAGACCCCAACTTTGAAACAATGCGCATGTATGCATTCATCAACTCTTCAAATCACTGCACAATCACTCTCACCGAGTGGTCATACAGACCTTACCGAAGGAATTCAAGTTTCCACATATCCTGACACGCTTTTGAAGGTCACTCATAGGTCCAACTCCCTGTATCTTTTAACAGCACAATTTGGGAAATTTGTCCACCCAGACCACTGTTTACCTGTACAATTCTTCACTGTATCGACATCTACCTGAAACAGTCGCCAGTTTCACCAAATGTATTGAGAGAAAAATTATCAACTTTCGAACACAGACCCTAATCATAATCACTAATAAATGGGAACAAATCGGTCAAGTCCACTTTATACAAAGAAGTTTTGGTGGTAGACTTGCTGTTCCACACCAGTAACTCAAACAGCCGTGTCACAAAGCAGGGCAACACACCACCGAGTGTGCCATACATAACACATTCTGAAATTCTGCTCATAGACAGTGTAACTGGTGGATGATGCTCTGACTTTTGGTGACTAAGTGCACACAAACTGCTGAGAATGACCGAAACGTCTGCTCAAATGAGTCCTTGAGAGTTGCTGGAATTTAAGGTATGAGCAAGTTCCGTTTTGGATAGTTGCCCCCAGCCAGCCATTGTGCTGAATAAGAAAGAGTGAAGAATGAAAAAAAGAAAATCAATAACCAGCACATGAACCTTCTTACTGGTTGCTGATTAAAACACACAAATGACTGGCTTGCAGTTGAGTGCATTTCTAAAGCTATGGCCATTGAATGGTATTGGTACATCACATCAGTTGTAAATCAGTTGTAAACGATATCTGGTTTGATTTGCCCAATATTCACAGAAGAGTGGATAGTGTACAATAAATTAAATGACTGTAATATGGCTGTAAGCTAAGGGTTGGCATCTCTGGTTATTTGCAAACATGTGCTACTTCTTTCAGGAAATAATGTTTCAACGGAATTTAAACGAACATGTATAATTGCTAACAACAAACATTTATAATTGCTTACAACAACAGAAAACAAACTGTTTACATGTTACTCTGATCAACTAATCTCTGTAAAACATTTTCCTTTGAATATCTGTGACTAAATACATATGTTCCTCCTGTTTACTTCTGTTCTTTCTTTGAAGGAGTGATTACATTATATATGAGGATGAACATTTCAGAAAAGCTTTCAGATCCTATCTATCAATTACGGAAGTATACATATACACAGGCTCCCCATTTCAATCCGCTGCTTTCATATCAACACCGTAGCACTACAACCACACATGTATATCATAAAAGGATAGGAGATTTCATTCTTTCTCAACGCAATGGTGTCCCAGATGAACAGACTGACTTTTGTAGAGTGAAGATTCAAGCACAAGGAGGCCAAGAAAACACCCTCAGGGTGCCACAGGAAAACAAGAACCTACCTCAACAACTGTATGATGGACCTTACCACCCATTGTGCACAGAAACAGAATCAGTCTTACCCACTCAGAGATGCTCTACAGCCTTAAGTAATGCATGTACGTGTTGAAATCTGAATGACACAGGACATTTGTTGGTATTTGTTTTCATGTCTGGCTTAATCTTATAATTATCATTATAGCCCAGCCAAGGAAAAGATAACAACAAAAACAGCGTCTAAACATACAGAACAGTGATTTACATGTTAGCCAAACTATGGTAATCGTTATAAAGTTACGGCGGATGATACTAGGCTGAGTTGGGAGCACTAGCCATTCCACTAGGCTTTTCTTTGCCAGTTTCAAACAAAAAAAAGGTTAAAAAAAATGACTGAAAATTAAAAAATATATAAGACAAGCTATATTAGCAAACAGATGTTGCAGAATGAACAGTTAATGTCTGCTCTGGACCGAGGACAGTCTCAGTGCCTAGCTACCAGATTACAGCCACCAAGCTGGCATGTGTGATCTGATCTTTTTTTTTTTAAGTGTAAAAGTGTCCAAAAAAAAAGGAACCCAACTGCAGAAAAAAAAAAAAAAAAAAAAGTAGACAGGAGTAGAAACAGACATTGAAAGATTAAAAAAAAAAAAAAAAAAAAAAGCAAAGAAAAAGAAAGAGAGAGAAAAGTTGATAGACCTAACTCAGAACTTCCGAGAGGTCAGGGTACAGTTTGTATTGCAAGAGCCCTTGGCATCCCCATTGGGCTTTTCGTATGTTTCATGCATATGGGTTGTAACAGTAAATAAATAAGCAGCATGAAGAACACATCTTGATATCATTAATGATGTCCATGCATTTAAAAATTCTTTGCTTTTTTTTTCCCAGCAGTTTTGGTTAAGATGCAACAAGAACTTCTTTATTCTTAAAATCATGATTATCCTAAGCACACTAGTCATCTGTAGCAAAAAAAAAAAAAAAAAAAAAAGAAAAAAGAAAAGATGATGTACATTTCCATTATTTCATTCGTTGTTTTAAAATTATTTCATCTTTCCTTCTTTCTCTGTCAAACGATTCAGACACTTTCAACACCGTTCTTGGCCTGGAGAATCCTTAGAGCTTGGTGCAGGTGCAAAGCAGATCCCCATGCCCATGTCCAGCTGGGAAGTACAAACCCCAACCACAGAAATAGTTTCCAACTGATACCCAGGCTGCCCAATTACAAATCCCTCTTTCTCCCCTTGAAGACAAAGGATTTTAGGGGGGGGGGGGGGGTTCTATAGGCATATGCATTATTGCTCTGTGAAGTGATAGTGCATTGTGCAAACTTACAGTTCCATCAAATTAAAAAAAGAAAAAAAGGTATCTCAAAGTCAGTGTCTGGTAAAAATCGGGAAAGTACCATTTTGCCACTGACGAAAAATCTGCCATCACCAAGCCGTTGAACGGAGGATCCGTTTGCTGATCAAGCATTCAGCCTACTGACCCCCCACACACTAACAGGTAATGGTAGACAAACTTATCTCCGCACATCAACAACAGGCCAACACATCAGCCTACTGACCCCCCACACACTAACAGGTAATGGTAGACAAACTTATCTCCGCACATCAACAACAGGCCAACACATCAGCCTACTGACCCCCCACACACTAACAGGTAATGGTAAACAAACTTATCTCCACACATCGACAACAGGCCAACACATCAGCCTACTGACCCCCCACACACTAACAGGTAATGGTAGACAAACTTATCTCCACACATTGACAACAGGCCAACACATCAGCCTACTGACCCCCCACACACTAACAGGTAATGGTAGACAAACTTATCTCCACACATTGACAACAGGCCAACACATCAGCCTACTGACCCCCACACACTAACAGGTAATGGTAGACAAACTTATCTCCACACATCAACAACAGGCCAACACATCAGCCTACTGACCCCCCACACACTAACAGGTAATGGTAGACAAACTTATCTCCACACATTGACAACAGGCCAACACATCAGCCTACTGACCCCCCACACACTAACAGGTAATGGTAGACAAACTTATCTCCACACATTGACAACAGGCCAACACATCAGCCTACTGACCCCCCACACACTAACAGGTAATGGTAGACAAACTTATCTCCACACATTGACAACAGGCCAACACATCAGCCTACTGACCCCCCACACACTAACAGGTAATGGTTGACAAACTTATCTCCACACACCGACAACAGGCCAACACATCAGCCTACTGACCCCCCACACACTAACTGGTAATGGTTGACAAACTTATCTCCAGACACCGACAACAGGCCAACACAGACTGTGGGAAACACATTAGCAGCGTAGGACTTTGGGGGCAGAATGGAAGGAAAGCAATACGATGATCATAGTCACCAATACACATGTACATGGGGGTGACAATCAACAGGTGATTTAAAAGCTGAAGACAGCTGAATTACCAAACATGAAGTATTCAAAGCAAATGGGACTAAACAAGACACAGGTGATACTTCATAAACTAAGGAAAAAAAAACAATTCCAAGACCACAAGAGCACCGATACCATGACACATGCATCATTTCCAGTACCTGTTGACTGCCAAAATGATGAGTCAGATGGTGACACAAAGCTTCATGGGCCTCACGGTAATCTCAACCGCTAACACCGACCAAAACTCAAGACTCCGAGCAATGTTAGCCACCAAACCTGGCCCGGCAGAATACACACACTGGCCATGCCTTGCTATCACAAGATATGGTGCTGTATACAATGCCAACTACACATCATAAATACACCAGCAGCACCATTTTCATTTCACAACACAATGATGACTTATAAGAATTTAAAAAAACAAAAACAGGTATAGGCGAGTACAGGTAAATTTAAAGCTAATGATTTTCATGTCTTTGACAAAGGTGAGCTTAGTAATGAGGACATCTAAAGAAACAGTTCGAAAGTAACATTAGATTTATTTCAAAACTGGACACAGAGGAAAGGGACAGGCAGTGGCATGTACCCAAAAAACAAATAAACAAACCTACCGTAATTTCCAGGCAATTAAGTGAACTGGTGTACAAGCAGCACCTGTCAATTTTTTTCAAAATTTCTGAAAAGATACCCAAGCAACAACAACCTGACACACTGCAAGAAAATGGCAGTGAATACCAACAAATCAAAAGAGAATCGCAACACAATGTAAACGAGGGCTGTGTACTCTGAGGAATGAGAAGCGCAACTTATGTATGAATCATATGCTTTAGCCTGTACGCCACTGGAACCAGCAATGATTTAGCAAAATTTTGATACATGAAGTTGCCAGACTTTACAGTAAAAATGAATATGACCGACACCTTTCACAAGGAAGACATCATAAGCGGTCTTTGCAAGTGTTGAACACAAAATTTAAAGCAGTGACAGCAGCAGTATTGGCACAAATTTCACAGAAATAACAGATTACTTAGGAAACACAACTAGCAACAAAGTTACAGAGGTGATTCATTGTGGATTTTGCAAAGACATAAAATTGATTTTTGAAAAAAAGACTTTGCAGATCGACATCAACACAGCTGACTTGGTTGAGATAGAAATTTCTTTCTGATGACAATAATCCATTTTGCTGGGGAAGCTGCAGCAACTCCAATGTAAACTTGTAGAGCAACAGTGCAGTCACATTTCAAACACTGAATTTTTTGGTAAATGCATGAACAGGCCGCTACCAGTTTAGTAGTTGTATGGGTGACAGCTGAGGGGAAAAGGTATCCACTTAATGCCCAGAAATTATGGTAGTGCTGTAAAAAATACAATACAGAACGAAGCAAAGAACTGACTGGGACTCCAAATAAGAAGAATTAAACCTCCAACACTGAAAGTAACGATGTATAAGATATATTCAGTAAGTCACCGAGTCATCGTAAACTGAAACTGGTTCTTTGGTATATTTTTGCTGAAAACAATGGAACCTACATAGAGTATGAACTGCATGTATAAGCGTGTTTGTGAGAGAGAGAGAGAGAGAGAGAGAGAGGGAGAGAAAGAGTGAGAGAGAGAGAGAGGGTTGTGTGAGCATGCAAGTATCATCTATATGTGGTATAATACTAAGTGAGTGTGCATGAATTTTCAGTGTGTGTATGGGTGTGGGTGTATGCATGCCTGTGCTTGACCATATGCATCTGTATGTGTGTGTGCTAGTTAGTAAAGGCAATTTTACACTTTCCCACCATACTAATATTTCACTTTTGTCAGGAAAATTACAAAAACAACATGAAAAAACATCACAAGAAATCCTAAACAACAACCACACAAGAAAACAAAAGCAAATGTAACACAAAATCCAAGGGAATCAAACAAAAACAACTCACAGGTGTTGACCTTTGTAACATCTTTGCTCCACTTCATAACCCATAACATACATCAGTTACAAATCCGATGTTATCTTCTCTCTCTGTTTGTACTACCATGTGATTGGTTTTAGCAAGGCGGCATACACACACACACACACACACACATGTACATAAGTGCAGATAAAAACCCTACATTACACACCAAACATTGCTAACATTTCCTAAACTGATCACAGTCTTGGTATCTGAGGACAACAAAACGCAAGGATTGTTTATATGGTATCATCACTACAAAAAACGCAAACATTATTATTTACAAAGGCTACAAAACTCATATTCAAAGCAAGAAGACAATCAGATCACAGTCTTGAGACAGCAGAAAAGTTTCTTTTTTCCTCCCCTCTTTCATAAAATGATATATGTATCATACTTCTTAAAACTTTTTTTCTTGTCAAAAGGGCAAAACACTCCTCAGATCGATGAAGCTCTGAATAATACTCTTAAACTTTACATGACAGCCTGCATGAAAACTTGTGTGTACAAGTGTGTGTCAGTGTACCTCTGTGTGTGTGTGTGTGTGTATGTGTGTGTTATAATGTATAATGGTGTGTAGAAGTGGGGGTGGCGGTATGATAATATTTGTCTAAATGATAGGATAAGTATGTGTGTGTGTGATAAGTGTGTGTGTGTGTGTGTGTGTGTGTGTGTGTGTGTGTGTGTGTGTGTGATAAGTGTGTGTTTGTGTGTGTGTGCATGCGTGTATGAGATGGCATACATATATATGGTTATGCACTGTCCTGATATGCTCCTGGAACCTGAACAGCATTGCTCTACGACGCTTCACACCGAAACAGTGCAAAACCTCTCTTTCCTTCTACGCACAGCTGTGTTAATGCAGACACATATGTGCATGGAAACTCCTCAGCCTGTATGCATCCATCAGTGCACAATCAAGTGCTGAGGAGTTTCAGAAATGCAACGGAATGCAACGATCCATTATTTCAGATGCTTCACACAAGTACCCATAAACACAACTCCTACACTGGCAAAAAAATGTACTATTCTTCTGTGTGAGCATACATGGATAAATCCCCCCCCCCCCCCACCCCTTCCCTCACCCCCCTCCCTTCTCCTGGGTATGGTTAAAGCAAAGTGGTGGATGCTGCCCTTGATCATTATTTGGAAAGGCTAGGCATCCGCCCACTTTTCAACACCTTAAATATCACCGTTCATGCTCAGCTGGAACTCTCTCAACAACGAACATGTAACATGGGTCAACAATTTACAACCCACGACCGGTTAACAGTCATGGCCAGTTGTACATGCCTCGACTACAACCCACTTTAGGCCACTTGTCAACAACTATGACATGCACTGCCAACAATCACTGCTTTCATCCACCTTCATAAGAGCTACAGCAGAGAGACACACAGATACACACATACACACACTGTCAACAATCATGACGATCACAAACTATGTCAACAATCACAATACTCTCACATACACTGACACAGACACACATATATTATCGACAAGCATAAGCTATACACTGTCAAGAACCACAACAATCTCTTTATCTTGTGGATCAACAAACACACACACACACACACACATACATACACACACACACACACACACACACACACACACACACTGTCAACAGCCATTTCGTCGCTGAACACTGTTAATCATGACAGTCACATAGAGACTGACAATGACCATGATAGTCATGAAGTGTCTCCAATTATCCATCACACACACACACACACACACACACACACACACACACACACACACACACACTTTGTCAACAACCACAACAGATGCATATGGTGCCCGACAACAAAGCAGCCACCACCACAGGAGCCAAAAGGATTCTTAAGTCTTGATGTCATCTCTCATTATGCTACCACTAAAGAAACTAAGGAGTTAAAGCTATCAGAACTGCTATTGTGATAAAACAGAAAATGCTCTATGTCTAATCAGAACTCTATTCATACACTTTGGAATTTAAAAAAAAAACTTTACACAGACATCTGTTCTATTTTGACTTGGAGCACATTTCAAGGCATTCCTCAGTGTGTGCAAGTCAAGGCATAACTGTAAAAAAAACTTGTCATGTTTCCCCCCTCTTCTGTAGACCAAGGTGCGCAGGATCCCCTAGTTCAGTGCCTCCTGGATCATAACTTGGTGGTTTTCTCTGACCTGGCCGGGGGCAGGTGCTGGGTCTTCTTCCTGTAGCATCCAGAACACAGGTTGCCTGTCTCCCTGCTGCCATAGAAGTCACAGCCCACGGTGGCACACTTGGGGTTGGCCTCCTTCCCGCGCTGAACATTGTCATAGTCGGGGGACGGGGAACGAGGTCGAGGCGCCGGCAGAGGGCGTGCCACGTTCCCTGTGGACAAGGACTGCTGTCTGTCTCCCTGACGTAGAACTTGCAGAGTGGAGGAGGCCAGGGGAGGCTCGGGATGGGTTGGAGTGTAGAACTTGGACTTCCCACACTTGTAGATCTCGCTGTTGGCAGGCGGGGCAGCAGAGGGCAGACCAGTGGGAGCCTTGTTGCGGCCTGGGAATGTGTTGTATCCTGACGGCTGGGCCGGCACTTTCAGCCGTGACCTCTCCAGCGTGCCCCCCTGCTGCCACTGCTGCTGGGACGCGCAGGGGTCGCATAGAGATATGTTGGGAAGGGCGTAGTTCTTGCAGCCCGGCGTGTGGCAGATGTTTTTAGCAGGCATGGCGGCTAGCGAGTGCAGCGCCACTCGTGATCGTTGTTCTTCTCCTCGCTGACGTTTCAGCTCTTGTTCTTGAAGAAAACGCTTGTGCGCATTCTTCAAGTAGTTTTCGATGAAAGTGTCCCTGGTCTCGTCACACTCGCAGTCCAGCTTGGCACAAGGCACCAGCTCTCCATTCTCCTCACCTCCTGTGGTGGCCAGTGCCGTGATGACCTTGGTGCTGTGGGTCAGGCCCCCACCCAGCGACACTAGTTGACCCTCCTGACCCCCCACTTTGGAACCCGCTTTGGTCGGACCAAGATTATTGCCTAGATTTTTCAGCTTCTTGCCCATGGTCTTGCCTAGAGACCCAAACTGTTTGGCCACCGTACTGGGCTTCCCATCCTTCCGCTTCTCCTTCGACAGGGTTGAGTTTACGCTTCCTCCTCCATCCTCTGATCCCGAGCTGGACTGGCGACTGGTGAGGGCGGGGCTGCCGATGAGCACGGTGTCAGGGGACAGGTAGAGGACGTCCATGTAGGCCTTGAGGAGGTTGAGGCGGTCCTCCAGGCAGGGCTGGCTGGTCACCTCCTTGTTGCTGCCACTGCCCCAGACAAACTTGGGCCCAGGGTCATAGCAGAAGTGCAGGGGCAGCAGCTTCAGCTCAGGGTCCACCACAGGAATGGCCACTGGAGTCAACACACAAAATGGCAACTGGAGTCAACACACAAAATTGCCACTGGAGTCAACACACAAAATGGCCACTTAAGTCAACACACAAAATGGCCACTGGAGTCAACACACAAAATGGCCAAGGAAGTCAACACACAAAATGGCTAATGACGTCAACACACAAAATGGCAACTGGAGTCAACACACAAAATGGCCACTGGAGTCAACACACAAAATGGCCACTGGAGTCAACACACAAAATGGCCAAGGAAGTCAACACACAAAATGGCTACTGAAGTCAACACACAAAATGGCCACTGAAGTCAACACATAAAATGGCCACTGAAGTCAACACACAAAATGGCTAATGAAGTCAACACACAAAATGGCTAATGAAGTCAACATACAAAATGGCCACTGGAGTCAACACACAGAATGGCCACTGGAGTCAACACACAAAATGGCCACTGGAGTCAACACACAAAATGGCCACTGAAGTCAACACACAAAATGACCACTGAAGTCAACACACAAAATGGCCACTGGAGTCAACACACAAAATGGCCACTTAAGTCAACACATAATGGCCACTGAAGTCAACACACAAAATGGCCACTGAAGTCAACACACAAAATGGCCACTGAAGTCAACACACGAAAGGGCCACTTAAGTCAACAGACATAATGGGCACTGAAGTCAATAGACAAAGACCTCATGACAAACATTACAAAAAAAACCACTGTGTTAAGCTTCCCCTGCTCCTCCCCCATTGTAATAAACTATTGAGCTGCCAATCGAAGAAGTCCCTGCATGTTATTCCCAATACCTTGGGCATGAAGACAGCACACTTGGCATCATCTTCAGCAAAAATGACCTCTACTAAACAAATAACAAACAACAAAAGCCTGATTGGAGCATGTAAAGTTATAAAAAAATTCTTTCAGCTTGCGCTGAGGCTGTCCCACTAACGCAACTGTGGACAATTCGGTGGACCAGGTACTGCTGAATTGATAAGGACAGTGTAAAAGGTAGTGTAGACAATGTACTGGATGAGTCTGCAGTCACTTCAATTTCCACAGGTAGTGTGTCAGATGGCCAAGAAGCATGGAGAGTCAGCATCAATGTCAAGGACTGATTCTGGATTTTTGGACAACAGGTAAGCTGACCACAATGGCCTATTATAAAATTCCACAACAGACAGACACAAGCACAGCAAACTATATCCTCATCTAAATTTGTATTCACATTTTGGCACACTTTGGACTTCGAAGATGTTTTAACAAAATATTTCTGCTTTGCTTTACCTTTACTTTTTTTGTGATCTTAGAATGTATCTACACATAATTGTGTAGAAAAAAAAAAGGGATGTGTGTGTGTGTGTGTGTGTGTGTGTGTGTGTGTGTATGTGTGTGGTGTGGTGCGGTGCGGTGCGGTGCGGTGCGGTGCGGTGTGTTGTGTTGTGTTTGTGTGTGTTGTGTGTGTGTGTATGAGTGCAAGCTACAGCTTCGGAAAGACTGAAACTGTATAATATATTTCAGAGCTCCGGTTGTAATGTAAAGCCACAAACCTATTGATTTTGTGAGTCTTCTTGACTCTATACGAGTAAAAACACACAGTGGAGCACACTCACAAGGCACAGACACGTCGTAGGAAGAAGAATCACTGTGTTGCATAGGAACCAAGGCAGAGAAGTGAGCAGCATCATAGGTCAGCAGCAGGGGGGAGGAGCAGCACTGGTCCCGGGGGCGCTCCAAGGGCAGATAAATGCCGCCGAAGGGGATAGGGGCCAAAGCCTCGCCGTTGGCGTCACGGAGGATGGTGTCGGCCACAACGATGATGGGCCGCTGCAGGACATGGGCCAGCACAAAGACGTGGAACTCTTCCAGGCTCTCGTACACCACAGCCTCCGAGGAAGACGAGCTGCAAAATGGACTTAACTCAGCAAGTTCCCTTCAAACATTCAGAAGAAGACCGGGGATGAAAACGTGGGTGTGTAGAGGTGGAGAGGGAAAAGGTGTGCAAGGGAAATATTGATCAGGTTTTGAAGCCTCTAATTAAGATATTAGAACGTTTCCACTCTCGAAGGTGTATGTCATACTTCAAATACTTTCTGTTTTGATATAGAAGTGGGTGGGTAAACACGAACCACCATTCTACTGAACATCTAATATATAAATGGCAAATTCTGTGTGTGTGTGTGTGTGTCTGTGTCTGTGTCTGTGTACGCTATAGACTCAAAAACGGCTCAACCAATTGTAATTAAATTTGGCAGGTACGTCTGTTGTGACCCGAGGATGGTTTTGGGCTAATCTCAAAAAAAATAAAACCGTTAAAAACCGTTAAAAAACTGTTATAACGATTTCAAAGACATTCTTTTCCTCTGCTTTTCATCAAATGGCCGTTGTGACATTGCACAGGTACAGGACTACTCGAAAATTAGAACCGTTATTTGGCAGTTAAGAAACGTTATTTATAACAGTTAAAAACCGTTAAAAACACCAAACCCTATTAAAACTGTTTAAAACCCGATCTTCTGAGGTTGGCGGCCACGAGAGTTATCGGATCGCCACCAAACTTGACATAAGGCTACAGGAACATCCAGCGGGTAACATAGGATCATTAGATAGTCATTATGACCATTAAATTTGACCGTTAAAAACCGTTATTTTCAAAATTTAGGCTGTTCTTGATGAAATTCAGTATACATGTGCAGTTTTAAATGCCGAAAAATGATATACAACTTTTACGAACCGAAATTTAAAATTGACCGTTTAAAAACGTTATTTTATAAATTTAGAGTATTCTTGAAGAAATTCGATATACATGTGCAGTTTTGAACGCTAAACAATGATATACAATTTTCAAGATCCGAAACTTAATATTGACCGTTAAAAACCGTTATTTTCTGAATTTCTAAATTTTCACCGTTCTTGATAACATTCCGTATGCACATACAGTTTTAAGCGCTGAACAATGTTATGCAAATTTTACGAACCAAAACTTAACACTGACCGTTAAAAAACCGTTATTTTCTAAATTTACACCACTACTGATAAAATTCGGTATGCGTATGTCCAGTAACGGTAAGTAATTTTGCAACATGGATGGGACAGGGTAGGGGGATGAAAAGGGAGGAATGAGAGGGGCCAGAAAAATGATTGTACAGTGCAAAGCCTGATACACTATTTTTACATTAGACACAGACCCGTTGATATAAACTACTTCTGCACAAAGTCTATTCCTACAAAATTAAGGGCAATCAGAAGAATGGGAATGGGAACAGTGAGTGCAGGCGGAAAATCGAGCGAGAAAAGCATCTCGACGTGCTAGA
>CM065722.1:61554838-61572338 GCA_033310375.1 Conus canariensis | reverse complement strand
AAATCATTTTAACTGAACTATTTAGATTTAACAGCTTTTTGTCGCATTATCTAAAAGGGTATCAGTGAGAGAGAAAGCAACAGTTTTTCACATGTAAATCTAAGACACAATTTAACCTTGATTCTCCACATCACAAGCACCACAAGCTACATGCCACTCTTACTCTGCACGTATGAAATGGTGGAATCAATACAAAATTATACAAAAGACAATGGAACATACACTTTGTTTTGAATGGGTATAATATAACTGACATACAGCAGATTATGAAAAAGATTGAAGAGGGGGAGAGAAAGAGAGAGAGAGAGAGAGAGAGAGAGAGAGAGAGAGAGAGAGAGAGAGAGAGAGAGATTGTCAGAGTGTGTGATACGGGAGAAGAAGAGAAAAAGACAGAAGGAGATGGGTGAGCAAGACGGAGATGGAGCAGGGACGAAAACTGACAAAGAGAGAGCAGGAAAATGACAAAGAGAGAAAGACATGATGAATATGAAAGCAGGCAGAGAAATGCAAATACATGGAGATGTGGGAAGAAACAGAAACATACGCAGAGGGGCAGAAAGGAAAGGGTAGAATGGGCAGGGGATTTGGGGGGGGGGGGGGGGGGGGGGGGGAGACAGACACAAGACAGGAAACCCCGTCACACAGTCTACCTGCTGATTCCAGTGAGTTGAGAGTGGAGGACTCTATGAGCTCCTTGACCAGGAAGGCCCTGAAGTCATCAGGGTGCACAGAGAAATCCGGCAGCATGAAGGTCTGGAACATGTGGGAATGGTTATCTTCCTTAATGTCCTGCAGCACACTGCACCGGGCCGCCGTCACCAGCACCTCGTTCTCTGTGATGCTGGAGAACCCCCGCTTCAACCTGGGACCTGGACAGAAACACAGGACGGGGTGCTATTTTTTGCCAAGGTTTTTTTTTGTTGTTGTTTTTTTCTTAGTAATTACTGATCATTCCTGGTATTTCTTGCTTTTTTTTTTTTCTACCTATCATTAATCATTCGTTTACCACAAATTACAGTACACAGCATTACCAGACTTGCCAATCACACAAACATCTGTCTCGTCAGACATGCAGATACAGACACATTGACATATCAATTTTGGGTAGAAAAGAACCGATAGTACAATGCATGGGAAGCTGGGAGACTGGGGTGGGAAGAGGACAAGGGCACATGGGTTGCCGCTTTCACTGACATGACCATTCTGAAGTACAGACCTCCACATAATGTATCTGCACAGCACAGCGTGTGGGAAGCTGGATTAAAAGGATGGGAAGGAAGCAGGGGTAGATGTGTTACCACTTATATTAGGACATTATAATCATTTTGAACTACACATCTCATCATTATGTGTTTGCGCTCTGATCATTACTACATGATAAACTAGGCACGTTGAAAGTATCTCTTCGAACTATCCCTTGAATTACATTTCTTTTGTTTTTTTTACTGTTGATTTTTTTTAAGAGCTTATAAAATGATATGTGTAATGAAGTTGTCAGATTGTCAAAATTCACTCCCAAACAGCTCTAAGCACCAATCACTCAGCTTGCATATCAACCCAGTGTACCGACCACAGTAGACATAGGCTCCACTTCTTCAACTGTTGACGCAATTGAACGTCGTATATAACTGTATGATGCTTACAACAAGTGCGAACTGCAACTGCATGATGCTTACAACAAGTGCGAACTGCAAACATCTTTTTAAGCAGTCACTTGAACCGCTGAATAGAATTCTAAAGATCTTGAATTCAATGTCAACAGTTCATCTATGTAGGTCTGCCAACTCGCTTGGCTCATGTGTTTGACTTTCAACTTGCCTGGCTGGACATGCATTGCACATGGAGCTATGTCTGTCTGCAAACATAAATGGCCTCACTCTGGTTTTACACTGGGATAATCTTGTAAACAGACCTGTTCACTCTGAAACTGCTCCTGGTGTACTTTTAACTAAAATGAATCATTTTCAACAAAGTGTGTGAACACATCTCCCAAACATTCGTAAAAGCATTAGGTGGCGGGCTGAGCGGGATGCCAAAGTTTGGGAGGGATTCATTTTTACCTATCAACACGCAGCATAGGGTAGATGGATACGTGCTGATCTTCCAGCAACTACAGTTGAAGCAGTTACTACCAATACATCTTACTTTCAAATCTTATTCATCAGCATACTTTGACACCACTTTTTAACTGTAATTCAGAGCCTGTAGTCCTGCTATTGCTTCAATGCAGCAGCATGCTGTCAAACTCTCAGTCACAGTCAGATGCGACTGTGTGTGCAAGAGTTAACAGGAGTTGTCGTTCTTTGGCCGACACCAAGAGAACACAAAATTACACACAAGTGCAATAACTCCTCATGTCTTGATTTGATTTTCAACATTTTTTCTTATTCTTTGTCTGTTTGGTTGTTTATTTGTTCTTTCTTCAGCAGGGAGGGGAGGGGGGGAGAGGTGTGGGGGAGAATCTTTCTGCTTTTAGTTTGTCATATTCATCATATTTTCGCCAAACAAGTTTACAAAATACAGAGAAATCATATGGGTAAGAAGGTCCGGATACCTGATCTGCAGGTTCACACAACAAACTTTCATCTGCTGTGGTTAGGCCACCAAAGAGCAGTGTGAGCAGGGAAGAACAGCACCAGACAGAACAATGCCTACAGGCAGTCACTGCACGCCACTCACATCCTTCCAGAGGTAAAGGAGCGGTCGGGGACTGTTCTGAGGCTGTCGAGGTCTGTGATGCAGCTTTGTTGCTGTTCATCTTGGGTGGAACCATAATTGGCTGGCTCGGCACCACCTGCACAATAAAAACCAGTTCAAGTGTGTGTGTCTATGGGAACATGTGACTGTACAGAATTACTTTAGGTATTCCCACACAGGCCTAAATGGTGCTCAATGAGCGCAGTTTTTGTGTTCCCAAGTGGTGTAAACCACAGCAAAACAGCCCGTTCAAACAATGAAAATGACATCAGACAATTCCTAAATAACTCCTTTCTTGGATCTGGTTAGTTTTAATCATCTATGTCAATGGTAATATCATGGTAACATTCCTTTGTAAACACTGTAAAAATGGGTAGACATCCATGGTTTGGAAACACAATGAAATGACTTTCAGAACGCAAAACTGTTTTTCCCCACTTTCGTTCACTGACTTGGACAGCATGGTATGTGCCTACGAACATCTCAATGAAACTGACCTTGTGCTGAAGAAGATATTCATATTCAATTGCATAATAGTGCAGAAAACATACTGTTAAATGCCTATAAAACTCGTTCTTAAACTTCAAATGACAAACAAAATCTGGAAATTCAAATGGAATCTAAATAAATTTATATCAAATTAATCATGATCAGATCTTCCACACTCCAATGAACGTTTTTACAAAAGTACAACTTCCAAAAAGTCATAACTTCAGTCAATATAGTTCAAAATAAAATGAGGCAGGGAACAGTAAACGATAAGCAATGACAAGTAGGTTAAGTCTTGCTCCCATGAGAAAACCTAACATAGAGTAACTTTTATTCAAGACTGGCACAGCCTTTTAAACTTGAATAAAGTCAGACGAACACAAAGACGAACAATCTAATAGTGGGGGATGATCCGATCCAGCGGACGAAAGGCCTCGGAGCAGGCAATACAAATGGATCTGCCTTCAAGAAGGATTATGATGGTTCCCTCATGCGGCTAGTGAAGAGTTTTCATATTTATAACATATTTTCTTAATTTTATGTTCCCATTTTCATTATCTTCAACACCCCCCCCCCCCCCCCCCCCCCCCCCCCCCCCCACCACCACCCCTGCCTTAAGTTCAAATCTTTGCCAAGTCATTACTGTGATGACGGAGGGGTTGTTGGCCTGCGCTTGTTTTTCCCCCACTATTAGATTGTTCGTCTTTGTATTCGTCTGACTTTATTCAAGTTTAAAAGGCTGTGCCAGTCTTGAATAAAAGTTACTTTATGTTAGGTTTTCTCTTTCAGTCAATATAATCAAAAGAACACACACACACACACACACACACACACACACACACACACACACACACACACAAAACACACACTATATCACACAGTTTAGAAAATCAAGAACCATTCAAAGAACTGAATACTACTGAATGCTCTAGATTATTTAAGAAACCACTTTAGAATACATATGTTTTTGTTCACAAAGGCATATGTTGGTCGATAGTGTGTACGTGCGTGTGTAGATGTGTGTGTGTATGTGTCTGTGAGTGTGAGTGTATGCTTGCATACCCTTACATGTATACATATCCATGCAAACAGGTGTGTGTGTGTGTGTGTGTGTGTGTGTGTGTGTGTGTGTGTGTGTGTGTGTGTGTCTGCTCCGTGTGCGTATTCACATGCGTATGTTTGTGTGTGTGTGTGTGTGTGTGTGTGTGTGTGTGTGTGTGTGTGTGTGTGTGTGTGTGTGTGTGTGAATGCATTTGTGTGTATATGTCCGCCTTTGTGCATTACACACTTCAAGAGCAATCAATTCTATCTGAAGACGCATGCTTGTGTGCCTCTTTGTGTATGTGTGTGCATGCACAAGTGCAGGTGTGTGTGTGTTTATTCATGTGTGTGTGTTAAGTGTGAGTGATTGTGCTTGAGAGCATATGAGTGTATACAAGTGCATTACTGTTTGTATGCATTTACATGAAGCAGTATGCAAACAAACAGAAAAACACTGTGTACAGAAAGGCAACAATGAGCCGAAGGGAGGGGCCTAGTGGTGGGGAAGGAATGGGGCTGAATGGGGGGAGGAGGGGAAGGTTTCTACAGTAAGTTAAACATACGCAAACTACTAACAGAAAAAGCACATTGATCTGCTTAGGCCCAAAAATACTCCTCAGAGGCAGAACCCTTATTTTCAGTGGTATAATGGACGTTTTCAGTTGGATGAAAGCTGCGGCATTTCCACAAATGCACTCCTGTTTTCCTCTTCTTCCTTGTACTACCCAAGACAGGATTTACTGACAATCCTTGAATCAGTGAATGTACACAAATGCTTAATTTTGCAAAAATGAAGCCAAGTCACCTGATTTAATCGATTTCTTGCAACTGTGACAATCTGTTATGTTTTGTGAATATCATAATCAGAATGTTAAAAAATGTTATAAAAGAAAAAAAAAAAAAAAAGAAACGAGTAGGACAAAGAGACAAGGAAGTTGAAAACTTTGATTAAAGAAAGCACCTATCTTCAAAGTTTAACGCATTTGTAGTCAGCAGTCAGCAGATAATGCATTAACAGGGTTATCAATTTTTTTCCTGACAGTTTCTACATCATGCTGACAACTGACAGTTGTACCCCTCCTATCCCTGACCCAAATGGACAGCTATCTGTCAAACACAGCTCACTGAATTCATCTTCACCATACTCCCTCCCCCTCACCCACCCCCACAGCCTCAGCCCTGTTTACTTCTACTGCTACTGCTGACATTTCCATTCTCTTGGTTTTAAAGCCCACGCACAGCCAGCTTTAACATTTAATTTTCTTTTCAGCCATTGACTGAACCTGTTACATATAGCCTCTTTGATGCCTGTTTTCTGCACAAATAAAGATATTTCCTCCTGGCATCACATGATTGCTATTTCCACGAATCCACGAAGTGGACAAAAACATCCAGGCAAACCCACACATCTTGAAACAAAATCAGAGCTTTACAGTCAGCAAGATTGTAGTTTGTTTTTTTCTCTTGCCTGCAGAATCAGTCTTAGGATTTAAAATGTAGAATTTTCAGATAAATCGCAAAGCTACTCAGTCCAGAGCAGATGAAGAAGAGAATGAAGAAAGACTAAAGTGGAGACAGAGACTAAGGAGTGAAGAAGACAAACAGAGCAAATTCCAAGATGGAAGAGGTTGTAGGAGGAGGAAGTACAAAAAGAAATGACCCACACGTCCTATCAACTTGAAAGAGGTGTATGTGAGAGAAAAAGAGAGAGAGAGAGAGTTTAAGTGTGTGTGTGCGTTGCCTCTGTGAGTCTGTTATATGCATACGTGACTGTGCGTGTACATGCTTGCACAAGTGTGCTTGTGTATCTGTATACATGCATACGCACGTGCATGTGTGTGTGCGTGCCTGCATTTGTGCATGTGTGTGCTTGACAGACAGAAAAGAGAGAGAAAAGGGACACAGACTGAGACAGGTGAGAAACAGAAACAGAGAGATCTAAACAGACAGAGAAAAAGATAAAGAATTACAAGCATACACAGATGTGAGACAGACAGACAGGCAGGCAGACAATGAGAGGGGAGGAGAGGAAGACAGGGAGACAGACAGAAAAGCGACACATTTTTTGCAGAGAAAGAGAGAGAGAGAGGTGGGGGGAAGGGAAGTGGAGTGCACGCGCGTATGCACACACGGGCTCACATGTGTTTTTGTGTAGGCGTGCACCAGTTAAGTCCAGGTCACAGTACTGATGAGTCATGTCACCTATGATCCCATGTGTGTGGGCTGTTCATTGATAGTGCACCTAATTCTGTCAACTGTTATCACCAAACAAGGTCAAGATTTCTATGGTTACTGATAGTGCACTTAATTCCGTCAATTGTTATCACCAAACAAGGTCAAGATTTCTATGGTTACTGATAGTGCACTTAATCCTGTCATCACCAAGCAAGGTACGGATTTCTATTCTCCTTTGCTTCACTTATCATTTCCTAAGTTTTCAAAACTGAATAGAGTGTGTACATGTGAGTGTGAGCAGTGTGTGTGTGTGTGTGTGTGTGTGTGTGTGTGTGTGTGTTGTGTGTGTGTGTGTGTGTGTGTGTGTGCGTGCGTGCGCACGTGTGTGTGCTTGCTTCATGTGGTCCAGACTATTGTGTCTTGTCAGCTGATGAGAACGTGTAAGGCACGGCTGTACACAGAATCAACATATTCCTTTCTTCTGTTCCTCGATCTATTACCCACAGGGACATCCAGAGTTTATGCACTCACTAACTCTAAAATTAATATCAACCTTATTCAAGTGAAGGGGGAAAAAGAATTAATTCTCTTTTGCCAACACTCTCATTTTACACTTACTGCTTGTGATGGGCTAAGGACCTAACAAATATATGTCTCTTTCTTTTCTTTATTACACTTCCCAAGCAAAGAAGATTGCAAGCTCACGAATGTCCTTGAGCTCTTTTCCTTTCTTTTTTTTTTAATCTTCTTTCATGTAAGATACTGTGTGACAAGCAAATAACAGTTTATTAAAAGAAAGAAAGAGAGAGAGAGAAACAGAGAGAGAGAAACAGAGAGAGAGAAACTGAGAGAGAGAGAGAGAGAGAGAGAGAGAGAGAGAGAGAGAGAGAAAGAGAGAGAGAAAGAGAATCCATTTTGTTAAGTTCTTCCCTGCTGAGAATGTTTGCTATTCATCACCCACCCGATCCTCCTAACAATACCACCTTTTATGACAACCACGGTAGGTGCTGTGCAGCGTGTAGACTGAAGCCTTGCAATGTGTACATAATGGTCTTCATTCGCTGAAGAGGTTAGGCCAGAAATACTTGAACCAGACATGAAGATTTGGCAATTTATTCAGTTTAGCCTAAATGTGTGTTATGTGTCGCTCGTGTGTGTGTGTGTGTGTGTGTGTGTGTGTGTGTGTGTGTGTGTGGTGTGTGTGGCTGTGTGTGTGTGTGTGTGTGTGTGTGTGTGTGTGTGTGTGTGTGGCTGTGTGTGTGTGTGTGTGTGTGTGTGTGTGTGTGTGTGTGTGTGTGTGTGTGTCTGTGTGTGTCTGTGTGTATGTGTGTGTTCAGAACAGCTGGATAAGAACTAAGGTTATGAGCTATAGGAAAGAACACAGCAAACTAATACTGAGATTTCTGAATAGAAGTTTTGCAGAATTCAGCAGCAACGAAACAATGTGGGGATGCAAACCTGTCATGGCATCGCACCATGCCTTGCACAAATGAAGGCTACATCCTCCTCTCTAACACAGCTTTCATAACTCACCTGCAATACCTGTTCCTCATTTTTGCTGTAAGAATTTTCACTCGCAGCGTCTGACTCATCAAAACCTTGAACGCTTGCAGATACTGACACTATAAACTTTGATGTCTGCTCTACATGTCAGCCCTACAAACCCCTTGAAATTGGTAAAGCCTTGTACAAGTTATCTTGCTGATCTTCACACAGAACCAGAAACACTAGCTGTGCTTTGAGATGTTCTTTTCAAGAGATTTTGCACTGTATGAGGAACTCAAACAACCAAAAGATAATATGCTAATCATTAAGTTCACACACTGTTTCCGGGCAACCTTTGGGCTTTGGGTAAAAATTACAAAAAAATTTCCATCATGTGAGTGTATCTACCTGGTGCCGATTACTTTGTTTTTACAATTTTGTGACCGTTCTTTCATAAACATGATCCATACTGTCTGTCAAAAAATAAAGTCCTCTCTTGGAAATTAGACAACCCCTAACCAAAGGGGGGGTGGGGTGGTGGGAAGAGGGCGGATGTAGGAGGCACGGTTACGTACTTACATTCATAGTTTATTCATGCAAACAGATCTCTTGTACTAACTTTTTAAAATCAAGAATATTTACACTTTCAACAAATAATCTGAAGAAAACACTTCAATTTGTTGTTTTTCCAAACACTGTTCTTTACAGACATGAATGAGAAATACCATGCACTGAAAACATCAAAATCTCCGCAGACACTTTATACTGGTTTTTTTGTACTATTAATGTACAATGCAAGCCACTTTGTTGGGATATATTTTGCAGTCATTTTTCTTTCATTAATCTTAGCATCAGTTTTCTCTTTATCTCATTTAGTAAATGGGGGGGGGGGGGGGGGGGGAGGAGGAGCAGAGGGAGGGGGGAGGAGGGAATTACGTTGTCACATGTTGAACTTCAAGACTCAGAATCCAAGACAAAATTAGGAGAGACAGTCAAATGGTGGAAGAGGAGTTTTTTTTTCTTATTCATTTACCAGTTGACAGTACCTGCCAAGGTCTGAAACACAGAGTGAGTCAAAAACAGAGACAGAAAGACAGATACCACCGCGCGCGCACGCGAGAGAGAGAGAGAGAGAGCGAGAGAGCGAGAGAGAGAGCGAGAGAGAGAGAGAGAGAATGTGGGGAAGGGAGGGGGGATTTATTGAAAAGAGATGGAGAAGGGTGGGGGGGGGGGGGTATGCTAACATTATTCATATGTTTTGTTTGTATTTTGTTTATGTACGAAGCCAACTTTAACTCCAGCAACAGATACACACACACAGCATGACATCAAACCTTCTCATCCAATGAAATTCTGGAAACACCAGCTGTCGGAGGCGCCGCCTTCATCCCTGTGGTCTGCGGCTGAAACACAGTGCGTCCACCATCCACCTGTATGGGAATCACCCGTTCCACGGGGGCCCTGACGGGGGGCAGCGCCACCTTCAACCCTTCCACAGCATGAACCTGAGGTCGCCAATCGCCCCCTGACACTGGCACCACCCTGGCACTGGACCGTGTTCCTGCCGTCTGCAATGACACAGCGGGACCCACGCCTCCCTCCATGCCCCCTTTACTGGGGGCTGCTGTTGGCCTTGAACCCTCCTGGTGGGGGTAAAACGGTTGAGAGGCGCCCACTGTGGGGCCACAACTGGCGCGGTTGCTGCTGATACACATCCGCTCCACTTCTTTGTAACTGTCGGCCAGACACCATCGGTTTCCTGTGAGGGAACATGAACAACAGCTTTTTTTTTTAGCTTGAATTTCATTAGCTGTATTCATATCTTTTTTTCCACTGGTGGTGAGTCCAGTAATAAAACCTGTGCAGCAATCTTCCATGATGCTTAGAGCACATCTTTTAGTGAACATTGGGAAAAAAAAAATAAAATCAATGCAACAAAAATGAAGAAATCTTTTTAAAAGATAAAACATTTTACAGATGAAAAAAGAAACAGGCTATGGCTTTCAATCATATCAGTACTCTCTGACTGCACGAATTTGCATCCCTGAAACACGGACAATGAAAAGGACATTCTGCAGTTTAGTCAGGGTTCCTGGGCCATGCTAAACATTTCATGTCCAACACCTTTCAAACTATGTTAAAGGTGTGTTGGAAATCTGATTCTGGTTTAGAATCTTCTGCTACAGACAGGAGAAATTTCCTTTTGCAACCAGAACGTCCATTCTGTTCTTGATCACCTTCTTTGTGTATGTCATGAATAACTGACAATGCAGCTAGAGTGTTTCCAGTTTATCAGTTTGACAGATTCTTCAATATGAACTCAATACAACAAAAGGAGAAAGACCATTACAAGCTCACCTAATTGGCTGGTGTCTCTGTCATCATCATGTTCTCTTCTGCTTTCCTGATTATGGAATAACCTGCTTGATTTGTGTGGGCATTCATTTGCGCACTGCATAAAGTTATAAAATAAATGACAGACGTCATGTTTATGAATGATTTTTTTTGGTGTCTAACTGTATATATGGATATTTTCACGCATTGAAAACACCAGCACAATTTGTATACCACCTATTGACCCAATCCAAGAACTACAGTCATTCCATCAACCTCAGCAATATACCCCAAGCCCTAAACTAAACAGTATCGCTCTTTGTTTCAGTAAGTTTGTAAGCTGGCTCTCTCTTTTCAAAATTTTATTCACACAAACTTCAGGAATTCTGTCTGCATCATGTCAGATGAAGAACAAGACATCCACCACACAGAAGATCATACTAAGTATTACATGTGAAAGGCCAATGTTTGAAAGGTTGATTACATGTTTACAGAGCTACATGGACATTTCATTGCCCAGAAATCAAGACATCCTTAACATACATTAACTTGACTTGTAACAGAACATGTACATTGAATATGTATGTGTGTGTGTGTGTGTGTGTGTGTGTGTGTGTGTGTGTGTGTGTGTGTGTGTGCTTGCATGTGTTAGACTTGAAATAATCATAGAAGGAAATAAAATTCCATCTGAAATCAGTCTGGACTTGAACTCCCTGAAATTCTGATAAGGTAATTCAAACAGATATGGTTTACAACTTCGTCCGCTGAAGGTTTTAATAACCATTCTGATTAACAGCTTCTACTATCACATCTGAATACGAGCTTCTGTCCTTACATCTGGTTATGGATTTCTTTTGATTATTGGTGTCTGAAGTCATGTCTAGTTTGAACAGGGTTTTTGTGACCATCTGGTTAAGCATTTTTAAAATCACATCTCATATGGTTACAGGTTTCTGAAATCCCAACTGGAAGTGAAGGTTTTTCTTACTGCACCTGGTCAGCTGTTTTTGTCACATGTGGCTGGGCTGCTTTTTTTTTTTTTTTTTTCTTTCTAAATGCTATTTGGTTAAGAGTTTCTGTCACTACACACCAGATCAAAAAAATAAACAATAACAAACACAACAACTTACGCATAAGGACATCTCGAGCATGAGTGTCGGATGCTCCTGTGTTGGCACGAAATTCTCTCACAAGGTGTTCTTGCTCATCAAACTTGGGCATACTGACAGAATTGGTCAACTCTCATGCTGATTCTCTCCCCACCTGCGCACACACAGCATTAGCACCACGTCGATTAGGGTCTGTAAGTTCTTCTGTCACAGTAAAATGTAACAATATTTGCCTTCCATCTGGAGTCCAAATACAGCAGTCAGGAGATGAGGGGGATAGTCGACTTCTAACTGAAACTTGTGAAGGCCTTTTTCTTCCTTGCTTCCTCAACTGATCTATGAAGTGCGTAAAATGAAAATATATCTTCCATTACTTGCATTTTTTGACACTTTATAGACGCCTTTGTCTTCCATATTTCATCAACTCTTTCAAAACAAGACCCGCAAACCCCACACATGCTTTTGATAAAGCTCTTAAAATTCTGAATTAATTTAAGCTAGATTCGTGAGTATGGGAATGATTTTGAAAACAGGAACATTCCTCAACAATTTAGGATAGTTACAAGCTACGATACTACACACACAGTTCACTTCATACATTCGTAACACACAGCCTAGTTTCAGATTTCCATGGTTCAATGGTCTAAGACCAACAAAGGTTCAACCGTATCAAATTAACGCAGATGTTCATTCCTTTGGTTGCTGGTTACTGAACTAGTACCTGCTAAGAAAAATGAATCTCTCACTCCATTACTTTCCTTGCTCTTCTCATGACATACTGTTTGAATGCCGCTTCTTTTGAAATGACGTGAAGTGTGTGTGTGTGTGTGTGTGTGTGTGTGTGTGTGTGTGTGTGTGTGAGAGAGAGAGAGAGAGAGAGAGAGAGAGAGAGAGAGACTCTGTGTGTGTGTGCATGCACTTGTGTGTAGACGCACACATGAGTGATTGCACTGCAGATTGGCCAGTTATTTTTGACCACAAGTGTCTCCAAGTGGTCACAAGGCTGATGTTTCCGGCAGCCTCCCCAAAAATCTCCCTCACCCCTCCCCTCCACCAACACACAACAGAGGGAAAAGAAGGAACGGGGGCGTAGGAATAGGAAGTGAGTTGGGAAGAACAGAGTAAGGCTTGGTAAAAAACACAGCTTGGAATGAAACCGGTTTCTGCTGCCAGTCAAGAGCCTTCTGTGTGAAGTCAGTACAGTCCCTGTTTTTTTCACGTCACACGCCAGTTCTATGCTTTAATTCCTTGTGTACACATCTGGAAACTGAAAAGTGCCCTGTAATTTGTTTTCCTTTTTCCTCAGTCATTATCTTGTCTTGTCCCACCTGAACAAGGGTTTATCCGACAGTTCACTAAGATTCAAACAAAACTAGGAAAGAAAAACAGCAACAACAACAACTACACCAGTACTGCCTGGATGTTGTAGACTCCAATCCAAAAACAGCCACAGACATTAGTGTGACATACTCATTTTCAGCTGCTTCAGCCTCCTGCCCACAGCTGTGTATGCTATGGTTACTGCAGCTCAAATCTGAAGACCAGGATCACACATCAGTTTCTATCCACTTCATCGTAACTCAAATTTCCTGAACACCACAGCAGATTTGGCTGATGCAGGGGATATAAGGAATCTGGAAGTGTTAATAACACCCCTGTTGTGATAGAGTTCCTGACCAAACTTGGAATGACATATTATCATTTTCATCCCCCATTATGATGATCATTAAAGAAAAAGATTTTTTTTAAACCCCTAAACAAATAAAAATAATGAGACTCACTGAAAAACCTCAAACTGTGTGGAATTTCAAACCCTGCTGTCATGGTAACTTCAGTTTCAAAGCCTTTGGTGTCTGCAAATTTCACGGACTGTAGGTAGGAGTATGGTAGTACCCTCTGAAGGGGTTCACTGACTAATACTGGCTTCAAGTTCAAGATAAAACAGTTATTGCTGTTAGCAAAGGCTTCACTTTAACCAGCATATGCTGAATCTCAACTGGTACAACACAATACCATGAAAGTGACTCAGCAGCAAAGTAAGTCTCCTCCAGAAAGTTACCTAATAGAAACCTAAAAATCAATAGTGTTTGCTTTCTGTGAACTGCCCGTATACTGAAATTACCCCTGCGACCGAATGAACATGGCCATGGTTAATGCAGTATGTAAGTAAGGAAGAGCGAGAACGAATGGCATGGGAATACTGCAAATGAGAGGCAAGGAAGACACAGAAAAAAAACATTTAAATCTTTTTGTGAGAAATAAACCATAGTCAGGACCTCCAGTTCTATTTTACAACTTGTGAACAACCAATTCCATTGACTGTGAGTATGTAATGATAAAAACATACAGAGAACCTTCTCCAGCCACACTCACTGTGATTTCATGAGCAAATTATCATCTCAGTACTGTAAATTCAGGTGAGCTACTTTGCAATGAAGTTCTACTCTTTGAACAGTCCACAGTTAGTACCCACAATAAAGCATATAGCTGAACATGCATCATAAAGTATGCCTGTTACCATTTAATGTGTACTGATACCAATGCATCTTTTTATATAGTTTTCAAAATAGTAAATCTCTTGATCTACCCATATTAGATCAGGCATATCTTACATTTCTGGACAACTCTGAACTGTATTCAGTCAAACTGATCAAAGCTGGTCTTGTAATAAACTGGATCAGATAGGGCATTAAAAGTCTGAAGCTTGTTTCCTTTAAGCTCCAATAGTCATAAGCTGAGACTGAACTGGAGAGAAGATCTTGCAATTTAATCTTACCAAAAAAAAAGACAAACTGATTTAATCATTTATGCTGTTAAATGTACATATTTTCATAATGTCAAATGAAGTCACTAAAATCTTACTTAATGGTAACAGAATCATACTACTTGGCTTTTTGTTAGTGTGTTTAGCAATTTCTTTTTATAATCATCATTACTGTATGAAAATCTCTCTGTCTCTGTCTCTCTCCTTTTATCTCTCTCTTTCTGTCCCTTCATTTCTGAACTAAAACTCAGAAACTTTTGTATAGACGACTAGGTATAATGTTTAAAACAGCATTAACATGACACCAGTATTCATGTGTTTGTTTCATATCATCCATTTCACTGTCACATGTTGGCCTACTCTTCTCTGAAAGGTGGAATGAAACATGCAACTGCAAGATTCTGTGCATGTTCTCATATGCTGATCTCAGTTTAATGTCTCGTCCAAACATTAGAACCAGTAGAAGGGGTTGTGAGTCTACATATATATGTTAATTCCAAAGAAAAAAATATTCTATCCTGGCTCTCTTGGGTGGGAATAGAATCCTGGACCTTGAAACAAGTGTCTGGTACCTTATCCACATAGCCCATAAAGTCTATGCAAAAATCTAGAAAGATTGTGAAGTTTATCGGCCACTTGCTTTCAGAACTAACTTACCTTCTGACTTGATTTTTCGTTATTACATTTTCTTCTGTTCAAAGATCAAATTAAATTTGATTAAAACACCCTGAATATTCTATAAATGCCTTAAAGAACACACAACTTCATCTTGATATTGCTTTTTCACATTCTTGAGTGTGACCACCCTTATCAGACTGTCTCCTGCACATACACTCTCTCAGTTTGTCTTGTCTCCCTGGCTACTCACATTATTTTAATTGGCTTATAGGCCTATTACTGCCATAACAAATTCAACTTTTTGTACTTCCACTTAGCTGCGATTTCCAAAGACACTTGTCATGTTTATTGTGAATGACAGCATACACTCTGTACCAGGCATTCTCTAATGCACTGCATAGATACTGTAAAGTACAATGTTAACAGTTTTCACCATGACAGTCTTGCCTCAGACAAATACGCGCTTTGCCTTTGCTAATGGTCATGCTATACTGGCAAGTGTGACCAGTGTCAGCCATTCATTTCCATCCACTCGAATGGTACAATCAATGTGCCAGTTATTCTCTTGCTTATATATGGGAAAAGTTTCCAACACAAAAGGAAAAGACTTGAATAACTGGCAATGTCCTACTACTGAGGCCCCTCTGTACATTCATCTCATTGATTCATACTCTAACAATGACAAACCGCTCAGTCCATGAGACTGCAAATCAATGAGATCAATAACATAAAAAAGAGGGGTTGGGGTTCTACGATTTTGCCGTATAAACTCTTACTATTAACTATGTCGATTTTATCAGTAGGTAAATTAGGCGTATTTGTACCATTTTCGCCGCAGCGGCCGAAGAAAAGAAGCTTAATTTGAAGGAAAATGATTACAGGAAGTTCGCTTTAACGGGCTTTAAAATTTTGGTTTCTGGAGAACCACTCTGCTTCGAATTTGTTCGGGCCTTAGGACATTTAGTCATGAATGCACTTCCGATTTATCTCAGTAAACAATTTATGTTCAGGAGGGAGATTCACTTAATCACAAATTTACTTCACGACGACAAAGGCACAAAATTGCGAACCTACATCAACAGTTCGGTGGTAAGCTAAACAAATGTTCTCTTTTAGTCAATGAGTGAGAATGTTACATTTGCGTGCAAAACTTACAAACAAAATTCCTTTCTGATGATCAGCCAAGTCTTTCTGCTTCTATGACACATAAACAGGATGTGGTTGAAGCGCATGCGCACAGATTTATTTCCTGTTCGTCTGCTGCGGAATTTGTGTAACAATCAGAAATCCTCACGATTTCTCTAGTAACAATCAATGCAGTAACATGACTACTCAAACTATGACTATCACTTGAATCCTCATGGATTGATAGACACGATATTGTGATAACATTTGTATTATGACAGACAATTGTTTATGAGTGAACTCCAAAGTATACGGACCCTATCAGTGTGCCATGGCATTAGGGTCTTATGTTATGATGGACATGCACTTCGATTACTTCTCGGTGTGTGTGTGTGTGTGTGTGTGTAGGCCGCGGGCCATCAGACAGAATAAAACCGCTGATTTTCTTTCTTTCTTCAGTTCATCACACGGTGGAATGGGGGTAAGGGACGAGTTGATGGGGGACAAATCCGAAAGCTAAATACAGAAGGGGCGTAAAAAGCCTAAATAGGCTAAGTTGTTTTAATACAACGCCCCAAATCCTGATCCTGATCCTGATCCTGATCAGTGGGAGTGGAAAACATCTAGGAATCAAGCAGTTTAAATGGCGTTCCTGGTCTGAACCTGAGTCTGCACTAAATGGGCTTAGCTGTAGTTGTGCTTACGTATGCCATCTGATTTGGATGAATTCGGCAGTGATGTGCATGCAGTTCACTGAAGAGGAAAACAACCACAGAATAACTAATAACTGTATAAATTGCAAACAAACAGTAGGATTGAAGTGATCCCCAACTGAACAGTCGGAACAGGAAAAGCTTCCTGTGGACATTTTCCCATCTACATGTGAGCCAGCCAAAATGGCTATGCTCTGTAGCGGCGCTAGGTCCCCAGGAGCAAACACACACACACACACACACACACACACACCACACACACACACACACACACACACACGCACGCACGCACGCACGCACGCACACACACACGCATTCGAAAGTCAAAAGTACACCTGAGCCAAGAATGAAGGCTGCTAAAGTTTTACTGTTATTTTCAAGTATGGTATGACATATGTCTGCTGTCTCAACATACTTCCACTCCTCAGTGTTGTGGTATCTGGCTACCAATCGTCACTGCTCTGGTCCTCAGCACTTTGAAAGCCACCGGCATCCAGCTGGTCGGATCAGCCGGCCGGCCCCGACACTGGAAATTAGGAAAGTAAAGTCAAATGAGTAATTACAGTAAAGCTCATGCAAAATAAACCGAGTCGCAACTCTTTCATCTTAGATCACTCTTACATATGTGAAACAGCACAGATATATCGAACACGCATACGCAAACTCACACACAGACACGACGTACAAATGCAGGCGCCATGCACGCACGCGCGCGCGCGCGCACGCACACACACACACACACACACACACACACACACACACACACACACACACACACACACACACACTGCATACACGTGGCATGTATCTTCCGCAACTAACATACATACATACTTTCATGCGCACACAACACTCGCAAACAACACACACGGGCGTGCATGTGCGCACACACACACTGTCACACACTAATTCTTGAACAGTGTATAAGATCCCACTGATATCAGACCTCT
>CM065722.1:61512338-61549838 GCA_033310375.1 Conus canariensis | reverse complement strand
CTGCCTGTACCTTGATGGCGATATGTAAGAAAATGAGGAGTAACAAATTTCAGACACAATAAAACTTCTCAAAACAATCTAACTTGCGCCAGTCTATAAATACTCGACTACTTAAGCAACGCCTTGGCGTATTAATTTTTGGTGTGCAGCCATGTTTTGCACGGCCATAATTCAGGGGGAACAACTCTGGGGGATTCAATCAGTGGAAGCATGCAGGATTCCAAGTTGCACGAGAGCATGGAGAACAGAAGGTAACGTTCGAAGAAACAACTTGTTTGTGTTTCAGTTGCATTATTGAATATCTTAAAATGAACGAGGAAAAACATGCAAATATTATATTAAATGCCAATTAGTTTAAAATCTCAATGCATAGAAAAAAAAACAAACAAACAAACAAAAAAACGTTCCCACTGGTTTACGGCAAACCGATCTACAGTTGGGCACGCTAGGTCTCGCTGGTCATTCGGTCATAACGAGTATCGGTCACTTTGTCTCCACGCCGGAGTCTGTTACTGAGAGTAACACTTAGAAGTTAGACCGCTGAGAACGAGACTCGAAAGAGTAGATAGCAAAACTGATAGTGCTTTTCTATGTCTGGAACAACATCGTCCAGATAATTAAGCCAGGTTAAACTGCATCCCGCTCCAAGCACAAAGAACTAAAGCGAACAGTACGACCCCGCAAACAATGGACCCGGATCTCTCACCAGTGCCATCATGTGCCCCTCGGAAAACCACAGTGAGTGTTTATTTATCTGAAGAGGGATTTAGCAAAGAACTAAGAACATGGGCTACTCTCTCTTTTCCGTTGCAGCTATAACCAAGGAAGGTTCCAGCAACGTACTTATCCTGATCCTGATCCTGTGTGAACAACAACATGAGTTTGGAAAAGCAATGTGAAACACAACTTCTGCAATTTGTCGACCAACTGTTGGAAAGTATTGAACAAGGGAAGCAGGCAGACACTTCGTTTATAAATGAACTTTTATAAAGTAAGATCAACCATAGCTTGCTGCCGCTCAAGCTACACTACCAGTACCACGACATTCACAGCAAGATGTCTGGAGGTGGATGGAGGATTTTTTTTCTTTTTGCAACAAAAGTCGAGCAGTGGTTTCAGTGGAGCCAGCTCCATGTACACACTACACAGACATTGCTTTTGGGTGCCTTAGGGATCAGTCCTCGGATTGTGTAAAAGAGTGTTGATGAATAAGTGCAAATGGTGGATGTAAGCGCATTGAGTTGTGTAACAAGAAATGCGCTATATAAGTATTATACATTATTATTACATTATTTTGCCTCTTCATGATTAACAATCTAAATTAATTACCTTTCTGAGAAGTTAATATTACCACTATGATACCAGTTGGTCTTTCTGCAGACTATGACACTGCCACGTACTAGGCGGCTGCAGTGCTTTAGGATCATGAACATGTGCAGCAAAACTTTCATCAGCTTTGTGAGTGGGAGAAGAGAGTGAATATGGTGTTCCAGACTGATAAATAATACAATTTGCCTGTAACCAGAAGCAGGAAGATTTGAGAAAGCTCATGATCTATGAAATACATGGCCACTTCGTGGAAACACTAGACTCTGCAAAATTTCACAGAGCTTTATGTTTGATCATTGTCACTAACTGAAGTGAAAGGAGGCAACACCTGGCATGAAATTCTTCTGGTATGACAGAAAATCTGTTTGTTTGTGTTTAACAATTTCAAATTAGAAATTATAAAAGAAAAATCCACAGAAGAAAAGGGAGAAAAAAAAGACTGAGGAGAAAGATAAAAAAAAAAAAGAGTGAAGTATAGTGACTGAATAGTCTGCCTCAGTGGTAAAAACACCTGTGTCTGCACATTTGATTTGCTGTACTTTTTTTTTTTATGTGTAGTCACTGTGTGCGGACATGTCCACAATCAGTATTACACAGCTTCTTCTAAGCCATGAGACCACAGTGTTCAGGGACTATAGCTAGATAAGTAAAGAAGTCAATGAATAAAGAACAGATTCAGATTGGGAAGACGGTTTTATGGGTGAGATTTAAAAAAAAAAAAAAAAAGATGCCTGACCTGAGTATTAACCCAGTACGCTGGTCAGACCTAGAATGCCAGGTAAACATGGTCTCATGTATGCACACACAATGACACATGCACAGGGCATACACACAGAACTGTATGAGACCATGTTTACCAGGCAGTCTAGGTCTGATTACACATTAAAAAAAAAAGCTGTATATTATATACTATATACCTTTGTGTATGTGTGCCTCTGTGTCTGTGTGTCTTTGTCTGTGCATGTGTGTGCGTGCATGTGTGCATATGCCTGCATGTGAACATCTGCTCTGGCAGGTGTGAAAACAGAGCTCTATACCTGTTGAATTTGGGTGGAATGGCCATTTAGAGGATGGTAATTTACTTTGATTGATAATTGATTTAAAAGACAAACAGTTTGAAATACAAATTAGATTTAAAGGAAAGTTTTGAAAATAGGAAAAGAAAAGAATGTTATCCTGTTGGCAATGGTAAAGTAGGACAAGAAAATGAAAATAGGAAGAAAGAAAGAAAAATACTAGTCAAAAAGAGTAACACAGGAAGGAGTATATTATCAGCTCAGCATTACCAAAAGGTGGTTCCATAACTATATATAAGTTGTACTGGGGAGCCCAGGGTATCCCTGTTGAAATGAACTTTCACAGTTGACATCTGTTCTGATAACAAACGAATATGGCATTGGATATAAACCTTATCTTGTAGAGAAAGAACAAGCAACGCATCAAGCTATGAATGAAAGGTATCTTTTGTTAGGAACCTTAAAATCCCCTGCTCACACAGAGGATTACATATGCAAACATATGCAGATGCAGGAAAGTAGGGTTGGGAGAGGGGGGTTCCAAGAGTTGTAGAACACGCCACTCCCCTTACCACCTTGCCCACCTCTCTTGTCTTATGTTCACTGGCATTGTCCATAAAGAAAGGGAAAATCTGAAAACGTCATGTCTTAAACACTTTATCGGTAGACATTGTATTGTAAACAGTAGCTTATGCAATGCACCGTGCCCCTTCAGTCAGCAACTTTTTCTCAAGTGTACCTGACTCACTGAACAAGAAGAGTTCTGTTCCTCTTCCTCCGCACCTCCTTTCCTCCACCCTTGCTCATTTATTTGTCAAGTGTACTGACTTGGTAAGTAGTTGTGGCCACCTGCCATCAACGCGTTTTCAGTCCCTGCAGACCTTTTGAAGAAATTGGGAGACTACCACACCCCTCCCCAATTCCTCCTCTACTCTTCCATCCCCCCCCCCCCCCCCCCCCCACCTGTCTGACTTTCACACACACATATATGCACATAGTTTCATCCTGGTAAAGTGATGTACGCTTGATGAAGAAGGCGGACAGTAGAATATGATAACCGACATTTGGACAAGAGCGGAAATTGAATCAGATTTTAAACAGAAATTGTAATTATTCCGCTGAACAAAAGGGACAAACAAATTACAAGATGAAACAATACATTTCAACCTCTTTGATCTTCTTCAGACAAGATATTTATAATTAACAACATTCAGGGCAATGAAAATCATTTTGAGAAGATACATGATTGCTCGTTGAAACACATTGTGTTTTGTCTTAATATTTGTTTGTCCTTTTTGTCCAGTGGTACAATTACAATTTCTCTTTAAAATTCATTTTTATGAGTGTTATTTGTGAAGTCTTAGGAAGTCATATTTCTAAAAAAAAGTACTTGCCTGTTTCATATCCTGCACTAAACAAGATTTGCTGGACACTTTGGCTTTGTATGTTTACAGTTTACTTTCATTTTGCCTTGAGATCTACAGAATTTCACTTGATATAGGAATAGATAAGGGACCAGACTGACCATGATGACGTTTGTGTGCTGATGTTCAGCGAGATGGACACCCTGGCAGACCGACTGTTCCACAGTCTGCAGCTGGAGGAGACGGGGGAGCCCCTGAGCATGGAGCGCATGGTGTACAGTACCAACCCCTTGCAGCTGGACTTCCTGCGACAACAAGTCCTGAAGGAGCAGAGCAAGTTGGTGTACCAAGTTTTCCCTGTCCTCAGTCCTCTCCCCACAGTTACATTGCAGAACTAATAATAACAGGTTTCAGTGTTATGAATTGAATTGTTCAGTTCAGTTTCAGATTAACTTGCTTTAATAAAAGAAGGGAAAAAGTAGCTATCAAAATTAAATGTATTAATGCACTCTGGATTTTTAACATGAGTTTTGTTTTGATCTTCCCCCCCCCCCCCCCCCCCCCCCCCCCCCCCCAACACACACACACACTCATTTCCCGTCTTCCCTCTCTGACCCAACATTTTAGTAGTATTTGATGTATGTGATAATTCAGAACACAAAATCGTAAATACATAACCATGTTTATTGCTGTTTCCTGATGAAAAAAATGTTCCTGGTTTTTATGAGAGTGCTCCAGGATTAAGTTATGTGTGCTTTATCGTTAATCCACTTGGTGTTTCTGCATGTGTTGGGCAGGGTGCTGGGGAGGAAAGGGGGGAGGAGGGCAGTGTTCATTTGTTTCATCATGTGCTTTTGTTGCAGATGTGGTTTAGACGATGAAGCTCGAGTGAAGAAGTTTCTTCGAGAAGCGGCAGAATCCAGGACACAGAATGATGCTGGTGACAGTGCTCCACATACGTCCTGTTTCTTCAATCAGGTAGAATCTGATTGAACTCGCATGTCTGTGGGGAGGAGAAGAGGGGAGGGGGACAAGAACCAACAGACTAGCCAATTCTCCCCATGTTGACAGGTTTCACCCTTTTGTTTAGGAATTTCCCATGAATTTCTTTTTCAGTTATGTGAACAGAATCTAACACACATACACACACACACACACACACACACACACACACACACACACACACACACACACACGCAAAATTCCCCACTTGATCAGTACATTGGTCAAAACTTTTTGCAAACAATTGAATCTCCAACAGAAATTGGCGTATTGAAAAGTGTAAGCCCTGTCTCCTCTCTTCACTGTACTCTCTGGTCAGTCTTTCAGCATTAGATAGAAAGCATTTTGAATTATTTATTTCCAGTTCGATCATTCCATCATTCTACCAAATTGAACTGTCTGCAGCATGTTAGAAAGCTATAACCAACTGTCTTCAGGCCTTGCAAAGCTGTGAGCACAACACAGCATTATCATCCCATCCATTAATGAATGATAGCGGTGGCCAGGTCATTTTGTTTGCGGTGTGTTGATTGTTAAGCGATTTGACACCTGAATATTTGGCAGATCATAGCCCAAAAGAGAGTAAAGTACTCCTGCTGTATTTTATCGTTGGGGTAGTTGATTTAATGCAGACAGAAGGTTCTGTCAATGAGGAGATGGATGATAATGAAAAAGACAGTGTTTCTGAGGACAAAAATGTTAGATAGGGTGATTAAGACAGCTAAAAGGTAAACTTTTTAATAAATGCCCTTTGTGTACTGGACCGAAAAGAACACGTTCAAGTTAGCAATGTAAAGACTAGATTTGATGTGGGATTGCTGTTTTTTCGCTTTTGAAAGGGAATAGGAAGACACAATACGTATTCTTTTTTTTTTTTTTTAGAGAAGAAAAAACATCACTACTAATCTGTTTCGTCCATAAGAACATTAATTTGAGAATCTGGCTAGCACTTAAACACCTGGAAGTGTGGACTTGATATATTTGTTTTGAACACTGAAACCATATACAGATTATTATGAATAGACATGAACACATTTTATGCATTTACCTGTTGCAAGTAATTACAGTTGTCTAATTGCAAGTAGTTACAATTGTCTACTTTGATGTCTTGCTGTTCAAGAGTATTTATGTGTTTGTTGGTTGTAAATGTTTATGTATGCTTTGGCTTATTGCAGTACTACTATTATTAATGCTCTTACACATGATAGCAGGACTCTTCTCCCCCCCCCCCCCCCCCCCCCCCCCCCCCCCCCCCCCCTTCTTTTCAGCATTCTGTTGGTTTCAGTGTCAGCCATTTTCTCCATGTTGTGGTTATCTATGCTGCAGATCATGTTAGCGGCAGTTGTGGATGCCTGCGAGCAGATGCCGGCTGATATGCAAACTAACTGGATGTGCATCGTGTGCCCTGAGGGCGTCAGGGTTCTGGTCCTGGCTTTTCATGTGAGTGCTGTTGGTTAGGAACATTCAAAGAACTTAGGGTGGGGGGGGGGGGGGGGGGAAGAAATGGGGTAACAGCACGGAAACATTCTGACCTTGTTTTTTTGTTTGTTTGTTGCTTCTCATTTTCCATGCGTCTTCAGTGGCATTACGCCCATGCCACTCGCTCTGGCTCCCTATGCACAACCACAGCCTGGCTTGTTCTGTGTTAACTCAATACCACCAGCTCACAGGGAGCAGTCAGTGTCAAGTCTCTGCGAGGCAACCTGCCAGAGGAGACGCTGCACTGCTGCCGAGTCACTTAGGTGATGTTCAGTGGGGCCTGTTCTGATCCAACATTCGCAGGACACAACTTATCTTTTTTTTCTTTTTCTTTTTTTTTTTAAGGACACAACTTATACTTTAAAAAATAATTGCTTAGTCACAGAGCCTGCGATTATGTCTTCTGCCACCATATCCGTGCAGCAACAGTCCCCATAAACTTGCTAATACTAACAGTCCTAAAATGAACTCACCAAGGATGTAGATGGGGAGAGGAAATCAAAGCTGAGGTCACCATGAGAGCGGGGCATGAAGGGCCAAAGAATTTGAGACCTTTTTTTTTTTTTAATGCTGATTGATGAGGATGATTGAGTATGTTTGAGTTGATTGTATGGAGTTGCATTTCTGGTTATAGACTGCATGACAGGGCCGTGTCATACACTTTCATAGCATGCCACTGCCTGAGAGATACAGAACTAGAACAGTGTTTGTCAGGAAACTTGAGCAGTATTCTTGGAGGCACACCTACGAAGTGCATGAAACTTGACTGTATGTTTCATGTCTTCCTGCTTGACACCATAGCTAACTAAACCCTGGATAGCAGCTGATCACAGCTGAAGAATCCCGCAAATAAATGACTCTGATGGGAATTGAATCCACTGTCTTCAAACCAGGATATTCATAAGGCCTCGGGTCCTAATTACTCTTTTTTGTTGGGGGCTTGCCTGACTAGATTACTATAAAGTCAGCCAACTTTTAAATGTGGTGTGATGTGGTGTTATTTCCCTTGACTCACACGTGTGTGGTACTAGACCCGGCTACATGAACAAATGTGGTGTTGCCACTCTTTGCTTCTGTGAACAACCCCCATGTGATGTATAACCATGTATGGTCCGTGTTGGCGTTGTTCAGCCCCACTTAATATATACATTATTATGATGTGGCCTCATTTATAGTCCACAACAATGTCGTGCATCCATGCTTAGGCCACATCATTGTGACGCATCCTCACTTTGCCCACATCTTTGGTGTAGGCGCACTTAACTCCCATGAATGGAGAGAGAGAGTGTGTGTGTGTGTGTGTGTGTGTGTGTGTGTGTGTGTGTGTGTGTGTGTGTGTGTGTGTGTTGCCATGTACATGGACATTGTATGTTGAGCAGTTTTCTTAAAGATATAGTTGACAACTTTTAATGTTGGAACATTAGGATTGGTGCAGATGCATTTGGGGGAGAGTGCATTCGCCCCTCCTTTCCTTTCGCCAAAGATTTTTTAAAACTTTATTTTTGTTCTCTCCAAATGTCCAGGTTCACTTACCGAACTAATGTCATCATTTGACTATGTGACTGAACAAATCAACCAAGTGTTTACTAGCATCTTTTTTTTTTCTTTTTCGAATTGATGTAGTCTTTGAGTTTTTATTGGTTACATGTGCTTACAGATGTTGGTTATGGGCTTTTTTTTTTGTTGATTTGTTGGATGTGCTTGTTTAAAGTTGGGTTTTTTACCAACACCTCTTCCTCCGAAAGATTTTATAATTTGAGCTGTACCCAAGCAACTAATGTTCAAAAACTTGTTTCGAAGTACCAGAAATTCATGAGATAGCAGTATGATATCTTTTATCATGTTTTTTTTTTCACTGCCAGAAAACGACCTATGTATACGATATGGCAGGGGCCCTGATCTGTGAACATGACTCGCATTTGCCTGGAGGAAGCCCCAGCAATATCAGCAAAACAGATGGTACAGTCACAGTTTGACACCCACTCTTCTCTCTTTATGTTTTTCTTGGCCACATAGCTGTTTATATATATTCTGTATGTGTGGTGTGTGTGTTTGGGTGTGTGTGTGTGTATTTTGGGTGGGGGTGTGGGGGGGGGGGACAGGGGTTACCTGTGTGTGTGTGTGCGCATGTGTGTGTGTGTGTGTGTGTGTGTGTGTTTGAAAGCTTTTGTGTGCTTGTGTGTTTGTTTGAAAGAGAGAGACAAGAAGGGACCAGCGTTCCATGTCTTGATAGTCTATGAAAAGAAACATTATAGTGCTATTTGGTTAATGCAGATCGTTCTTGACTTTGCAGATCGTTTACCAAAAAGTTAGTATTCCTACTGGGACATTGAAATGACGCAGTGAACCAGCTTTCCAAAAGTAGAGTATGTCTGACAGGATAAAGTTTTTATTAGCTTCTGATTTGGTCTAATGACTATGGGTGCGTGCAGGTGAGGACCAGTGCACCATCCTGGATTGTCTGTATGATGATGAACAGGAGATCTACTATGCGCTGGATCTCCTTTGCTGGAAAGGCAAATGCTTTTACAAGGCTGAGGTCAGTCAGTTCTACATTGTGTTTTGCCTGCTGAATGAAAGGCGCCCACTTGTGTAAGGACATTCACACCTGCATACATGCTAGTAAAACATATACACGTACGCATGTACATGTATGCATTCATACTCATACTCACACACATTCACATGCAGACACACGCACACACACTCGCTCTCTCTCTCTCATGCAAACGCACATACAGCCCTGATATGGCCCTTTGCGGTCGGCTGGGCTATAAGCAACATCACCTTACGTAAACACATGCATGCACAGTCTGCACACACACACACACTCACACACACACACACACACACACACACACACACACTGCACACACACACACACACCTCACACTCACACACCGCACACACACGCACACGCACACACACACACACATAACATAAACACACACACATACATACACACGCGCACGCACACTCACACACACATATACCACACCCATTCGCTCACACACTCATAACAGTATAGCCACACACATACTGCAACAGTATATGTTTGCATTTGCACAACTTTTTACATTTGTGATGTTCTTGACTTGTGCACACCTTTTTTTGTGACTATCTTTGCAGACGACTGTTCGCCTCACAGCTCTTTTAGAGAAGATAAAGGACACACCCACTCTGAAGCAAGTGTCACAGTCAAATCCGGTGAGATTTTTTTTTTCTTTAGAAAAAAAAAATCATCAGTTCCAAGAAATGTTTTCCCTTAACTCGAACGCAGGCAGACAGGCAAGCAAATACATCTTTTGAAAAATAAGCATTGTAAAAGCTAAAGGTCAGAGAATTGCTTTTTACATACTTTGTTATTTTTTGTATTCAACACTTGGTAATGTATGTGTTATTTTTTTTCTGAAAAGTGTTTGCATTTGTCTGATTTCATTCAGTAGCAATGCCTGAAAGTTTGTGAGGCATGGTTAGTTGTATGGGTAAAAAAATTCACGCTAAGAGAGCCTTTTGTTCTCTCAGACTTGCTTTAATAAACTAAAGAGGATATCTTCATGAAGTGAGGAGCCGTACATAATGAAAATAACCGAGGCAAGTTTTGCTGTCTTGGTAAAATGGTGGTATGCCCATAGTTCCAACCTCGCATTGCTTCAAACACCAGTTTTCCTAGCACTGATGCAAACACAAGGCACCCTAACCAAAGAAGGAAGCTTTCCTTATGCACACCTACTGGTTGAAACAATTTGAACAAAGTTGCATTTTTATGTGTTGTTTACTAAAACGATACAACTTCCCCATTCCAGTTTGCAAGACTGACCAGAGAGGCCATATTTGGGCTGGGTCATCAATTATTTTTGGGGGAGGGGGGGGGGGGGGGGGGGGCGGGGCGGCCATTGCCGTGAAAACAGATGATCAAAGAAAATGATTCTTGAAAAAAATGGTATGAAATGAATATCAACAGTAATGAAGGCCAGATGTTTATAGAATACACTGTTTGAAAACAAAGATTTGGAAAGTAATATTATTTTGAATGTTTATTTGTCTCCAGTTTCGTTTCTACTCTTTACCAGTGTCGTACATGTGTTACGATGACGCCATGTGCAGCACAATAGCCAGTGCCAACTTTACGGTGAGAGATGAGGGGGGAAATTGAGGGAGAGACAGAAGGAAAGAGAGAGTGTATGTGTGTGTGTTTGAATGTATGTTGTACATGTACGCATGCTTTTCTGTGTGCCCTCTTGTGAGATCTTTGCATGTGTTTGAGTAAGTGCTGCGTGTGTGTATGGTTCCTTCTGCATTTCATTGTTGAAACCCTGATATAAAACAAAAATCTTAAAGGTGAACAAATGTATTTCAGCAGTGACTTTTTTTTTTAGTTTATTGAAGCATGAATGATGCTGCATACACTTGCTTGAAGTCAGATGTCTTGTGTTTTATCTGAAGGATATGATACATCTGTATACAATTTTTATATCAAGGTCCTGTGTCTTTGTTAGAAGGTAGCGGGTACCCTTCTCTGTTCTTTCAGAGTTGTAGGGCTAATTTGGAAGGAAGCTGAAGCATTCAGACCTGTTTACCCACACAATTTTGCCATATTTTGTACACTGGTTGGCGAAAATATGTTGAGTATAACAAACCGGAAAAAATATGTCAGTAATCATGAGACGAAGTTTTTGAGTGGTAGTGGTACTTGCGGTGTATAACCATTTTGTTTGAGTGCTACACCAAAGAGTAACAAGTCGCACATCATGCGTGCACACTGGCAACTGGGTGACGTTGGAACAATAGGAGGGACCTCCTGCTCATACAAAAATTCACAAATGTGGTAGATGTGTACACACATTTTTAGGAAAATACACTCATTTCAGTTGAGAAATACACCGATGGCGGTTCTAGGGGGAACAGGTCTGGCTGTTATTTGTTGTGTGTGCAGATCACAGGCCTGTTGTTTTACCACAAGAAAGCGTGGTACATGCCTGGCCTGACCCCACTGGGTGCGTGGTTGCAGACGTACTACATCCCATCAGTGCTTAACATTCAGGTCAGTGTGTGATGTAAAAAGCATAATGTCCAGGGACAATATTTGAAAAGTATTTATAAGGCTCCACTGAAAAATGTAGACAAACGAATCACAAAATACATCGCGTTTCAACCTCTTTGGTCTTCTTCAGGCAAAATACACAACACTCAGGACAACAAAAATTAACGAGCATCACTTACCTTCATCCAGTTTGGCACAAGGTGGGTGCTGGATGATCCATCTTGCGTCAAATTGGATGAAGATTAGTGACTGCTTGTTCATTTTCTTTGTCCTGAGGGTTGGATAATTCAACGCCCATCTTGCGCTGAATTGGATGAAGATAAATGATTGCTCGTTCATTTTTACGTTGTCCTGAGTGTAGTTTATCTTGCTTGAAGAAGACCTAAGAGATTGAAATGTTTCATGTTTTGTCTTGTGATTCGTTTGTCTACATTTTTCGGTGGAGCCTTATAATTACTTTTTAAATTTGTTAGATTTCCACCTGCAGTTGCCTCACTTTGCATCTGTGTTCAGGGATGTTCATCTGGTTGTTCTGGATTTTGATTTCTCCAACTCAGCTGGTTGTTCCAGATTTCCATTTCTCCAATTCAGTTTGACAGCGTCCAGAATGGTACATTTCTGTTTGAGTGCTGTCCGGATTTTTCTGTGTTTTTTTTTAATAGTCCCATTTCGCAGAGAGTGGTTTCTTTTGCCTGTCCTTGTTGCTAAAGATGATAGATTTCTTCAGGGCTCAGCACTGTTGGTGTCAAGTCTCATAGAAAAGACGTGTTGGAATATCGGTAGTGGTAGAAATATACAAATCCTGCATGCAGAAAGATTATCGCTGTATAGAGAGTGATTTACTTCAGACATTTCATGTTCGTTTCAGGGATTCACATGAAAAAGACCCAGACCAATCTGATTTTCAGATTGTAAGTGCAGCCAAGGACATTGGTACACATCACACTATTATGTGGAAAGAATTGTTGGGGTTTTAACCCTTTAAACCCATACAAGTATACTGTCTTGGTTTCCTCTTCTGTCTGGCCAGTTTGAGTTGGTCTGTCTGAGTAGCAGGATAATTCACATAACCATTTCACACCTTCCCAGTTTTTTTTCTGTTATAAGAACAAAGTGGGTACTTCGTTTCCACTGGAAAACAATTGTGCGGAGATGTGAAAAACTCCACATTGTTAAGAAAAAAATTAAGTGTTTGGCAACATTATGCTTCCATATAATATTGTGTGTTTTTAGACTTGCAATGCTGGGACCAACTCAAAACATTACTTTTTGCACGAGGCTGTGTTTGAATGTAAACAGTGAAAAGCTTTGAAAGTTTGACAGGTTATAAACAAAGCTTTCATTTTTAGCTGTTTAGAATTGAAAACTGTAACTTGCAAAGTTTCTGAGTAGCATTGGTCTGAGTACATTAGGTTTACCACCCAAGCAATGCTCAGGTGCAGGTTCATGGTGCTATTCAGTGGTGCTGAACCAGTGCTGGGGCACAGACTTCAATCAGTTAAACTTCAGTATCTTGGAAACTGTTTTGCCAAGGGGCAACAAAATTTGACTTTGGCTATTGCAAAATAGTTTTGTAGCAAAATATCGCATTTTCTTGCAGTATAATGAGCTTTAAGATTTGTGTTGGTTTGACAGATGAGAAAAACTTTTTTTTTCATAAGCAGAGTAGCTACTTAATTTCACCTCTACTATCTGGAAAACTATTTGACTAAAATGTGCAAAACTTTACATGGTTACATTGAAATTGTTTTGCAACAAATTAAAATTCCTTGTAATATTATACACCTTTTCACTCATGACGCTTTGAAAAACTGAAACATAATTCTATTTTAGTGGAAGATTCGGTTTAGGTCCAAAGATCTGAAAACTTAAGCATGTTATAAACGAATCTTTTACTTTCAGCTTTGCCTAATTTGTAAAATTTAACTTGCACAGTTTTGGAGCTTAAAGCAACCAGCTCGAGTACACCAGTTCTGCCACCTCATTGCTTGTGCACAGGTCTAGGTGCATGTGGCCCTTCCTTTTTTTTTTTTTTTTTTTTTGATTTTTTTTATGTGGCCCTTCGTAAGTGAAAGGTTTGCTCAAAATACACATCTCAAGGAAGTGGTATGCAGGTCCAGCTTCCCTTTGTCTCCATGCCAGTCTCAAGTCAGGAGACGCCTTTCTGAGCTGAGGCAATTCTGCCCTTCTTGTGTGGAGAAGATCATGGCAATGCCAAGACCCTCCACTTTAAGGTATGCCGCAGTAAATGGAAAAATCTTTGCCAACCAGTGCGCCCAGGCTGGTGTCCCCCCTGGCTCAGGCCGAAGTGGAAGATGTAGTTCACTTCCTGGGGACCTGTAGGCGTCGGGCAGAGAGGCAAGTACCTTGAGAGGTTTTAGGTCAACGATTGCTAAGGCTTGTAAACTCATGAGCAGAGACATTGATATAAGCAGACCTGCCAACCATTACGCATTTCGCGTAATTTATTATGCCCAAGTGATAATTATTACGCCTTTACGCATTTAGGCAAAAAATTACGCATTGAAAGTTTTCAACAACAACAACAACAACAAAAAAATGGACAAAAAAATCGGCTTATGTACAGACACGCACAGCGCCGTGCGTATAACCAGTAATCTTCAAGAAGCGTTTCCGGTCATGCGCAGTTCGTTTCACCATCTTTACCATTCAGCGAAGTTGGTGTCCTTTTGAAGTTTTAGCTGCGAAAATGTTGAGACGTGGAGCAGAAAGTTCTGGACAAGATGTGAAAAAGAAAAAAACTTGGTCAAAAGTTCCATAAAGAATACTCGGAAAAGTTCCCCTGCATATGACCTTCGGCTAAAGGTGTAAATTGTGCACGGTGTACCACTTGCGAGTCGGACTTCACAATTTCCCATGGCGGGAAGCATCAGCTTGAGTCACGCAAGCACATCGATTCCGCTAACGCGCCGAATTCTTCCAACAACACACACACACACACACACACACACACACACACACACACACACACACACACACACTAACACACACACACACACACACACACACACACACACACTAACACACACACACACACACTAACACATATATATACTGAGGAAGAGTGAGAGGGTGGGGGGGGGGAGTAATCAGGAAGGGAGAAAAACATGTAGACTTCACACAAGAGAGAGAGGGAGGGAGGGAGAATACTCATGCAATTAAACGCATACATACTCAACAGTATGTGTGTTTCCAGTGTATTCTACATTTTCATAATTTGTGAAGATTTCTCGTGATACTTAAAAGAAAAGCTTGTTTTTGAAAAAAAGTAAAGTTCACAAAAATTGTGCGAACAATTTCATCGCATAGTGTTTGTTTGAAAAAAGGTAAGTGTCACGCTTGATTACTCTTAGCTCTCTGAAATTACACATTTCTGCCTCACTGAGCTTCAATTCTTACTCATTGGTCTCTTTTTTTTAGGGGGTTGGCAGGTCTGTATAAGCCATGAACCTTTCTTATCTGTGCTGATCTCTCACTCAAAAGCAAAAAAAAGAGGGGGAGAGAGAGAGAGAGAGAGAACAGAAAAGAAAGCTCTAGGATCCCCTTGACTAACTGTAACCCTAAATGGAGCTTTACCTTTACTGCTAGAGTACCTGGCCTCCAGTGACCTTGAGCCCATTGCTGAATGCTCTGCCAGGAACCTCACACTCAAGACATGTTTTCTGTCCACCCTAGCTTCTGTTGAAGTGGCATGATGTTGGCTCGATCACTCTTTCCACATGCTCTGTTTTTCTAACCGAGACCACAAAGCCCAAAGAGCAGCCTCTGACCATAACCTTGACTCTGCTGGCTCATTCAACACTTAATTCCAGACTCCGGTGTTCAAAGGTGGAGCAGGTTAACTGGCCTTGTCAGAGCACTGAGGCTTTATCTTCAGAGGACGGAGTTTTGTGACAGGCGGTTTTGGCATGATTGACATAATTCAATCAATCAATTCAATTCAATTCAGTCAACTTTATTGTCCATCGGAAATTTTTCTTCTGCTCCACATCATTTTACAAGACATTACCAAGAGACATTATAAAGCGTTACGTAAAAGCCTGTGTCAGTATATGTATTTGTATATACATCAACACTCACACACCCCTCACCACCCCTACCCACACACACACCTGCACACACACACGCACACACCTACACATACACATAATGCCATTGTTAGACCCCAGGTTGTTTGCCTGACTTGCGCCTTTGGCCAGAAATCTTTGCCTGCGAGAGGGGATATCAGGGCACACGAAATCCAGGCTCTTTGGCACAGTCCCTGGCATTTGTCAGGCAGCAGGCTGGAGATCTAACACCTCCTTTGGGAGGTTCTACTTACAGGATACAGACACTCCGGATTGCCTGGGGGTGTAGTGGTAACCTGCAGAGCCTCCTACCCAGAGTGATTGTCTTTTATGTTGTTTTTGGCGCTTAGGTGTTAAAAAGAAAAGAAAAATAATATGTTTGAAATAATAAATTGAAAAAGAATCCTGCTTTGCCACCTTTTTTGTGTGTGCTGGTGGCCACAAGTGTATTTGTACCTAAACCAGCTAATATGATTATCTGAGTATAGTATGGTGCATTCTTACCGTTCTTACTCTTGTGGACTCGAGTGAAGGGGGATCATATGTTAATGGTGGAGTGCTTCATGGCGCGCTCTTTCTTTGTGTCTTGGGTCAAAACCACAAAGAGAAATAAGAAAGGAGAAGAGGAAGTGAAATCTTAGTCTAGCCGTATATAGTTTGAGTGCTTTGTGGTGCACTTTCAATTTTTTCCCTTACGCCAGCCTTGTTATATTGTATTTCAACATATTCTTTTAAAAGTCACTTTTTGGTTAGTTATGGCTCACTGTCACATTACTTGTTTGGTGTCTTCTTTAGTTGGAGTCTTTGGAACATAAGCTTGAATTGGTTACGATTTTCTACCACATAAGATTGGTGTTTTGTGGTACGCCTTTTATTCCACTTAATATTTGAGTACCTCGCTTCTGAGCCTCTGTCAGTCGGCGTTTGGAAGTGCTTTTTTTTTTTACTTTTGGCCATGTATATATGGGCTTTTCCACTTTGTTGATGGATTTTTGGATGTGTTGTTAGGACTGTGCTCCTTTTTTTGTGTTTGAATGCCACCCTTTGTTTGGAGTGTCTGGTGGCTTTCTCCTTCATTGGGTTTTATCAATTTCATTAGACTCAGAGTGTGGCCTTGATCCCGCTTCAGGACTTCTGTCCTTTAGCCCTTCTTTGTAGTTTGATTCTCAAATCACATCTTATTCCTGTGGTTTAGTTTTGTTTTTACCTTACTGGCTCTGGTCTTCTTTTCCTGATTCTGAAGGACTTTTTTTTTTTTCGTTGGTCTATGTGTTTTGAAGCACTTGAGGGAAAGTAGGTGGGGGGAGGGGGGGGGGGGGTAGACTTGTTCATCCAGATGTAAGATGAGGCCTTTAGGGCCCTTACTGGCCTTATGATGCTGGGTTCTTGGTGGAGTCACGCTCATTGGTCCAAAATTTTGTTTGGGTCTTAAGAGAGCTTGTTCTTACCATCCTATTTGAGATTCAGGCGTGCGTTTGGCCAGGTTAGAATGATGAAAAGGAATTTTACTACTGAGAGTAGTTTTATGTTATGTTTACCTTTCCAAACACTATTACACCCACCTCGCTCTCCATGTGGCTGAAAAGGGGCAAAAAAACAGAACTCAGTCGATCAGATTGCAATGTTGCGAGTTCACCAGATAAGGGGCAAAATACTGAACCCAGTCGATCAGCATGTTGTGAGTTCACCAAGGGCGATCACTCATGGTGGCTTGGTGGTTGAGTAGAGTTATCTCCCGCTTTATAAATTTTTTTTTTTTTTTTTTTAATGAGGGTCCTGATATGAGGAAATGTTCCTTGCCAAGTGGGGATAAGGCATTTGTTTGGACAGGGAAGTATATCATTAAACTAATTTAAGCAGGAAAATTCCGATTTGTCTGCTTGGTTTCTTTTGTTTGTTTCTTTTTGTTGTTTTTTTTTTCCAAAAAGTGTATTTATTCAAGATGATATACAATATTACTCAAAAAGGGATATGCAAATAAAACGTCAATCATAATCATAGCATAAGTTTACATTCTGATGAAGACAGGTAAGAAAGTTCATAACAGACTGGTAGACGGACAGTTGAAGACCGGTAAGAAAGTTCATGGCAGACTGGCAGACGGACAGTTGAAGACAGGTAAGAAAGTTCATGGCAGACTGGCAGACGGACAGTTGAAGACAGGTAAGAAAGTTCATGGCAGACTGGCAGATGGACAGTTGAAGACAGGTAAGAAAGTTCATGACAGACTGGCAGACGGACAGTTGAAGACCGGTAAGAAAGTTCATGACAGACTGGCAGACGGACAGTTGAAGACAGGTAAGAAAGTTCATGGCAGACTGGCAGACGGACAGTTGAAGACAGGTAAGAAAGTTCATGGCAGACTGGCAGACAGACAGTTGAAGACAGGTAAGAAAGTTCATGGCAGACGGACAGTTGAAGACAGGTAAGAAAGTTCATGGCAGACGGACAGTTGAAGACCGGTAAGAAAGTTCATGACAGACTGGCAGACGGACAGTTGAAGACAGGTAAGAAAGTTCATGGCAGACGGACAGTTGAAGACAGGTAAGAAAGTTCATGGCAGACGGACAGTTGAAGACAGGTAAGAAAGTTCATGGCAGACGGACAGTTGAAGACCAGTAAGAAAGTTCATGACAGACTGGCAGACGGACAGTTGAAGACAGGTAAGAAAGTTCATGGCCGACTGGCAGACAGACAGTTGAAGACAGGTAAGAAAGTTCATGGCAGACTGGCAGACGGACAGTTGAAGACAGGTAAGAAAGTTCATGGCAGACTGGCAGACGGACAGAGGCAGATAGACACAGGAAGAGATAAAGCATGAGAATACAAGGCAAGCCAAGAGTGTTGATATGGCAGTGGGTGGCCCACAAAATATTTGTTGGTTTATAACTTCCATTGGGCCTGGAAAGAGCAAGAGGGTTATATTGAACAGAAAACTTAAAATATAGTCAGCGTTAATAATTCAGTATGATGAATGATTAAATTTGATAGCCATCAATACAGGACAGAGACATAAATTTGACAGCCATCAATACAGGACAGACACCAGTGCAACAACATGGTATAGTGCATTACAATAAGTATCTTCAGACCAGAAATCAAGGTGTGGCTATGACCTTTCAGAAAACTGCTCTTTGCAGGTGCAAAAGTTTGAATACAGACGCCCGTGGGGCCAGCGAAACTGGAGGAAGAACCGCTATGAGATGCGGCCGGAACGGAGCTACACTGTGGAAAACTCCGCCTATGTCACCGAGCCCTGCGGGAGGTGGCCACGCCCTCATGATCTGAGAAGGAAGGATGGTGAGGGGAAGAGGGCAGTGCTGTGAGAGGGGGAAGGTTTATGGAGGGGGCTGTGTGAAGCATGCATGGAAACACAATAGCAGCCTCGTTCTCAACAACAACAACAACAGATGGGCAAGAAAAAGTAAAAAAAAAAAAAAAAAAAGGAAAAAAAGAAGTATTCCGGTTTTCTTAACTGGCAGAGAGGTATGCATGCAGGAGTTTAAACGCTGAAACGCATGCATGCACACTCAGACATACAAAGAACACACATAGGCGCACACACAGAGATGCAGGTGGATGGGCACACACACGCACACACACACACATACACATACTTACACACATTAACATACATAAGTTGCAGGCATAATATTGTGAAAGAAACATGAATGCTTTGTGTTGTATCTGGATGCAAGTTGCAGGCACAGTTTTGTGAAACATAAAGGCTTTGTGTTAACATATCTTGCGTGGCTGTTTTTGAATGAAGAAGAGTCAAACTGAAAAAAAAGTGTAGAAAAATCATTACACAGGCCAGAACAAAATTAAAGGAGACAGGGGAAAAGAAAAAAGAACAAAAGAAAAATCGAGAATGAGGTACTTGCCTGCATCTCTGCTTGATGCTTGTCACCAGTGAGAAATAGAGCTACTGTTGTTGGGGATTTTCTGTGTGTTTTGTTTTATTGTAAATTAAGTCCATAGTGTATTATGACTGAACTGTGCTAGCGAATACATAGTTGGGACAATTTCAGTGTATCACCCTCATAGGTACTTTAAAAAAGGATAGCACTCAGGGCAGTTGCCAAGGTCAAATTCTTTGCCCTCTTTTGTGTATCTGATTGCTTTCATTGGCTGGAAAGGCGGGTAGTGAATTGTAACTATTTCTTTAAAACAAAGAGTTATTACTTTCATTATATTCAGTTATTGTGTTGCCAGTCCAGTGTGGTGTCTGTTAGTGTGTCCATTGCAAGAGATCTTGTTTGTGTTACATATTCTTCTCCAGCTCAGTCTTTCTGCTCAGATTGCCTTATCCTTACTTGCGTGCAGACACTGTGAAAGATATTTGTGACACTATTATCACATATATAAGTACAAGACCAAGGAAGTAAAACTCATCCATTTATTTTTCAGAATACTCTCACCAGTGGTGCCCCAATCCATCCCACACGGCGCCCCAATATGGCAGTGAGGATTTCCCCCGGGACTATCTAGTGCCACATCATCCAAGTCTCTTTCAACATAAAGGCAAGAAAAAGAACAAGAAAGCCCACAAATCAGCCAAGGATAAAGAAGAGAAGAGAGAGAATGACACCGATACCAAAGACACCTCCGGCAAGGGAACGGAAGTCTCTGAAAGAGATGAAGACAGAGCTGGTGTATCCTTTGATTCTGTCGAGGTTGAGAGAGCCCCACAAGTAGAGAGCTTGTCCAGATCTGATGAAGGCTCGCTGCTCAATGACACAGCCATTACGGACACTGCCGGGTCACTAGATGATACTCAAAAATCCTCTGAAGGCGCATCTCTTGAGGAGACTGCCGTTACGGACACTGCCGGATCACTAGATGAAACTCAAAAATCCTCTGAAGGCGCATCTCTTGAGGAGACTGCCGTTACGGACACTGCCGGATCACTAGATGAAACTCAAAAATCCTCTGAAGGCGCATCTCTTGAGGAGACTGCCCTTACGGACACTGCCGGGTCACTAGATGATATTCAGAAATCCTCTGAAGGCGCATCTCTTGAGGAGACTGCCGTTACGGACACTGCCGGGTCACTAGATGATACTCAGAAATCCTCTGAAGGCGCATCTCTTGAGCAGACTGCCGTTACGGACACTGCCGGGTCACTAGATGAAACTCAGAAATCCTCTGAAGGCGCATCTCTTGAGCAGACTGCCGTTACGGACACTGCCGGGTCACTAGATGAAACTCAGAAATCCTCTGAAGGCGCATCTCTTGAGCAGACTGCCGTTACGGACACTGCCGGGTCACTAGATGAAACTCAGAAATCCTCTGAAGGCGCATCTCTTGAGCAGACTGCCGTTACGGACACTGCCGGGTCACTAGATGAAACTCAGAAATCCTCTGAAGGCGCATCTCTTGAGGAGACTGCCGTTACGGACACTGCCGGGTCACTAGATGAAACTCAGAAATCCTCTGAAGGCGCATCTCTTGAGGAGACTGCCGTTACGGACACTGCCGGGTCACTAGATGAAACTCAGAAATCCTCTGAAGGCGCATCTCTTGAGGAGACTGCCGTTACGGACACTGCCGGGTCACTAGATGAAACTCAAAAATCCTCTGAAGGTGCATCTCTTGAGACTGCCGTTACGGACACTGCCGGATCACTAGATGAAACTCAGAAATCCTCTGAAGGCGCATCTCTTGAGGAGACTGCCGTTACGGACACTGCCGGGTCACTAGATGAAACTCAGAAATCCTCTGAAGGCGCATCTCTTGAGGAGACTGCCGTTACGGACACTGCCGGGTCACTAGATGAAACTCAGAAATCCTCTGAAGGCGCATCTCTTGAGGAGACTGCCCTTACGGACACTGCCGGGTCACTAGATGAAACTCAGAAGTCCTCTGAAGGCGCATCTCTTGAGGAGACTGCCCTTACGGACACTGCCGGGTCACTAGATGAAACTCAGAAGTCCTCTGAAGGCGCATCTCTTGAGGAGACTGCCGTTACGGACACTGCCGGGTCACTAGATGAAACTCAGAAATCCTCTGAAGGCGCATCTCTTGAGGAGACTGCCGTTACGGACACTGCCGGGTCACTAGATGAAACTCAGAAATCCTCTGAAGGCGCATCTCTTGAGGAGACTGCCGTTACGGACACTGCCGGGTCACTAGATGAAACTCAGAAATCCTCTGAAGGCGCATCTCTTGAGGAGACTGCCGTTACGGACACTGCCGGGTCACTAGATGAAACTCAGAAATCCTCTGAAGGCGCATCTCTTGAGGAGACTGCCGTTACGGACACTGCCGGGTCACTAGATGAAACTCAGAAATCCTCTGAAGGCGCATCTCTTGAGGAGACTGCCGTTACGGACACTGCCGGGTCACTAGATGAAACTCAGAAATCCTCTGAAGGCGCATCTCTTGAGGAGACTGCCCTTACGGACACTGCCGGGTCACTAGATGAAACTCAGAAATCCTCTGAAGGCGCATCTCTTGAGGAGACTGCCCTTACGGACACTGCCGGGTCACTAGATGATATTCAGAAATCCTCTGAAGGTGCATCTCTTGAGGAGACTGCCCTTACGGACACTGCCGGGTCACTAGATGATACTCAAAAATCCTGTGAAGGCGCATTTCTTGACGAGACTGCCATTACGGACTCAGCTGGGTCGCTAGATGATACTCACAAATCCTCTGAGGGCGCATATCTTGACGAGACTGCCATTACGGACTCGGCTGGGTCGCTAGATGATACTCACAAATCCTCTGAGGGCGCATATCTTGACGAGACTGCCATTACGGACTCTGCCGGGTCACTAGATGATACTCACAAATCCTCTGAGGGTGCATATCTTGACGAGACTGCCAGATCAGATGATGTTGCCCCATTAGATGATACTGTGGAATCAGGCATCTTTACCTCACATGACAGCACCACCAGATCACATGATGACCTGGTCAAGTCACACGCAGTTCAGGAAGGAACGGCTGCTGATAATGACACGTCTCTGGATGACCCAGCCGTGAACTCTCCAACCAAAGCCTCGGAGACACAAGGATAAGTTAGGAACACAAATTGTCAGATGGCAGAGCAAAAGGGTGATTTTGAATGAAAAATTAGTGCGCACGGAGGTTGATGAATGTATGAGAACTTGTCTTTCTCCATGTCTTTTTTACTCTGTCTTTTTTGTGTGTGTTAATTTGAATGATTTTCTTCGTTCTCTTTCTTGTTTTCACTGTGGTGAAATGTATTTTCATTTCCCCATGAACGGCAGGATTTTTCGTTTTTTCTAGATACAGTATTTCAGAGTTCGGTTGTTCGTTGTTTTCTTGAATTTAGTTTGCTGTATTAATATGTAGAAATGTTGTTTCTTTCCTATTGATTTTGTTTGATTTTTTCTTTAATTTGTGGCTGTTACGCTGTATTGATACGTAGAAATGTTGTTTCTTTCCTATTGATTTTGTTTGATTTTTTCTTTAATTTGTGGCTGTTACGCTGTATTGATACGTAGAAATGTAACTTCTTTCCTATTGATTTTGTTTGATTTTTTCTTTAATTTGTGGCTGTTATGCTGTATTGATATGTAGAAATGTAACTTCTTTCCTATTGATTTTGTTTGATTTTTTCTTTAATTTGTGGCTGTTACACTGTATTGATATGTAGAAATGTAGCTTCTTTCCCACTGATTTTATTTGATTTTTTCTTTAATTTCTGGCTAATATGCTGCGCACGGAGGTTGATGAATGTATGAGAACTTGTCTTCCTCCATGTCTTTTTTACTCTGTCTTTTTTGTGTGTGTTTATTTGAATGATTTTCTTCGTCCTCTTTCTTGTTTTCACTGTGGTGAAATGTATTTTCATTTCCCCATGAACGGCCGAATTTTTTGTTTTTTCTAAATACTGTATTTCAGAGTTCAGTTGTTTGTTTTTATTTCTTTAATTCATTTTGCTGTATTAATATGTAGAAATGTTGTTTCTTTCCTATTGATTTTGTTTGATTTTTTCTTTAATTTGTGGCTGTTACGCTGCATTGATATGTAGAAATGTAACTTCTTTCCCATTGATTTTGTTTGATTTTTTTCTTTAATTTCTGGCTATTATGCTGTATTGACATGTAGAAATACATGTTCTTGCCCATTGATCTTATTTTTTTCTTGAAGGCCAGTATCTCTTTGTACAGTATCTAAGAGATAAAGAGAACAAGAATGCCTGCAGTTTAGTTATTTTTGTATTTTGTTTTGATGACTTTCAAAAGAATTATCCTATGCGCATCTGTGAATGCATTTCAAAGCATTTGCATATGTGCACACTATCTGCATTCATTTGTATATGCACAGGAATGTGTGCATACTTACGCATGCATACTACTCACACACACAACTCACATATACCATATATGACCTATGGTATTCTGAGAAAAAACGTACAGGATACCACGATTACACAAAAGAGAACTACCTTTCTTGAACACATGCACATGCACACACACACACACACACACACACACACACAAATCGGTATATTCCATTAGAAAAATCATGTTTTCATTTGTGAAAGCAGTTGAAGCAAAAATTGAAAACCTGTTGTTGAACTGTTAAGCTTTTTGTCTGTCACTATAATCTCTTTGTGTAGCGGAGATGTTGAATGCTACACACTGACTGGGTTGACAGGTAGCCTTGTGTTCTTCATGGCGGCAGTACTTCGCATTAGTCAGAACAACAGTTCAACGTATTTTAGGTTTCATCTTTTTTTTTTCCCCTACAAGTTGCAATATTATTTATTAGCATTCTCTCATCCGCCTTGGCTTAAGGCTGTGTCAGGCCAGTTGACATAGGCTAGAACACCAAGGCTACATCAAAATGTTGTTTTGCTCTGCATAGTTATGCGGGGATTGTCTTCAATTGTGACAAGCTCCTAGCATAACATCAGTTTCCAAAATCCCCCCAAGTCGGAGTGTGCTGCCCATGTGGCAGGGTAATCAAAAACGGTCGCACACATAATGTTCTCATCCCCAGCTGATGCATTTGTACCATGGTGTTCAAGTACTTTGGCTGTTCAGATGATCCCTGGAGTCTTTCAGCCAGGGTACAACAACAACAACAACAGCATTCTCTCATGACCCCACGTGATTGTTTCTCTCTAGTCATATGAATATGCAATACTACAGAAACAGACATAGGGGAGGAAGCAGTTAAAGAGCCTTTTTGTTTGTACTGAAACGGGTTATGATAAAAGTTCGATTTCATGTTGCCAAGGTTGTGTCCAAGTTTCGTTACTGTGATCCTGACCAAGCTGAGGTGTTCAGGCGCTGTCAGTGTGTTTACCTGTCTTTCATTTGTAAGAGGTTCTGCTGGCATTGCTGTCAGCTGAGTTGTCGTGACAAGAAACTTGTTGAGAGTGGATATCAGTGTTCCATGGAGCTGATGTATCTGCATTCCCGTGAGCTGACATGACATGTAAATGTTGTGGTATTGGTGGAAGCTTTGAAACAAATGAAAGCCATTCTTCCTCGATTTTCCCGGTGAATCAAGGGATCCAAGATGTTTCTTTTTTTGTTGTTGCAATTTTAATGAAACGTCTTGGTTTGATGGTGCCATCAGAAATGAAAAGCTTTTTATTTTAGAGGTAAGGGCTGCAGTTGCAGGTTTATGAAATTGATGGACTTAAGTTTGATGCTGGTGCATTTCTGTTTGAAGATGAGGACGTCGCGTCTGAGTTCATGTTGATGTTTTTTGTTGGTGGATGTGGGAGAATCTGACCTCAACTGATCTTGAGGCATAGAATCCTTTTTTTTGTTTTTGGAATTCCAGTTGCAGTATTATGATATAAAAGAACTGGACTGGTGCTTCAATCATTGATTGATTGTTTCAGGGCTGGAGCATTGAAATGCTGATAATTTTACAGCAGTTCATTTTCCATTGGATTTTTCTTTTTCAGTTTTCTTGATTAAAGATGGTTGAGTTGATATGTGTGTTTCTGTGTTATCGTGTTTGTATGTAGGTGGTGGTGATGGTTGATTGTTGTTTTTTGTTAATGTGTCTGTGTTTTTGGTGGTGTTGGTTTTTTTTTCTAATTTCCAATTTCTCAGGCCTGAGATCTACTTGAATTCTCTTTGCTTTTGTCATCTGTGCTGAGGTAACGTACTCCAGGGCCAACACTCTGTAATGGTGATATCAATAATTTTAACAATATTATCCAGGCCCTCTACGAACACTCCAGCAGCACAGTACTTCTCAATAGCAGGGCCAGTTCTTCCCGACCACAGTCGGAGTCAGACAAGGGTGCCTACTATCTCCAGTTCTTTTCAACATCTTTCTGGAGAGAATCATGCAAGAGACCCTAGAAGATCACCACACCTCCATCAGCATTGGCGGCAGGCCGGTCTGCAACCTTCGTTTTGCAGACGATATCGACCTCATGGGGGGCAGCAACATCGAGCTCCAGGATCTCACAAACAGACTTGTCACAAGAGCAAGTGCCTACGGCATGGAGGTCAGCACAGAGAAGTCAAAGATCATGGTCAACAGCATGACTAACAGCAGTGCCAACATAACCACGAAGGGTGAGCCCCTGGAAGAAGTGACCAGCTTCAGGTACTTGGGAGCAACCCTGTCCAAAGATGGCACCTGCACAGCAGAAATCCGAATCAGGATCAACTCCGCATCAGCAGCGATGGCCAGACTGAACAGAGTGTGGAAGAGCAACATCAATTTCCACACAAAATTCCGGCTCTACAAGTCACTAGTGGTCTCGATCCTCTTATATGGTTGCGAGACATGGACACTGCTGGCCGAAACAGAAAGAAGAATCCAGGCGTTTGAGACCAGGTGCCTGAGGAAACTACTGCGCATCTCCTACAAAGAACACAAGACCAATGATTATGTGCGGAACCTGGTCACTAACCTAGTTGGGCCCCACGAACCACTTCTGGCAACCGTCAAACGACGGAAGATGGCATAGTTTGGCCACGTCATTCGTCACAGCACCCTCTCCAAAACCATCCGTCAAGGTACCGTTGAAGGAGGGCGCAGACGAGGACGGCAGAGAAAGAGCTGGTCCGACAACATAAAGGACTGGACCAAAATGACCATGCCAGATCTCCTCAAGACAGCCACCAACAGAAGAGCCTGGAGAAAAACGGCGGCTGCCTCATCACGTCCCCCCAACGAACCCAGCGGTCAAGGGAATGGCTGACTGACTGACAGTAAGAATAACTGCCATAGTAATGTTGATGGCATCATCAGTAGTTGAACTTGGAGAGGGATGAATTGAACAAAATCAGTGCTTAAATACTTATTCACTTCTATTCTTTTCACACTCACACCAATGATATGAACTCATATACCACCAAATCTTATATTATTAAAGGAGTTTTTAGTTTATGCATTTACGTAGTTCATATCAAAAGCAGTTTTTCTCAAAAGTAAAGTTAGATATTTTTTTTAGATGTATACATGCCCAGGGGTACCATATGCCATGCAACCTTGAAGTGACCAGGATGAAAAACTGATGAAAACTTATTCTTAAAATTCTTGGAAACCTTGAATTGTGCAGTGTATAATATGTGAAAAAGGACAAACGGAAGAAGCAGACACAATCAGTAACACTAATGACAGATAAACTGAAAACACACAAGACAGGTTTTCCAAAGGCAGTCATCTAGAGGAAAAAGGCAAACAAACAAAAGCAGACATAACAGATGGATGACCGTAACTGAAAGGTTTTGAGACAATGTAACGATGAGCAACAAATTTTATGACTTGACTTCATGAATATGCCTTTGGCGAGAAAAGATACTTGACCAACAACAAATGTGAAGTTTCGATAATGGATTGGATGATATTTCAGTTATTATTAGAGAGAGTAGAAGAAGAAAAAGAATAATAATTAGGGTCAGGTTCCAATTCTGTGAAATTTTTTTATCGTGTGGAGGTCGGAGCTGATGACAGCTACATCTGAACACACACCCGATAGTGAGCGATGAAGATCTGGTGAAATGCAGGCCTAATTGATGTAAGGATGGCTTATGCTGCATTGCACTGAATCAGTAGGCCTATGGTTCCTGTAAAACGCCACGAGTAAGTCTGCAACTTTGTAGCAAAAAGGGAGCAAAAACACGTCACAATCTTCCAACAAAATGACGCGGCCAGGCGTAGCCTACTTCGTGCATAAGGTTTTTCATAGGCATATCACGTCATCCCTACCAACCCTGTGCCCGTATTGTTCGTCTGGTCGCTTGCTGCAATGGCTGTGCGTATAGTCAGTGGATCCGGACCCGGCCGTGCGGGAGCAAAACCCTGCTCCGGTTCATCTCTTTTCCAACTAAATGGCGACGGCCACAGCCGTGCATAATGCACCCGGCCCGACCCATGTGATGAGAGCCGGTCGTGCAAACTGTAGGCCTAGTCCTAGGCCTACTCTTCCCCCCGAGAAGTCCAGGTGAAGGGACTGAACTCCTCCTTTGATTTTGATTTTTTTTTTCAACACTTGTTATCGTTTTTTCCAACATGGACGACGAAAAATCAACACCAAAAACAACAACAACAACAACACAATTATGCTGCCGTGAGATTCAGATCATTTATTTACACATAAAGTGACGAGAATCATACCAACAGAGATATTCTGTCTGCTGCTTCGGACAACGTAGCACGAGAAGTGGGAGAAAATGGTAAGTGGTAAAAATGTTATTTTTTTTATCCGAGTGAACGAAGTTACAAAAATATCTTCAACTTTAGATCCAATACTATTCATATCAACAACAACAAAAGTGCCAGTTTAGCTTTGGGACAGTGGTGTATTTTATGCGTTCCTTTCTCCACGTCCACTAGGCGATCAGACCGAGAAATCCAGATAGTCCGGAAATTGGATCAATGGTCAAAATGGTATGGAGTGCTTGATACAGGACTAATGATCCCATTCCTCCAATTAAAGACCCATACACACTGTGTAGTTCCAATCTTCCCACTAGAACCCTTGACACTGTGTGGTCTCAGTCTTCCCATTAGAACCCATAACATTCAGTGTGGTCTTAATCTTCCCATTAGAACCCATAACATTCAGTGTGGTCACAGTCTTCGCATTGGAACCCATAACATTCAGTGTGGTCTCAATCTTCCCATTAGAACCCATAAAATTCAGTGTGGTCTCAGTCTTCCCATTAGAAGCCATAACATTCAGTGTGGTCTCGCTCTTCCCATTAGAAGCCATAAAATTCAGTGTGGTCTCACTCTTTCCATTAGAACCCATAACATTCAGTGTGGTCTCAATCTTCCCATTAGAAGCCATAACATTCAGTGTGGTCTCAATCTTCCCATTAGAACCTATAACATATAGTGTGGTCTCAATCTTCCCATTAGAACCCATAACATTCAGTGTGGTCTCACTCTTTCCATTAGAACCCATAACATTCAGTGTGGTCTCAATCTTCCCATTAGAACCCATAACATATTGTGTGGTCTCAATCTTCCCATTAGAACCTATAACATATTGTGTGGTCTCAATCTTCCCATTAGAACCTATAACATATAGTGTGGTCTCAGTCTTCCCATTAGAACATGTAAATTACAGTGTGGTTTCAATCTTCCTATTCAAACCCATAACAAACTCTGTGGTTCCAGTCTTCCCATTGGAACCTATAACACATTTTGTGGTTCTTTTCTACTCATTCGAACCCATAGCATATCGAAACCATTCACATTACTTTCATCCTGCGCCCCCACCCTTCCCCTTTTTTGTTTGTGTTTGTTTCGTTAAAATAACAGCTTTCCCTGGAAGATCTATGCCATCATGTGCTTAGAGATTCTACATGTTTTGAGCACCTTGACGAGTGAAACATGACTTTTTTTCATCTTCTTTTTTTCTTGGTTGCAATGCTGTGGCTAGGTTGCTTTTAAAAGTGTGTACGTTTTTCACTAATGACATCTTCCTTGAATATTATTTTAATTTATTTATAGGTTGTGAATCCGAGTCAGTGTTGTCATATAGGAAGTCTCATCAGTAATGAAAGCAAAATCGGAATTAGCATTTGTTGGATTACTCTGTTCCTGTTACAATGTATTTTCTCTCGACCCTTGTCCACTTTGGGTAAAATTTCTGGTGCGATTGTGGTAATTTTCTCACAAACTCTCCTTCTCTCTGTCTCTCTCTGTCTGTCTGTCTCTCTCTCTCTCTCTCTCTCTCTCTCTCTCTCTCTCTCTCTCTCTCTCTCTCTCTCTCTCACACACACACATACACACACACACACACACACACACACACACACACACACACACACACACACACACACACACACAGACAAACACACACACAGGGACAAACACACACATATACACACACTCACACATACGTGTGCATGCGTGCATGCACACTCACACACACACAGACACACACAGACACACACAGACACACACACACACACACATTGTTTTCACCATGTGCATACCTCTCTCTCTCTCTCTCTCTCTCTCTCTCTCTCTCTCTCTCTCTCTCTCTCTCTCTCTTTCTCTCACACACAGACAAACACACACGCGTGCGCACACTCGCTCACACGCACACACACACACACATACACACACACACACACACACGCACAAACACGTGTGCACGCACGCGCGCGCGCGCGCGCGCACACACACACACACACACACACACACACACACACATACACGCACATTGTTCTCACCATGTGCCTACGCTCTCTCTCTCTCTCTCTCTCTCTCTCTCTCTCTCTCTTTCTCTCTCTCTCGCTCCCCCCCCCCCTCCCTTTCAAGAAAAACTGAGACAACAACAACAACTCACTCTGCTCGAAGGTGTTTCATAAAGCGGACGTTGATGCCAGAATACTGTAGACCCCGTGTCAGCCCCGCCTCCTACACAGTGTTTATCACCCTCGACCCAACCCTCAGAAAGGTGGGTCTCATCTTCACCTGTGAAGCTCGACCACTCAATGTTCCCCACACCTGGCTAGCACTTCTGCGCCGCCCTGCTTAGCACCACACCCATTCTCCATCCAGTCCTGCTGTTATCCGAGCCAGGTCCACTCCCACCTGTGCTCCTCCACGCCACATCAGATCCACTTCTTCACTTCTTTTCCTCCACTTCGCATGTTCCTCTATTCCGTGTTACTACCCCCACTCTACATACACTGCATTCAATCTCTACTGCCCAGTCCATGATTATCCGCTCCTCTCCTTATCCACAAGTCTTCAGCTCTCTATACCCACCCCTCTGCTCTTGCACATCTACTCCTCAACATACACACCACTCCATATCAACTACTCCCCTACTCCTCATCTACTTTTCCACTTCATATCTATTCCTGCACTCAATATCTACACCCCCTCCCCCCCCCCCCCCTCTTCACGTCTACTTCTTTACATTACATCTTGCCCTCAGCGCCGCGTTTAAGTCTCTCTACATCTGTTCCTCCACTCCGCATCTACTCCTCTTCAACTCCATATCTATTCTTCCACTGCACACCTACTCCACTCTGTATTTTACTCGCCCACTTCTGATCTACTCCTCTACTCTTATATCTACACCCCCACTCGGTATCTACTCTCACTCTCCACCTCTGCTCCTCCTACTCCACGGCTACTCACATTCTCAAAGACTACTTCTCCACTTCGCATCTACTCCCCGTTTCCACACGTTGTCTTCCACTCTCACATCTCCTCCTCTCCTCCATGTCTGTTCTGTGCTGACCTCACATCCACTCCTCCACTCCACATTTACTCCTCCATGCCGTTTTTGTTCCTCCTCTACTCCACTTCTACACCTGCACGCGTTTCTCCTCGTGTACTCTACATCTACTCCTCCTCCTCCACATCTACTCCTCCTCAACTCAACATCTACTCATCCTCCATATCTACTCCTCCTCTACATTTACTCATCCTCCATGCCACATCTACTCCTCCACATCTACTCCTCCTCCACATCTACTCATCCTCCATGCCACATCTACACCTCCACATCTACTCCTCCACTCCACATCTACTCCTCCTCCACATCTACTCATCCTCCACTCCACGTCTACTCCTACTCCACATCTACTGCCCCTCCACTCCACATCTACTCATTTTCCACATCTAATCATCCTCCACATCTACTCACCCTCTACATTTACTCATCCCCCATGCCACATCTACTCCTCCACATCTACTCATCCTCCATGCCACATCTACTCCTCCACATCTACTCATCCTCCACATCTACTCATCCTCCACTCCACATTTACTCATCCTCCACATCTCCACATCCTCCACCCCACGTCTATTCCTCCCCCACATCTACTCCTCTTCCACTCCACGTCTACTCCCCCACATCTACTCCTCCTCCACTCCACATCTACTCCTCATCCACTCCACATCTACTCCTCCGCTCCACATCTACTCCTCCACATCTGCTCCTCCACTCCACGTCTACTTCTCCACATCTACTCCTCCTCCACTCCACATCTACTCCTCCTCCACATCTACTCATCCTCCACATTTACTCATCTTCCACTCCACATCTACTCCTCCTCCACTCCAAGTCTACTCCTCCTCCACATCTACTCCTCCTCCACTCCAAGTCTACTCCTCCTCCACATCTACTCCTCATCCACATCTACTCCTCCTCCACTCCAAGTCTACTCCTCCTCCACATCTACTCATCCTCCACTCCAAGTCTACTCCTCCTCCGCATCTACTCCTCCTCCACTCCACATGTACTCCTCCTCCACATCTACTCCTCCACTCAACATGTACTCCTCCTCCACATCTATTCCTCCTCCACTCCAAGTCTACTCCTCCTCCGCATCTACTCCTCCTCCACTCCACATGTACTCCTCCACATCTACTCATCCTCCACTCCAAGTCTACTCCCCCTCCACATCTACTCATCCTCCACTCCATGTCGATTCCTCCTCCGCATCTACTCTGCTTGAATGGAAAGACTGGGCCCACAATGTGTTATGGGTTTGAATGGGAAGACTGGGCCACAGCGTGTTACGGGTTTGAATGAAAAGACTGGGCCCACAGTGTGTTATGGGTTTGAATGGGTAGACTGGGCCACAGCGTGTTATGGGTTAGAATGGAAAGACTGGGCCCACACTGTGTTATGGGTTTGAATGGGTAGACTGGGCCACAGTGTGTTACGGGTTTGAATGAGAAGACTGGGCCCACAATGTGTTATGGGTTTGAGCGGGAAGACTGGGCCCACAGTGTGTTATGGGTTTGAATGGGAAGACTGGGCCCACAGTGTGTTATGGGTTTGAATGGGGAGACTGGGCCCACAATGTGTTATGGGTTTGAATGGGAAGACTGGGCCCACAACGTGTTATGGGTTTGAATGGGAAGACTGGGCCCACAATGTGTTACGGGTTTGAATTGGAAGACTGGGCCCACAGTGTGTTATAAGTTTGAATGGGAAGACTGGGCCTACAGTGTGTTACGGGTTTGAATGGGAAGTCTGGGTCAACAATGTGTTACGGGTTTGAATGGGAAGACTGGGTCCACAATGTGTTACGGGTTTGAATGGGAAGACTGGGCCACAGCGTGTTAAGGGTTTGAATGGGAAGACTGGGCCCACAGTGTGTTACGGGTTCGAATGGGAAGACTGGGCCCACAGTGTGTTACGGGTTCGAATGGGAAGACTGGGCCCACAGTGTGTTACGGGTTTGAATGGGAAGACTGGGCCCACAGTGTGTTATGGTTAGAATGGGAAGACTGGGCCTACAGTGTGTTATGGTTAGAATGGGAAGTCTGGGCCCACAGTGTGTTATGGTTAGAATGGGAAGTCTGGGCCCACAGTGTGTTATGGTTAGAAGGGGAAGACTGGGCCCACAGTGTGTTACGGGTTCGAATGGGAAGACTGGACCCACAGTGTGTTACGGGTTCGAATGGGAAGACTGGGCCCACAGTGTGTTACGGGTTTGAATGGGAAGACTGGGCCCACAGTGTGTTACGGGTTTGAATGGGAAGACCCCACATCCACTCCTCCACTCCACATTTACTCCTCCATGCCGTTTCTGTTCCTCCTCTACTCCACTTCTACACCTGCACGCGTTTCGCCTCGTGTACTCTACATCTACTCCTCCTCCACATCTACTCCTCCTCAACTCAACATCTACTCATCCTCCATATCTACTCCTCCTCTACATTTACTCATCCTCCATGCCACATCTACTCCTCCACATCTACTCCTCCTCCACGTCTACTCCTCCTCCATGCCACATCTACTCATCCACATCTACTCATCCTCCACTCCACATCTACTTCTCCTCCATGCCACATCTACTTCTCCACATCTACTCATCCTCCACATCTCCACATCCTCCACCCCACGTCTATTCCTCCACATCTACTCCTCCACTCCACGTCTACTCCTCCACATCTACTCCTCCCCCACATCTACTCATCCTCCATGCCACATCTACTCCTCCACATCTACTCATCCTCCACTCCACATCTACTCCTCCTCCACATCTACTCATCCTCCACTCCACGTCTACTCGTACTCCACATGTACTCCTCCTCCACTCCACATCTACTCATTTTCCACATCTAATCATCCTCCACATCTACTCATCCTCTACATTTAATCATCCTCCATGCCACATCTACTCCTCCACATCCACTCATCCTCCACATCTACTCATTCTCCATGCCACATCTACTCCTCCACATCTACTCATCCTCCACATCTACTCATCCTCCACATCTCCACATCCTCCACCCCACGTCTATTCCTCCCCCACATCTACTCCTCCTCCATTCCAAGTCTACTCCCCCACATCTACTCCTCCTCCACTCCACATCTACTACTCCTCCACATCTACTCCTCCTCCGCTCCACATCTACTCCTTCACATCTGCTCCTCCTCCACTCCACGTCTACTCCTCCTCCACATCTACTCCTCCTCCACTCCACATCTACTCCTCCTCCACATCTACTCCTCTTCCACGTTTACTCATCCTCCACTCCACATCTACTCCTCCTCCACTCCAAGTCTACTCCTCCTCCACATCTACTCCTCCTCCACTCCAAGTCTACTCCTCCTCCACATCTACTCCTCCTCCACATCTACTCCTCCTCCACTCCAAGTCTACTACTCCTCCACATCTACTCCTTCTCCACTCCAAGTCTACTCCTCCTCCGCATCTACTCCTCCACTCCACATGTACTCCTCCTCCACATCTACTCCTCCTCCACTCCACATGTACTCCTCCACATCTACTCCTCCTCCACTCCATGTCTACTCCTCCTTCACATCTACTCATCCTCTACTCCATGTCGATTCCTCCTCCGCATCTACTCTGCTTGAATGGAAAGACTGGGCCCACAATGTGTTATGGGTTTGAATGGGAAGACTGGGCCACAGCGTGTTACGGGTTTGAATGGAAAGACTGGCCCAAAGTGTGTTATGGGTTAGAATGGAAAGACTGGGCCCACAGTGTGTAATGGGTTTGAATGGAAAGACTGGGCCCACACTGTGTTATGGGTTTGAATGGGTAGACTGGGCCACAGTGTGTTACGGGTTTGAATGAGAAGACTGGGCCCACAATGTGTTATGGGTTTGAATGGAAGACTTGGCCCACAGTGTGTTATGGGTTTGAGTGGGAAGACTGGGCCCACAGTGTGTTATGGGTTTGAATGGGAAGACTGGGCCCACAGTGTGTTATGGGTTTGAATGGGAAGACTGGGCCCACAATGTGTTATAGGTTTGAATGGGAAGACTGGGCCCACAGTGTGTTATAAATCTGAATGGGAAGACTGAGCCTACAGTGTGTTGCGGGTTTGAATGGGAAGACTGGGTCAACAATGTGTTACGGGTTTGAATGGGAAGACTGGGTCCACAATGTGTTACGGGTTTGAATGGGAAGACTGGGCCACAGCGTGTTAAGGGTTTGAATGGAAAGACTGGGCCCACAGTATGTTATGGGCTACAATGGAAAGACTGGGCCCACAGTGTGTAATGAGTTAGAATGGAAGACTGGGCCCACAGTGTGTTGCGGGTTTGAATGGGAAGACTGGGCCCACAGTGTGTTACGGGTTCGAATGGGATGACTGGGCCCACAGTGTGTTACTGGTTTGAATGGGAAGACTGGGCCCACAGTGTGTTATGGTTAGAATGGGAAGACTGGGCCTACAATGTGTTATGGTTAGAATGGGAAGTCTGGGCCCACAGTGTGTTATGGTTTGAATGGGAAGACTGGGCCCACAGTGCGTTACGGGTTCGAATGGGAAGACTGGGCCCACAGTGTGTTACGGGTTTGAATGGGAAGACTGTGCCCACAGTGTGTTATGGTTAGAGTGGGAAGACTGGGCCCACAGTGTGTTATGGTTAGAATGGGAAGACTGGGCCCACAGTGTGTTACGGGTTTGAATGGGAAGACCGGGCCCACAGTGTGTTGCGGGTTTGAATGGGAAGACCGGTGTCGGCGGAAAATAACACTGCGGGAAAAAAACACTACAGGAGTGTTATTTTCCTAGAAAGATTACACTCCTTCACCAGGAAAAAATGACTACGCCCAGGAAATTAACACTACCCCAGGAAAAAAAAGACTGCTCTAGTTTTCTTTCAATTAATTCTTTTAATTCTTCCATGATTAAAATTCTTTAAAATTCTTTAAGAACACGTTTAACACTCGCATGAAACAACCCTTTCGAAGTGCCCACAGAGGTTCAACAAATAAATTTTCTCTTGGCTTTCAGCTCGTGCAGAAATGAACCAAGTTGCAACAGTCCGAAACAACACTTTTTTAAAATGAACACAAAATCAAAATGAACACAAAATTCACGTGCATCTTTCCTAGCAACAAACACCCGCAGTCTTTTTTTCCCGCCAGTCTTTTTTTCCCGCCAGTCTTATTTGCCGCCAGTCTTATTTCCCGCCAGTCTTATTTGCCGCCAGTCTTATTTCCCGCCAGTCTTATTTGCCGCCGTAGTGGCAGTGTTATTTTCCTGGCGCCAGTGTAATTTTCCGAGGAAAATAACACTCCCCTTCCGAGATTGCAGTGTTTCTTTCCTAGGAAAAATACACTCCCAGTGTTTTTTTCCTGGAAGTCTTTTTTGCCTCCTACACCGGGCCTACAGTGTGTTATGGGTTTGAATGGGCAGACTGGGCCCACAGTGTGTTATGGGTTAGAATGGAAAGACTGGGCCCACAGTGTGTTATAGGTTAGAATGGGTAGACTGGGCCACAGTGTGTTACGGGTTTGAATGGGAAGACTGGGTCTACAATGTGTGTTGTGGGTATGGATGGTAAGACTGGACCACACTGTGTGTTATGGGTTTGAATGGGAAGACTGAGCCCACAATGTGTTGTGGGTTGGAATGGAAAAGTGGGTCCACAGTGTGTTACGGGTTTGAATGGGAAGGCTGGGCCCACAGTGTGTTACGGGTTTGAATGGGAAGACTGGACCAACACTGTTTTACGGGTTTGAATGGGAAGTCTGAGCCCACAGTGTTTTACGTGTTTGAATCGGAAGACTGGGCCCACAATGTGTGTTGCGGGTTAGAATGGGAAGACTAAACCCACAATGTTTTGCGGGTTAGAATGGGAAGACTGGGCCCACAGTGTGTTGCAGGTATGAATGGGAAGACTGGGTCCACAGTGTGTTATGGGTTAGAATGGGAAGATTGGGCCAACAGTGTGCTACGGGTTTGAATGGGAAGACTGGGCCCACAGTGTGTTACGGGTTTGAATGGGAAGACTGCGACCACAGTGAGTTATGGTTTGAATGGGAAGACTGCGCCCACAGTGTGTTATGGTTAGAATGGGAAGACTGGGCCACAGTGTGTTATGGTTAGAATGGGAAGACTGGGCCCACAGTGTGTTACGGGTTTGGGTAGAAAGACTGGGCCCACAGTGTGTTGCGGGATAGAATGGGAAGACTGCGCCCACAGTGTGTTACAGGATAGAATGGGAAGACTGCGCCCACAGTGTGTTACGGGTTTGGGTAGAAAGACTGGGTGTACAGTGTGTTATGGGTTTGAATGGGAAGACTGCGCCCACAGTGTGTTACGGGTTTGGGTAGAAAGACTGGTTGTACAGTGTGTTACGGGTTAGAATGGGAAGACTAAACCCACAATGTGTGTTACGGGTTTGAATGGGAAGACTGCGTCCACAGTGTGTTACGGGTTTGAATGGGAAGACTGCGCCCACAGTGTGTTATGGTTAGAATGGGAAGACTGAGCCCACAGTGTGTTATGGTTAGAATGGGAAGACT
>CM065722.1:61497338-61504838 GCA_033310375.1 Conus canariensis | reverse complement strand
GTAGTGCTTCCTCAGTACAGTGGCTCTGGCGTGCTACACTGATGTTGCTGGCCGAATGCTCCAAGCATTACTTTCCCGCCACTTAATTGAAGCAGCAGTCTTGAGCACCAACAGTTCATGACTGTCTTAATTGGTTTAAATAAATTTATTTCGAATTTGCAGCAACAGTTCTTGACTGTCTTAATTGGTTTGAATAAATTTATTTCGAATTTGCAATTAGTTTTAAAATAAATGTCAACAGTTGAACAACTGTCTCAATTCAGTCTTCCGCGTGGAGATATTTTTAACATTTCAGACGTGACGTCAACACCCTCAGTCTATTTGTCTTCAAAACGAGTGTGTTGTGCAGCAACATCCCCGACAGAGAAGGTGATTCCGACTTTCTTGTGGGAATAAGATTACTACTGTTGAGATGCACGCTGATCAGATGGAAGGTGTGTGCGTCTTTGTGCTACGACTCAGGTTTTCTTTCCCCGACAGGGCCGATATTTTCTGGGAGATCTGCATGATAGAGAGCGTCAACTGGATTCTAGTAAAGGTTTTTTGATCAGCCGTTGATGGACACAAAAATTGATACTAGCATGACACTTTTCTTAATGAGTTGATTACGAGCTTTTTTCGTTCCTTTTTTTTTTTTTTTTTTTTTTTTTTTGCATTGAGGTCACCCCAGCAGTTCACCAAAATGAAATCTCCCAGTTCTTAGCCACAAACGAGTTTTAACCCTCTTGAGGTCGAGTCTGTCCTCAACTTCTCATTCATGATCCACTTCCATTTGACTCGTGCTGTCAACATGTAGGGACAGAGAGGTTCATACCCTGTCCAACAATGTTCAGCTTGTACGCCGGCATTCAGATCGTTCATTTTCATTTTCTGCTTTTCCAGTTTTCATGGCCAAATATAATCCTGCCGATCAGCGGCCTGTCACTAGGATTTTGACTCGGCTGGCACCTTCGACTGCTTTTCCCAATTGAAAAGTGAGGCGACTGCAGGCGGAAATCTAAGCAAATTTGAAAAATTATTGCTAAAGCTCCGCCCCACAGAAAAAGTTGACAAACGAATCACAAGACAAAACACAGTGCGTTTCGAGCTCTTAGATCTTCTTCAGGCAAGATACACAGCACTCAGGACAACGAAAATGAACGAGCAATCAGCTTCCAACGCCCTTCTTACGCCGAATTGGATGAAGATAAGTGATTGCTCGTTCATTTTCGTTGTCCTGAGTGTAGTGTGTCTTGTCTGAAGAAGACCTAAGAGGTCGAAACGCGTCGTCCTTTTTTTGTCTTGTGATTCGTTTGTCAACGGTTTTTGGGCGGAGCTTTGGTAATTGTTTTCACATTTGCTTTTCCCAGCCTTGGACGCTCAGATGAGGATCAGATCACTCGTGCCTTGCAGTCACTCGTGATGTAACTGTTTGAACGGACAAAGTCAGGCGTTCACAGCCCCCACCCTACGCATCCCCTTGCTGCTCATCGTAGAGAACACAGACGTCTTCATGCTCCCCAACTCCCTCCCCTTTTCCTGTCCCAAATCAATAGGCTCCTGAATCAAAAGAGTCCGTTGGCTGTCATCATCAGCACATCAAAATGCCTTGTCACCAGTAGTTAGACTTCAGAGCCCGTTACCTTCGCCCCCCCCCCCCCCCCCCCCCCCCCCCCGTACCGCCCGCTGGCCCAGGAATGCAGTAGGAGACATGATGTGGGTTGCGGACGGGTAAGCTAGATTCATGTCTGTCGGGTGTTGTCTCAGAGACAGGCTTGAGGTCTTCGGTATCACTTATCTCCAGGAAGACACTGTCACTACGTAGACCTCCTTAACATCTTCCTTTGAACAATATGTCTCCCTTCTTGGGCTGGTTTCCAAACTCCTGTTCATTCATTCATCCATCCGCTCATTCATTCATTCTTTCGTTCGTTCGTTCGTCCATTTATTCATTCGTTCGTTCATTCATTCATTTAGTAATCCTTTTTATTTATTCATTCGTTCTTTTGGGGGAGGGGAGGGAAGGAGGCTTTTAAAATTTCTTTTACCTTTCTGGTGAACACCATTTACATTAATTTGCCGGTGAGGCACAATACCTGGTTGCCTGGGATTTGCCCTCTACCATAACTCCTGGTAGTAGCATGTCCATCCAAACAGTTTAATGTTCTGCACATGGATATGTTTACTCGGCTTAGTGTGCATGTGTGTATGTGTGCACAATCGCACGGAAATGTGTACATAGATGTTTTTGTTTTGTTTGCTTTTAATAATGTAGTTTGCTGGATGTATTTTTAGTATGTATACACGTAATGTTAATGTAATGTGTTATGAACTTGTGGTCTGTATACATGTATAATATTTTTTGGTAACTCAAATAGAGCAGTTTATAGATAGTGTAATGTATAAATATCCATCATCATCATCGTCATCATCATCATCATCACATCGTTGTTGTTGATGCTGTTGTTGTAATGTCTGAACAGAGGCCATGAAAGCAAGTCTTCTTCATTAATCAATTCATTATGAGATTTCCGAAAAAAAAAAGAAAAGAAAAACCCATATCAAATCTGGGTGAAGAAAACATGATTAAGGTAATGCTATCAAACATGTCAGGTCCGTTTTCATCAAAATGAAATCTCCCAACAACATCGCTAGCGGACCAGTCCATATGCGGCACACCACACCACATCTGCTGAGCCATGAGACGAACAGTGCGAGAGGGTCAGTACTCAAATTTATGTCAACGGAACAGAAATGAGCAGAGGGACTCATGGCCGTGACTTGGTCTTTGACGCTTAGCTAACATCTTTTTTGTTGAAACACAACGTTGAACACGACAGAGCAGTAGGCTGAGAGTGTCGACCCGCTGAGGACTGGCGGAAGGTTGTTGCTTTTCGTCTCACAGTTTTTCTCCTTACTTTTTAGTCACTTTTGCGTTTGTGGTGACCTTCTCCTGACTCCCCCACCCCCACCCCACCCACCCCGACACCTTCGCCTCCCACGCCCCCACCCCCGACATCCCGTCCCCCTCCCTAACTCCCTCGCACCGCCTTTCCTCCCGCGTCGGAGAAAGTGGAGACCACGTGTGCCTGCTTCTCCTCCCCTGGGTGGGTTGACTTGAGCCAACCTGCTTATCGGTCCCCGAGTCCTTCGTGGTGATCTGACCTGAGAACGTGAGAGTGGGGCACGTGCACTTTTTTTTTTTTTTTCAACCAGTCTCTTACACACTCTGCATAGTCTGTATGTTCTCTTACAAAATTCATGGACATATTCTTGCTGATATTAGCGTTTTGACGTTTGATACAGTGTGTCTGGGTTTGTTAATGTTCTAATGTGTGGTGTACTGGCACACTCACTCTGATAATGTGCTGCTTATACAATGAAAACAACAGACAGACAGAGAAAAAGAAGGAAAGAAAGGAAGGAAGGAAGAGAGAAGAGGAAGAAGGAGAGAAGACAAAAACGAAAAAGAATTCGTTGCTGTGTAAAAACAAACGAAATAACAAAATAAACATACAGTTGTAAAGCAAATGTGAAACACAATAATCTCCAGGCGTGGATGTGACCAGGTTGAGTACATTGAATACAACATTAAGATTTCCTTTCGCCTCCTCCGTTCTCTCCTGTGCGTCCAAACGTTCCCCGAAAGCCCTCCTTGGAACGAAAAACGAAAACATCCAAGAATGACTTTCTGCCCAAATTCCACGGACTCCCAGCGGTGGGAGAGAAGGCTGACTGCACTTCGGATAGAAAAATGTGTGTTTAGCCTTTAAGGTGTGCCCCCACCCCCCCCCCCCCCCACCCCCCACCCCCGTGTCCCGCGCGTGATTCTTGCTCGCCACACTGCACGTGACATTTCTACTCTCGTCATCTCATTTCCACTCAGAAAATCAGTGGTTTGCTGGAAAATAACTGGGCCCGCCCGGGGAAGGCATGGAAATGGGAAATGAATGCACCGCCGCTCCCCACTTGCAGTCTCCCCGTTGACTAGCTGTCTCCCTTAGGGGGTGGGGGTGGGGGGGGGGGGGGTGTAATAAGGTCAGTACTTCCAGCTATAAATGCATCCACAACTCTGCCCCAGTCCTGCCTCTGTGGTACTGTCTTCACCTCCACTCCCCCATCCCGATCTCTACAGTCTGCTGCCAGACCCGCTCTGCTTCCGAATTGCCAGATTTTCAGCCATTGACAGTCAGCCGCTGCACTTTCTCTCTTGTCTCCGACCGACGTCTCTGGAACCAGCTTCCTCTTCTTGCTCTTTGTCTTTGGTCTGTCCGACAGTTAGCTTCAAAAATCTTCTTTTGTTCTATTGGATTTGTCACCGTCCATCTATTCTGTGACTCCCCCCCCCCCCCCCCCCCCCCCCCCCCCCCCCCCCAGCCTGCCGGCTTATGTGTGTGCCTCGAACCGGTGTTTTTAGGTTGTATGGAGCGCATGTGTGCGAATGACGTGTGCAAACGCTTTGACTTTTGAACATTTCTATCAGTTTATTTATTTATCTGTTCATGTATTTTGTCTGTTTTCACATATTTATTTACTTTCATTTGTTCATTTACTTTTATTCATTTGTTTATTTAGATATTCATTCACTAATTCGTTCATTCATCTATTTATTTGTTTACTTATTGCACACAATAAAGCGCTGCCAACATAATGTCATTAAGATAAGAATTTGTATTCAAGTGGACCCCGTACCAATAGGTCTGCTGTACACAATGCCGTTGTACTTCGGGGGGAAGGGGGGGGGGGGGCAAAAGGAAGGAAGGAAGCATAAGACACGGACAGACATGCGCGTCTCTGCAGCCTATGGGTAGATAACCCAGGCACGACCGCTTTATGTGACACAGTGACCACGGCAGGAGCGTGTGGGTGGCTTCATTGGTCTACCTCGGTGGCTCCTATTGGATTGCTGACGGAAGGGTTCGCCTCACTCCTCTTCTTCCCCCCAGACTAGTTTTTCTTTTCTTTCTTTCTTTTCCTTTTCCTTTTTTAGTGAAAGGTTAGATGTCACAGAGAGAGAGAGAGAGAGAGAGAGAGAGAGAGAGAGAGAGAGAGAGAGAGAGACTGAAGGCAGTCTGAGGGGGAGGAGATTGAAGATTTGTATGCAGACACTGAACAAATTGTACGCAATTAGGTTTGGCTTCGGGGAATAACTTCGTGAGGCAAAAGGGCTTGGCTGCCTTCTTAAAGATGTCTACTGTTTTTCCCGCGGTTCCTTTTTTTTCTTTTTTTTTTTTTTTTTAGTCCTTGCTGTCTCATCCTCCATTCTTCCTTCAGCGGCCTTAAGCCCACGCCCACAGCCTGCTCATTTCGCCACACAATGCACAGCTACATCCAGGTCCCTGTGGGAATACCGGGAGCTCTGTCAGCTTCCCCGGTCTTCCGAAGGCTCTGTGAGGGAGCAGCTTCTTGTTTTTCTGTCGCTCTCTTTGACTCTGATTTTTCTTTCTAATATCTGGGATTTTTGGGGGGGGTTGTTTTGTTTGTTTGTTTTTTTTCTTTATGTTGTCTACTGTTTCTCTGCCTTTGTGGACCATTCTCTTGTCTTTGTATCGGGAACACGTTTACGCTTATTCTCATCACAAGTTTATAACATGCCATTGTGTGTGTGTGTGTGTGTGTGTGTGTGTGTGTGTGTGTGTGTGTGTGTGTGTGTGTGTGTGTGTGTGTTTGTTTTTGTTTATGGTAACCGGACTTGCGACCAGGTCGTGAAAATTGTACACATTGTCCAGCATGGACACTGCTAACAACACCACTACCAACAACAGCACCACTAGTTGTCCATCCTGCGGCGTCTGTTTAGCCCTTATGTCTTTTCGTATATCTTTCATGTCTTTTTAAATGGTTTTTCAGTGATTCTTCTCCATTATAAGAAAGAAAAATAGGAGTGAGAAATTGAGGGTGAAGTCTGGCGCTGCACGCATTCCTTTTTTCCCTGACACAAGAATGTCATTATTTTTGGGATTTATTAAAAGCTTAGCTGCCTTGTCATGGTTGGTTTTTCTTGCTTGTTTCTTTTCCAGGATTTAGTTTAGTTTGTTTTTTTTTCAATTGAAAATCTGACCTGTTCAGGGTGCGACTTTTTTCCAGTATAAGTTTGGCAGCCCTGAATAGCCTTGGTTGAACTATGAGCTTATGTAAAAAAAAAAAAAAAAAAAAAAAAAAAAAAAAAAAACCGATATCCAACTACAACAACTTACAAACTAGCCAGCTTATCAATAACAGTACTACTACCAACAACAGCATTACCAGCAACAGCACCACTACCAGCAACAACACCACCACTACCAACAACAACACCACCGCTACCAACAGCACCACCACTACCAACAACAACAGCACCGCTACCAACAACGACATCACTGCTAACAACACCACTACCAACAACAGCACCACTACCAACAACACCTCAACTACCAACAACAACAGCACCACTACCAACATCGACATCACTGCCAACAACACCACTACCAACAAGAGCACCACTACCAGCAACACCACCACCACTACCAACAACAACACCATCGCTACCAACAGCACCACCACTACCAACAACAACAGCACCGCTACCAACAACGACATCACTGCTAACAACACCACTACCAACAACAGCACCACTACCATCAACAACAGCACCACTACCAACAACGACATCACTGCCAACAACACCACTACCAACAACAGCATTACCAACAACACCACTACCAACAACAACGCCATCACTACCAACAACAACAGCACCACTACCAACAACACCTCAACTACCAACAACAACAGCACCACTACCAACATCGACATCACTGCCAACAACACCACTACCAACAAGAGCACCACTACCAGCAACACCACCACCACTACCAACAACACCACCACCGCTACCAACAGCACCACCACTACCAACAACAGCACCGCTACCAACAACGACATCACTGCTAACAACACCACTACCAACAACAGCACCACTACTATCAACAACAGCACCACTACCAACAACGACATCACTGCCAACAACACCACTACCAACAACAGCATTACCAACAACACCACTACCAACAACAACGCCATCACTACCAACAACAACAGCACCACTACCAACAACTACCAACAACAACAGCACCACTACCAACATCGACATCACTGCCAACAACACCACTACCAACAAGAGCACCACTACCAGCAACACCACCACCACTACCAACAACACCACTACCAACAACAGCACCACTACCAGCAACACCCACCACCACTACCAACAACACCACCACCGCTACCAACAGCACCACAACTACCAACAACAACAGCACCGCTACCAACAACGACATCACTGCTAACAACACCACTACCAACAACAGCACCACTACCATCAACAACAGCACCACTACCATCAACAACAGCACCACCACCAACAAGACATCACTGCCAACAACACCACTACACAACAACAGCATTACCAACAACAACGCCATCACTACCAACAACAACAGCACCACTACCAACAACACCACAACTACCAACAACAAACAG
>CM065722.1:61489838-61492338 GCA_033310375.1 Conus canariensis | reverse complement strand
CCAGTTTTTCTGAGGATAAAAACGGTTTCCCCTGTTTTCCTTAGGATAATGGCTGTTTCCTCGGTTTTCCTTAGGATAATGACTGTTTCCTCGGTTTTCCTTAGGATAATGACTGTTTTGCGTAGAATGCTGTTTCCCCTGTTTTCCTTAGGATAACGGCTGTTTCCTCGGTTTTCCTTGGGATGATGACTGTTTTGCGTAGAATACTAACTGTTTCCCCTGTTTTCCTTAGGATAACGGCTGTTTCATCGGTTTCCCTAGGATAATGATAGTTTTGCGTAGAATAATAACTGTTTCCCCTGTTTTCTTTAGGGCAATAGCTGTTTCCTCGGTTTTCCTTAGGACAATGACTGTTTTGCGTAGGATAATAACTGTTTCCCCGGTTTTCCTTAGGATAATAACTGGTTCCCTTGATGATCGTCACTTCCCCCTGTTTTCCTTAGGAGTGTTACTGTTTTCCTAGGGACAATGACAGCTTCCCCTATTTTCCTACGGATAATGACAGTTTCCCCTCTTTTCTTTAGGATAATAGCTTTCCCTTGTTTCCTTAGGATGATAGCTGTTTCCCTTGATGAATGTAACACGCCCCCTCCCCCCGATTTCCTTAGAATGATAACTGTTTCCGTGTTTTCCTTACAATAATATCTGTTTTCCCTGTTTCCCTTGATGATCGTAATCCCTCCTCCTTCTTTTCCTTAGGATAATAACTGTTCCCATGTTTTCTAAGGATAACAAATGTTTCCCCTATTCTCCGTAGGATAATTGTTTCCCGTGATGATCATAACTTCCCCCCTGTTTTACTTAGGATAGTGATTGTTTCCTTAGGATGATAACTATTCCCCTGTTTTCCTTAGGATGATAACTGTTCCCCTGTTTTCCTTAGGATGATAACTGTTCCCCTGTTTTCCTTATAATGATAACTGTTCCCCTGTATTCCTTAGGATAATAACTATTTTCCCTGTTTTTCCTAGGGTAATCACTGTTTTCCCGTTTCCTTTGGGATAATAACTGTTTCCCCTGTTTTCCTTAGGATAATCGCTGTTTCCCCCTGTTGTCCTTGGGATAATAACTGTTTCCTCTGTTTTCCTTGGGATAAATAACTGTTTCCCCTGTTTCCCAAGGGTGATAACTGTTCCCCTGTTTTCCTTAGGATAATAACTATTTCCCCTGTTTTCCCTTGGATAATCACTGTTTTCCCGTTTCCCTCAGGATAATAACTGTTTCCCCTGTTTTCCTTAGGATAATCACTGTTTCCCCCTGTTGTCCTTGGGATAATAACTGTTTCCTCTGTTTCATTTAGGATATTAACTGTTATCCCTGTTTTCCTTATGATAATCACTGTTTCCCCTGTTTTCATTAGGATAATAATTGTTTCCTCTGTTTTCCTTAGGATAATATCTGTTTTTTTTTCGTGTTTTTTTTAGGATAGTCACTGTTTCCCCTGTTTTCTTTGGCATAACCACTGTTTCCCCCCTGTTTTCCCTAGGATAATAACTGTCCTCCCCCTGCTGTCCTTGGGATAATAACTGTTCCCCCCTGTTGTGCTTGGGATAATAACTGTTTCCTCTGTTTTCCTTAACATAATAACTGTTGTCCCTGTTTTCCTTAGGATAATGTTTCTCCTGTTCTCCTTAGGATAATACCTGTTTCCCCTGTTTTCCTTAGGGTAATCACCGTTTCCCCCTGTTGTCCTTGGGATAATAGCTGTTTCCTCTGTTTTCTGTAGGATATTCACTGTTATCCCTGTTTTCCTTATGATAATCACTGTTTCCCCTGCTTTCCTTAGGATAATAACTGTTTCCTCTGCTGTCCTTAGGATAATATCTGTTTTCCTTGGGATAATCACTGTTTCCCCTGTTCTCTTTAGGATGATCACTGTTTCCCCCTGTTTTCCCTTGGATAATAGCTGTCCTCCCCCTGCTGTCCTTGGGATAATAACTGTTCCCCCCTGTTGTCCTTGGGATAATAACTGTTTCCTCTGTTTTCCTTATCATAATAACTGTTATTCCTGTTTTCCTTAGGATAATAACTGCTTCTCCTGTTCTCCCTTGGATAATAACTTTTTCCCCTATTTCCTTTAGGATGATAACTGGTTCCCCTGCTTTCCTTAGGATAATCACTGTTTCCCCCTGTTGTCCTTGGGATAATAACTGTTTCCTCTGTTTTCCTTAGGATAATAACTGTTATCCCCGTTTTCCTTGGGATAATAACTGTTTCCCCCTGTTGTCCTTGGGACAATAACTGTTTCCCCTGTTTTCCTTGGGGTGATATCTGTTTCCCCTGTTTTCTTTAGGATAATAACTGTTTCTCCAGTTTTCCCTAGGATAATAACTGTTTCCCTGTTTCCCTCGGGATAATAACTGTTTTCCCTTAGGATAATAACTTTCCGCTGTTTTCCTTAGGATAATAACTGTTTCCCTCTTTTTCTCTTTTTTTTAAGGATACTAACTGTTTCTCTGTTTCCCTTAGGATAATAACTGTTTCCCCAGTTTTTCTGTGG
>CM065722.1:61457338-61474838 GCA_033310375.1 Conus canariensis | reverse complement strand
AGATTTGAGATCGACTTTATCTGTGGCCTTTGCGACGAGAGTGAGCGAGCGAAAGAGAGAGAGAGAGAGAGAGGGTAATCTACCATAGGTTTATTGTAACAAGAACGAAAACACTGTTCACTTGCTCTGTAAAAGAGAATGTAATTGCCCGGATCACAGCATGGTAAGAGCGACTAGGCATGTAAAAACCCATAGTACAGAACCGAGTGAACGAGCGATTGAGAACTAGTCCATATACACTGTGTCACTTCTTGTAAGCCATGAGACCTAAGAAGAAAATTTCGGCGACGACGACGACGACGACGACGACGACGAAGAAGAAGAAGAAGAAGAAGAAGAAGAAGAAGAAGAAACGAATAATTAGAAGTAGAAAGAAGAGGAGACGATTACACCAGTTCCTAGAAGAAGAAGAAGGAGGAGAAGAAGAAGAAGAAGAAGAAGATGGAAATAGGATAAGTTTATATCCATTCTTTGAAGAAAAAGAAAGAGGAAGAGGAGGATAAGGAGGAGGAGGGCAGCAGGAAGAAGTGGAGAAGAAAAAGGAGAAGAAAAGGAGGATGAGGAGGAACTGAGGAAGAAGAAGAACAACAACAAAAAAAAAGAAGCAAGTGCAGGAGGAGGAGGAGGAAAGTCTAGGCCAGAAAAAAACTGGCCTTTGATGCTTTTTTTCACTGTCTGAAAATTCTCTCTCATCTCTTCATAATGCTCAATAAAATCAAACATATATCTGTTTGAAATGCTGATTTGGTTTGTTTATCTTTCGTTTTTTGTTTGTTCGTTCATTTGTAAGTTTGTTTTGAAGAACAGCCTGGTTTGGTTTGGTTTTTGATTTTTAATATGGGTCAGGTCTATATTTTCTCTGTAGGTCAAAGACGCGAATTTAATATCAGGTCAGTTTGTATAAGATCGGCAACATTGCAGAATAAAAGTCACTTATCCTGAATATTGTCAGCTATCCCTTAATTGATTACTCGATCTATTGGTCAATCAATCGACCAATTAAACAGCCTATATCAATCATTTAACTAAACACTCAGTTAACAAAACATTGAAGGAATCAATGAAGTGATCAAAGCATCCTACTATTTACTCAGGTATTCAATTAATCAATCATCCCATTGATGAATTGTCATAATCAATCGGTTTAACATTCAGTCCATCTGTCAGTGATTTTATAATTAGCCGATGAACCAATGTTCTATTTATGAATTGTGTTAAGCACACAGTTTAACATCCAATCCATCAGTCGATGATTTCATAATCAATCAATTAACCAATCATTAGATCATTCAATCAATTGAACATTTGATGTGTGAATCCGCCGTTCCAGTAATCAGTCAACGAATTGACATTCTATAAATCAATCAGTCCATCAACCAGACAGTCTGCCACTCATTTAAATGAAAAGGTTGGATGGAGAAAACCGGTCGAGGGATGAGAGAAGAGAGAGAGAGAGAGAGAGAGAGAGAGAGAGAGAGAGAGAGAGAGAGAGAGAGAGAAGGGGGGAGGAATGGAGAGAGGAAGGGTGGAGTGAGGGAGGAAGCGTGGAGAGAGAGGAAGAAAGAGAGAGACCGTGGGGGAGAGCGGGAGAGAGGAAGCGTGGAGGGAGGGAGATGAAGGGGGGGGGGGGGAAGGAGGGGTAGAAAGAGATAGAGACAGAAAGACAGAGAGGGAGACAGAAATAGAGGCAGAGACAGAGAAAGACAGACAAAGACAGAGAGAGGTGAAGGCAAAAAGTAAGGAAAGAGACTAAAGGAAAGGGGGGAGAAACGAAGGGAAAAAAAGAAAAAGGAATTCAAACAAAGAAACAGAGAAAAAGAAAAATAAGAAAGGAAGGAATGGAAAAGATAAAAGAAAGAATCAAGGAAGGAAAGAGAGAAAGAAGGATGAGATGAGTAAAAGGAGAAGAAGAATGGAAAGCAGGAGAATAACAAGAAAGAAGCAAGAAAGAAAGAAAAAAGAAAGAAGAACGTTAAGGGGAAAATGAAGTGGAAATACAGAAAGGATATAGAAAGAAGAAAGGAGAGAGGAAAAGAAAAAGGGAATGAAAGAAAGATGGAATGAAGGAAAGAAAGAGAGCAAAGAAGAAATAATGACAGGAAGGGGAAAAAAGGAAAGAAAGATATAAATACGTGAAGTCGGAGATACTGAAGGGAAATGAAAAACGAAAAGAACAAATAAAGAAACAAAACCAAACAAACGTGTTTCAGAAATTTTGTTCATTCTATTGATTACCAACGTAACGTAATGGACAAACACGAACAGGAGAAGTTTTGGTTTGTTTCTCCAAGTTTTATGCCGTTTTTATGGAAACAATAATTATAGGATGGCTAAACAAAACTAAACAAACGTGTTTCAGAAATTTTGTTCATTCTATTGATTACCAACTTAACGTAATGGACAAACACGAACAGGAGAAGTTTTGGTTTGTTTCTCCAAGTTTTATGCCGTTTTTATGGAAACAATAATTATAGGATGGCTAAACAAAACTAAACAAACGTGTTTCAGAAATTTTGTTCATTCTATTGATTACCAACTTAACGTAATGGACAAACACGAACAGGAGAAGTTTTGGTTTGTTTCTCCAAGTTTTATGCCGTTTTTATGGAAACAATAATTATAGGATGGCTAAAAAAAACTAAACAAACGTGTTTCAGAAATTTTGTTCATTCTATTGATTACCAACTTAACGTAATGGACAAACACGAACAGGAGAAGTTTTGGTTTGTTTCTCCAAGTTTTATGCCGTTTTCATGGAAACGATAATTATAGGATGGCTCTGAAGCCACGTTTAAGTTGGAAGCGGAGTTTGCAACGTTCGCAAAAAAACAAAACAAAACAAAAAAGACCGTGTTGGGTCTGTGCCATTGGTCCATTGGAATAGGTCAGACCTTTTACTCAGATAGACAAACGTTCAGTTGTCATTCATTGAATATTTTCGTGTAGATGGGCATTAGTGTGCTGTGTTGTGTGTGTGTGTGTGTGTGTGTGTGTGTGTGTGTGTGTGTGTGTGTGTGTGTGTGTTTTGTGTGTGTGTGTGCAAGCGTATATGTATGAGTGTGTGCGTGTTACGTGCGTGCGTGCGTCCGTGTTTGATTTTGTGTGTGTGTGTCCGTGCTTGCGTGTGTGTGTATATGTGTGCGCGCGCGTGTGTATGTGTGTACGCCCCTGCCATGCAGTGTGTTCAGGCTATATTCTCCAACATTTTCTAAATGTAACTGCTCTACACTTAGCATTTGTTTGTGTTTCAAAATTTTGAGAAAAGGCCTCAAACACTTTTTTCCTTTGCTGTGAACTGAGTTATCTTTAAAAAGTGATCACGCCTTTGCTTCCATCACTTTAGCTCAAAAGTGTACCATTTTCTAGCACAAGGTCGCCTCAGGATGGATTCTGAACTGATGAAGTCGTGGAATCTTTAGCTGTCGGCATTTTTTACTTCCCGCACAATCTCCCAACATGTGTTGCCATACCAGAAATGCAGCAGTCCCGCATATCAGTTGATCCTTTAAATCAGCTGTGTTCGGTGCCGCTAAGCATTGTGCACTTCGTTACGTCCTTTCTGGATCAGTGTCATTTCTTTCCATGTCGTTTGAACTGAAAATATAGCCATACTTTTTTTTCTTTTTTTTTTTTTTTTTGTCTTCGTTTGCTTGTTTGCCTTTTGACCTTTTGCCTCGTTATGTTTTCTGGACTAAAGCCTGGGGGTGGCTCTCAAACTCGCTTGAAGTTGATACTTAATGATTGTGTCTTGTGCCTGTAGCATCGTAGCTAATCTGAGTTCTAATGTTGACAGCAGTCATGTTGGAATTAAGCGCCCGTCATTTTCAACGGACCGAAATCGAACTGTTGTTTGTTTCTTTTTGTTTCAGTCTGTTGCCCTCTCGTACGCTGGTTGAATGGCGTGCATCGAAATGATGCGACAATGAAAGCAGGAAATAAGAATCTCCTCACTTCTGACTATTCAAGCGAAATAGCACCAGGACATGTTTTGACGATGTAATACATTCTCTCCGTCGTTCCCAAAAGTTAAACAAGAACAATATCGACATCAGTAACAAAAATGAAATAAAATAAGGCCATACTAACGACCCTGGTTTGCCCTACCCATGTCGCAGAACACACACTTCCCTCCCCCTTTCCCTTCCCCTTTCATTTTTAGTGCAGATCCGCATCAAAAGACGAATCCAGGATCTGTTCGAACATGGCGGAGGTTTGCAGTCTGAAGGCGTCACGTACTTTCATACCTGTCATTTCATTCCAGCGGCGGATCCTTTTGTCACAGATGATGTGGCTTTGGTTGTATGTGAACAAAAGGACCTGTTTTCTTTTTCTTTTATTAGATGTGTGTGTGTGTGTGTGGATAAAAATAGATAGGTGGATAGATAATTAGGTAGACAGATAATCAGGTAGATAGATAGGAAGATGGGTTGTTAGACAGATGATCAGGTAGATAGACAGATAACCAGGCAGACAGATAGACAGACAGATATATTGCTACATAGATAGCAGGGTGATATTTTATCGTCAGTTCTGTATATTTCTTTTATGACTAGGTCAACAGAATTGATTGTAACGAGATGACAGATCTGACATGGCCCCTGGAGATTGGCTAGGTTATAAACGGCACGGATTGAATTGATTTTTGTCAATTTAGCCATTTCACAGATTAGTTTCTTTGTATGAGGAAACGCTGTGGACGCTTTTAGTCAGATTGATTAAACTGTACAATGACAATATCTTCATTGTACATTCACCGACAGTTGTCTCTATCATTTTCTTGTTATAGTAACGAATCTCCTATTGGTCGATCTTTCACAAAATCCTCTCTCTGTGGCTCTGTGTGTTTCTCTCTCTCTGTCTCTGTCTCTCTCCCTCTTCTCTGTCTCTGTCTCTGTCTCTCTCTCTCTTTCTCTCTCTCCCCCCCCCCCTCTCTCTCTCTCTTTGTTTGCTTTCTCCTTTCTATCTTTAAGTTTTTCTCCTTCCATCTTTTCATCTTTTTGTCTTTCGCTTCCTTTCTTTTCTTGTCAGTTTTCTGTAGTCTTAAAGTTTCCATTTTCATGACATATTCGTTAGTATAACTGCACACACACACACACACATACACACACACACACACACACACACACACAGCACACGCACACACAAAATTAAAGAGCGTATTTTTTGTGTTATTATTGTAACAGAATGGATTTCACTCAGTATAGATTCCGTGGGCGTAGCGACCAGCAAGGTGTTCACTTTTTAAAAGAAGCGGCATAAAAAAAAAAAAACTAAAAAAAAACAACACTGGAACAAAACTCTTCGAATATTTTATTAGCCGCTTATACAAAAAGCGTCCATCTTGTTGAAAGAAAAGTAGGAGGAAGAAAGAAACGAATCAATAAAACGAACTGAGACAGATCAACGGATATACTGAACACACACAAAAAAAGACAAAGACAAACAGAAAGAGAGACGGGAACAAACCAAAGTGAAGAAGACAGGCGTACAGTAGGTAACTGATTTCCTAGCCAACAAACCAACTGACGAACTAACGAAACTAAAGGAACGAACAAATATGTAAAGAAATAAACCCAGACGCTGTTTTCGACTTGCTACTTCGGCTTGGGGAGAAATTCACTGGACGTGGCAGATTTCGGGTTCGGGTAAAGCGATAGGTATAAGATCCGAGCAGAGAGGACTGTGGAACTGATTTGTGCAAAACCTGGCAGAAAGACGAACCGTAGCTCAAAGACGCAGCCATTAACTATTTTTGATGCCCATACATTTCCGCCAAATTTTAGTTATACCCCTCCACCTCGCAAACGCTCTCTCTCTCTCTCTCTCTCTCTCTCTCTCTCTCTCTCTCCTCTCTCTCTCTCTCTCTCTCAGCCTATCTGACTTTGCTCAACTCTCCATTTTTTCCCTTTTGCTTTCTGAACCTTTCGTTTCTGTCCTTCCTTGTCTGTTTTGTTTGTCTTTCATCTGTATGATGTCTTTCTCTCTTTGATGACACTTCCTTTCTTGAATCTGTTTGCTACCTCGCACTCACGCAAGTACACGCGTGCGAGCGCACACACACGCACGCACACACACCTACACATATGCACATACGCTCATGCACACACGCACATGCACACACACAGAGCTATACACACACACACACACACACACACACACACACACACACACACAACACACACACACACACGCGCGCGCACGCACTCACACTCACACGCCTACACACACACACACACACACACACACACACACACACACACACACACACACACACACACACACACACACACACACCTCAACACGGACACATAAACTACCCTACACATACACACACCCACACATACACACGCACACGCGCACACACACACACACACACACACACACACACACACACACACACACACACACACACACACGCACACACACACACACACACGCACGCACACACCGAGCTACACACGAACACAAACACACACACACACACACACACACACACACACACACACACACACACACGCACACACACAGCTGCACGCACACACACACACACACACACACACACACACACACACACACACACACACCACACACACACGCACGCACACACCTCTACACACACACACACACACACACACACACACACACACACACACACATATATAATACAGCTACACACACGCACACACACACACACAGCTACACCCACCCACCCACCCACCCACAGCTACACACACACACACACACACACACACACACACACACACACACACACACACACACACACACACTGTGTGAGCTAGCCACTCCATGGCTGGCTTGCAGGTTGAATTACTCCACAGATCAGACGTCTGCTTAAGCAAGTCCATGACACGTTCTTGCCCTCTGCTTCCTCGTTCATCCAATTATTCGTCTGTTTCCAACGCCTGCTCACTGGTGTTTCATGGCTTAGCAGGTGTGGTTCAACGTATATGGATCAGTCCGCACTCACTGATGACTCCTTGACGAATCTGATCCGTGAAAGTGATCTTTTTGAATCCACTTTTTTTTCTTTCCTACCTTTTTCCTTCTCTTTCTTACTTTCCGTCGCGTTCTCTTATCTTTTTGTTCTTCGTTTCTTTTCTTTTCTTTCTTTCTTTCCTTTTTTTTATTTTTATTTTTTACTTTGTCTTTGTTTTTTTTTTTGTTTTTTTTTTTAACCCTTTCCTGTCCTTTTTTGTTGCTTATTTTCTTCTGATCTTCCATAATTTCCCTTTGCTATCCTGTGTGTCTCTGTTTCTGTCTATGACTGTCTGTGTGCCTGTCCATCTTTGTTTCTGCTTGTTTTTTGTCTGTCTGCTGCCTGTATGTCTGTCATTCTGTCTGTCTGTCTCTGTCTCTCTGTCTCTGTCTCTCTCTCTCTCTCTCTCTCTCTCTCTCTCTCTCTCTCGCGTGTAAATTGATCCTTTCTCACCATGTAATTTCTCTTTTCTTCTGAAATTAGCTTTGTGTTTTATAATTGTTTCCTTGTGTTGATAAATTTCCTTCACGCATTTTGCAATTTCTATGTCTTCTGCGCAAAAAAAAAGAAGAAATGTTGCTACAGGTTTTGTAATTTGTTTATATTTAGCTTTACAGAAAGAAGGCCGAACGTTAAAAAAGAAACCTAGGACGCTGAAAGAAAGCCTGTTTTTATTCGTTCTATCTGTTATCACTATTCTTTCTCTGTTCCTGTCTTCTACGACATTATCTGTCCTTATTACCAACACCGAAGGGTTCTTTTCCATGGTTGTCATTGTCGTGACGTCAGTCACTTGGACTTGAAGGGGTGAGCACGACCAAACTGCTGTCTCTGTACGACGAAAGCTCCGCGACCAGTGCACAAGAAAATGCCGGAGAGTAAATGTGTCTGAGGAGGGGGAGAAGGGAAGAGGGAACACCGCCTGGCATGATTATTCCCCAAACACACCGGGCGGCAGACGTCTAACCTTGTTGTGTACCACTGCAAACGACGTCTGCATACAGATACCTCGCCAGTCCTGTCTCTCTTAGTCTCCGCCTTTCTGTCTCTGTGTCCGTCTCTTTCTTTCGATCTCTCCTTTTTGTCTTTGTTTCTGTCTGTATGTATATGCGACTGCCTGCCTGCCTGCCTCTCTCTCTCTCTCTCTCTCTCTCTCTCTCTCTCTCTCTCTCTGTGTCTTCGCGCGTGTGTGTGGGTGTCACTGTGTATTTCTGTCTCAGTGTCTCTCTTTGTCTCCGTCCGTCCGTCTGTCTGTCTCTCTTCATCCCCCCCCCCCCTTCCTCCCTCCATCTCTCCCTCTCTCTCTTTTCTCTCTCCTCTCTCTCTCTCTCTCTCTCTCTCTCTCTCTCTCTCTTTTCTCCAGACGGTCAAGGACAGAAAAGAAAAGAGCGGGGCTGTGTAGGTGAGATGGGGGATGGGAAAGATTGTGAGCACTGCCGTTGTCAAAAAAATCTAATATTGGCCGCGGAGGAGTCACCCAATGCCATGAATAAACCCGCCCACACAACGACGTAAAGTTGATAAAGGTTTCGTGCAGCACCCCCACATCTCTCCCCCTCAACCCCGCACCCCACCCCCTCCTACCCCCGCTCCTCTCCCCACCCCCACCCTCTCCACAGGCGCGCATGCATGCACTCACGTGCGCGCGCGCACACACACACACACACACACACACACACACACACACACACACACACACACACACAGACACACACACACACACACACACACACACACACACACACACACACACACACACACACACACACGCTCGCACACACCATTCTGCAGCCACGGAAGATGCTAGTTTCAGATGCAACATACCTTCTCGTCATTCTGAGAAATCCTTTGAAACTCATCAAAACAATCCCCCCCCCAATCCTCAAAATAGCTGGAAACGTTATACACAGGAAGCTATCGTCCACAATCTGGCGTGAAATGTGAAAGGGTGACGTGGGTGAGGGGTTGTGGAACACCTTGCAATGACACACGTCAACATCCCCCGCCTCCCCTGGCTTTCCAATAATGGCTGAAGGGCGACTACAAACGCCTTCAGGATATAGAGAAAGTCGAAAGTAAATGTGTCCTTTATGATGGCAGGGGCAGAGAGAGAGAGAGAGAGAGAGAGGGGGGGGGGGGAGTAAAACTTTGTTTAATACCGCATCATACTGTACTGTAATGTAAAATACAGAACTTGCCTCTGCTCTATTGGATATAAACTACATTGTACTGTAGCATACTGCTCTGAACATATTGTCACGTATTGAACTGTGTTATATATGGTGTATGGTACATTGTGTTAAACTCAGTTTAAAATACGTTGATATTTTCTGGACTTTACTGCACTTTAGTGCTCTGTGAGGCATAGTACTCTAAACACTGTACTATTGCCAATGTTCGCCATCGTTTGACAAAATGCATCTTGGTGTTTATGAAACCTCAAACGCACTCTACCCTCTTAATCTCCACCCTGCTGTGCACAGCTCTGCTCCGCGCTTTGCAGTTCTACTTTGCTCTGTTCTGCTTTCCTTTGCTCTGTTCTGCTTTGTTCTACCATGCTGTCCTCTGCCCTTCAGTATACTGACTTGCTCTACCCTCCTTTGCTCTTCTCTGCTCTACACTTTTCTGCTCTACCTGCTCTGCTCTACTCGGCAGTCCTCTGGCCTACATGCTCCACCTTATTGTGCTATACTCTGATCTGCTCTGTTGTGTTCTGCTTTACACTCCTCCCGCTTTTTTCTACACGTTCTGCTCTGCTATGCTATATGCTGTTTGGGTCTGCTCTGCTTTGCTCTGTCCTGCCCAGATTTTCTCCGCTGTACTCCTCTTCCTTTCACTATGGTCTGCTTTGCTCTGTTGTTCTGTTCTGTTCTACGCTGCTCTGGCTAGCTCTGCTCTACCCTGTTCCGCTGCGCTCAGCTCTGCACTTCTCTACCCTGTTCTGCTCTACCCTGCCTTGTTCTGCTCTACCCTGCCTTGTTCTGCTCTACCCTGCCTTGTTCTGCTCTACTCTGCTCTTCTCTACCCTGTTCTGCTCTGCTCTGCCTTGTTCTGCTCTACTCTGCCTTGTTCTGCTCTACTCTGCTCTTCTCTACCCTGTTCTGCTCTACTCTGCCTTGTTCTGCTCTGCTCTGCCTTGTTCTGCTCAACTCTGCACTTCTCTACCCTGTTCTGCTCTACTCTGCCTTGTTCTGCTCTACTCTGCTCTTCTCTACCCTGTTCTGCTCTACCCTGCCTTGTTCTGCTCTACTCTGCCTTGTTCTGCTCAACTCTGCACTTCTCTACCCTGTTCTGCTCTGCTCTGCCTTGTTCTGCTCTACTCTGCTCTTCTCTACCCTCTTCTGCTCTACTCTGCTCTTCTCTACACTGTTCTGCCCTACTCTGCTCTTCTCTACACTGTTCTGCCCTACTCTGCTCTTCTCTACACTGTTCTGCCCTACTCTGCTCTTCTCTACACTGTTCTGCTCTACTCTGCTCTTCTCTACACTGTTCTGCCCTACTCTGCTCTTCTCTACACTGTTCTGCTCTTCTGTGCTCTTCTCTACACTGCTCTGCTCTTCTCTGCACTGTTCTGCTCTACTCCGCTCTTCTCCACACTGTTCTGCTCAACTCTGCTTTTCTTTACCCTGTTCTTCTCTACGCTGCTTTTCTTTACCCTCTTCTTCTCTACGCTGCTTTTCTTTACCCTCTTCTTCTCTACTCGGCTTTTCTTTACCCAGTTCTGCTCTACTCTGCTCTTCTCTATCCTGTCCTGCTCTACTCTGCTCTTCTCTATCCTGTCCTGATCTACTCTGGTCTTCTCTATCCTGTTCTGCTCTACTCTGCTCTTCTCTATCATGTCCTGCTCTACTCTGCTCTTCTCTATCCTGTCCTGCTCTACTCTGCTCTTCTCTACCCTGTCCTGCTCTGATCTGTTCTTCTCTACCCTGTCCTGCTCCACTCCGCTCTTCTCTGCTCTACTCTACCCTGTTCTGCTTTACTGTGCTCTTCTCTACCCTTTACTCTGCTTTGCCCTGCTTAGTTCTGTTCTGGTTTGGTCTTCTCTGCTCTACAGTGCCCCAATCTACCTTGCTGTTCACTACTCTGCTCTACTCTACCCTGTTCTGCTCTACTCTGCTCTACTCTACCCTGTTCTGCTCTACTCTACCCTGTTCTGCTCTACTCTGCTCTTCTCTACCCAGTTCTGCTCTACTCTGCTCTTCTCTACCTTGTTCTGCTCTACTCTGGTCTACTCTACCCTGTTCTGCTGTGCTCAGTTCTGCTTTACCCTGCTCTGCCCTGCTTAGCTCTGTTCTGATTTGGTCTCATCTGCTCTGCTGTGCCCCAATCTACCTTGCTGTTCTCTGCTCTACTCTACCCTGTTCTGCTTTACTTTGGTCTGCTGTACCCTGTTCTGCTCTACTCTACCCTGTTCTGCTCTACTCTGCTCTTCTCTACCCTCTTCTGCTTTACTCTGCTCTTCTCTACACTGTTCTGCCCTACTCTGCTCTTCTCTACCCTGTTCTGTTCTGCTCTACTCTGCTCTTCTCTACCCTGTTCTGTTCTGCTTTACTCTGCTCTTCTCTACACTGTTCCGCCCTACTCTGCTCTTCTCTACCCTGTTCTGTTCTGCTCTACTCTGCTCTTCTCTACCCTGTTCTGCTTTACTCTGCTCTTCTCTACACTGTTCTGCTCTACTCTGCTCTTCTCTAACCTGTTCTGCTTTACTGTGCTCTTCTCTACCGTGTCCTGCTCTATTCTGCTCTTCTCTAACCTGTTCTGTTCTACTCTGCACTTCTCTAACCTGTTCTGTTCTACTCTGCACTTCTCTAACCTGTTCTGTTCTACTCTGCTCTTCTCTAACCTGTTCTGTTCTACTCTGCTCTTCTCTAACCTGTTCTGTTCTATTCTGCTCTCTCTAACCTGTTCTGCTTTACTATGCTCTTCTCTACCCTGTCCTGCTCTACTCTGCTCTTCTCTACCCTGCCCTGCTCTACTCTGCTCTTCTCTACCCTGTTCTGTTCTACTCTGCTCTTCTCTAACCTGTTCTGTTCTACTCTGTTCTTCTCTAACCTGTTCTGTTCTACTCTGCTCTTCTCTAACCTGTTCTGCTTTACTGTGCTCTTCTCTACCCTGTCCTGCTCTACTATGCTCTTCTGTACACTGTTCTGCTCTACTGTGCTCTTCTCTAACCTGTTCTGTTCTACTCTGCTCTTCTCTAACCTGTTCTGTTCTACTCTGCTATTCTCTACCCTGTCCTGCTCTACTCTGCTCTTCTCTACCCTGTTCTGCTCTTCTCTGCTCTTCTTTACCCTGTTCTGCTCTTCTCTGCTCTTCCCTAGCCTGTCCTGCTCTTCTCTGCTCTTCTCTACCCTGTTCTGCTCTTCTCTGCTCTTCTCTACCCTGTTCTGATCTAGTCTGCTCTTCTCTACCCTGTTCTGCTCCGCTCAGTTCTGCTTTACCTTGCTCTGCCCTGCTTAGCTCTGCTCTGGTTTGGTCTCCTCTGCTCTACTGTGCCGCAGTCTACCTTGCTGTTCTCTGCTCTGCTCTGCTCTGCTGTACCCTTCTGTGCTGTGCTCTTTGGTCGACTCTGCACTGCTCTCCTCTGATCTTCTGAATTCTACTCTGCTCTGTTCTGCTCCGATTTGCTCCACTCTGCTATACTTTGGTGTGCTTTGTTGTGCTGTGCTGTGCTCCAATCCATTCTAATATGCCCTAAGGTGCTCTGCTCTGCTCTGCCTTGTTTTTCTGTGCTGTATTTCACCCTGCTGTGCTCTTCTACGCTCTGCTCTCCACTGCTCTGCTTTGCTCTGCACTGTTCTGCTCTGCTGTATCCCGGTCTGCTTTGCTCTGCTGTGCTCTGTTCTGCTCTGCTGTATCCCGGTCTGCTTTGCTCTGCTGTGCTCTGTTCTGCTCTGCTGTATCCCGGTCTGCTTTGCTCTGCTGTGCTCTGTTCTGCTCTGCTGTATCCCGGTCTGCTTTGCTCTGCTGTGCTCTGTTCTGCTCTGCTGTATCCCGGTCTGTTTTGCTCTGCTCCGCTCTGTTCTGCTCTGCTGTATCCCGGTCTGCTTTGCTCTGCTGTGCTCTGTTCTGCTCTACTGTATTCCAGTCTGCTTTGCTCTGCTGTGCTCTGTTCTGCTCTGCTGTATCCCGGTCTGCTTTGCTCTGCTGTGCTCTGTTCTGCTCTGCTGTATCCCGGTCTGCTTTGCTCTGCTCCGCTCTGTTCTGCTCTGCTGTATCCCGGTCTGCTTTGCTCTGTTCTGCTCTACTGTATCCAGTCTGCTTTGCTCTGCTGTGCTCTGTTCTGCTCTGCTGTATCCCGGTCTACTTTGCTCTGCTGTGCACTGTTCTGCTCTGCTGTATCCCGCTGTGTTTGCTTTGCTCTGCTTTGCTGTATCCCGCTGTGCTTTGCTCTGCTCTGCTCTGCTGTATTCCGCTCTGCTCTGCATGCTTTGTTCTGCTCTGCTGTATCCCGCTTTGCTATGCTGAGCTCTGTTCTACTCTTCCCTGCTCTGCTTTGCTGTGCTCTTCTGCTCTGCTCTGCTTTGCTCTGTCCTCCTTTGTTTTGCTCTGTTCTTCCTTTGATCTGGTTTGTTGTTCTGTGCTCAGCTCTACTCTACTTCTCTGCTGTGCTCTGCAATACTATGCTAGGCTACTTGAGACAGCATGGACCTGAAACTAGCTGTGCTTCACAGTGGTGGACTATACAGTGTCGTATCATTGTATACTGCCCTCGAATACCAGCTTGGTGAAATGGGGGAAATCAGGTGGCACAAAGGTTCCAGCTCTGTCAGGGCAAGCAAACGGTGGAACCTGTGTTCAATTCACGCAAAGCAGCGTCAACTGACAGGAAGTTCAACTGAGACACAATCAAGTGCCCAAAGATTTCTCACGTGCAGTAACCACTGTTTCTTAAAGGAAATCACAACGACACCCAGAAACTCCAGCAACAGTGGTCGACACAGCAGGTCACAAACATGATGTTGAGCGGCTGTACCATCAAGAGCATGGAAGTGGGGGTTACTGGATGGAGTGGATGACCGAAATGCCTAGCAGAGCTTCCAGAATGGGAAAAAAAAGTAACCCAGATATCATCAGGAACAGTGGTATGAGACCGGATGTAACGTTCCATCAAGGTCCGTCAAAACAAACAATTAGATATTTAAATCGCTGTATGTATATGAAAATGGAACGGAGCGAGCTCACGTCCACAAAACGGAGAGGAATGTCAGTCCAGCGAGCAGCTTGAGGGCTGGAGCAAGGGGTGTATTGACTTCGCCTCGTGGTCTCCGACTCCGAGGAGGTGCCGGTTCGAATCCGAGCAGGGGGAAAAAGAAACCTTCCTGACTGCAGAAGGGCGTGTAGAAAACATGATGGGGACGTTACCGTGAAAGGCGTTCGGGGCTAAAACACCGGTATTAGTTTTTTCGTCTCTAGTTAGCTACTCCTGTCATCGTCTTCTTAAAGTTTCTTTCTGCTAGTACATTGTGTTGTGCTGCACGGAGAAAGCAATACCGTATTCCAAGGTATATGTTATGTTTAACGCATTATGCTGTGCTGTACTTTGTTAAATTGTGCTGTGTAGAGTTTGGTAGAAAGGCACGTTTTATGTCTGCTTATTAAGTGCAAAACCCGGGCTTTTTTTCTCTCTTCTTCCTTTTTGTTTTGTTTTTTAAGGGGAGTAGGTGCGATGAAGTATAATGATCTCCAAAACGTAAGATCCCTGAGCCCTTGTAAAGGGATTGAATTATTGGTTCCCTGTGAATAGAACTTTGTCCAAATCCTCAAAGTTACTGCCTCTGTAACTGGGGAGAAGGGTGGAAGTGGAGGCGGAGTTAGGGGTGGGATGATAGCGAAGAAATGAAAAAAAAACATTGTGTCCATTAGAAAAAAAAACTGATGGAGGTATGGTTTACACAGACGGCAAACTTCAGAACAGTCAAGCGGTAGGAGGGAATCTGAGTACAGTTAAGGAGTTTTGAAATAACTTTTGCACACACACACACACACACACACACACACACACACACACACACACACACACACACACAGAGGCACGCACGCTCCCATGCACGCGCACACTCACACACACGTGCGCTTGCTTGCTTACACACACACACACACACAGGCACACTCTCACACATGCATGCGCGCACTCACACACACACACGCAGTCGCGCGCACACACACACACATCTGTATGCGCGCATAGTCTTACACATATCAATGCACGCACGCACGCGCGCGCACACACACACACACACACACACACACACACACACAAGCTCGCATGCCTGCACACACATATACATGCAAACGCGCGCGCGCCCGCGCATACACACACACACACACACACACACACACACACACACACACACACACACACACTTGCTTTTTTTGACGACTTTAAAATCATTAACCATTAAGTCGTTCTGAAATGGGGTAAATGTAAATAGAGATGTATTTCTTTTCTGGCGGATGAGGATGGAGTAGTGTGAAGTCTAACCCTTCATTCACAACGCTGTCGCAGCTGCCAGAAACAAAGCCTAATGTTTGGTATCAGAACTATCGCGGGGGGGGGGGGGGGGGGGGGGGGGGGGGGGGGGGGGGGGGGGGGGGGGGGAGCATTTGTGCTTTTTGCGTTACTCTAAGTTTTTCTTTCTCTGTGGTTTATTTCAGCATCACAACTCGAAATTAACAGCATAGAAAGTCTGGGCTGTGATTAGGGAAGTGATTATGGGAGAACGTTATCCTTGAATGACTGCTCTGAACTATACTCGTGATACATGATCAGTCAGATTCGTCACCCATTTCTATCTCAATTGTTCAAAAAACAAAAACAAAAAAAAAAGAGAAAAAATACCTCTGGCATAGTTCTAAAGAACACAGAAAAACTAAAGTATAAAAAAGAAAATAACGTTCTAAAAATTCGGACGCTGTGACAACGCATATTCGACGTTCTGAAGGGAGTTGCACAAGGGAGATAAGCGTGAAATCATGGTCCTAATTAAAATGTTTGGGCTTGTTGAAGGATTTGGACCACAGACACTATTCCGGGTCATTCTCAAAATCGGCTGGTGCAGCGGCTTTGTTAGAGGTCACCTGGAAGTAGGTAACCGACTGGTTATTTCAGACACAGCTTCAATGAACCAGATAACCCGTTATCTGTTGGCACATGTTGTTAACCGAGATTATTTACTGATAGTGTTGACGGATATTGTTGTCAGGATTCCTTTTGTATCTGGTGACTTTTTATGACGAAGACTTCATACTAGTCCAACAGTTTTTCGGTAAATAATTGTTGTGTTTAAGTTATTTTCATCTTCACCCAGGAAATGTTTTCACCAGTGTCGTTTGATTAATTTGTTAGCTTCATTAACGGATACCCCTTTTCCAATTCTCAAATTACAAATTTCGACGAAATTTATAAAACTGCGAATGTGGCCCCGAAGAACAATTCATTAAAATTTCGTCCGGATCTAACTCAGAAAACCGTCCCTAGATCCGTTCACGAGATGACGTAAAACTACTGGACCAATGTGAATGACATGGTTACAAGATGACGTAAAAACTACTGGACCAATGTGAACGACATGGTTCACAAGATGACGTAAAAGTAACTGGACCAATGTAAATGACATGATCCACAAGATGACGTAAAAACTACTGGACCAGTGTGAACGACATGGTTACAGGATGACGTTAAAACTACTGTACCAGTGTGAACGACATGGTTCGCAAGATGACGTAAAAGTTACTGGATCAATGTAAATGAATAATTCACAAGATGACGTAAAAACTACTGGACCAATGTGAACAACATGGTTCACAAGATGACGTAAAAGTTACTGGACCAATATAAATGACATGATTCACAAGATGACGTAAAAAGTACTGGATCAATGTGAACGACATGGTTCGCAAGATGACGTAAAAACTACCGGACCAATGTGAACGACATGGTTCACAAGATGACGTAAAAACTACTGGTCTAATGTGAACGACATGGTTCACAAGATGACGTAAAAACTAATGGACCAATGTGAACGACATGGTCCACAAGATGGCGTAAAAACTAATGGACCAATGTGAACGAAATGTGCTGGAATGTGGAAAGCTGATGTGGTCCAAAGATAAAGGTAATTCATGTTGGCGGGAATCTGGATCGAAGGGCGGATGTTGGGTCCATGACGGATGTTTGTGCTCTCACCCAATGCCCTTCTGTTGTTTTTTTTTTCACGTGAAGGCAGTTTGACACGTGCACTCTTTGATGAGCTAGACAGTATAACAGGCCAGCGCTCACCTTATGTATGATTCAAGAAACAAACAACTTAATTCGAGGTGTATTGGCCTCGCCTACAGAACAGGGAGCTGAAATCTTTTCAGTTTTCGCCCACCTCCCTCCGATTACCTCTCGTCCTCCCTCCAGCCCACCCACCTGTCCCATTTCCTTCCACTACCCCCACTACTTCGTCTTCCGACCTCCCTCTCACCCACTGCACTCACTCACCCTCTCAAACCTCC
>CM065722.1:61447338-61452338 GCA_033310375.1 Conus canariensis | reverse complement strand
GTTTGCACAAACAGCTAAACCATTGCTACACCGCCACCACCACCACCACCAGTATCCTTAAAAATCTAAAACCCACTTAAGAACATAAGCCCTTAGGAGGTTGGGGGAAGGATGGGTGGAGGAATGGAGGGTGTGTCTTGGTAAATTTAACGGGGATGGGGTGGGCTGGAGAAAGACGCGCCTGTTATCCCCCCCCCCCCCCCCCCCCCCCCGACGCCATGTTCCCCGCTAACAACGAAAGTGAAATGCTAGAAAATTTCCACTCTCTTCCTGTTTGATCTCAAGGACGATATTTATGTATTGGTTTGTTTGGCTGGTTGTTTCTCGCTTCATTTATTCATTATTCATTTCCTTGTTCTTTTGATTATTGTTTTTTTAATCAAAGATGAAGTGGATTTTATTTTTCAAAGGTGAGATGAATCAGAGAGATTACGTTGTATTGAACGCTTTATCTGTCTCTTTTATTCATCGAGCTGTCTGTGTGTCTACCAGTCTGTCTGTCCATCTATCTGTCGGGTTGTCTGTCTATCTGTCCATCTATCTGTCTGTCTGTATGTCTGTCTATTTATAACTGTCTGCATGTCTGTCTGCCTGTCTCTCTCTCTCTCTCTCTCTCTCTCTCTCTCTCTCCTCTCTCTCTCTCTCTCTCTCTCAATCAGTGTAGCTATCTTTCAGTCGATCTGTCTACATATTTATCTAGACATACAACACACATACAAAAAGCAAACAAACAACACGCACAAATGAATTTCCGTGTCTGTGTCTGTCTCTGTGTGTGTGCGTGCGTGCGTGTGTTTTAGATAGGTAGATAGTCGGGTGGGTGAATGGGTGGATGGATGGATGACGGACGGATATGTAGACAGACAGACAGACCGACAGACATATAGACAGTCATGTGATTTGTTAAGCTGCATGCTTCGTCGAATTTCGAATGCTTCCTTAAATTTGATAGTAAGACGTCAAATCACTTGATTCTTGGAGCAGCACGTGTTATATGTACACGTTTACGAGAGAAAGACAGAGACAGAGAGAAGAAATATGAATGTTCCAACTGAAATGGAAAAATATATACCCTCAAACGAACAAAAATCGCATTTGAGGCACACCGCTCTTTGTTGCTGTCCTTATCTGCCCCCCCCCCCCCCCCACCTCGCTCTCTCGCTTTCTCCCTCCCCCCCCCCTCTCTCTCTCTCTCTCTCTCTCTCTCTCTCTCTCTCTCTCTCAAGAAAGGCCGAATGATATGTATTCGATGGTAACGCGTGTTTACGGTTAAAACTGAAAAAAAGCATTCTCTCTCATGCATTGCGTAATGATGGACTCTCGCGCACCTGGTAAGAGTACTGACCGACTCTGCCTTAGACTGGCGTTCACAAATGAACTTCATTCATCAGAGCGATGGGTAAACAAGTTTCTGTGCCATCCTGTGTCACACGCACTGGCACCCGTGCGTTCTTTCATCCTTTAACTCACCGTAATGCAAATTTCTATCTTCTGAGCCCCTCCCCCCTACCTCAACCCTCCCCGTCCCAGCCGCTCCTACCTCCCACTCTCTCCTCGCTCTCTCGCCCTAAACCACCTCTTCTTGATCATCTTCCTTCCTGTGTCCGACATGAACATCTGGATTTCGGCCAGAGAGGAATACGGAAGATCATAAAGAATCCAAGAAAACACACACACACACACACACACACACACACACACACACACGCGCGCGCGTGCATGCACACGCGCACACACATACACGCACATACACACACGCACACACGCTCGCTCACACACACACACACACACACACACACACACACACACACACACACACACACACACACACACACACAATTTACATTAACTTATCACTTTATATACAGACAGACACAGACAGAAAGACACACACACACTTACACATACAACACATGTATGCGCGCGCATTTGCACAAACACACATACACACACACACACACACACACACACACACACACACACACACACACACACACACACACACACCGCATAATTGCTCACACACAGAGACAGAAACACACACACACACACACACACACACACACACACACACACACACACACACACACACACACACACACACAAGCGCGTATGTTTTCAGAACTGACCAGTTCATCGGCAGATCAGTCACTTCAATCAGAATGTGCTTTGAAAGTACAAAGATGCGCCAACATGATGCTTGTTGTTTCTTCATTGATTTATTAGTTATCTTTGCCTAGTCTTACCATACATGATGAACAAACACAATGTCATTCGCTCTCAGAGTGAAAGAGAAAACCCATAAATCTGAACAACAATAACAAAGAAAGGCGATTTATGTAGAAAGCAAAAAAACGCCGACGGGTCTCTCCACCAATCAACGAACGCTGCTATCTTCGGCGCACTGGGAAAAATTCTATGGTTAAAAATAAGGAGAAAAGATTTCATTTTTGACCGGAAACCGTTAAAGACAACTTTTGTTTTGTTTGTGTCGAAGATCACGTAGATTCTAAACGGAAAGGAGAAGCTGAATTAGTGACAACGTTGGTTTGACTTTTTTTTTCCTCATCCGATTCTCATATATGTAAATGTTGTCTGTCTGTCTGTTTGTCTGTGTGTGTGTCTGCCTGTCCATCTGTCTACCTATCTATCTACTTATTTATCTACCAACATACCTCTCTTTCTTTCTGCTTCTGTATATATGTATATGCCTACTGGTCTGTTTACTTACCTCCTTACGCACCTGTCTGTCTGTCTGTCTGACAATCTTCAATCAATCGGTCAGTCAATCTGCCTATCTACCTATGAATAAATCAATCATTCAATCAATCAATCGATCTGTCTATGTATATATCTATCTCTATATATATTGAGTCTCATTTTATGTTATCTTTATCTGTCTATCTATCGTCTATCTGTCTGTCTGTCTGTTTCCATCTATCTATCTACCTGTCTGTTGTCCGATCTATCAGGTTATACAGTGAAGGAAGATGACAGACAGACAATGGATACCAACTGACAAACCATACTCACACATCTTTGGGTTTGAGAATGGGCAACGCTCATTTGCATCACATCTGTCACCTATCCCGGAGTCTTTAAGTCCGTTGGGGCGTTACAGAAGACTTGGCATCCATCTTCCTCCACTCCTCCCGGTTCTCAGACGCTTTGAGGCAGTTGCTGAGTGTGAGGCCTGTCCATGCACTGATGTTGTCCTCCCATCTCTTTCTCTGTCTTCCTCTCCGTCTGCCTCCTTGCATTTTTCCAGTGTGGTGGGATACACGACCACACCATCTCATTTTCCTTCTTTTTACTGTCGACAGCAGGTTTTCGTATGGTCCAAAGGCTTGTCTTACTCTGGTCTGGACCTCCAAGTTGGTAATATGGTCTCGTATGACATGCCAAGGATCTTGCGGAAGCATCTCATGCTTAAATCCTTCTCTCAAGTTCAGCTGTCAGAGTCCACGTCTTACAGGCATAGGGAAATATGACAATGACCAGAGGACTCGTCACTCTGATCTTGGAACTGATTGATGTTTCTGTCATTCCAGATTTGCCTTAGTCTGGCTAGCGCTGCTGTCGTTTGCGCAGCTGTGGAGAGCACTTCAGGTTTTGATCCCTCATCTGAAACAATTGCCCCGAGGTATATAAAGCTCTGAACTGTCTCTAGTGTTTCTCACTTGATAGCGATGTTAGCGCTGATGCCATTGGTGTTGTTGGTCATAAGTTTTGTCTTTTTGGCGCTGATCCAAGGTGCTGTGCTTGGTTGGATAGTTCGTGCTATGTCGATGTCATTAGCAAAGCGTAGGTTTGTTACTACCCTGCTACCAATGCTTACTGAGCCTTGATGTCCCTCCAGAGCGTCAGTGATCATTCTCTCCAGATAAATGTTGAAAATAGTGGGTGAGAGTAAACAGCCTTGCCTCACTCCAACAGTCGTCATGAACCAGTCTCCTGTGGTGCCATTGAGGAAGATTGCGCTGGTGGCCTTATCGTAGAGGCATTCAATGGTCCTGATCAGGTGGCGTTGATGTTGTGCCGTCTCATGGTCGCTCATAAGGCTGCATGCCTCACCCTGTCCAGGGCTTTTTTGAAATAAAAAAAAAATAATAATGTGGTACAGGTCCCGCTGGTGTTGATAATATCTCTCACACATTATCCTGGAGTTAAAAATCTGTTCGGTGGTACTGTGACCTGCTCTAAACCCTGCCTGGTCTTCAGCAATTATCTTCGCTGCTTGCGGCTTCAGTTTGTTCAAAGGGATCTTCAGCATCACCCTGCACGGTGACTGATCAGACTGATGGTTCAGTCATTTTGGAAAAGTTGTAAATTGCCTTTCTTGGGTAGAGTAATGATCAGGGATGCTGATTAATAATCATTACAAAAAAAGCAAAAGACAGAGAGAGAGAGAGAGGGGGGGGGGGGGACCCGGAAATAGGGGACTCAGGGGAGAGGGGAGGGGGAATTGTTAGGATCGTAAATGTTAACTGGGGGTAAAGAAAGAGAGAGGTGGAGGGAGAGATCGGGGGCACATCAAAAAGGACAGGAAGGGGTGAGGGAGGGAGGTGGTGGTGGTGTGTGTGGCAGGAGGGAGGAGGAGGGGTAGGAGGAGAGAGTGCGTGTGGGGAAGGGAGGAAGAGTTCAGGGGGAGAGGGTTTTGGGGGCGGGGAAGGGGAGAATAGGAGAGAGGTAGGAATTAGTGTGCAAAATAGAAACAAGAGAACCGTTACCCGTCTCAATGTTTACCTTAACGGTTGTCTTCCTGGCCGGTACACCTCACCAGGATCTCTCCACACAGGGATAACTAGCGTGGTCAATATGGCGTTCTGCAGCCCACACTTTGAAAACTATTGTAGTGCCTGTGCTGTGCCCCGTGAACACGACTGTCTTCACAACGTACACAGGCATCCTGCTCCAGGCCAGGTGGATCACCCCGCCTTCAGCCTATACACTCTACCTTTCATGCTGAGAACACTGTCAAAGAAAAGTATTACGAGTGC
>CM065722.1:61399838-61442338 GCA_033310375.1 Conus canariensis | reverse complement strand
ATTTTCTTCCGACAATAACATACTACAGGAACATACTACTTTCTTCCAACAGCATACTACAGGAACATATTACTTTCTTCCGACAATAACATGCAACAGGAACATACTACTTTCTTCCGACAATAATATACTACAGGAACATACTACTTTCTTCCGACAATAAAATACTACAGGAACATACTACTTTCCTCTAACAGCATACTACAGGAACATACTACATTCTGCCGACAATAACATACTACAGGAACATACTACTTTCTTCCGACAGCATACTACAGGAACATACTACTTTCTTCCAACAGAATACTACAGGAACATGCTACATTCTGCCGACAATAACATACTACAGGAACATACTACTTTCTTCAGACAGCATATTACAGGAACATTTTACTTTCTTCCGACAATAATATACTACAGGAACATACTACATTCTTCCGACAATAACATACTACACGAACATACTACTTTCTTCCAACAGCATACTAGAGGAACATACTACATTCTTCCGACAATAACGTACTACAGGAACATACTACTTTCTTCCGACAGCATACTACAGGAGCATACTACTTTCTTCCGACAATAATATACTACAGGAACATACTACGTTCTTCCGACAATGAGATACTACAGGAACATACTACTTTCTTCCAACAATAACATACTACAGGAGCATACTACGTTCTTCCGACAATAATAAACTACAGGAACATACTACTTTCTTCCGACAATAATATACTACAGGAACATACTACTTTCTTCCGACAATAATATACTACAGGAACATACTACGTTCTTCCGACAAAAACATACTACAGGAGCATGCTACATTCTTCCGACAATAATATACTACAGGAACATACTACTTTCTTCCGACAGTAACATACTACAGGAACATATTACTTTCTTCCGACAATAATATACTACAGGAACATACTACGTTCTTCCGACAATAACATACTACAGGAACATACTACTTTCTTCCAACAGCATACTACAGGAACATACTACATTCTGCCGACAATACCATACTACAGGAACATACTACTTTCTTCCGACAGCATACTTCAGGAACATACTACTTTCTTCCGACAGCATACTACAGGAACATACTACATTCTTCCGACAACATACTACAGGAACATACTACGTTATTCGGACAATAACATACTACAGGAACATACTACTTTCTTCCAACAGCATACTACATTTACATACTACATTCTTCCGACAATAACATACTACAGGAACATACTACGTTCTTCCGACAATAACATACTACAGGAACATACTACTTTCTTCCAACAGCATACTACAGGAACATACTACATTCTGCCGACATAAACTTACTACAGGAACATACTACTTTCTTCCGATAATAACATACTACAGGAACATACTACTTTCTTCCGATAATAACATACTACAGGAACATACTACTTTCTTCCGACAATAACATACTACAGGAACATGCTACTTTCTTACGACAATAACATACTACAGGAACATACTACTTTCTTCCGACAATGATATACTACAGGAACATACTACTTTCGTCCGACAATAATATATACTACAGGAACATACTACTTTCTTCCGACAGCATACTACAGGAACATACTACTTTCTTCCGACAATAACATACTACAGGAACATAATAGAAAGAAACTCGTGGAGAGCGTGGCAGCAGAAAGTCCTCAGAAGAGAAGCCCCCTTCAAGCAAGTGTTTCGGCCCTTATCTCCTGACACTCTAGGGGGGTTGGGCCACACCCGGTTCATGACTCCGGATGTCCCTCTGCTGCCCCTTTTTTTTCCCATCTTGGGACGAGCCATGGCTGGGATTCGAACCCATGACCCTCTGGACATGCTCATTTTCCACTTAATGACTCGCGCTTTAACCACTGAGCCACAGGGACACCTGATATTTGTAGGGAAATTAAGCCTTATGAAGTTCACTTTTGTTCCTCCTTGACCAGATCCAGCTTGAACACCTCTCTGCCGCTTCTGCCATTGCTTTCAGGGTTCTGGTTTTTTCCCTCCCTGCAACTGAGAGCTGTTTCATGAGGCTGTATGCAGACGTTCCTACAAACCCTCTAGCTCCAATTTCTGCAGTGAGGACTTTGACCTGATAGCCTTCTCTCCTCAGGCTGTTTGCCAGATCAGCATACTTTTCAGTCTTGTAGATTTGAGCTGCCTCCATTCTGTTCTCATATGGCACCGTGAGCTCGATCATGATCAGCTGCTTGGTTGACTTAGAGTGGACTACTATGTCTGGTCTCATGCCACTCTTGCTGATGATCTCTGGGTGACTCTTCCATTCTGGGAGGTCTGCAGTGCACTCCCAGTCATCTGCCCCATCCAGCAGACTCTGCCTGCATGTTTCGAGTGGCACTGTTGTTCTTGGCCATGATTTGCTGCCTCCTGCCGTGAAGAATGTTGCGGGTGCTTTTGGAGTCCTGATTTTCCCTTTTGTGGTGTTGGTACTAGCCCAGACTACTTGTACAATCTCTTTGAGCACTTGGTTGTGCCTCCATGTGTACCTTCCTTGAGCCAGGGCTACTTTACATGAGCTTAGGACATGCTCCACTGTTTGTTTTTCATGGCAGAGGGGGCATGCAGGATCGTCTGTTTTCCCCCACTTCACCAGGTTTGCATTTGAGGGCAGAAGGTCATATGCAGATCTGAGAATGAAGCTGATCCTGAGAGGGGCCATGCGCCAAATGTCATTCCAAGTGAGACTTCTTTGGAGTGCATTCTCCCACGTTGTCCATTGCCCTTGCTGGCTCTGCTGGACTGCTTTTTGGAGTCTTTTTTGGTCTTCTTCTTTTCTCATCTCCTGAATCATCATGTCTCTTTTGGCTTTTCCTTTGGCCTTTGACCACCATTCAGTTTTGGTCACCCCCAGTCCTTGTCTGTTGGTCTGTGTGTGTCCTGTTATTTCTCTGATCTTGAGACTTTCTTTTGCAGAATCCATCGCCTCTTGAACTTTCCATTTTCTGCCTGTCTTCAGCTGGGGCTTGATTGCTTCTACCACCTTGTCTCCTGAGTCCTCCAGCATGCTTTGAAGTCTGATCTTCCCTGCTTTGTATTGCTCCAGGATGGATTTCAGTGGTAGTTTCAGCTTTGCTTGGCGACAGTACAGCGCTATGTCAGTCAGACAGGGTGGGACACCAAGCCATTTCCTTGTGAACTTGTTGATTTTGGCTTCCATTGCCTCCACTATGCTGGTGCAGATGTCGTATATCATCAGAGGCCACAGGAGCTTTGGTATCAGCATGAACTGCAGACACCAGACCTTGTACTTGCCAGGGAGCCCACACTGGTCAATGGTCTCCAAGCCTTCCTCCGCCATCTGCTTGGTTTCTTTTGCTCTTTGTGTGTCTTTCAGCGTATCATCATACCATCTTCCAAGGCTCTTGACTGGTTCTTCTGTGACTGTTGGAATGGCCTGGTTGGCAACACTGAAGACCACAGATCCGGCCACTTTTCCTTTCCTCAGTGAGAGACTCCGTGATTTCTTTGGCTTGAACTTCATTCTGGATGAGGCAACTATGTCGTCCAGCCTCTCCAGCACATGACGTGTCTCGTCTTCTCTGGATGAAATCACTGTAGTGTCATCCATGAAGGCCTTGAGAGGAGGCATCTTGTATCCATCGCCAAGGTCTGTTTGTCTCGCGTTGTTTGTTGCTGCTTTCAAGATGAGTTCCATTGCCAGCACGAACAGTATTGGGGAAATTGCACAGCCCATTGCAATGCCCACTTCCAAGTTGATCCAGTCTGTTGTGTACTCCTTGGTAGAGAACCGCATTGAGAAGCCATTGAAGTATTTCTTGAGCATGTCGCGGATGTTCTTTGGCACATGGTACATCTCAAGAGCCAACTGTATCATCTCATGGGGCACAGATCCATATGCGTTTGCCAGATCAAGCCACACTACGTCCAGGTCTCTCTTTTCTGTTTTTGCTTTTTGGATTGCGTCCCAGATCATTGTGGCGTGTTCTACACAGCCAGCCACGCCTGGGATGCCACCTTTCTGGACTGACACATCCAAGTACTTGTTTTCCATCAGGTACTTGGTCAGCCTTGCTGCCATGACAGAGAAGAAGATTTTCCCTTCGACGTTCAGTAGTGATATTGGCCTGAACTGGCTGATGTCACTTGAGTTTTGCTCTTTGGGGATGTACACACCATCTGCCGTCATCCACTGGCCGCTGATCTTCTGGTTTCTCCAAGCCGATCGCAGCAGCCTGTGGAGCCACTCCAGCACCTTGGGACATTTCTTGTAAAGCTGGTAAGGTATTCCGTTTGGCCCTGGTGATGATTTAGCTCTGGCTTTGTCGACCACCTTCTTGATTTCCGCCAACGTTGGAGGCTTGCCATTGAACTGTTCCTCAGGGTTGGTTGGCCACACCAGACCTTGAATGTCGAGTGGTGCTTTGCTCTGTGGGTCAGAGTATGTTTTCCTCAGATGCTGCTCAAGAACTCCTTTGTCCACACTTAGGGTCCCAGATTTTGGCTGCTCAAACAGTGTTCTGGCAAACTGGAAGGGGTCTCTGAAGAAGCGCTCTTGTGTCTTCTTCTTTTTGCTCTTCCTCTTCCTCGCAGATTCCGCTTTGCTGAGGGCGCTGTGTTTTTCTTTCAGGTCTTTCCACAGTTTTTCCAAGCCTTGTTTTTCAGCTGGCAGTGCGGTCTTCATTTGCATCTTGAGGTTTTTCTTTTGGACCCTGATCTTGTCCATCTTTTCTTGGCGTCTGGATTTCTTTGGAGTTGTTTTCTCTTTGGGTAGTTTTGCTCCATAGGCGTCTCTACATGTGGCATACACAATGTCCCCATATGTGGCTAGTTTGTGTTCCAGGGTGCTTTTCCCTATCAGTGCATACTACTTTCTTCCGACAATGATATACTACAGGAACATACTACTTTCTTCCAACAATAACATACTACAGGAACATACTACTTTCTTCCAACAGCATACTACAGGAACATACTACTTTCTTCCAACAATAGCATATTACAGGAACATACTACGTTCTTCCGACAATAACATACTACAGGAACATACTACGTTCTTCCGACAATAACATACTACAGGAACATACTACTTTCTTCCGACAATAATATACTACAGGAACATACTACTTTCTTCCGACAATAGCGTACTACAGGAACATACTACTTTTTTCCGACAATAACATACTACAGGAACATACTACATTCTGCCGACAATAACATACTACAGGAACATACTACTTTCTTCCGACAATAACATACTACAGGAACATACTACTTTCTTCCGACAATAACATACTACAGGAACATACTACTTTCTTACGACAGTAACATACTACAGGAACATACTACATTCTTCCGACAATAACATACTACAGGAACGTACTACTTTCTTACGACAATAACATACTACAGGAACATACTACATTCTTCCGACAATAACATACTACAGGAACACACTACTTTCTTCCGACAATAACATACTACAGGAACATACTACTTTCTTCCGGCAATAACATACTACAGGAACACACTACTTTCTTACGACAATAACGTACTACATGAACATACTACATTCTTCCGACAATAACATACTACAGGAACATACTACTTTCATCGGACAATAACATACTACAGGAACATACTACTTTCTTCCGACAATAACGTACTACAGGAACATACTACTTTCTTCCGACAATAATGTACTACAGGAACATACTACTTTCTTCCGACAGTAACATACCACAGGAACATACTACTTTCTTCCGACAGCATACTGTAGGAACATACTACTTTCATCCGACAATAACATACTACAGGAACATACTACTTTCTTCCGACAATGACTTACTACAGGAACATACTACTTTCTTCCGACAATAACATACTGCAGGAACATACGACTTTCTTCCGACAATAACATACTACAGGAACATACTACTTTCATCCGACAATAACATGCAACAGGAACATACTACTTTCTTCCGACAATAACATGTAACAGGAACATACTACTTTCTTCCGACATAACATACTACAGGAACATACTACTTTCTTCCGACAATAACATACTACAGGAACATACTACTTTCTGCCGACAGGAACATTCTACAGGAACATACTTTCTTCCGGGTTATCAGTTCCTTTCTGCTGAGCACGAAAATCATGGCGAAGCTTCAAACTATGTTCGTGTTTTCCCGAGCATTTGTTGCTACCTGCACGGGACAAATGACCCAAACCACGCGAGTAATTGGGTCAAGGTCGTCAGGAAGAAGCTGTTGTTTTGATTTGTTCCCGTCCAGTTTGTACGTGGGCCCACATAGTGCCAATAGTATACCTGATTTATATGCTTTGCCGTGCAAACGATGCCAAACGAGTTCAACAGCGTAAGGCTCGGTGGCCTGGCCACCTTTTGGATAAAACCACTTTATATGGAGATCTCTGTGAAACTATTGTCAGGTTCTTCAGAGAGTTTTATCTGTTGCGTCACTTGGCAGTGACGTTTTTTCTGTCGAATTTCCCTTTCCGTCAAGGCGTGAATTAATGGAACTGTGAATGTCACTATGCCTTCACTAAGGTTTAAAAGGAAATGACATGACTAAATGTACTTATTTGTTCAACAACACACACACACACACACACACACACACACACACACACACACAAGTATGCGCGCGCGCACATATTTGCGTCTCAAGTCGATCGGATAGTTTATGCTCCATGTATATATAGCGGCGACCTTTTCTGGTCCTGAAAATAGACGTTTCAAAACGCAGCCGCGCAGTTTCCAAATGACTCTGACCTTTCGTCTACTGTCAAGTCAACATAGTGCCCACCACACGGTCATCAATACAGCGGCTAGAACTGTCAACAATGTGTTGTCCTCCGATGGTAAAGTAGCGCGATCCGACGGTGTTAGACGAAGGAAATAAGCATATAGACCAGAAACCAAATTGCTGGAGGGTAGCACGAGTTACTATATACATCCACAACGTGACGCGTTCAGGTACTCCAGACTCTGGGTGCTCATTTGGCAATAACGTTAGAGCGTATTTCGGCGTTTGAAAAATTCAAAACACTTCAGGTTCAAAATGTCTCATCCTTTCACATTTTTGGGGATGTGTAGGATACAACAAAATCAACACACTGGGACATTGCTTTGTTGTGAGCAAATCCAAATTAATCAAGTCATGAAATTAACTCTTGAAGCAGAGATGAGAATTTAAAAAAAGACACAAGAACAAGTTTTAAACGTGAAAAGTGTATTTAATTAGCCATTATATAACTTTCATTAATTCACTCAAACTATATTGCGTCTTTGCTGCACGAAATCAATGACAAAGATTGAATATTGATGAACATGACCGATGCTTTCTACAAAGTACGTATGATTCAGACATTATAAAACAAGTGAAATTCGTTCTCTACAAATTTTGTTTTCCTTACCCTCATCATCTCCGTAGCTTGTTTCAGCCTCTAATTCATTGAAACTTTATCAATGGATATGCGTATACATTTGGAAACTGTGTAATGCATTCTTCTATACAAACATTACCTTTGACATTTCTGCGAAACAGACATTTGGTGCTCATCTCAAGCGAGGGTTTTCCCTTGACTGAATATGCATGTCTTCTATACTTTGCGCGATTTTTTTACGAAACAAGTGGTTGTGAAATGCATGTCTTTTAGAGTTTTTGTGATAGTTTCTGTTTTGAAAGTAACTGCTTGTTACACATTTTCTGGGTAGCCCCCACACGCAGTCATAACCATTTTCGATGAAGATCTCTTAAATGCTGCTGAGCTGAATTGGAAAATCCAGATATTAGCATAAATGAATAAGACAGAATACAATTTACGTGAAAATTAATAAGATGTACCATCAATTATCCTGACAGAAACGTATCATTCTACATTTATCAGAACAAGGAACCGTAGCGATTGCTCCATGTAATAAAGTATACACCGTGTCACACAGCTTACACGGTGTTTTGATTCATACGGAAAATCATTTTGATAAACCTCATCTGTATTTTTTTTTAAACAAAGATTCTCATACCCCAGTATCTCGCATTCCTTACACATAGCATTTCTGTAGCAAACTAAGTGATGCTTCTGTATGTTTGATAGCTTTTGACTGAGGAAGGTGAGAAAACACAGAATAGGTTTAGGCTACTATCCTTTTAAAAACCTGAAAACAAGACAGGGACATACAAATCGCATATAAAGCAAACAATTTCTTGCCCATAATTCCAAACAACAGTAGTTATGGCACCAGTTCTCGTGGCGCAAATGCAGACACAAGGTGCACAGAACAACCAAAGAAAAAGAACAGAACAAGGAAACGAGTTGGACTGGCTTTTTGACAGAGAGAATGAAGCTGGGGTTTGGATCGGCTCAGAATTGGAGAAAGTCGCCAGTGCTGGTGGGATCTTTCTTGCTTGGTCTATGTGCTTTGTGTCTGCATGTGCGATTGGTGAACTGGTGTCGCCAGCAACATTCGATTGGAGTTGTTAGGCACTAAAATTACGTTTCTTGTTGCTATCTGGTATAGTTTGGCTTTGTTTTACACAAAGGAGCGAGAGAACTGCTACCCAGATCTGGACGGTACAAGCCAAGATTATATGTATATCCATCTTTAACACAAAACTTTTCCTCTTTCTTTCCCCTCCTTCCCCAGCCCCCCCCCCCCTCTCTCTCTCTCTCTCTCTCTCTCTCTCTCTCTCTCTCTCTCTCTCTTCGTTCCTAGTGTTATTCTTGTATTTTTTCTTTCGTTTTTTTTTTTAATTTTTTTTTCACAAGGATGACAGGGAAGAATGTTCGGATCTAGGCAGAGAGAGGGAGAAGGAAGAAAGGGGAAATTTAGGTCGTGTTCAAAGAGACGCACCTACAGTGTATATAATACATGATATTTGCGTCACTACCGTATATTTGATTTGTTGTTGGATTAGCATTTACTTGTTAGTTTATTTCCTTTCTTTTTGCGTGTTTATGTAAAAAGCAGCCAATGAAACGGAATGAAAGTGTCAGTACACTAAACATTGGTTCGCAAATAAACCCCGACGCTTTATTTCAAAGCCAAAATTTTACAATCCGCAAGCAAATGTCCATCGGTAAAAGAACTTACAGACTTGGTTAGGGAGCGAGATCTAGTGAAGGAAAAAGAGGGGGGGGGGGGGGGGGGGGGGTAGTAGAATGGAAGCCGGACAAAAGAAATGCAAAAACAAAATTGTAAGTGGGAGGACAAAAAAAAAAAAAAAAAAGGGGGGGGGGGGGGGGGGGGGGGGGGACGAAGAGGGCAAGCATTTAAAAACCAGTGACGGTAAAATCAAGCAACGCTGAACAATGCTGGGATTCAAAAGCACCTGGCTTCGAAAAGGTTAAAATACTCATTTCGCTGTCGATTACAAAATCAACAGATTTTCACTCAGTAATTTAGTCGGACTCGTTGACGGAGAGATTAATTTGGGGTCGGGGTAGGGTTAGAAATACAGAAAAGCTCTAGGATTGGAGTTACAATCGATCATACAAATAGTGTAGGTCACGCGTACCGTATCACGAGGACTTTAAATGTTAAACATGGGCACTCGGCTGCCCTGCGTGCTTTCAACTGATGAAGGGAAAGCTATAAATGAAACACGGCGCACCGTTTAAATCTAATCTGCACACATTAACTATAAATGAAACTTTGCTGGGTCGGCACTGCCGAATGTTTTCCGTAAATAGAACAGTTTCAGTGGATTTCTGTCGGTGGTGATTAACAATACAGCTTTGACGTCAATTTTGGTACAGTCTTGTACTTGCGTCATATTTTTGACTCTATTGACTAAAGACGGAAACTGATGAACCAGGTTTATGTTTTGATACTAGGCAACCAAATGAGTGGAACAAATGCTAGAAAATGCAAAAGCAACGCGTTTTGACTACTGAAGTCTCTGCCAGCAAACGCAGTAAAACGTCAAAAACAAGGAAAAGCTTAGTTCTGTAATTCCTTTTTTCCGACTGTCATGTTGGTCACGTTAGTTAGCATTGCCTAACGAAGATCTGAGAAGTCGAAACGCGTTGTTTTCGTGTAATGATATTTTCCGTTCATTCGGCTGACTTGTCACATAGATTTCCTCTTGGCTGGCCAAATTTTGAATCCTTCTTGCATGTGCTAGACAGGGCTATTCCGCAGTCAGACGCGGTGCCGATAACATTACGATCAAGGAAGCCGATAAACAACAAGAGAGCTACTCCCACCCACGAAAACGCCTTGCACCTTTGACCTTACCGGTGATTGGGACGATGTAAACCCATCAGTACCGGCGGCCTAAATATAGAGAGGGGGAAAAAAATCCTTAATGGCAGAATACACACAACGAAACACCAGTCGATCGTTCGACACGCTCGGTAACGGTTAAGCAAATTCCAGAGCCCAGATTTACAATGGGGTGGCCCAGGCAGGAATTGAAATTCAATAAAACCACGCTCTTGTTCATTGAAAATCCGCACGACTCGGCCTTTGTTCTGTCCGTTTTAGTCGACATTTCAACGTGGTCTGAGTTTGAAGTCGATCATCCTGATAATGTGTGTGTGTGCGCGCGCGTTGTGTGTGTGTGCGTGTGCGTGCGTGCGTGCGTGTGTGTGTGTGTGTGTGTGTGTGTGTGTGTGTGTGTGTGTGTGTGTGTGTGTGTAAAACTGGAGGGGAAGGGGGACGGATGGAAAGTACAGGGTAGCACAAGCACGCTTGCTCGTAAATGGAACTTTCATGTGAATGTACGAACCGTTTTCCGCAAGTATGGTATAAATGTTTCTCTCTCTCTCTCTCTCTCTCTCTCTCTCTCTCTCTCTCTCTCTGTCCGTCCGTCCCTCACCGTCTCTCTCTCAATTTTTCAGCGGGGAACTGATTTTTCAACAGTGCTTTAATTGTTACATTTGTCTGTAAAAATAAAGGAAATTACGTGTGTCCAATAGACCATTCATTATTTTACACAACGATTCCTTTTTTCTATAAATAATTCGTTATTTGGAACTACGTTTCCTGTTCGTTGAACAGACCGTGCATACTTTAAGTTGGTGTTGAGACATAGTCCCTTCTTTCTATAGATTAGTTGGTCTTGAGACATCGTCCTCTTCTTTCTGTTGATCAGTTGGTGTTGAGACATTAATCTCCTTCTTTCTATTGATCAGTTGGTGTTGAGACATTAGTCTCCTTTCAATTGATCAGTTGGTGTTGAGACAGTCTCCTTCTTTCTATTGATCAATTAGTGTTGAGACATTGTCGCCTTCTTTCTATTGATAAGTTGGTCTTGAGACATAATCCTTTTCTTTTATTTCTGTCGACCATTTCCTGTTGATATACAGTCTTTCGTCTTCCTTCTTTTGAATATTTGTAGTTGAGACGAAGTCTTTTGTATTTTTTTTTCTGTTGAGACATATTGTACTGTCTTTCTTCTCTCGACCAGCCGGTGTTGGAACCTTCTCATTTTCCCTCTGTTGATGTTGACTTTTTGTCGTTGAGACAGCGTTATGTCCTTTCTCATGACCATTCAGTGTTCAGACATGCTCACCTTTTCTATGACCCTCTTCATTCTGACTGACCATTGATGTTAGCTTTGAGACACCCTCTTAAACTTTGCGTAGATCATTGGACCAGACATTTCACCCTCAGCCAGTAGATCCTTCGTTGTTTGGAACGCTCTCCAGATTTTTTTTTCTGAAGATCACTCGTTGTTCTGGAAAACGATGCTTCCTTTCTCGAGAGAGTTTCTTGTCTTGTATTATATTAACACTTCATTTTAATTTTAATCTGCACCAACTGTTCACTTCTTTTCAGCGGAACTATCGCTGTTTGGGACCATGCTGGTGATTTTTTTTTTTTTTTTTTTTTTTCATTTTTAGGGCCTTACTCGGCTTGTCTTCAGCCTGTTTGTCAGCTTGTTTACGCAGGTGTTTATGTCACCACCACCAAACCCCTCCTAAGTCATGGGCAGCACGGAGGCCATACACATGTAAGACATTGTTGAAGTACGGCTTGGATGGCCCAGACATCCCTGTGCCTGACTCAACCTGTCGTGCAGAAAATCAGTTGGGTTCTGTGACGTCACATGCGGGCTGAGATGGATCATGAGGGCACCCGGGAAACCAGGAAACCGCGCAGATGGAGTCCCACCCCATCCCCTTCCTCTCCCGCCTCCTTCACTCTTCTCCGCTACATCCCAGGTGGATTTGGTGATCTGGTCGAAAGGAACAAACGTTAACTTCATAAGGCTTTCATTTCCCAGCTAAAACCATATGTCTGATAGTTATGTGGGTCGCACATCCCTCGCAAAGGTGACTTGGCCTTGAGACGCCGGACTCTCCAGAAGGTGCAGTTTCGAATGCCAACCGCCCCAAAATAGTTCTGGCAGCAGAAGAGCCATTAGGAGTCCTGACCTGGATTTTGTCTGGCCTACCTGTAGAAATTCAGGGCTGAAACACTTGTCTGAGGAGGCTTCTTCTCTGAAGATCTGCTCCCAAGCTCCCCCTGGTGTTTCTGCATTTAGTGCCGTACAGTACAATATAGTTCAGTCCAGTACAGTTCAGTACAGCACAGTACGAAACAGTACAGCACAGTACAAATATGATTTAGCACACAACACGGTTGTTGCCAAATCAGCAAAGCTTTCCAGATCACGAACGTATTCACCCCTGTCCATTCTAAGCAGCTTAGCAGACAGAGATAGCCACTGAGTGCGACAGTGGTGCAAACGAGACATGACACAGCGACTCTAAACAGGAAGCGAGGTAAGACATCTTTTGGTTGATGCCACCCACGCAAGAAGGGAAGTCTAAAAACAGCACCAAAATTTCGCTGCGGCATGGTGGGGCAATAGCTGTGGAAACAGTCTGCAATCTGGCTTCATGCAACACGTTTCGATCACCTTTGAAGTTCAACTGAACATGGAAAGTTAATAGGCTCTTAAACTGGCCGATATTTAACGCTTCTTATTTTATCTTTCATCAGTGTTTCGTACTTGAGCGGCAGGAAGTAATACTGACACGCTTAAAACTCTGTTCCTATTTAAGGAGGAGAATGTGCTGTACTAAGGATATCTCCCTTTTTTCTTTCTTCTTTCTTCTGCATCTCTGTTTTTTGATCTGAGTCCAACATCAACAGCTGATTTGGTGATCAACACACCCCTGTCTGTACCTACCGAGCATCCGCACAGCATCTCTGTGAAAACGTTCGAGGCCCAGACGGAGTCGCACTCCACAAGTTGTTCTCTTTTCGCCATTGAGCGAAACTACAGACACCGCTGGTGCAAGCATCACTCATGGTGCAGGTGGTGTCAGTGCAACGAACTCGCTTTTCACGCTTAAAAAGTCATTGTAATTTAAAAGGCAGGAGAGAGAGAGAGAGAGAGAGAGAGAGAGAGAGAGAGAGAGAGAGAGAGAGAGAGAAAAGGAGGGAGAAAGAGACAGAAGGACAGAGTAGCAGAGAGATGCTTGAATTGAAGATTTCCAAAACACTAAAAAAAAAAAACGATTAAGCTGAGCGCTTTTAAGCTTAAATCCGCAGATGAAAATTAATCATGTTTATAAAAGAACACGCACTTGTGCTCGCGCGCGCACACACACGCGCACACACACACACACACACACACACACACACACAGAAACTGAAATGCAGAACATAGCCTACATATGTATCAGGGTGAAGGACTTCGGCGGTGAGATTAGGAGGAGAAGGGGTAGAGGGGTGGGATGTGTGTCTGCGTGTGTGTGTGAGGGGGGGGGGGGGGGGGGGAAGAGATGTGTGTGTGTGTGTGTGTGTGTAGAGGGAAAAGGGGGGTGTCTCCCAGCTCGAAGTTGTCCTGTTTCTTTTTCTGTCCAATATTTCATCCAGCGCAGGTAAAGCCCGGCTATTTTCAGCTACATAACGGGAGTATGGAATCAACAGGACTGTTCTTCTCTATGTTACGTCTTCTGTCTGGCTATAAAAGGAAAGGAGCTAAGATTCAAAACGGACAGATTCAGTTTCATTTTAATCCAGATGTCACTACGTGCGGACTGGTCCATGTACATGACGCCACGTTCGCGAGTTCAGGTGGCTACAGCGCAGAGACGTTCAAAATCTAATATATAAATGGCAAATTCTGTCTGTCTGTGTGTGTGTGTGTGTGTGTGTGTGTGTGTGTGTGTGTCTGTGTACGCTATAGACTCAAAAACGGCTCAACCGATTGTCATGAAATTTGGCAGGTACGTCCGTTGTGACCCGAGGATGGTTTGGGGCTAATCTCTAAAAAAATAAAACCGTTAAAAACCGTTAAAAAGCTGTTATAACGGTTTCAAAGTCATCTTTTTCCTCTGCTTTTCTTCAACTAGCCGTTGTGGCATTGCACAGGTACAGGACTACTTCTTTAAAATTAGAACCGTTATTTGGCAGTTAAAAAACGTTATTTATAACAGTTAAAAACCGCTAAAAACACCAAACCCTGTAAAAGAAACTGTTTAAAACCCGATCTTCTTGAAATTTAGCAGGTACGTCTGTTGTGACCCGAGGATGGTTTTGGGCTAATCTCTAAAATAATAAAACCGTTAAAAACCGTTAAAAAAAACTGTTATAACGGTTTCAAAGACATTTTTTTCCTCTGCTTTTCATCAAATGGCCATTGTGACATTGCACAGGTACGGGGCTACTTCTCGAAAATTAGAACCGTTATTTGGCAGTTAAGAAACGTTATTTATAACAGTTAAAAACCGTTAAAAGCACCAAACCCTATGAAAACTGTTTAAAACCCTATCTTCTGAGGTTGGCGGCCACGAGAGTCATCGGATCGCCACCAAACTTGACATAAGCCTACAGGAACATCCAGCGGGTAACATAGGGTCATTAGATAGTCATTATGACCATTAAATTTGACCGTTAAAAACCGTTATTTTCAAAATTTAGGCTGTTCTTGATGAAATTCGGTATACATGTGCAGTTTTAAATGCCGAAAAATGATATACAACTTTTACGAACCGAAATTTACAATTGACCGTTAAAAACCGTTATTTTATAAATTTAGAGTATTCTTGAAAAAATTCGATATACATGTGCAGTTTTGAACGCTAAACAATGATATACAATTTTCAAGATCCGAAACTTAACATTGACCGTTAAAAACCGTTATTTTCTGAATTTCAAAATTTTCACCCTTCTTGATATCATTCCGAATGCACGTACAGTTTTAAGCGCTGAACAATGTTATGCAAATTTTACGAACCAAAACTTAACATTGACCGTTAAAAACCGTTATTTTCTAAATTTACACCGTTATTGATAAAATTCGGTATGCGTATGTCCAGTAACGGTAAGTAATTTTTGCAACATGGGTGGGACAGGGTAGGGGGATGAAAAGGGAGGAATGAGAGGGGCCAGAAAAATGATTGTACAGTGCAAAGCCTGATACACTATTTTTACATTAGACACAGACCCGTTGAAATAAACTACTTCTGCACAAAGTCTATTCCTACAAAATTAAGGGCAATCAGAAGAATGGGAATGGGAACAGTGAGTGCAGGTGGAACATCGAGCGAGAAAAGCATCTCGACGTGCTAGGGAAGATCCAGAGGAAAGGGGCCAGAGGCAGGCGGAAAACAATAGAATGTATAAGAGAGAGAGAGAGAGAGAGAGAGAGAGAGAGAGAGAGAGAGAGAATGTGTATTTGTGTGGGGGGAGGGATGGGGGGGGGGGGGGGGATTGATTGTAAATCAAAACAATTAATACATGTTTGCCGTCACGTGAGTATCGCAAAGAATGTTCATATCCCGGGCAACGCCGGGTGCCCCTGCTAGTAAAAATATAAATCGGGAGACAGCCAGGACGGGAGGGGGATGGAAGAGTGAGGGGGGGAAGTGGGAGATCGGGATGGGGGTTGGGGTCCGGGGGGAGGGAGGCTAATGGGCGAGAGTTAGTAGATTCCTTATGTGCGCATTTATCAGAATGCACTGGTCAGACCTTGTGTGTTTCCCCAACATGATTTGGGCCACTGCTCAAATACTATTTGTGTGTGTGTGTGTGTGTGCGCGCGCGCGCGCGCTTTCTTGCGTGTATATATGTGTGTGTGTGTGCACGCGCACGCTTGCTTGGGCATGGGTGTGCGTAACGCGTGCATATGTGTATATGTGCATGTGCATGCGCGGAGTAGATATGTTCCTGTGGAATGTCAGTGTCGAAGGAAGTAGTTGAACGAGAGATATAAAGAAGGAAAACTGTGGGTAAGGGAAAAGCAATGGTATTTGGCAGTAAACAAAATGTTAATTATAAACACACACACACAAAACGTGCGCGCGCGCACACACACACACACACACACACACACACACACACACACACGCACGCACGCACGCACACGCGCGCGCGCGCGCGCGCGCATGCGTTTAACTACCGTGTTAAGTTTCAGTTTCATCAAGGAGGTATTGCGTGCGGTCTCGTCCATATGCGCTACACCACCTCTGCTAAGTCATGACACCTCGGTACGCAGTGGCCAAGAAGAAGTGGGAAAGGAAGCTCATGGATGGGTTGTGGCAGACGCTTGACCAAACGAACCGACTCAATGCGCCGATCTATGCTCTCAAGTGTACAACCAGGCAGACCATTGATCGCACGATGTGCTTCGTGCTCTCTGTGTCCTTCCTCAGTGTCGTATTCTGGTACACCTGAGAACTAACCTTGGACATCGATCGTACGGAACTGGGGGTCCACGCCTTTTTCTTTTGCGCAGCAATATGACGAAGTGTTGCGATGACGTCAACCGGGAGTCAAACGTCACATCGTCTGTCGAAGGAGTATCAATCCACTTCTGTACTGTACACGAGTCTTTCTGGCTAGTTTTTTTCAGCAGCTTAGTCCTTACAACGCTTTCTTCTCGTTCCACTTTTCAACCCTTCACTGTTTGCTTTGGGAGGGGGCTGGGGAGGGGACGACCGATTGGATTCTGTTTTTGAACCCCTTTGGTGATGGGAATTCCACATAATTACAGTCTGGTATACCTCTGTTTCGTGTCAAGGGAACACTGACACATGGTTTATCTCCCTTTGATGCTAAGGGAGCATCAGCTCAGTCAGCCGTGTCTGAATGACAAGTCCGAAACAGTGGACGAAAGTTCGCAGAGCAGGCGATGAATGATTCTGTTTTCATGTTGGGCTGCAGTGGGTATCGTTTGCTGCATGTGAAGAATTTTGGTATTGAAATTCTAACATCCTAAGTTTTCATTTCCATTTCTTTCTCTACCTTTGCCCCCCCCCCCCCCCCCCCCCCCCCTTCCCTTTTTGAAAAAAAGTTCTTTTTAATCTTTGTTTAGTCATTCGTGTGATGACAGAGGAAAGGAATTGTTAGCCTGCACTTGTTTTCCCCCGGTACTAATTTGTTTTATATGAGAGAGAGAGAGAGAGAGTCAGTCTCCCCCCCACCCCCACCCCCCTCTCCTACTCAAACTCTTCATCCACCACACACGTCTTATTTGTCGTGTCTATTTTTGTTTTCCTTGGACTTCGAGAGCAATCTATCCAACGGCGCGCGCGCACACGCGCGCGCACACACACACACACACACACACACACACACACACACACACACACACACACACACACACACACTTTTTTTTCTTAAAAAAAAAAGAAAGAAAGAAAAACAGACATTCACAATCATCTATGCTTAAACTATATACAAAGAAATAGAAAAGGCTCTGTCATTTTTTTTCTGGGAAATGCATACATCAGCGCTCTAGAATCGGTCGACCATGTCTCTTTCCCCACGTACACCAGCTAGCCTTCACAACACAAGCAGACACCATAAGAAAAAAGATGGAAGAGTTCCAGGTAGAGAAACTTCCAATCATCTTAAACTTGAACAAGATATGTTGTAATTGCTCTTTTGACAGAGTGAAGGGAACTGGCATGATTGATTTGCCGTGAAAAAGAATTCCAAATGTATGGCGTGCAGAATGAAAAGGACCAATGACCAAAAGATCTGAACCTACCTCGGGGTGTAGAAAAATTCCTTCATCAAAGAAGACCGAAGGTTTCGAGATGGGGCATTGTGAAACAGGAGCTCAGCCATGAAAGCAAAAGAATACGTAAAGTACAAAAATGACACTTTTTAAAATCAATTCTAGCCTGAACAGGAAACCAGTCGATGTTTTCGAGAGAGGCTTTGCATGGTCATGTCTCTCTGGTCTGAAGAGCGATCGGGTAGCAGAGTTCTGAACACAGTATATTTACTAGGCAGCCAGAGAGAAGTGCACTGCTGTTGTCCATCTCTGAGAGAGCAGAAGAGCATATTAAAGTCTTAGTTGGTTTTACAGATCAGTAGCGCCGAATGGCGCTGAATATGTGAATTCTAGATAAGCTAACTGGCATACCTTTGCAGCATATTTAGTGAGAGACACATTGTCGGATACCAGGAATCCAATATTCATTGCAGAACGAGAAAAAGAGATGGTAGCACTGACTTGTATGGAAGCTGGTTCTGGATCAGAAAAACCCACCTTCCTGAATCGTATTTGGTGTGCTTCTGATTATCATTCTTTTACTTAGACATGCTTTGTATCAGTCAAGTTTTAATATAATCAATACAGCTGTATATTATTATCATTTTACTTAGACATGCTTTGTATCAGTCAAGTTTTAATATAATCAGTACAGCTGTATATCATTATCATTTTACTTAGACATGCTTTGTATCAGTCAAGTTTTAATATAATCAACACAGCTGTATATCATTATCATTTTACTTAGACATGCTTTGTATCAGTCAAGTTTTAATATAATCAATACAGCTGTATATCATTATCATTTTACTTAGACATGCTTTGTATCAGTCAAGTTTTAATATAATCAACACAGCTGTATATCATTATCATTTTACTTAGACATGCTTTGTATCAGTCAAGTTTTAATATAATCAATACAGCTGTATATCATTATCATTTTACTTAGACATGCTTTGTATCAGTCAAGTTTTAATATAATCAATACAGCTGTATATCATTATCATTTTACTTAGACATGCTTTGTATCAGTCAAGTTTTAATATAATCAATACAGCTGTATATTATCATCCTTTTACTTAGACATGCTTTGTATCAGTCAAATTTTAATATAATCAATACAGCTGTACATGTCATTAATGGTACTGTGGATCGAATCCGAGGAACACGAGTTACACATATGTGTGTTATCAGCAGAAGACTTACTGTAGCTCAAGAGTGATGTGAGGTGAATTGTGTAGAGATAAAGAGAACTGGTCCAATAACAGAGTTTTGTATAACACCAAAATGAAGGGTTGGTGATTGTGATTTCTAGTTGATAATCATCATAGCTTTTGGTCTGTGTATTAGGCTAGATATAAACCTCCCCAAAGCTACACCAGAGATCTATTTACTCTCTCTCTCTCTCTCTCTCTCTCTCTCTCTCTCTCTCTCTCTCTCTCTCTCTCTCTCTCTCTGAAGTCTGTGATTAATGTTTGGTGGTCGATGGTTTCAAATGCTGCAGTTAAATCTGGCAGCACGAACACAGAAACATCATGATCCACGACAATTACTATGTCTCTGCTGACCTTTACGAGAGCTGCTTCGGTGCTGTGATGTGAGCGGTAAGCAGGCCTAAATGTGCTAGGCATGTACATATGTGTGCGTGCGCGCGCGCGCCCCTGCGCACGCACGCACGCACGCACGCACGCATGCACGCACACACACACACACACACACACACACACACACACACACACACACACACGCGCGCGCGCGTGCGCGTGCGCGTGCACCAGCACTCGCGATGAAGTCATACATGGTCTGTGCGACGGAGACTAAGGAGTGGATTGATTAATTCAGCACGAACTTCATTAACAGAGCCCAGAAAATTAAAAGGAAAAAAAAAAAGAAGGTTAAGGTAGAGGGATTGAGAGGGAGTGATAAAAAGTCGACAAGCAAAAGTGCAAGGTTGGAGCAAATCGGGTGCGGCAGCTATTTCAGTGTGAGTATCAAATCTGCCGTAAACTCCTGACTCCTGCATTGTGTGTACCTTTTTGTTTTTCATCTTTAGAAAAAAGGAGAAAGGGAAAAGGAAGAGTGAGAAGGGACGGGTCAGGGAGAGAATGGGAAAGGGGCGAAGAAGGGGAGGGGCGGGGAGGGGGGGGGGGTTAGAATCCTTTTAATCTCCACCACTCAGCAGTCCCCTTCCCGCCACACCCGCATAGAGAGAGAGAGAAATTCTCTCTTCACTAACTCTTTATCACCTTCACCCACCCGCCACCCCCCCCCCTCCACCCGCACACACACACACACACACACACACACACACACACACACACACACACTCAAAGACTTTTGTTTTGTTTTGTTTTGTTTTCCTGGGGTTTAGAAAAGGAATCTACCTGACGGCTGTTATATCCCAAGGGACGGAACTCCTCACTGAAAGATGATGCGGCGACAGGGAGCGATTTATCTGTACTTCAGGGCTCTTGGCGCGCGTCAAACAACCCATGACAACGAGGGAGTTGACCCCGGCCCAATTCTGTAGGAACCCCCACTTTGATGGGTAAAACAAAAAACCCACACAGGCAGGAGTTTGGGGAAGGAGGGTGAGGGTGAGGGCGGTGGGAGACAGGGAGGCTAAGAAAAAGAATGAGTACCGATGTACTACAGCAAACGAGAAAGGGGCCCAGACAGAGCGTATTGGTGCTCTGTACAACGACACGTTCGCCGTGGACGGTCGAATCGTTCTGTAACGCCCTCTGAGGTTGTTCGTGGAGAAAAATCAAGATGGCGGCGATGGTAGACAGATTCTGTAATCTGTTTATCACATCTGCGCGTGTATTTCGGGTTTTATTTGTTTTATTTGTTCATCAAGAAGAACACCGCTATCCGTTTATTATTGTGTTGTCAATGAGGAAAAGAAAGATCGCTGATTGACACAACGCGAGTTACCTCTCTTTTTGAAAGCGCTCCAGCAGCATGAGAAATTAAGTTGTTTACGCATGTAGAGCTTTCTTGCCAAGTGTTTTGTTTTGTTTTGTTTGTTTGTTGTTTTTTTGTTTGTTTGTTTGTTGTTGTTTTTTTTTTTTTTTGGGGGGGGGGGGGGGGTTGGAGGGGGCGACCTGCATCCGCTCATTTAGGCAAGAGCAGCCCGCGCTTCATTTCGAAAAAAAACAACATGTTGAGACGGTACAGTGGTAGAACACAATGCACTCGTTGACTGAACTTTGGGTAAAGTATCGAACCAGTTGTACGGTTTTCTTTAGGGGGAAAAAAGTATTCCAATGTACGTGTTGCTATACACATAAACATGCATGCTTAGTAAATGTGTGCGCGTACACTTACATGCATATAAACGCGCGCGCGTACACGCACGCGCGCGCACACACACACACACACACACACGCACACACACACACACACACACACACACACACACCCCTGCGCGCGCGCGCGCACTTATGTACAAACACATGTGCACCCGTACACACACACACACACACACACACACACACACACACACACACAGAGGCACGCACGCACGCACGCACACACACACACACACACACACACACACACACACACACACACACACGCTCGCGCACACGCATACACACGCACACACACACACATGCTTATGCGCTTTGGCGTGAGTGCACACACACACGCGCGCGCACGAGTGCTCATCTCCCAGAAACACCTGAACGGGGAGGATAGGTATGCATCTCTTTCGAACCACCACCCCTTCCCTCCCTTTCCCTCTCCCCCTTGAGCAACCCTTACCCCCCCCCCCCTTCTCCCCCGATCCTCCAGTCCACCCCACTCCATGAACCACTTAACATGTTTTCATTTGAAGAGCAGACAGGTTTTCCCCCAAAGAATAGAAAGGGGAAAAAAAAATCAATTTTGAACTAACGAACGTACCAGCTGATAGCGGGTTTGAGAGCTTTAAGGAATCCAAGTCCGACGCTGTAATGATTCAACACGCTGTTTAATCCCAGGGGCCGTGTGTCGGAGTGCTCCATTCAGCCCTACCTTTTCCTCCCTCTTTAATACAAGGTTCCACTGGGCTGCTTGCAGCAGAGAAGATGCAGCTTCACTGTTGCAAACCCACCAGATGACCGTGTTTTTGGACTGCCGGATGACATCACTGCAGCGCAAATACCCATCCTGCAATAACAATGATTATAATGATAATAATACTAACAATGAATTCAACTCGCCTCTTTCGACTCGCGTGCGATGAAATGGGGTAGTCGGCGGGCAAAGTGGAAGGGAAGGCTGTCCGTGGTTTATTTCAGTTTCTCTTAGAGATTAACAGGACATCTGTACTTCTGAGCGAATCGAGATAAGCGAATTCCAAACAGAGCAGCGAAGGCTTCTGCTCTGTCTTCCGTTCCGAACGCCTCTTAGGACACGCTATGTCATGACTTTCGTTATCATCTCACTTTGACGTAACACATGACGTTTATTTTATGTCATGCATTGACTTTGGAAATCTTCACTTTCATCGGCCAGATTAGGACCACAAAGGGAATTTTCTGAGGCATGTATATGTGATATATTTTATTTGAGAACAGGTAAAGATGCTTGATGTTCTGACCTTTCTTAGCTCTCGTTGTGATTCCAATAACGTTGAGTGTGACAACTAGTAAAGCTGTTTGATTTTCAAGCAGGTTAACTTGTATGATTTAAAAAAAAAGATTGAATCGCAAAGTCTTACTTTGCTCTATCAGGCAAGATACGTTTATATATGGCTGGTCCTTGTTTTATATTTAGTAAGATAATTCTTCATATCTCTTCCCCTACTTGGTGAATTAAACTGTACTATAATGTCTCATCATGAAGGAAAGTAAGATATTTGTTGGTCTGGCTGCATGCATAAAGATTTCATTTAACATGCCATTTATGAATGTGTAAAGCAATGATTGTAACTCACCATGATTTAAAAAAAAAAAATCAGTTTTGAAGCTTACAAAATTCTGCTGAAAACGTTCATTACGGTTTCATCATGCAGTGATGTCTTCATGCAAGGGATGGCTGGGAAATTCTGACATATTTGATTCTGCAAGCGCTGGACACTGCTAAGAAAAAGCCAACATTGAAGTTTACCACAGATACGCACACAAGCACTCACACTCACACACGCGCGCGCGCACGCACGCACGCACGCACGCACGCACACACACACACACACACACACACACACACACACACACACACACGCACACATATACACACACGCACACATATACACACGCACACACATCACATCACATTTTAGCCGAAACATCATTACATAAACTCGCTTCGTACACATGACTCGTCAAAGTAAGGTCAGGAAACGAAAGAAAGATATGGCCACAATTTCATAGGAAATTGCCTTGCCCCTAACTGTACACAGTGATAGTTTCGTAAAGAAATTCGAGAACCCAAACAAATACACCCCATCACTCTTCTCCCAGGCATTTCCGCTCGTCTTTTTGGGTTGCAGTATTGAAAGCCGACACATGCGACCTCAATCAGAATTTCCGCTCGCTTTCGGGTGGGAAAGCGACGTGTCTGAATTTCCGCTTTCATTTTGGGTTATAGCATTCGAAGTGAGAAGCTCGACCTCTTCATAAGAATTTTTCGCCCGCCATTTTGGGTTACAGGCGAGAAATCCGACCTCTTCATCAAAATTTTCGCCCATCATTTTGGATTGTAGCGTTGGAAGGTGAGAAATCAGGTCTCATTCTCAAAGTTTTCCGCCTGCCATTCGGAGTTGTAGAGTTGAAAGGGGAGAAAACCACGCCGTTTTCATCGGAATTTCTGCACGCCATTTGGGTTGAAGGTGATAAGGCCGATCTCATAATCGGAATTGGCAATCGCCATTTTGGGTTGTAGTATTGGAAGGCGAGAATTCCGACCTCTTCATCAGAATATCCACGCACTCTTTAGGCTGTTGGTGACAAATCCGACCTCTGCATCGGAATTTCAGTCCACTATTTTGGGTCGTATTGGACGGTGTGAAATCCAACCTCTGTACCTGCCAGTCAAAGGTCATCACTGTTTCTGGTGCACGACAAAAAGATAATGGTAAAAGTAAGGCAGGATTCCCCTGCTAAAAGAACCCGCACTCCTCAAAGGCAACATGTTTTTGTTTTGTTTTTTTTTCTACTGAGGATGAAGTGGCTTTGAAACAGAATGATGCTTGATCAGCGACCAGATTCTGTACACTTTCTTGCGACTAGCACTGAATCAAACTGCAGTAAATAATCAGGGAAAGACAACGCCTGTCTTTCCGTTGAAAATAGGGTACCTTTTCTCCGTTCATGACCCAGGTACATAGATCTAGAGAGTCATTTTTTTTTTTTTAACTTGAAGCGGACGCCAGGATAACGATCATAATATTGACTGTCTGTATAACAAGCACACCGGTTCATACCCATGTTTTGTTTATTTTATTTTATTTTTTTTCTCATTCTCTGATCGAACGGTTACACCGACTGGTCGAGCAAAATCGCTTTGGGTGTGACCACCACCGGCATCTGTCCTATGAAAACGGCGGGGTCAGTCTCGTTGAATGGGAGCTCTAACAGGGATTACCTCACACGCACATGTCCCGACATCGTCAGCTCACCTGTAGATCGTACATTTACTTTCTACTTTTGTCGAAAGAGAAACGAAAAAGTCTGGCTTCTCTCTACACATTGCTAACCGAGGTTGGGTGATTCATGTCGTGGAAAACAACGAGCAGATAAAGCCCTTATTCAAATAGCGTCGAAGGGCAAGACGTAGATCCTGCGCGCTTTAAAGCCATTGTTGTTGTCGTACCCTGGATAAAAGACTCCAGGGATCACCCGAACAACCGAACTACTTGAACACCAAGGTACAAATGCATCAGCTAGGGATGAGAACATTACGTGTATGACCGTTTTTGACTTCCCCGCCACGTGGGCAGCTACACCCCGACTTCGATGGATTTTGGAGACTGATAATGTTATGCTAGGAGCTTGTCATGACTGAAGACAATCCCCGCATAACTTATGCAGAGCATAATAACATTTTGATGTAGCCTTGGTGTTCTAGCCTATGTCAGTTGGTCTGACACAGCCTTAAGCCAAGGCTGTTAATATAATTTATTTGCTTAATTAGTAATAGAGAAGGAATTTTAATGATCTTATTATAAAATGATTTTATGTTAAGATGAGTATTAAGTTATTTATTGATTAAACTAAGAAATTAAAATTTAGTATTATATAAAATATTTTAAAATGAAGTCGTAAAAAGGAACTCGGCAAAACCATATTCTGCCTGTTTATCAAAAACATGGCTTCGTGTTAAAATTAAAATACGAAGTCGGACCTGCCCAGTGAGTTTTAAACGGCCGCGGTACTCTGACCGTGCAAAGGTAGCATAATCACTTGCCTTATAATTGAAGGCTGGAATGAATGGTTTGACAAGAATATACCTGTCTCTTTTAGATTATTTAGAATTTTATTTTTGGGTGAAAAAGTCCAGATATAATTAAAAGACAAGAAGACCCTATCGAGCTTTAGAGAAGTTAATAGATTTAATATAAATCAATATAATTAAAAGAAGAGCTATTAAATACTTTGGTTGGGGCAACCAAGGAGCAAACAAAACCTCCTTTAAACTATAAATCTTACTTGTGTTGATCCAAGAATATTGATTAAAGGAATTAGTTACCGTAGGGATAACAGCATAATCTTTTTCAAGAGCCCATATCGAAAAAAAGGTTTGTGACCTCGATGTTGGACCAGAATGTCCTAAAGATGCAGAAGTCTTTAAGGGTTGGTCTGTTCGACCATTAAAATTCTACGTTTTCATATTTAGAAATTCTAAATTTTCATATTTAGAAATTCCAGAGCATCCAAGGCATTTTTTTTCGTCGGATGAGTTGTCAGTTTCGTACCTCAGCACGCCCCAGTATCAGACACGCTAAAACAACCACGGCATACTGGAAAAGACCTGCCTCTTTTTCTAACACCTTGCGGACATTTAAAAAGACAGACAGGCAAACAGACAAACAGATAGAAAGGAAAAGAGGCAGGCAGGCAGGCAGGCACACACACACACACACACACACACACACACACACACACCACACACACACACACACACACACACACACACACTCATTCGCACACTCACTCACTCACAGAGAGAGACAGGGAGAGGGAGAGAGAAGGGGGGGGGGGGGTACAGACGTTCACGGCAGGGATAACTAATTATAGTAGCTAAGGAAGAGATGGCTTCTAAGTTCAGACGTGAATGATAGCTGAGACGGTGCAGGGCGAGCAGATAAAACGAGTTTGTTCCGGATGACAGAGCCAATGAAATAAAAAGCGCTCTACTCCTGGAGTGTTCTGCGTTCGTTTAGAAAGGCCACAGATACCATTATCACCAGAGGAACCGAGAGTAAATCTGAAGAAGTTTACGAATTCCGGCAGGTGCAAAACCAGAAGTGATGCCATCGCATATTCCGCGATAAGAATTGTAAGTCAACCAATGGGGGGGGGGGGGGGGGGGGGGGGGGTATTGCTTTCCAAACATGCTGCGCAATTCATCACTTCCTGATTATTATCAGTGTATTTCAGACAGGATGCCGACTAAACAGTGAAATGCAGAAGCTGAGCGTGGAGAAAACAGGAGATGGAAGCAAGGTCTCTGTTGTTTCATTAGTCAGAATTTGTCACGATGGACGCTGTCTGCTTGACTTAAAGATGGGCGTTCTGGGAGATTTTTGGACACGTGGTGTTTTAGAGAAAACTGTCTGTCAACAAAGAGACCTAGATTAGGGGGAAGCGATACTAATCTGTTGTGTCAGAGACACAGAGGGGGAAAAAAAAGCATCGGTTTTATCTTCGCTTAGCTGTAGCTTATTTTTCAGTATCCAGATCTTTGCACGAGTGATACGGAATTGCATTACGAAAAAAACAAACAAAACAGCAACAACAAAAAAACTCAGGTCTTGAGATCACTGAGTAGGATCATTGGCAAAAAATGTAAATCTGAATGCAAAGGTAAAGACTTAGACCAAAAAAGAGCTGTGTAAACCAAATTAACCAAGCAAAAGAAGAAAAAAAAAAAAAGAAAGAAAGAAAGAAGAAAAAAAACTGAAACTTTAATCAGCATCATAATCACGCATGGCAGTGAAACGCCAATGTGAAGTTGTGGAGATGACAGGAGATGTAAGCAAGGACTTTGTGGCTTCAGTTGTTAGAACTGTCATGATAGAGGCTATTAGCATGGTCATCTTCACTGGTCACCATTATTATTGTTATGATGATAAAGAACAAGAAAAGAAGAGAAAGAACATGATGGTGATTCTAGTGTAACAATGATGTGTGGTGATTATGATTATAGTGTTAGTGGTGATCGTAGACAGGACTGTAGCAATGTTTTTTTTTCCAGATGGAAAGCGTTTCGTGATGAATTAGTAACTCTAAAGGCATTTGGGTGTGTTCCTCTTTGCCCTTTTTTTTTTTTCGTTTTTGAGTAGCAAAACAAACACAAACATTAGTTTTTAAACCGAGAAAAGAAAACATGATGAGGGCTCCCTGACTCAACGAGTTGCAGACTAACTGGCACCAATGCACTCACAGTTCACCCGCTCAAGAAACAAGCCCTGAAATGTGAAGTTCGTGTTTGCCATTTTATGTTAGTCAGTACGGAAATCCCAGCCTCGGTCTTCAAGATGATCCAGAATTCACCCAGCTTACAAGTTCAATGCCGGATCGATTCTGACTTGTGAGCATGCGCACCAGTCCTCTGACAAACGGCGCACGACCGGAAATGAACACCTGCATAGGAAGCCGAGCGGTGAGTCAATGGTGCGTGCAGCATACATCCGGGCTTCGTTCAGCCTGCGCTGCTTTTGAAAGTAGATATGATGAGGAAGGAAAAGAGAGCGAAAAGGAAGGAAAACGTAGAAAAAGGCATTGAAAAGTAGAGAAAGACAGTTAAAGCAGGAGAAGGAAGAGAAAAGTAGGAAACGATGGGTAAAAAAAGGAAAATGTAGATAGTACGAAAAGGTAGATAAAAGGACGAAAAGGTAGATAAAGGACGAAAAGGATGATAAAGGACGAAAAGGTAGATAAAAGGACGAAAAGGTAAGATAAAAGGACAAAAAGGTAAATAAAAGTACGAAAAGGTAAGACAAAAGGACGAAAAGGTAGATAAAAGGATGAAAAGGTAGATAAAGGACGAAAGGTAGATAAAAGGACGAAAAGGGTGATAAAGGACGAAAATGTAGATAAAGGACGAAAAGGTAGATAAAAGGACGAAAAGGATGATAAAGGACGAAAGGACGAAAAGGTAGATAAAGGACGAAAGGTAGATAAGGACGAAAAAATACATAAAAGGACGAAAAGGTACATAAAAAGGACGAAAAGGATGATAAAGGACGAAAAGGATGATAAAGGACGAAAGGTAGATAAAAGGACGAAAAGGTAGATAAAAGGACGAAAAAAGTACGAAAAGGTAAGACAAAAGGACGAAAAGGTAGAAAAAAGGACGAAAAGGTAGATAAAAGGGCGAAAAAAGTACGAACAGGTAGATAAAGGACGAAAAGGTAGATAAAAAGACGAAAAAAGTACGAACAGGTAGATAAAGGACGAAAAAAGTACGAACAGGTAGATAAAAAAGTACGAACAGGTAGATAAAGGACGAAAAGGTAGATAAAAGGTAGACGAAGGGTAGATAAAAGGACGAAAGGGTAGATAAAAGGACGAAAGGGTAGATAAAAGGACGGAAAGGTAGATAAAAGGACAAAAAGGTAGATAAAAGTAGGTAAAGGTAGACAAAAGCTAGGAAAAGATGGATACGAACTGGAAACGGTAAAAGCGGAAAAAGGTAGGCAACGGTGGGAAAAGATAAGGGAATCATTTAAAGACAGGAAAACGTGGGTAGAACTAGGGCAATGCAATGAAATATTGGGGGGGGGGGGGGGGGGGGGTTAGGGAAACGTAAGAAATAAGAGGTAAAAGCAGGAAAAGTAGTGAAAATACCTTGCAGACTAATTGCATCACCAACTTTCGGAAGAGAAGGCCAGTTTGGCCGTTGGTATGGGTGACGCGTTGCACATTGCATGCACCCTACGTCAGCCATTGAAAGAATGAAGGAAATAAGGAAACTAAGTGAACAATATTGACTGGATGACACGGGAAACGACTGAATGAGGCGCCGGCAGGCAGCTCTTCAGTCGGCACTACCCAAGTAAGGAATAGTAGCAATTGTAAGGAAGGTAGCTGAGACTAAGAAAAGGTAGGGAGGGTTACGAAAAAGTAGGGAAAGATAGGCAGTAAAAGGGTGACGAAAAGGTAGGGAAAGATAGGCAGTAAAAGGGTGACGAAAAAGTAGGGAAAGATAGGTAGTAAAAGGGTGACGAAAAGGTAGGGAAAGATAGGTAGTAAAAGGGTGACGAAAAAAGTAGGGAAAGATAGTAGTAAAAGGGTGACGAAAAGGTAGGGAAAGATAGGCAGTAAAAGGGTGACGAAAAGGTAGGGAAAGATAGGCAGTAAAAGGGTGACGAAAAGGTAGGGAAAGATAGGCAGTAAAAGGGTGACGAAAAGGTAGGGAAAGATAGGCAGTAAAAGGGTGACGAAAAGGTAGGGAAAGATAGGCAGTAAAAGGGTGACGAAAAGGTAGGGAAAGATAGGCAGTAAAAGGGTGACGAAAAGGTAGGGAAAGATAGGTAGTAAAAGGGTGACGAAAAGGTAGGGAAAGATAGGCAGTAAAAACGGAAAAGGGTAGGGAAAATTTAGAGAAAAATAGAAGAAGCTAGGAAAAAAGCTTGGAAAGTAGGAAAAGATGAGAAAAGTAAGAAAAAGTGGGAGAAAAAGCTAAGAGAAAAAAATAGAGGGAGCAGAGGTAGGAAAAGTTTTTTTTTTTTTTTTTTTAATTTTTTTATTTGCCTTCAGTAACATGAAACACAAACATAAAAAGGAAAAAACAAAAGGGCATTGCCCATCCACAGTCGAGAAATAATTGTTTTAACAGCCAGAGGTAAGAGAGAGAGAGAGAGAGAGAGGTGGATGGATGTTATCAATGGCGTTTTCATTCAATGTTCTATCTAGAGAAACATCTTAAAGAGGCCTCGAATACATCAACAATATAGGTAACATGAGGTAGGAAAAGTTAAACAGAAAAGGATAGGAAAGTAGGAAAAGTTAAAAAGGAAAAAAAAAAAAAAAAAAAAGGGGGGGGGGGGTGTATGTAGGGAAATTCAGAAACCTTGCCAAATAAGGGAAAGAAAAGGGTTTGGGGAAAGCAAGAAAAGGTAAGGAAAAGTATGGAAAAATAGGCAAAGCCAAGTGAAAGTGGGGAAAGGTGAGAGGACGGTATGGAAAAATAGGCAAAGCCAAGTGAAAGTGGGGAAAGGTGAGAGGACGGTATGGAAAAATAGGCAAAGCCAAGTGAAAGTGGGGAAAGGTGAGAGGACGGTATGGAAAAATAGGCAAAGCCAGGTGAAAGTGGGGAAAGGTGAGAGGACGGTATGGAAAAATAGGCAAAGCCAGGTGAAAGTGGGGAAAGGTGAGAGGACGGTATGGAAAAATAAGGAAAAGTACATAAATGTGAGCAAAAATAGGGAAATCTAAGGGGGAAAAGAAATGCAGTGAAGATAAGCAATAATAAGAATAAGGGAAAGACAAAGAAAAGTAAGGAAAAGAAATGGAAAGCAGGTAAGTAGAAAAGGGTGAGAGAAAATGGGGAAAAATTGGAAAGATAGGAGTTACAGGAAAAGTTGTAAAAGATAAAGGAAAGCAGGAATGGGCATAAAAAAGATGAGAGAAAGTAGAACAAGATTATTAAAAAAAAAAGATATAAGGGACAGCTGGGAATAGATAGACGAGGATAAAGAAAGCATGAAAATGTAGGAAAAGAGAAGACAGGAAAAGATAAGGACATGGGAAAGATTCGAAGAGATAAGGGAAAATCGGAAAGACGGGCAAAACAAAGGAGAAAATGAGAAAGTAGAAAAGATTGCAGAACACAGGAAAAGTGGGGAAAGGTAGAAAAAGGCAAGGGAAAGTTGGAAAATGTCCAAAACCGTAGCGGGATGTAGCCAAAGGTAGCCAGGGTAGTGCCGGTTGAACGCATCCATGCTACCATCACAGAGGCTTGCTTCCTTCGGCGGGTTGAATGCTTCTATTTTCGGTTGAAAAAAGCGGATTGATTTTTCTGTGACGCATGAAATCGGTCTATTTTTAGTGGACGACCGCTCCACTTTGTCGTGGCGATGGACCGTGACGGCACTGCTAAGCCAGATCTTTACTGCACCGCCAGCCAGAGGACACGGCGTGGGAGGGATGGACAGTATGTGAAATGGCAAAGACAGGACTGTAGCTGGAAGCGGAACCATCCAAACTTCCGTCCCAAGACTTCAGCACTTTTGCTTGCAGGTCAAAACCAAGTGTCTGCAAAGTAAAATGACAAATATACAATGGTAACTTACAATGGTAAATGAGAGAGCGAGCGAGAGAGAAAGACAGACAGACCTTTCACCAGTATGAAGTTATATATAAATATGCGTTTCTTTTTGTGCATATAACCACCCACTGACTTGATCTTCTTTTGTTTGTATGTTTGCTGATCGTAACTGTGTTCAAAGGGAGATTGACCGTGACGAGAAGAGAGGCCATCCAGACACCTACAGACTTGAATGCTTTGTTTGCAGGTCCATAACCAAGTGTCCACAAAGGGAAATGACAAAAAAATGACTATGACTGTAAACAGACTGCAGAGTTGCTAAAACAAGCTGAGAGAGAGAGAGAGAGAGAGAGAGAGAGAGAGAGAGAGTCTGGAAAATGTTGTTTCGAACATTTTTTTTTTTTACTGTATTGTATTGTGCATAAAATAAGCCTTGCCTTGCAGTTTATTTCTTGTGGTTTGTAGTTTGGCTTATAATTCTAAAAGGCAACGCATACGGCGAGTCTTTCAAAAATAATAAATGCAAAAATAAGAGAGAATCATCTTCCTTTACCCTCCCGAAAAAAAATAATAAAGTAAAAGCTTTATATAACTGTAGTAGCAACTTACAGTTCTGTCATCAGAGAGAGAGAGAGAGAGAGAGAGAGAGAGAGAGAGAGAGAGAGAGAGATCACGTTTAATGTTGACAGCTGATATCAGGGAAACTTTTGCCTAAAGTGAACAAAAGACAACTGGCTTGCCTGATGTTTACAGTCACTGACACTGCCTACATTACGCAGAACTTCGCCTAATGTTAACATTAGACGACTACCTTTTGACTACTGTGGATAATTCTGCTTTATGAAGACATTGAACTTTCTCCTATGTGAGGTAGACAGGGGCATGAAGACCAACAGTCAGACTCGTGTGTGTGTGTGTGTGTGTGTGTGTGTGTGTGCGTGTGTGTGTGTGTGTGTGTGTGTGTGTGTGTGTGTGTGTGTTCATGTGTATGTGTCTGTATTTGTGAGAGAGCGAGCGAGAGAGAAAGACAGACAGACCTTTCACCAGTATGAAGTTATATATAAATATGCGTTTCTTTTTGTGCATAGTATATATAAGGGGACAGAAAGAGTTGCGACATCTTTAGGACATACATATTGTGTGTGTGTGTGTGTGTGTGTGTGTGTGTGTGTGTGTGTGTGTGTGTGTGTGTGTGTGTGTTAAGTGAGCGAAAACAAGAAGTCGGGGGGGGGGGGGGGGGGGGGGGGGAGAAGAGAAAGAGACAGTGTGTAAAAGGTCAGAGGCATAGTCTTGCATGATATGAGAGAGAGAGAGAGCTAATGGGGAACAATGGAACCATTGTAGGGCCTCTAGAAAACAACAAGAAAAAACATAAAAATGATAATAGTAACAAATAGATAAATAAGACAACGTTCAAGTTTTTGAACGATCTCAAAAATACAAAATAATGCTATATTTTGGGGCGAAACCCACCAAAAATTATATGTATTTGTATGCGTTTTGTGAACTAAGCACTAAGAATGTAGCAAATTGTTACATGTTTTAGTGGGGGACGCTGCAAGGTTTCTGTCGTCCAAGCACACAGCAAAACGAAAAAAGAGTTATTGACTGTGCATTTGAGTGCTGTTTAAGAGTTAAAATAGGTTCAATTCAATTGATATTGTTTAGTCGACTGCAGGGGCTAAAATCAGTACGGTTGCATAGTCAAAATCGGTTTCAGCCGTGTTTGTCAAGAAAAACATGAAGGTATCAGTTTCTTCCAAAAACATTTGGGACACCTTAAATTAGCGACTGTCCCCACTTTCTCTCCCCCCCCCCCTCCTCCCCCCAAGAAAAAAGCAATTTAGATGGGAATTACATAATTCTATTACCCATCAACAACATTTGATTTAAATCTCAATGTTCTATCGAGTTCACTAGTAATCGACTGATCAAACCAGAAAAACGCAGCAGTCTCGATGAAACATTTTACAAATGTTGAATTGTTCACAGACCGCATGATGTACGAAATTTTGATCATTGTTCCAGGTTTCATCCAGATTCCTGCATTATTATTTTTTAAAAACTCTTTTAAACCGTTTCGACTCCAGTCCCAACGAGTCTGTAAGGAGCGGTGCCAAATGTGCAGAAGCTGTGTGTGTGTGTGTGTGTGTGTGTGTGTGTGTGTGTGTGTGTGTGTGTGTGTGTGTGTGTGTAGATAGATAGATAAATACACAGACAGATGGATAGATATGTGTGTGTGTAGATAGATAAATACACAGACAGATTGATAGATTGTGTGTGTGTGTGTGTGTGTGTGTGTGTGTGTGTGTGGTGTGGTGTGTCAAATTTACACGAGATCACTCAGCTGGGGTACTCTCTGAAATCAAGTGTAATTCAGAATCAACTTTATTGTTCACACAATTTACACACTGTGGTTCAACAGGGTCGGCCTTTTAGAACAATACTAAAATGATTAACTATGGAGAGACAAAGTCTAAATTATATTTAAACTATTCTTAAATGTGTATCTATATTTCAAAATGGAGTTACTGACGGCGGCGAACGAAGCAAAATTTAGAAAGAGAGGGTGTTAGTTACCGCCAATGACATTGACAAACAAAGCACATGACAAGACACGATGCATTTCAACCTCTTGGGTCTTCTTCAGGCGAAAAAATAAATCACATTTAACATTTAAGACAGTACAAACTAGCGGCTATTCTCCCCACCACATGGACAACAACAGATGAGTCATTTTCGTTTTGTTTGTACTGTCTTAAATGTTAAATGTGATTTATTTTTTCGCCTGAAGAAGACCCAAGAGGTTGAAATGCATCGTGTCTTGTCATGTGCTTTGTTTGTCAATGTCATTGACGGTAACTAACACCCTCTCTTTCTAAATTTTGTGTATCTATGTTTAAAAAAAAATTGTTCATTGGATAAGTCGAAATAAAAGCTGTGAGTAAGAACGATATGAGACCTATCGTTGGAATGGAACGGGGTTTCACAATTTGCCTAAAGTGAGCGCTTTTCCACCATTTCCTTTTCTTCACCTGCTCTTTGATGTACCTTTCATAACCGATCCTATGTACATAAACACTTACTTATACATCTGTCAGGGGTTTTTTTTCCTTCTTGGGTCTAAATAATAGAACATCTAATGAATAAAATTTCGTTGCAGTCGATGGTTATTCGTCGTCAGTTACTCCAACCGACAGCAAATACGCTTGACTGTACAGCCTGCATAAAGTGGATACAAATTATCCCCACTCTACTATGATTCTGTTGCACTTTCCCAAATCGCTGATGCTAGAAGCGATTCATCACGAACAATAGATAGCTTTCTTGTCTCAACTCGAAACAAGATGTATTTGTCCATTCCCAACGTTGAAATATACCGATAAATGTCAGAAGAAAATGATATTCATATTTCTAATATTAGCTAGAACTTGCATAGAGCCTTACCTGTGAATCTAAGTGCTTACTAAAACTTTCTCTCTTTCTCCCCCCTCTCTCTCTTTTCCTCCCTCCCTCCCTCCCTCCCTCCTCTCTCTCTCTCTTTCATCATCATCATCATCATGACCCTAAATATTTTTTTTTTAGCAAACAACCACTTTTTTTTTACGACGATTGTTGTACATTTTTACTTACCAATATGGGCTTTAAATGGAAATTTACTGGTGGAATTTTCGACTGATGACATTGCTTCTGCAATCCCCCAGCTGTTTCTGATATCGAAGAAAAAAGGAGCCCCATCATTAGCGACCAGTATAATACACCGAATTCCACAAAATCTGCCATAAATTCATTCGTGTTTCCTTTGATATATAACTTACACGACTTCGTAAATAATCAAACAGGGCCACGAACGAAATATTTCACTCCCCTTTTTACCAGTGATTATGCAGTACCAACCTTCCTGTCTGTGTCTTGTGTATATATCTCTGGCTGTCTCACTGTCTCTATCTTTCTATTTATCTATCTATCTATCTCTACCTGTCTATCCATCTATCGTATCTGTTTAATCTTTCTATCTATACTTATCTATCTGGCTGGCTGGCTGTCTAATTATCTGTCTGTGTGCCTGTCTGTCTGTCTACATAATATGTAAGTTTGTGAAATAGAAGGAGAGGAGAGGGCAACAATGAAGGGGAGGGGGGTGTGGAGGTTGTGGGCGGGGATTTGCAGCTGAGGCTCAGTCTTTGGATTTATTTACGGTTCTAAGGATGACACAAAAGTTGGAATTTCATTTCACTTCTAACGCAGAAAACCGTTTGGCATTTTGTTTTTTACACACACACACACACACACACACACACACACACACACACACACACACACACACACACACACACATCTCCGTCTCTTGCACGCTTCTCACCATGTTTCCTTCTCCCAGACACCCACACGCACTCTCCTTTCCTCCCACAGCCACTACTTACCATTCCCTTCACGCGATCTCTGATACGCACCCCTCCCCTCCTTCCACCTACACCTACTCCATTGTCCATCCTTGTTAGATTTCATCTACTCCTCCTAGTCAAGTGTTCTAAAGTGCGTGAGATTTTGTTTAAAAAAAAAGGTAAAACAAAAAGATGAGGACATTACTATGGGTTTTTTTTTTTGTTTGTTTGTTTGTTTTCATACAAAACCTCATGGTTTTCACGATGTTCCTTACAAGGGCTTTTCCAGTGGTAAAGATGAGGACGCCAAACAGATGACCACATACTTCCTTTCTAGTTCCTTCGTTGTTTCTTGGAACCAAAATTCTTCAAGTGTGCGTACCTGCTGACTTGAGTCGTGCTCCAGCCTTTCTTTTGAAAGAGAATCGCTATGACATTTAACAGGAGGAGAAAAAAGGGAAAGCGAAAACATGAAGTGATGGCGACATGGGAGAGTGGGGGAGGTGGAGGGGGAGTGGAAATTACAAGAGGGGATGGGGAGCGGGCGGTGGGTGGGGGTCGTGGTGGAGCATAAGTGACGCAGGGAAAGGAAATGTTTCAGAAAGGTGGGGATGGGGCGAGGCACAAGTGAGGCTCGGGAAAGACTTTAATGAGGGCCCTATCAGCATTTGAATACAATGCCATAAAACAGGTGGGCAACTGACGACAAATATTTACATGCAAAGATAAATGCACTAGTAAGAGAAACCGACATAGAAATGTGGGTGTGCAGAAAAACTACTGGTACATACACGTGAAAAGAACAATGACCTAATCAACAGTTACCAAAATATGCCGATGCGCAGTTGTATTCATCAACGAGCAAGGAGTATTCCCACAAATTCCAATGAGAGAACAGCGTAAAAATGGGCGTAATTGTAGAAAAATCATGCACCGAGTAAAAATTTGAATGAAATAATTCCGTTTTATGATAAACCTGCACACATTGTTATTATCGTTGGCATGATACTGTTCAAGTCTGATATATTGTAAGCCTACAAGCCAAGTCAGTATATTATCCTAGTGTCAAATGATTATTTCTGCTTTGTTTTATTATTATCACAAAGAGATCATCAGTTTAGATCCAAGACATTGAGATGTATTTATTTCTAGGAACAGAAATAAAGCCACTGGTCTGTCAAACGACTGGAACAAGTAAGTGATTCCATCCATCGTGAACTGTGCAGCAAGAACCATGCAGGTGAGGTTTCCCGCACACTTGACAGGCGCATTTCTGAACACCTGACCAGCATCACCGACCCAAACTATCTCGCAATGCATTTCAGCTATCCCCAACACAGCAATCAGCCATGTCAAAGTCATGGAGCTTTGGCAATCACAGAGTGAGAACTTTGGGCGCACCATGCAGGAACACCAAGCCATTGCCAGTGGGGGTCCCTCTCCCCACTTGGCATCAACATTCAAAACATGTAAAGGATACCTATCCATTCCTACCGCACCGACACACGACATTCTTTACGGACATACCGCTTTTCTAGTCATTACTTCATTTACTTTTTCCGTTTCCGTTATTCATTTTGTTCTGCTCCCTCCGTTTTTTTTTTATGAATATCATTTTCTCCGTTTATCTGTTTCTCTCTCTGTACACCCCCCACACCCCCCCCCCCCCCCCCCCCCCCCCCCCTTTTTTTTTTTTTTTTTTTCTTCTGACTTCTCTTTTCTGACTTGTACATAAACTTCTTTGACGTGTTTTTGCATCTCATTTTATTTTATTCCGTTTTATCTTAAGTCCTCTATTAACTCTGTCTTTATTCATCAGTGTTATTTCATTTCACCTGGTTGCTCGTATGTGCTTTGTGTAACTATTATCACTTACTTTTGTGTCGATTGTCATGTTACTATATATTATCATTATTTTACATGAATCGTTTAGTCATCTAATTATTAGTAGTATTACTATCATCATCATCATCACATCGTCGTCGTCGTCGTTGTTGTTGTTTGTTGGTGTTGTATTCTCATTGTGAATTTTACTTATTTTGTATTTTCGAAAGTTTTGAAGAATTAGCATCTCTTTAGTTTTTAACTGAAATTTATTATAACATAGTTTTCCGTTACAAATTTCATTTTATCTTTTATTCTTACTTTCTAATAACATCCCCTATTTTCTTTCAGCATTATTCAAGGTAAACACCATCATCAGTAAAAGTAGGAACAGTAGCCTTAGCGGTAGTAGTAGTAGTGGTATCCTTGTAAAAGTAGCAGTAGCATTTCAAATAATAGTAATAACAGTGATAATAATAATGTAATAAGACCTATTTTCTTCACACCTCCTCCACCATCTGGTCCTTTTCTCTTCCCTTTCAAGCCGCAATTTCAGCTGACTTACAGAAACTGCTACTTATACATATTTCATATGGTTTTCATTTTGTTTTTCTTATAATTTCCCTTGTGTTTTTTTTTTTTAATTTGTTGATTAATCAGTATATTTCTTGATTTCATATCACCGTAATTACTTTTAATCGTTATCATTTTATTCCTCTCCAAACTTTTGACCGCTTCTCTTCAGTTCTATTCTGCAGTTTTAGTCTAATCAAGAACACACCACCACTGAGATCGATCACCGCTGAATCATTCCCTTTTTTCTGCTGTTCGGTGTGGTTTGTCCAGCCTGAAGGAGTCCAACAGGTCGAAACGCGTTGTCTCTGTATTGTAACTTGTTTGTGCTATTCGTGTAGCGGTCCGGTAATTTTACTTTCATTCTTTTCTACAGGTGCTCCTTGCCTGCAGTCACCCCATTCGTTTAGCGGTCCGGTAATTTTACTTTCATTCTTTTCTACAGGTACTCTTTGCCTGCAGTCACCCCATTCGTTTAGCGGTCCGGTAATTTTACTTTCATTCTTTTCTACAGGTGCACCTTGCCTGCAGTCACCCCATTCGGAATTAAGCCTATTTAGCTTCATATCGATCATGTTTCATTTCCATGTCCGACAGAGTTTAAACTCTTGTAATTATACATATCATATCAAATCATGAATGATTTTTTTTTTTTTTTTTTTTTTTTTTTTTTTTTGACATCACACAAAACTTTCTTTCAGATGAACTGGTCTGGTAGTGGACGTTAGGAGAAAAATAATGATGATTGCAGCGGATGAAACAGATGATATAGAAGATACTGAACCTTTTGATTCGGATTGTTTTCAATATGAGCAGGAAAAAAAAAACGAATGAAAGACAAAAAGAATCCGTATAAGTGCGACAATTAGGTAAAACAATCTAGCACGGATTCACAATCAAAGTGGATTTACGGCGTAGCATTGGACTGCAAATAATGCGTTTAGAAGCATCAACAAATTCCGTGAACGAAAGAATGCAAAATAGACAGAAAGCTGGACAAAAAAGAGAGAGAGAGAAAGGAAGGAAAACAAATCAACGAATGATATTTAAAGAAAAAGAGAACAAAAAGGACACAGACAAAAACAGGACTAAAAAAAAGAAAGTAAGTCCCCACACACACACACACACACACACACACACACACACACACACTCGCACGCGCGCGCATGCACACACACACACACACACACACACACACACACACACACACACACACACACACACACCAGGACATAAAAAAAAAAAACGGCATGGATAGGAGCAAGTCATTCACCTAAACAACAAAAGATTTCAAACAATGTTGCTAAGAAAAAAGAAACCCAAAACAATTGGAAAGAAACACAGGAAACTCTATCCTTAGAAAAGGAGCTAGAAGGAATAGGGCAAAGGACGGGAGAACAGGAGCAGAGTGATAAGAGGGAGGGAAAGGGAACGGAGGAGAGTGAGCTTTAGTTCGGAGAATGGTCGCTAACCGTTTCTCGATTGTCTCTCCTTTCAATACCATGGATTTCTTAGACGGAAGGTAAAGCATCCAACTCGAGTCACTAAGAGAATAGTTCATTGTTCGGGGAAAGGTGGGAAACTAGGACAAAGGGGATAATGTTCAGCGCAGTCTCTGAAGAGAGCTCGTTCTTTGAAGCGAGGTGCCAGCAGTGTCTGTCTATCGTTCTGTCTGTAGCCTGCTCACGGTTGGATCACCATGTGTCTTTAGCTTCTTGAATCGAAGGAGCCAAAGAGAGCCCGAGTGAACGATTGAAATAAAAAGAGAACAGTGGGATAGAAGACAAAAAAAGGAAGGGTTGGAAATAAATATGTAAAAAGATTTAATAAAAGAAAAAGTGTAATGAGGATACGTTACAACAAAAATAATAATAACAGCAACAAAAGATACGGAGAGGAGAGAGAGAGAAGAGAGAGAGAGAGAGAGAGAGAGGAGGAGGGGGAAAGGCGACTAACACGGGACAATCAGAGGCTGTAATAACATGAAAGATTACCTGATCCAATTGTCTGTGTGATGTTTTTAACTGGTCATCATGGTTTGTTGACGCTTTCTCTTGGTGTACTGCCTGTATGGCAAACACGTTGTTGTAGTAACTCCTTGTTTGTTACTGGCATTTTCTTTCGAACCAGCACCATCTCTCGATTGTTCACCAGACTGTTTCCAAAACGAAAATGCTATCAGGATTCAACCGTTACCATCTCAATGCCCTTACTTTCATTGTGTTTTGCTTGATGTTTGTTACTGTTGTAAAACTCTTCATTATACTTGAAGTCGAACTACAATTGGCAACTTCAGTTTACAATTTTGAGTTCTAATCAAATTTTTTTAAAGTTTCCTTGAATGTTTTATTCTTCTTTACTAGATATTGGTTGATCCAAGTTTTCCGACTTTTTTTTTTTTTGGTTGAAAATGGTTGATGCAAAACAAATGGTGACATTCTTTAATTCCCTTCTTTCTTTACAGATTTTTTAGGGGGTGGGAGGGGGTGCGGGGATGAAGGTGGGTGAGGCGGTGATTGCATTGTATTGTATTGTAATGTATCGTATTGTACCGTACTGTATTGCTTCACAGAGTAATTGCACGGCATGACATTGCTTGTCATTGCATGGCGTTGTATTATAACGTGCTACTTTGCGTAGTACGGCGTAGTCATGTATTGCATTGAAATCTGTTACGATATGCTGCAGTTATTATACTGCATATGTTTCTTGCCATTACACACACCTGACATCTGACCTCTCAGAAAGATCAAAGTAAACGCGTCACTCTTTTTTTTCTGTATGTTTTGTTTTACCAAGGAATTGTCTGCCCGGCATTTCAGGGGCAACTCCTTTCTTGCTGACGTTTTTTTTTTTTTTTTTCTCCTTTCTTTTGTACGTGAGCTTAGCGCGCGCTGGCTACGGAAGTGTTAGTTGTTTTCTTCCGGAACACGGAGACTACAAGCTCGCCTCTAGTGACGAGGGGCGGGGAAAAAATCCCATGGGAGATTTGAACCCTAGCCCTATGCTTTTTTTTTTTTGCGTCCAAGGCAACCGCGCCATTCATTATACCAGTGTGTCACGGCTGCTATTTCTAGAAGATTCCAGCTTCTGTGTGTTGCCATTTTACCCTCGGTTCGCTTAAACTAACTTCTTCTTCTTCTTCTTCTTCTTCTTCTTCTTCTTCTTCTTCCAGAACAAACCTATTTCTTTCGAGTCTTCTGTGATGGCTGCTTTGCGTTCACATCTCCCGATAACGCTTCCTATTTTTACTTTCTGCAAGTTTTAGTTGTTGATTTTTTTGAAAACATTTTTTGTTGATTGTTCCTTAACAGGTAGAGTTCCTCCCCACCCCTACCCCCACCCCATCCGTTAATGCCGTTTTATTTCCATCGCTTCTTTTTCTGTATGTCTTCGGCGTCCGCCTTTTGTTGTTTAGTCTGGTTTCTTCTTAATAGAAGAAGCAGCCGTTTTTGGCTCGTTTTCTTTGAGAGAAAGTTCGGAATGAATTGATCCGAGATCACAAAACGCACTTAGGTGTTCCTTATAGCTTTGATTTTCTTTCCTTTGATTAAGCTAATGCAGCATATTGTTTCCCGATTGTGTCAGCAGTTTCGTGTGTGTGTGTGTGTGTGTGTGGGGGGGGGGGGGTGCTCTAAGTGCCTGGAGCTCAAATAGCACATGTTTGAAAGGCATTCCTGTGCTTAGAAGGTTATCTGTTCCATTGTGACGAAATGACAACAACAGCGTTTATGGAGGTTGTTTGATATTCTTTGTGTATTTTAGAAAACTGAAAATATCTCGACCCTGTTTTTACCGTATCTTATCTGCTTCTGACCCGCCCAAGAGAAGACTACTCGCATCATACTTTGTACTTGAATATCGAAAAAGGCCTTTTGCCCACCAAGCTAAGCCATCTCTCTCTCTCTCTCTCTCCTTCTGTGGTGTGTGTGTGTGTGTGTGTGTGTGTGTGTGTGTGTGTGTGTGTGTGTGTGTGTGTGAAACCTTAGTTGCCTTATCCTTGTATTACAGGCAATGACAAAAAAAGAGGCGGAAATGTTAGTGACAAGACCTTTTCCATTATCCCTTGCAGGAAGATATCACCTAATCATAAACGCTATAAATCTGTGAATCTTATTATGAACGTTTTCATCGATGCTTGCAATATCATAAAACATTTCCTTAGAACTTGATATTAGTCAGACTTATTGTTTTTATACTTTAATGCAAGATAACATGAATGATGCTGTGTGCGAATATGGCAACAAAAAAAAAAAACAACTACTATAACTAAAATGGGAGTATTTAA
>CM065722.1:61389838-61394838 GCA_033310375.1 Conus canariensis | reverse complement strand
CAGTAAACTCCGATTCTATGCTGTTGATATCACAGATGTTCCTGACCATAATATGTAGCATTCTGCCGTGTAGAATGTCGTTGCCGTCTGGTGGTGGTGTATTTCCTATGACCATGCTAAGCACGAGTTATCTCCTTCAGCACGTGGCTGTGTCTCCATGGGCACCATTCATGGGTTAGCGCTGGTTTGCTTGAATTCAGGACAAGTTCCACTCTTTGTTTGTCCTGACAGAACGGACAAGCAAGGTGTAATGGACAAGTAAAATATAAATAAATACACAAAAACAGGGTGTGAAATAACGAAGATTTATACACAATGCAAAAATAAAAATAAACACCAAAAAACAGTGTGTTGAGTAACGAAGATTTTTACAGACAATGCAAAAAAGATGTAAGTTAACACAAAAAAAAGGGGGTAAATAACGAAGATTTTATATACAGTGCAAAGAGATATAAATAAGCACGAAACAAGGTGTCAAATAACGAAGATCTTATATACAATGCAAAACAGACCAGTAAATGTTCGACAAATGTCTTCTGGAGACGTTACAAGAAGCAGTCAAAAATTCACAAAACAATACTAGTCAGCAAGAACATTTCTCTGGGGTCTTGTTCATAACGTCTGTCGGAGATTATTCGTCACAAATACATTTGTCTGTTTGGTACTGTATATAAAATCGGCGTTACTTTGCACCTTGTTTTGTGTGTTCAGTAGTATATTGCCATTAAAGACTTTTACCTGTTTTTTTTTTTTTTTCTGTCACTGTTGGAAGGGCTTGGTTAGCACCGGTGAGCATAACTAACTTTTCTAGACGGGTTTCCTTTCCGCCGGCGACCCCTCGTGGTTTCTTTTGTTTCAAACTCATACTCGATGAAGCAAGTAACTTGTCTAACTGCTTCAGTATTGTGACTGTTTCATCTTCAGTATTTTAAGTGTTTCATCTTCAGTATTTTGAGTGTTTCCTCTTCAGTATTGTGAGTGTTTCATCTTCCTTGGTGGAAAGGACTGCTGTGTCGTCCGTGAAAGCTTGTAACAAGATGGGGCTGGGGAGTGGGGGGGGGGGGGGGGGGGGAGCTGGTATCCACTCCTGAGGTCTGCTGAACTAGAATGGCTCACGGCTGCTCTTTCAAGAGTTATATATAAGAACAATCTTCGAAGGCATGAGACACCTTTGGCGAGTAACACTTCAGTAACACGAAAATAAGTGCAGGACAGCATCACGGTTGAAAGCTAATCCTGATGAAGACAAATTCTAATTTAAGAGCAACAAACTCAAGCCTTCGTTTTAATAAAAGGGAAGCTGATAGGCGGTGTTCAGTAGCAATGTTAACATTTAAGAAAATGGGATGTCACTGGCATTCTGTGAGCAAAGGACCCCCTCTCTTGGCAAAAAATCCTTCACCCTCTAATCCTCGTTCCCCTATCCCCCTCTTCCACTTTCTTCTGGGCTCATTCCCTCTCCCCTGTTTTCTCTGCACTTTTCCTCCCTCAAGCCCAACTCCAACCTCTACTCCTACCGTTCCACTTTCTCTCGAAGATGTGAGGCATAAAAGAAAATGTCAGATAAAAACGGTTACTCTGGAAACTTACGACAGACGGGAGAGAAATAACGTCTGAAGTTAATGTCGACTGAGTGGTTGGTTATCAAATAAGAATTTTGTGGAAAAATACATTTTTACGAGTGTTTCATGTCATCTTTGAATCTGGCTGACATTTGTTTTCCCGTTCTAAAGGAAGACAAGTAAACTTGAAGTCACTTTTCAAAAATAAGCGTTTGCTTTGATATCCGGTGCCCTAAATTCATCTTAAGTTGGGTTATGCGTCTCCTCGTGTTCTCCTCTCTGGAAGGCTTTCACTGAATTTTGTTGCAGGCCATAATGTTCTGTAATATTCACAAAAGAGTTTGCGGTGATGAGGTCATAAAAGCAAACTCTAAACACAAAAGGTTCTTTTCAAGTTTTAGATAACGCAGATGGAGCTTTGATCTCTTTCGCAGAGACGTACGGGTCCCTGTGCCGTCACCTCCGACAAAATGTGTTTTCCGTGTCCGTTAGTTTGTTTTGCTCGCCAGCAGGATTACACAAAGACCACTGAACCCTTTTCAGCCAGACTTTTTCCAAAGGGAAAATATGACCCAAGGACAAAACCATTCAAATTTGATGCGGACCACACTGCAGATACAGATCCGTGCTGCGAAATCATTCCAATCTTATTCTGCAAAAACGGATGTCAGAGTGAAAAGACGTAAAGGTTAAATACAGCGCAATAAGGAAGCCGTTATATGTTGGTGCGGACTGATTGTTTGGACAATAACTAAAGGTCCACTGAACATAAACATTGTGAAACTATTGCCATGGATGGGATCTTTATTTATCTATGAAGTCAAACGTTCTTGTTTGCTTCTTCTTTTTCTCCTTCTTCGTTTTCTTCTCCACCTCCTCCTCCTACTCTTCCTGTTCCTCCTTCTGCTCTTTCTCCTCCCCTCGTCCTCCTCCAACTCCTCCTCCCCCTCCTCTTCCTCCTTGTTCTTTCTTCTTCTTCTTGCTCTTGCTGTTCTTATTGTTGTCGTCGTAGTCGTCGTCGTTGTCCTCGTCCTCCTCCTCCTCTTCCTCCTCCTCCTCATTCTTCTTCTTCTTCTTGCCCTTGCTGTTTTTGTTGTTGTTGTTGTGGTGCTCTTCTCTTCTTCTTCTTCTTCTTTTCTTCTTCTTCTTCTTCTTCTTCTTCTTCTTCTTCTTCTTCTTCAAGTCCAGTATGTAAGGTAAAATCTGCCACCTGCCCCAGATAGTCGATTCGTACTGTTTTATATTTCTTTGTTCATAAGTTTGTATGTCTTTTCTGTCGCTCTGCCGGCCCCCGCCGTTTATGACTTCTCTGAGTATCGAGGTCGGGACAGATCTGTCAACTGAAGCCACACATAGGTCCGTGATGGACAGATTCTGACTTGGTCCAAATAGATGAGGAGTAGGTGTGTTCGGAGACGGGAGGTGGTGAGTTGGTGGGCTGGATCCAACCCACAGATACAGCTTTCTACGAAGACCCCCACGCTTCCTTTCCCAGGAAAAAAAAAAAAAGATTTTCTTCGCGTTAGGCCCTGGAGCGGTTTTGCATAGCCTGCTTCACCGCCCATAACTTCACGAGGTTTCTGATCTGGCAGGCTCCTGCAGAATTTGTTACGTTTTCTGTTGCCCATTATCGCGCAATAGGACGCATTCCTTTCAGTACCCCCACAAACTGCTTTGGCATCGAGGCTGTCAGCAGTGTGAAAGATGCTGAAAGATTCTTTAGAAAGCTGACAGCCTCGTTTTCATCCAACGCCCATCGTGCGCCGAATTGGATGAAGATAAGTGATTGCTCGTTCATTTTCGTTGTCCTGAGCGTTGTGTAGCTTGCCTGAAGAAAACCTAAGAGGTCGAAACGCGTCGTGTTTGTCTTGTGATTCGTTTGTCAACGTTTTTTTTGGCGGAGCTTTATCAACAGTTTTTCAAATCTGTTTAGATTTCCGCCTGCAGTCGCCTCACTTTGCAAACTATCTGGTCATTGTGTATTCAGGAAGATGTCTTGTCAGGAAGGCTGCGTGATCAGGAAGACTGGTTGAAAAGACAGTCTGGTCAGGAAAACTGGTCAGGAAAGCTGGACGGTCTAAACGGTCGTGTGGTGAGGAAGATGGCTGCTGAGTCATGGTCTGGTCAGAAAGATTGTCTGGCCAGGAAAGTGGCAATCTGGTCATGAAGATTGCTTGGCCAGAAAGACGGTCTGGTCATGAAAATTGGTCAGGACTGTTGTCTGGTCGGGAAGATCGTCTGGCTAGGAAGAAAGCTACGTTCAGGAAGATTGTCCGGCCAGAAAGATTGTTTGGTCAGAAATATGGCAATCTGGTCAGGAAGATTGGTCAAAAAGACAGCCCAGTCAGTAAGGATGGTATGAAGGCTGACAGGTTTGAACGCTGCCTGGTCTGGACGACTGTCGGTCTGGTTTGGTATGGGAACAACAGTTTGCTGTGTGTGGATAACGGATAACAATTTTATTTGTCCAAAAGATGGAAAATTCATTTTCGACAGCACAGCAACCATATACCAGGACAACACACACACACACACACACACATACACACACACACACACACACACACACACACACACACACACACACACACACACACACACACACACAAGGCGTAAACTGCCTGTGTAAGAATCCATAGTAAATGAATCCCATCAGTAAAATAAAGTATCATGCAAGCACAAACACTCCCCCCCCCCCCCCCCCCCCCCCCCACGTACAAACACATGTGCGTGCCCAGCTACAGTACACATCCACTCTCTTTAAAACATGGCACCTAATATTACAAAAGAGAGCATCATTATCATTAAAAGCAAGCAACATTCTCATAAATATATTCAGTTTAGTAAGATTAAAATAATAAATATGAATATTTAAGACCAGGCATCCATCGATACATACGATTTAAACACATACACACGCGCGCGCGCATGCCAATGCGCGGCACACACCCACACCACACACACACCACACACACACACACACGCACAGCACCACACACACACGCACACATGCACGCACCACGCACCACACACACCACCACACACACACACACACACACAACACACCCACCCGTCGCGCGCGCGCGCACACACACAATTGTTTCAAGAACCGGCAGAGAAAAGATAACGACATTCAGCTGTGTGGAGGAATGAGTTGGAGAGTCTGTCTGTCCTTGTCCTGACACTCAGCAGTCTGCCAGAGTCCCTCACCGACCTCCGAGAGTCCAGTTCACTGTGGAAGGGGTGTGATGGGTCAGCGAGGATTGCCTGCACACGTCTCAACACTTTTTTCTCGTGGAGATCATGGAGGCCGGCCACGTCCGACCCGATCACATCCCTCGCTGTGCGAGTGAGCTTGGTCAGCTTGCCGACATCCCCCTCCCCCAGGCTGCCAAAGAAGCACAGACTGTTGAAGGTTATGACGCTCTGCACAGTGCT
>CM065722.1:61379838-61384838 GCA_033310375.1 Conus canariensis | reverse complement strand
TAATATAACTGGCGATCACCAAGCAGACTTTAAGAATTGAAATTCAATTACCATCTGTATGTTTTCTCTCACGGCTCTAACTCAAGAAAGAGATTTCTCTTAATCGCAGAGTGTATGTAGCATTCGTTGACTTTAAAAAGCGGTTTGATTCAATCAACAAAAACTCAATGTGGCCTAACTTATAAGAAAAAAAAAAAAAGAAAAAAAGAAAAAAACGGGACTACGTGAAAACTTTTCAAGTGCATTAGAAACATGTATAATGTTATTAAAGCAAGAATACGCTTCAGTGCAAAACTCACAGATCACATGAATTGTAATAGAGGTGTGAAAAGGAGATAACTTGCAGCCGTATTCTGTTCTCTTTATTTACAAACGAGCTAGCACTAGGAATATTTTTTTTAATGGAAGACATCATGCTAGATTTATTGCAGATTATATAGATGGTCATCTTACTGCTTGCTGATGATATGGTTTTACTATCTGAATCAGATGTTGGTTTGCAGACACTACTGAATACTTTGAAGACTTCAGGGAACCAGTTGCTATTGAAGGTTAACTTCGAAAAGAGTAATATCATAGTGTTTAAGAAAGCGGGCACTTGTCAGCCAGGGAAAGATATGTATACAATGAAATTGCCATGCCAGTAGTTAATGTCTACATGTGTCTCGGAATCTTTTTCTCTACTCGTTTGAGATTTGTAGCCGCCTGAGCTGCAGAAATCTTTCTAGAAGAGCAAAGAATGGTTTGTTGCATATTTTGAAGAAAAAGAAAATGTTCGTTGAATAACTCTTTGTCCTGAACTTTTTTTTTCAAGATTTTCGACGCCTATGTACAAGCGTTTAAATTATATGGCTCAGAGTTGTGTGGACTGGATAGAAGAGTAATTATGCATTGTGAGTCAGTTCTTTTATTTGTCCTTAAACAATTTTTACAGTGGATATGGAAACTCCAAATGACCAAGTATATGGAGAGACAAACAGGTACCCAGCCTACATAAATTCGGCAATTAGGTGCATACGTAACTGGTTCAAATTATTGAAAATGGGCACTGATCGACTATCAGTGAAATCTTACTCCATGTTATACGAGTTAGACTCAAAGGGAAAAATAAGTGGGTATCAAACATTCGATTGCTCCTTTATGAATTCGGTTTTGGTTATAAATGGGAATGTCAAAGTGTGGGTGAAGAAAATATGTGTGTACTGACTGTACGCCAGAGATTGGTTGATGGCAGATGGCAGGACTGGGAAAGGCACATAAAAGCAAAAGACAGGTTTTAAATGTATAGAAGTTATACTTCTAGTCATTTGGTGAAAGCATCGCTCTCTTTTGATATGGATAAATATTTTCCGGTTTATTGATACCGTGTTGGTATATCTAAAGTTAATGCACATTCGTATTGCTTTAAAACTGTATATAGTGATGTGTTTCATGTTCATTGTGTAATGAATCAAATGAGGTTGATCTTCATTTTGTTCTAACATGTTCTATTCTGGACGATCCTCGTATGAAATTTACTCCAGAGAATTTCTATACGAATCCATGTTCATTTCGATTGTGTTTACTGATGGCATCGAAAGATGGAAGGACAGTACGCAGATTAGCACTGTATCTGCATAAAGCATTTCAGTTAAGACAGACTCTTCATTCGTTATCTCTTGTGGAATATATGCTCGTAATGCAAGATGAAATTTGCTTTAACTCTCATAATACTACCTGCTAAACATATGAACAAGGGACGAGTCTCTCTCTCTCTCTCTCTCTCTCTCTCTCTCTCTCTCTCTCTCTCTCTCTCTCTCTCTCCCCCTCTCTCTCTCTCTCTCTCTCTCTCTCTCTCTCTCTCTCTCTCTCTCTCTCTCTATTCCCGTTTTTATTTGTCTCTCAGTCATTGTTTTCCTTTCCCTTTCATTTTGGGCTGTTTCTTTTCGTTTCATAAACAGCACATGCATCAGATTTAAAGATCACACACACACACACACACACACACACACACACACACACACACACACACACACACACACACACACGCTGAAAATTCAACCCTTTTCTTCCCCCCCCCCCCCTCTCTGCCCCACACTCTTCCCCTTCATACTCCCCCTCCTCTCCGCCCTCAGGAAGCCTTGCTGACGAAAGAGAATTCCACCAGCAGCCTTCCCCCACCCCTCTCCAGTTCTATTTCCTATTCTTCGAGTCCCACGTTCTCCTCACCATGGTCATTTCATAACATAGCCTCGTTCGTCTGACGTATGGAAGGAAGGAAGGAAGGAGGTAAGACTCAGGAAGTGCAGGAGCACCTGCATTTTTTTTTTTTTTTTTTTTTTTTTTTTTTTTTTTGCTGCTCCGCACAGTGTCTCTCATATCGTGAATGTTAACGAGGAAAGTACCTGAACATTGCAGTAAGAAAATCGCGCGCGGTCTTTGGCACTCTCCCTCTCTTATTCTTTTGTTTGTCTGGGCAAACAGGTATTTTGTCTTGCGCTAAGAAAAGAAGAGAGGAGAGGCATGGCCTACTTGTGAAAGACCTACTCTCCAGCTCCATCCCCCCCCCCCCCGCCCCCCTCGTCCTCCCTTACTGCGTTATAAATGTTAAAGGGCAGGAAAAGCAGCGTCGTCAACAATCCTATTCAGGCGATTCGAAAGACGTTGTTGCATAGTAGTTAAACTGGTTTCATACAGAGCGAAAGTTTTAGGGTTCGAGTCTTCTTTGGGGTAAGGATCTTCCACGCCCATCTGCCGGGTTTTTAAAATAGCCCAGGCCGCACAACAGTACTACAGACAGACACCAAGGCACTGCTCATAGTCTTGTGTCCTATAAAGATACAAAGATTCTGGATGGCATGGAAAGATATAAAGTGCTGGTTGTTTGACGGCAAGGAAGGATGCACAGACTGTATGGTTTAATGGAAAGATAATAAAGTGCACAGGTTATATGGTGTCATGGAAAGGCACTAAGTGCACAGATTTTATGATGTCATGGAAAGATATCACCTGTACAGATTGTATGGTATCAGGGAAAGATACAAAGTGCACAGACTGTAGGTGGAATGGAAAGATATCTTGTCTATAGGCTGTATGGTGTGAAGGACATATTGTTTGGTGTCATGGAAACATCACAGTGGATAGACAGTATGGTGTCATGGAAAGATACAGTGTGTAGGCTGTTCATGCAAAGATATGCGTAAAAATGGTATGGTGACCTGAACAGATACAACAGATATAGATTGCATGATTTCATGGAAATATATGAAGCCTACAAATTATATTGGTCATGGAAAGCTACAAAGTCCACAGATTGTATTGTGTCGTGGAAAACTATACACACTACAAGCCATTGTATCAAGGAGAGACGCCAACTCTACAAATTGTTTAGTGAATGGCTTTGAGAATGTTCATGGAGTCTCAGTTTGAGAATATTTGACGACCTGGAACACAATTTTCGTGTAGAGAATTGTGAAAAGGGTGGTCTTAACCAACAGTAATATAGGCACTGTATACTTGATGAGAAACGGTCTGTGGTGTTGAATGGGTGGATTGAAATACTTTAGGATGGTTTAAAAGTTGAACATGCCAAAACAGTGAGAACGCTTACTGTATGGTGGAGTTCGACATGTGTGAGTATTGAGAACAAAAGAGGAACACATACAAAAAGCACGTTTGGAAAACATCACACTTTTGCTTTTCCCAGAAACTGATTCAGGGAGAACGGAGAAAATGAAACCAGAGAGAGAGAGGGGGGAAAGGGAGTACCAAACCAAATACAATCGGCTTATTGTCATTATGATCGTTGAGCATGTGCACAACAGGGGAAAGACGAAAATATACTGTTCAAGAAATATTTCCGAAATGAACCGAAACAACAGGTAGGACAGAATTACTTTAAACGAAAACCTGAACCACAGTCCTGGCGCCGTTCATGTAAACACAGTAATTTTCGCTACAATAGTCAACGGTCACGACATGTGCCTTTTTCTACAGCATCTCCAGTTGCCTAGCCGCTGTTCCCTAAACGCACGAAGAAGACTGTCCATTTCCCTCGTCCTCTCCTCCAGACATGCCACCAATAACAGACCAATGTTTCACGCCTATCCACTTTGTTGCTGTGATTCATCAACCCACAGCCAGGATGGTCCCCTACTCAGAATCTGTCTGACTCGACTCTGTTTTCCTTTTAGCCCATTCTATACCACGGATTTCTGTATGCTCGAATACATTTGTTCTTCGTGATGGACTGTCATGGCCTGTGTCCGTGTCACATTGTGTCACGTCAGCCCGCTCACTGACATGTCGTGCGTAGGAGACGCGCCTCCAGTAGCTGCAGAACGGTGTCCATGTGAAAACATGTCCACACTGCAATTTTATTATGGGCGCGGTCAGCAACAAAGAACATAGTGCTTGGGCGAGGCGCCACTGAACACCACCGAAGTGACTGGGCAGCAGTACAGTGTCTCCTCCGGTGGGTTACCTCTTGACGACTTGACATTGCTCCCAATGGATTGCCGGTGCCGGGGCTGCGACGAGACTGACCGGGCTGTGGCTGACGGGGTGTCGGAATGAGCGGCGTGGGTGCACTGCCACTGAGGTGACACAGAAGATGGGACAGCAAAAGAAAAAAAGAAAAAAGAAAGAAAAAAAAAAAGGTGCTTGAGCGAAAATAAACCTGAAAGGGGTGATGACGATGAAGGTCTTGCCTCTTTCTCCTAGTCCGGTTTGTGTGTCTGTTCCTCGTCTGTCTCTGTTTACTTTAGACGGGCATTGTCGATCGTGTGCAATGCTCTGGTCTTGAGTTTGAGTGACAGAGGGCTGGCCGCTCGTTGTAGGGATCAGTCTGAGAACCTTGATCATTGGACTGCCTCTTCTTTCAGTTTTGAAAGAGAAGAGCGCCATTTTGAATGGTGCTGCGTTCAGCACGAGCTCCGAGGTAGACAGGAGTCACTCGACAAGCATTGTGAATCAAACCTTACAGCAAGGCAGCGACGGCAGTTTGCTGCCGCTAAGAGGAG
>CM065722.1:61364838-61374838 GCA_033310375.1 Conus canariensis | reverse complement strand
AGGCAGAGAGGCGACGGAGCAGTCGACAGGAGCAAATGTTCACACTCCTTTTGACACCTACCCGCAGATCGTTTATTCTGGGTGGCGAGTCCTGCTGGGACGACAGCAGGCAAACAAGCTGGTAACTAGACCGGGAGAAAGAGCGCGACACCATGAGCCCTGTACCGCTCCAGCTTATGCTTGTAATACGCTTAAGGTCGGCACGAATCCCCGCCAGGTGCCCGTTGGATGCTACATCCTTTGACTAAAGATCAAAGAAACATTAGGATAGCTGACACATCCAAATATGGCTGAAAATCCACGTGGCCAATATGCTGGTTTTAAGCGTTACCATGCCGACAGGAACGACCAGATCGTTTAGTCATCATCATGTTTTCATGCACCTTTCCGTCTCTTGTATCATCATCATGGTCGTTATCACTGTCGTCACAAACATCATCGACGTTATCATCATGTGGTGCGCATTGTCATCCTCATGAAAAAGATTTATGCTGATGTCTCAGATTCACTGATAAGTGTTCTGTCTGCTTTCTGTCGGTGAACACAGGAACTATGACTTCGTCTCCAAAAGAGGGGAGGGAAACACAGTGGGAGTTCCGATACGTTTAGAGTGCTGTCCCACTGAGACCAAAGTCATCCAGCCACGAGGGGGCATTTCCCGGGACGGGAAACTTCTGCAACTCTACCGTGACCCCTGGACCGTGCAGCGATTGTACCAGACCATCTGCCACCCCGGTGTCGTCAACCGACCGTGTCAGCTGGTGGATCCCCAGATCAAGCGATTCTCACGCTGTGTACAGAAATATTCCTACGTCTACGCTTTCGTCAAAGACTTCAATATGACTCAGTCCTATCGCCTCGACTACGTTAAAGTGCGTTCTGGATGCTCGTGCGAAGTGGATTTTTCAGTCCAAAAGAAAGTGGGGTCCCATTAAAAAATTTTATTTGTGTCTGTTTGGACTTTGTGTAGAAGACGTCTCAGACTGGTTCACTGAACTCATTGTACAATATATCGATCGAGTCTTTGGCTCGAGTATTCTAAGTACAGGTGAAATACTGATTTGTTTAACCAGCGACAGTGTTGCCGAACAAAGCGATAAATTCCAGGAAACTTCATCATAGCGCGGGCATGGTGCAATATCCACAGGACTCTGTGATCGTGTGACGCATACAGTGTCCAGAATAAGGGAGAAAAACACAGGTTTGTACGATTTGGGCACAACAGAGGTGGCTGTGTAACACACTGACTGTGAGGCATGTATTCTCCAGCACGATGAGACTGAAATGTCAGAGAGACTCGGCAACGCTGAAAAAGAACATTTTCTGCTTTCCATGTCACAGTGTTCCTCTGTTTAATTATGTTAACTGATTACAATAATTGTTTCCTTAATCAAAAACAAGATTATCAGGCAAACTGAAGAGAAAATAACATGTTCTCTTTCTCAGCATTTCCTACGTAGATTAGAATGTCCCTTTCTACATTAAAGCTGTTTTATAGCAGAACTATTTTGGTTACAGTATCACGGAATTATCACAAAAGATGTTTCTTTTGTTTCACAGAGATTCTAGTGTGTAACGAAATATTTGAAAGAGGCTGTCAGTTTGGGGTCCCTTATGAATTAAATCACAATTAACTAATTATGAAATCTGTGTCCGAGATATGGTCAAATATTGAAATATGACCAGCTGATGATAAACCCTTTGTTTCGCTTTTGACTCACATGTGTAAACAAAGTAAATCTATGTAATCACCTGGTGTGTGTGTGTGTGTGCGCGCGCGCGCGTGCGTGCGTTGAGTGCGTGCGTGCGTACGCGTGTTCTGTTAAAATTCAACATTTGCCTTTTTCATGAACTACAAGTACTAGCATATCCAAACTTGGGGGAGAATGATAATCAGCAATCAGACCTTTACCAGCCATTTCATTTATAAAGGTAATATCACCAGACAATAAAGGGCATGAATATGCGTGTTAACGTATTTTTCATTGAAAAGTGACGTTTGAGATTATACGAACGGTTATAGCTATTGCACTATACAATGTTAAAGGATATGTTTAACTATATTTTCGTGCAAACAATAAAGCAAATATTAAGTAACACTTGATCAAGATATACCTTTTAATGTAGTTTCTACCTGGTTTAGGTAGGCAAACAAATATATTACTGAAAAAAAAAATAATTCGTGTTATGTCTCATCCTCTGTGTTTGACCTCCCCCCTTTACCCTTCATCTGTCTTCATTTTGTATTTATTAATCGCATGTGAGTCAGTGTAAGGAAAATACCTCTCTTGTGTACAGAGGTTATGACGAAGGCTTGATCACAAAAATCGTCTGAGCTGAAGTAGGCAAATTACCCCTCGTGTATAAAGTGATTATGATGCAGGCTTTGTCACAAAAGTTGTTTGCTTTTTTTCTTTTTTCTTTTTTTTTTTTCGAGGGGGGATGGTAAGGGTGGGTGGGATGGGTGTAATTTTATGCTTGTTTGTTTTTCAGTTGATCTGCATGTGGCTGAATGGGGGACCCATGCTGTTTTATTAACATATATGAGTATCACCGATTAATCTTTAAAAAAAAAAAAAAAACAGCTGATGGGTCACATCTAATTCCTGTTCATTAAAACATGAACGGAAATCAAACCAAACTATTAAGTATTCAAGTATAAGCAAATGGACACATCTAGTCAGTGAATGTATAGATCCAAACCAGAAAAATACCTCCATTACAGTTTAAAGAGATAGAGGCACAAAAATGATGATAATAATCAAACAAGACCGAGGCACTTAACACTAAAAAATCAAACGAGACAGGTACATAGCATAAAGAAACCGAAAAACTCTGATTAACGGCCACAATTAGACGAGGCGAAAGCCCATTACTTAAAGTAACATTAAAACAAGGCAAACAGAACACGTGATACAATGACAGCCAAACAGTATAAGGGGATCAAGGAACAGATACTCGAAGAAGATAATCGTACACAAGTTGTAGTGCAATTCAAATGAGAAAGTGAATGACGCAGTAAAGTACAATTAGGCCAAAGACAACGATGCGTACTGTACTTTGTAATCCAAACAAATCAAAGGCGCTCGATTTCTAAGCCAAACTTACAAACACATGAGACAGGGGGGCAAAGCAACACTTCTTTAGCACAGGCAAGTGAATTTTCGACAACTATGTCTTTCTCAGACGTCACAAACCGAAGGCTTAAAAGAGACATAAAAATAACAGAAGGATGTGTGGAAATCTGCAAGGGAGATATTAGAGCTCGCGTACCGCTTTCTGACTTTGCCGTTTTCAAGGAACTGAGGTGGCTAGAGGGCACGCCTATAGCAATTCTGCCCCATCTGTCAGTTTAACGGTTCAATCAGAGACAGAAAATACCAAAACATGGTTGTGAGACGGTGAGCCTGTAACGCAAAGCGTCAGTGTCCTCATCGTTTTTCAAGTCTGCTGCGCTTTGAATCAAAGTTTTGACTCTAGATCTGTTGGCTTGGCCAGGAAACTGAACGGGTATCTATGGTTGCAGTAGAAAGACGTGCGTTATGTTCACCTGATTGTTTTCCGGAACAAGCCCCCCCCCCCCCCCCCCACCCCTTTGTTGTTTTGTTTTTTGTTAGTTTGCTTAACAGTTCAGTCAGAAAATGCCAAAACATGGGTGTGAAACAGTGTGCCCGTAATGCAGACACTGTGTTAGAAGCAGTTCGACTTCACTTTTTTTTTTTTTTTTTTTGTAATTGCCACCGCTCGATTAAGATCTGCATGTCTTTGATTCGATGTTACGTTTGCTCACCGAAAAAAACGCATGCACAAACTGCGTAATGATCTTAAACCATTAAATTCAGAAAAGATAACTCTCCTTGCAATCGAAAGAGGCGTTATCTTTCCCTGATTTACTTCTGGTACAGATCTATTCTTCCGAGGTGACTATCAGCAGGAGGATAGCAAAGAGAGGCATGGAGAAGCGAGGACCACTCAGACACAGGAACAGGGAGAATGGAGGACTGTTAGGGGAAAGAAGTACGCCGAGTCTCTTGAATCACGAGCTGTCCCAGGGGTCAGGTATTAACCGCTTTAGACGGCTGATCTTTTTTTGCCTTCCTGTCTGCTTACTTCTAGCAAAGGGCAACTTCCCCCAGGGTCAGATATTGGTCGCTTTAAACGGCTGACGCTTTTCCCATACTTTGTGCGTAGAGCTACGGTAGATTAACCCGCCTAAGGGTCAGACATCAGCCGCTTCAGACTGCTGGTCCTTTTTTCTTGCCTTCAGCGTGCTAGTAAATTCTTATATGAGCATGTCTGATCATTGTCAGTCTTAAACACTTTGCCTTGCGCAGCTCGTGATTCAAGAGACACGGTTTGTTGCAGTGAGGACCAAATCATTCACTGTATGATTGGCGGTTTCAAACAAAGGACAGCGACCTGTCAGTCCTGTGGACAGCTACTCTCTCTCCGCTTGACGACGAACCTGCCTGAGCTCTGGAAGCTAGGAAGCAGCACGTTGTGGAGAACTATGAGTGAACTCTGGGGAGTTTCAGAGCTGAACTCGCCAGTGGACCAGAGGCACATGCCTGCCAAGAGTCTGACTGAGGACAGAGTTCAGTTTTTAGAGTGACATCCAAGGAGCGACTGCGCTCCCTTCATCAGCATGTAATGCTGCTTGGTCAGTCTTGCTTCAGCATGTAATGCTGCTTGGTCAGTCTTACTTCAGCATGTAATGCTGCTTGGTCAGTTTTGCTTCAGCATGTAATGCTGCTTGGTCAGTCTTACTTCAGCATGTAATGCTGCTTGGTCAATCTTACTTAAGCATGTAATGATGCTTGATCAGTCTTACTTCAGCATGTAATGATGCTTGGTCAGTCTTACTTCAGCGTGTAATGATGCTTGGTCAGTCTTACTTCAGCATGTAATGCTGCTTGGTCAGTCTTACTTCAGCATGTAATGCTGCTTGGTCAGTCTTCAGCATATAATGCTGCTTGATCAGTCTTACTTCAGCATGTAATGCTGCTTGGTCAGTCTTACTTCAGCATGTAATGCTGCTTGGTCAGTCATACTTCAGCATGTAATGCTGATCAGTCTTCCTTCAGCATGTAATGCTGCTTGGTCAGTCATACTTCAGCATGTAATGCTGCTTGGTCAGTCTTACTTCAGCATGTAATGCTGCTTGGTCAGTCTTACTTCAGCATGTAATGCCGCTTGGTCAGTCTTCTTCAGCATGTAATGCTGCTTGTTTAGTCATACTTCAGCATGTAATGCTGCTTGGTCAGTCTTACTTCAGCATGTAATGCCGCTTGGTCAGTCTTCTTCAGCATGTAATGCTGCTTGTTTAGTCATACTTCAGCATGTAATGCTGCTTGTTTAGTCATACTTCAGCATGTAATGCTGCTTGGTCAGTCTTACTTCAGCATGTAATGCTGCTTGGTCAGTCTTACTTCAGCATGTAATGCTGCTTGATCAGTCTTACTTCAGCATGTAATGCTGCTTGGTTAGTCTTATTTCAGCATGTAATGCTGCTTGGTCAGTCTTACTTCAGCATGTAATGCTGCTTGGTCAGTCTTACTTCAGCATGTAATGCTGCTTGGTCAGTCTTACTTCAGCATGTAATGCTGCTTGGTCAGTCTTACTTCAGCATGTAATGCTGCTTGGTCAGTCATACTTCAGCATGTAATGCTGCTTGGTCAGTCTTACTTCAGCATGTAATGCTGCTTGGTCAGTCTTACTTCAGCATGTAATGCTGCTTGGTCAGTCTTACTTCAGCATGTAATGCTGCTTGGTCAGTCTTACTTCAGCATGTAATGCTGCTTGGTCAGTCTTACTCAGGCTGGAGCAGGGTCTGGTCTGAGAATGTTTTAGGAGACAAAAGCAGCAGAGTGATTTGGAGTCAGATCATTACACTGGCGTGAAAACGCCTGTAACTGACCACAGTCCCCAGGAACAGCCAGGTCAAGGGTGTGTCCATTCCTAGGGTGTGTGGGCTTAGTCACCCACCGTGTCCTTGTGAGCACCTATACAATCTTGTGCACCTTTATGGTGGTCGATTATGTCAGCACTTTACAATAAACGTTAAAGTCACCCATCAACGAAATGTCGCGTGTCAAGTTGATGCAGTATATCAACTGCCACGGAAACTCCTCCAGATAAGTTACATTAGTGAGCTTGTGTAGCCCAAAAGTTAGAAAGCGATTAACGCAAACCACATTCACTGTATGTTTCTTTAGAGAAGGTGTAACTTGCACAGCCTCAAACGACTCTCTCGGACAGTGGAGTGCAGAAGTGAAGGAACACCTCTGAACCAGGCAGTCACGGATGATGAAGGCGATGCTACCACATTTTTGCCCTTTCGGTGAAGGGTCAGAGGAAAGAGAATATGGTGCACTCTTACAGTGTCCAGTCTGCAAGTTTCGGTTCATTCCCTGCGTCCGGAAACCAAGTCTCAGTAAGCTGCATGACATCAACATCATCCGAAATGAACTCGGAATTCATTGTCTGTTTTTCAGAACGCAAGAGTACCAGTTGAAGAGTACCAACTGACCAAGGACTGGAGTGAACTGTACACAACAAATATTAGGTTAAGTTAAAAATTACGAAGTAAATCTGTGATCAGGTTGTCATACGAGACACTTGTGCGAGAAGCCTATAGCCTATCACCTCTGGGCTTGCCCGTGAGGATAGGGGACACTATGCAGATCATCTGTAGTGAAGGAGCACGTGACGCTTGACAAGCAAGTGCCATCACCATCGCTTTCAGGACCTAGACCTGTCCCTGTTTTTTTCTAGGTACCTTCTTAGTCATCTTCAGATCACGATGCTGCTAACATACCACTATTTTTCAGCTAACCATACGTGCATTGAAGGCTTAGAAAATGAAGATGCGTGGGTGTTGTCCATGACTAGCCATGGAACTAGGGTAGACATGGTCAGAATGAGCTTGCATTGATGTAGAAGGGGAACATACGTCAGCGTCTCCTCTGTGCTCATAAGTCCAACGCAGCACCCCACAGCAGGAGCGAGCAAAACTGTCAACACTACTGTAGCTACAACAGTGAACGTAAACAGCAGAGTTTCAACAGCAAGTTGAAAAGCAAAATCGACTCGGCGCCGGTATTTGTCACCCAAAATGGCCAGCAATCCATTGCCAATACACTGGTATATTTCTTTCCAGAAATTTTCACTCTGGCACTCGCAGACAATCAAGAATATCGAAGAGAGTTTCGCTCCAGCCTAAGCATGTGCGCACAAATTAACCCTTTCCTGCAGTTATAATCAACATTGCTGTCATTCACGAACACTCTTGCACATAACTTGTGGTTGAAAAGGCTCACTTCTCTCCCCTGCCTCTCCTCCTCTCTCCATGCTCCATCTCGCTTGTCGGGAAAGTGTTCACTGACCTTCTCTCTTTTGCATTGCCGTTCTCCCACTGATAGCTATTTAAGAGTACAACTTGGCGGGTTTTTTTTCTGCCTTGTATTGGGAGACGTCTGAAGAAGACATAATGTCAAAAAGTCACCTGTTGGGGGTTTATCTCAGCGTTGGTTTGCACGCCATTTTTGTGTGTTGCTGTGTATTCTGGCTTGTATTTAACAACTCCGCCTCCTTTCCGTGTCTTCTGCGTAACGTTTTGTTGAATTCAATCACGAGAAAGCAAAATAACTTTCTGTACATTTCACATAGGACGAAGGTACATAATCTAGAGTCAATTCAAATAAAACAAGAGCGCATAACATATAACAAAATTCAAACAACACAAAAGCAGTTACAGTAAAATTCAAACTAGACTAGCACATGACATACGGTAACATACAAAACAAAAAACAGTGAAACACAAACATAATGAAGGAAACAGATTAACGTGAAATTCGGACAAGACAGATGCATTAACGCGATGAATCTAAACAAGACAAAGGCTCATGACTACAGTAAAATTCAAATGTATAAGCATGTAACATACGGTTATTTTCAAAAAAGGCAAATTCACACGACATTTGGTTGCTTTTAATTAAGGCAAAAATACACAAATTTCTGGTAGCATTCAAGCAAGAGAAAATGCGCATCACTTCCACAATATTTCAGTCAAGACAATGGTGGACAGCATCCACATGCATAATGACTAAACGAAGTCACATAACAAATTCCCCTGTATTTCAAAGAATACAAAAGCACTCCCTCCCAATGCGTCTTATACAAGAGAGAGGCACGCATTCTTTAGTACATTCTTGATCAAATGAATTAGGAATGCGCGGCTTCCGGTACACTTGCGAGAAACGCAAACAACTTCCGCTTCATTTTCAAGAAGACCTAGTAGCATAGTTTCTGTTACACTTCACACACGACGACTGTACACAATTCCAAACTGAGCCAGGCACAGACTGTACAAGTCTCAACTCATGCTAATTTTCTTTTTAATCAGACAAGATATCCATTACTTGCTGTTTGTCTGTGCCTTGTTTGGATTGTATGCTATTTGTGGACTTGTTTATCGCATAGCATTTTAACCAGTATATTTGTTGAACAAGCAGCGCGGGGTTGGCTGGATTGTAAAAGTTTTGTGTATATTTCTGGAACTATTTTTTGAAACTGTTGAGCATTTCAGTTCTTCAACTATGAACGATTGATCACCATTCTTCATTCTTTGCGAGGGTGCTCAAAAGTTTTGGAATGATTGTTTAGACTTTCAAGTTATACCTTAATATCAACATAAATCGTAAGGGTTGAAGAAATAGATAAGTGGATATCGAAATACTACTACAAGAAATCTTAATTAATATACATATGTGTTTTCTGTTTGTTTGTTTGTTTGTTTATGTTATAGGCAATGATACCTTTTCAGAATGTCAATAAAAGAATTCAGTTCATATAGCAAAAAAAAAAAAAAAAAAGGAGAGAAAGAGAAGAAACGACGAAAAAGGTCACAGAGGAAATAAGAAATCAAGAAGTAAAGACAAAAAGAAACAAGAAGAAAAAAGTAAAAAAAAATCTTATATGAAATGTTTCGCTTACAAACTGTAGTAATTTCAAAATAAAAACCATATGTTTTGGTCGCATTTGGAAAAAAAAACAAAAAAAACAATGTCATCTATACGACCAAAACAGATTCACACAGGCCGGATCTGACTATATCTTACATAAACAGAAAATTATTGAAACCGCAAAATTGATGCTAATCAGGATGAAGTCCATCAAACTCGTTCACGAAGAGGAAATGTTTGTGGCAGTAAAGCAACAAATCTTTCTTCATCTTTTTCCTTTTTCTTCTTCTGTATCCAGAATTATGTATAACTGGCCGAAATCCATTGCTATTTGTCATTGGAAAAAAAAAAAAAAAAAAAGTATCGCGTTTTTTCGCGAAATTTGTCAGTCTCACCTTTTGACAAACTGCATGCTCACTCCAATGAATGTTTTGAAGATTATGCAAAGAAGCTCGGATTATTCTGGCTACATTTGCTGATTTTAGAATACATCTCTGCAGGTTTACATGTCATGCTTTTTAGTGAATTAGAAACGTTTGCTTTTCAACCTGCTGAAGAACTGCAAACTGTTGGCACATATCAACCTGTTGGTTAATGCATTCCACAACCATGACGTATGCCTTTAGTCAACTAGGTTAGTTCCCCTTTTGTCAGTCTGTTCTGGACCCACTGTCAGTTTTCTTGTCCCTGTCTTCTCAGCTGCTCACATTGTCATTACTGTTGAAACATTTGGGAAATAAATTGTTAAAAATCGTCAGCACAGGTTTTGTGAATGTAAAACACAGTTCCATGGCACGACTCGCAAAGCAGACATACAAACCAAATAAAGAGTTTGAAAACATCACATTCCAGATAAGCACTTGCCACTGACAAGACAGATTTTGAGTTACCATACATTGAGTATCACGTGCTCATGATCTGTGTCTCATTCAGGTCTCTGACTCGTGTGTGTTCATGTGTGTGCTCGCGCGTGTGTGTATGTGTATGTGTGTGTGTGTGTGTGTGTGTTTGCTGCAAACGTTTACATATGCTTAAGA
>CM065722.1:61272338-61362338 GCA_033310375.1 Conus canariensis | reverse complement strand
ACACAAAACACACACATAAACACCGACGTCGCACATGGAAAAAGAAAGACAAAAAATGAGTAGCAGAGAGAGAGAGAAGATTTTATTCAAGGTTTGAAATTTTTGGTTTCAGCTTATTACTCCAGACTGTCCTAGCAAGATTAATATGCATTCTTGCCACAAAAATCACGTGAAAAATGTGCAAAACGCGTGTGTAACGGTGATCGTCTGCTTCACCGTCTAGACTTCAATCCTTTAAAAGTCAGTTTTCTTTCTCTCTCTCTCTCGCTCTCTGAGCGGAATGTGTGTGTGTGCGCTTGCTTGCTTGCTTTTGCGTCTGTGCATGTGAGTGTGTTTGTATGTTGTATACGTGATACGTAAAACGAAAAGAAAGTGTGGTAAGGAAAGAAGTTGCTGAACAACTAAAATCACTATATTCCCAGTACAAAATGAAGGGGAGAATCTTTGAGCCTATATGCTAGAGGATCCATGGAAGGATGCAAGGGAGGTCAATAGGTGTCGAACATTGTGGTCTGCACTGCTGTTTAATTAATAACCCAAGCATTGACAGCAGCTACGAGTTGTGCAGAACAGCCATTACTTGGATCCCCTAAGAGATGCGATCGCCCACAGATTGACCAAACAATATTATGCAGAACAACTTCGCAATGGGGGAAAACAGTGGGGAGCGTGTCATTGGTCCCAAGGTTTCCGGTTTGATCCCAAGGTCCGTTGGTCCCAAGGTCCGTTGGTCCCAAGGTTCGTTGGTCCCAAGGTTCGTTGGTCCCGAGGTCCGTTGGTCCCAAGGTTCGTTGGTCCCGAGGTCCGTTGGTCCCAAGGTTGGTTGGTCCCAATGTCTGTTATATATTTCACAGATTTATATGGACCTTGGGACCAACGGACCTTGAGACCAACGGACCTTGGGACCAATGGCATGACCCCAAAACTGTGCAGGCTAACAATTTTTCCGTCATTGCATTAATGATTTGGCAAAGATTTAAAAAAAAAAGGGGGGGGGGGGGGGGGGGACGGGGAAAGAAAGAAAATGAAGAAAAAAAAACATTTAGGGAAATATATCACAAATATTAAACCCTTCACTAGGACTTTAAGGGAATTATCGTGATCCATCCTGAAGACATCTATTCATATTGCCAAGTGAAATTTTCTAGAAAACAGTCACGAACACCACATGTTGATAAGTTCAGAAGCCATTGTTAGAAAAGTAATCACTGCCAAAACCGCTCTACAACTTTGTCCCGACAAAAAGTACAAAAACGCAAGAAGTACACACCCTAACGCGAAAAACCCCTGTAGAAATCTTAAATAATTGTAGCGACGATATCCAAGAAATCAGGCCCAGAAACTGGGCCATCCATCTATTGCCGAATTGTATCCCATTTTTCAACGTATATTACAAGCAAAATGGTCAACCCATAAATCCCCAAAATTCAGTCACTTCAGAAGCCACTTTGACTCTGACTCACGTTGGGTTCGTATCGAAAGAGGTTCCAGTCATAGGTGCTACACGTCAATTGTGTTATGTGCCACGTTAGAGTTATGTACCTTTACCGCTTCGGTCATTTAGCGCCGGGTGTGCCGATTGCGCCACATGCCGTTACTTCTATGTTCAGTACCGCTGCATATCGATGACAATGTGACTCTCTGTCTGCCCGTTCTGAGCAGTATTCTTGGGTTTGAATTTGTTGCCTTTCCTTGCTGATTATGCTTTCTCATCAACAGCGAAGTAAAGATCAGCAGACCGACGACTACTACCGTTATCAAATTCATATTCTTTTCGCGTACTCTCTCTCTCTCTCTCTCTCTCTCTCTCTCTCTCTCTCTCTCTCTCTCTCTCTCTCTCGCGTGCACACACGAGCGCGCACTCATACACTCACACACACAGATATACACACAGAGAGACGTACACACGCAGTCGCGCACACACGCACGCAACACACACACACACACACACACACACACACACACACACACACACACACACACACCCCACACACATTATGATGTTAATTTCGAGACTTGTTCGATTCAGGACAGCAAATGATATACTTAAAGTAGGTGGCGGAATTGAAAGCAGCGTCCTGCTCTCGCAGTTCTCGTCCGTAATCAATGCGTACCTAGGTGAAGATAGATAATGTGCCCTGTCCCTGACAGTGCAATATAAAGAGGCGATTAAGAAACGATTCGATTCGCAGACACCTCTCTCTCTCTCTCTCTCTCTCTCTCTCTCTCTCTCTCTCTCTCTCTCTCTCTCTCTCTGACGTTAAGTAATCCAGTTAAAGTGCTCTGTAGACGTTTGTAATAATGGCATCAAAAATTAGAAATAAATTGATAGTCTGACGAGACTTTTGTCAAGTAATGCACGAAACAAGCATTCCCCAGGTGGCATGAGTAGTAGACAGCCATCTTTACAGTGTAGTGTGTGTGTGTGAGTGATAAGTCTGCACTTCCATCTCCAGACCTGAACTGTCAGTGCAGACTTTTAAATGATATTGAAGTTTTCTTCCAAATCAGTTCTGACTGATGCTGCTAACACATATGGAAAAACTTCTTTGGTCGTTTGAGTTTTAACTTTTGGACTCATTAACTTCAGGGAGGGACAGTATGGCAGACGGACAAAATGCCACATCTTGTGGATTAATGTTTGGCGAAACTTATAGGCTTATAGTTATAGGCTTCAAATGGAATTATTACAGGCATCCCTCGGAATGCCTTGTCCGTGAAAGAGAGAGTGACAGGGACAGAGTGAGAGAGAGTAGGAGAGGGAGAGACAGACAAAGTGAGATAGAGTAGGAGAGGGAGAGAGAGAGATAGACAGACAGACAGAATGAGACAGAGTAGGACAGGGAGAGAGAGACACAGAGACAGACAAAGTGAGACAGAGTAGGAGAAACAGAGACAGGGAGAGCTTACCTCAGGTGTCCGCCGACACACAGAGAGAGACAGAGTGAGACAGAGTAGGAGAGAGAGAGAGAGACTGACAGGCAGACAGAAACAAATTTGCCTCAGGTGGGAATCGAACCTGGAACCTTTGAACACTAGTCTGTCGCCTTACCCATAGGCCAACCAGCTAAACTTAGATCGGTGATAATTATTTCCTCAAAATCAAGGGGTCAGACTGTGCAAAAAACTCGTTTCTAATTTTTCAGGGGGGCACAAAAATATTTAGGGGATCCACTTTACAATTGATAGAAAACGTACTAACATAACAACAATACATTCAAGAACCTCATAGATAAACATGAATCAATAACTACAATAAGATATGACTTTGATGGTTATCTAAGGCTGAGCTAGTCAACGACTGGACCAACATGTGTAGTAGCAATTCTCCTCGTTGGGCCAAACAGACTGTGGTCTATTTTCATCCATGTGCATGATTGTGTGGTATTTGGTTAGGGAGTAGCGGAGGAGAGGATTTCCTACCGCACCACCCCCCGTCCCCTCAAGGCAATTCGCACCTTTCAGGAAGAGAGGATGTAATGTTTGTACGATTGTTATAGTCAGTAATCCCAACTGTTTGCTACCCACAAAAAAAAAAGGGGGGGGGGGGAGTTCTTTTTTTTTTCTTTCTTTTTTTAAGTATCCTTGCGTGAATTTTTGTGTGTAGCAGTGGGGTAAATTTTTACATGTGTGAAGACCTGGGAGCATGCGTATGATCATAATGCACGTTCACAGTGTTATATGTTTCTTCCTGATGGCAGCCTGGCTTCCAGTTATATACAGGATGAAACCTTGAGGTGGAAGTAACGGAGGTTGATAAACAGAAATTAGCAAAAATTGACATAATAAGTAGATAGGGGATGGTCCCTCCTCCTCCTCTCTTCATGTGCAGATTACGAGATAAAAACGATTCCCTTTCTCTCCCCGTCTGCATGTATATATAGGTATTAATGTCAACTGAAAATCCTGGCAGCGAATCTTTGCCTAAGGCTCCTTGACAGGAGAGACACGCGCGCGCACGAACACACACACACACACACACACACACACACACACACACACACACACACACGCACACACACACACACACACACACACACACGCTCACACGTACACACACGCGAGCGCACACATAGGCACGTACGCACGCACGCACCCATCCAACACATATGCACACGCGCACGCTTGCACGCACGCACCCATCCACCAACACACACACACACGCAACACACGCACGCACACACACACCACACACACCACACACACACACACACACACACACACACACACACACACACACACACACACACGTACGCGCGCAACGCACGCTCACATTAAACACACGCGCGCGCAAGCACGCACATAGGTAGAAAGTAGAGATCCATTCAAAATATAAACCGTGTCAGCATCACCAAACAAGCAGATCATTTTAATTCTGGTAAAACGAAGACATCCAGTCTCAAACGGTCAGTTTGAGACTATGAGCAAACCCTCTCACGTTTTTCATCAAACAACCCGCCGCAGACACACATGACACTGCCTGTTTTCGACTGTGATTGATGTCTTCGATTCCGATGAACGTTGACCACTTCGTGGCCGGCTGAAAGGTGACTTTAGCCCGTGCTGTCTCTCGTGACCATGGTAACGACGCGACATTGAAGGCTGCTGAACTGATTTTCACAGAGTGTGTGTGTGTGTGTGTGTGTGTGTGAGAGAGAGAGAGAGAGAGAGAGAGAGAGAGAGAGAAAAGAGAGAGAGAGAAATTGAGCACTATCCAAGAACGCAGGATCTAGGGCACCGATTTGAAGGAAACTTGGCGGGAATGTGGGCTGTGACGCAAGGAGATTTGGGTTTGGATCCGTGGTCCAGTCTGGAATCAAAGAGAGCCAGCAACTGTTCAGCGAGGTAACGAGAAAAGAAAAGAAAAAAAAAAGATTATTGAACCGATTTCAACTGTCCACGATTCGTCTGACCTTCGTGGAGGTTGGCTCCGGCCCGAGTGCCCTTCTACTTGCTTTTGTTTAAGTCTGCTGAAACTACGCCATGGCAGACATGTTGCTAAGGGAACTACGCCATTAGCAGACATGTTGCGAGGGGAAATGCGCCATAGCTGACATGTTGCGAAGGGAACAGCGCCATTAGCAGACATGTTGCGAGGGGAAGTACGCCATGGCAGACATGTTGCAAGGGGAAGTACGCCATGGCAGACATGTTGCGAGGGGAACTGCGCCATAGCAGACATGTTGCGAATGGAACAGCGCCAATAGCAGACATGTTGCTAGGGGAACTGCGCCATAGCAGACATGTTGCGAGGGGAACTGCGTCATAGCAGACATGTTGCGAATGGAACTGCGCCATAGCAGATATGTTGCGAGGGAAACTGCGCCATAGCAGACATGTTGCGAGGGGAACTGCGCCATGTCAGACATGTTGCGAAGGGAACTGCGCCATAGCAGACATGTTGCGAGAGGAACTGCGCCATAGCAGACATGTTGCGAGGGAACTACGCCATAACAGACATGTTGCGAATGGAACTACGCCATAGCAGACATGTTGCGAGGGGAACTGCGCCATAGCAGACATGTTTCTAATGGAACTGTGCCGTTAGCAGACATGTTGCGAGGGGAACTACGCCATAGCAGACATGTTGCGAACGGAACTGCGCCATAGCAGACATGTTGCGAATGGAACTACGGCATAGCAGGCATGTTGCGAATGGAACTGCGCCATAACAGACATGTTGCGAGGGGAACTACGCCATAGCAGACATATTGCGAGGGCATCTACGCCATAGCAAACATGTTGCGAAGTGGACTGCGCCATAGCAGACATGTTGCGAGGGGAACTACGCCATAGCAGGCATGTTGCGAAGTAGACTGCGCCATAGCAGACATGTTGCGAAATGGACTTTGCCATAACAGACATGTTGCGAGGGGAACTGCGCCATAGCAGACATGTTGCGTGGGGAACTGCGCCATAGCAGACATGTTGCGAAGTGGACTGCGCCATAGCAGACATTTTGCGAGGGGAACAGCGCCATAGCAGACATGTTGCGAGGGGAACTATGCCATAGTAGACATTTTGCAGGGGAACTGCACCATAGCAGACATTTTGCGAGGGGAACTGCACCATAGCAGACATTTTGCGTGGGGAACTGCGCCATAGCAGACATGTTGCGAGGGGAACTATGCCATAGTAGACATTTTGCGAGGGGAACTGCACCATAGCAGACATTTTGCGAGGGGAACTGCGCCATAGCAGACATGTTGCGAGGGGAACTGCGCCATAGCAGACATGTTGCGAGGGGAACTACGCCATGGCAGACATGTTGCGAGAGGAACTACGCCATAGCAGACATGTTGCGAGGGGAACTGCGCCATTGCAGACATGTTGCGAGGGGAACTGCGCCATTGCAGACATTTTGCGAGGGGAACTGCGCCATAGCAGACATGTTGCGAGGGGAACTACGCCATAGCAGACATGTTGCGAGGGGAACTACGCCATAGCAGACATGTTGCGAGGGGAACAGCGCCATAGCAGACATGTTGCGTGGGGAACTGCGCCATAGCAGACATGTTGCGAGGGGAACTATGCCATAGCAGACATTTTGCGAGGAGAACTGCGCCATAGCAGACCTGTTGCGTGGGGAACTGCACCATAGCAGACATGTTGCGAGGGGAACTACGCCATAGCAGACATTTTGCGAGGGGAACTACGTCGTAGCAGACATTTTGCGAGGGGAACTGCGCCATAGCAGACATGTTGCGGGGGAACTGCGCCATAGCAGACATGTTGCGAGGGGAACTACGCCATAGCAGACATGTTGCGAGGGGAACTGCGCCATAGCAGACATGTTGCGAAGGGAACAGGGCCATAGCAGACATGTTGCGAGATTAACGGGTCGGCATATCAGATTGTGTTATTAGGTGCATCTGATAAGCGCGCGCGTTTCCCACGGTCTATGAGCGCACGTATTAAAAAGAAATATGTCATAAAGGGCGCGCTTTATGGACCACAAAGCGCGCCCTCATGAAATTGAAAACCAGCATTTCAAAATCCCGAAAGAGCCCAATGTAAAACCCGAGTGATTGCTTCGCTATGCTGAACGTATAACTTCTACCTATCTCACGCTCGCATGCGTGGACACGCTCATTCTCTCACACACACACACACACACACACACACACGCACACACACACACGCACACGCACACGCACACACACGTTCGAGAGCGCACGTGTACACATACACACACATGCGTTCGCGCACGCACTCATAAACACACACACACGCGCGCGCGCGCGCCGCGCGCACACACACACACACACACACACACACACACACACACACACACACACACACACACAGGCGGGCACGCTGTCCCTTTCTTGGAGGTTGTGTAGAAAACGCAGTATATATGTGTGTGATTGAACATTTTTTTTTTCATTTCTAATCCCAATGTTTAAAATGCTCTCTCTCTCTCTCTCTCTCTCTCTCTCTCTCTCTCTCTCTCTCTCTCTCTGCCCGTTCGCATGCGTGCATACTTTGTGTGTGTGTGTGTGTGTGTGCGCGCGCGCGCGCGCGCGTGTCTTTACGTGTGTGTGTGTGTCTGTCTGTCTGTCTGTCTGTATGTTCACTGCGTATTCTGTTTACCATTGTCGTGTCAGTGCGTTTTTTGGATGCTTTGCATGTTCATGCTGCATACTAGCTTTCCTTCTGTGTCTATTGATGTATTCTGTGCAGGACTTTCGTGTGCTTTCATTTTTTTTTATCTCCCCCTATCCACCCCCAGGGCTAGGTGGAAAAAAGCAGTCACTTGCTTATCTCATTAACCTAGTCAAATAAGATTTCGTTGGCCGTTCGTTCGCTCTCTCTGTCTCTCTGTCTGTCTGTCTGTCTGTCTGTCTCTCTCTCTCTCTCTCTCTCTCTCTCTCTCTCTCTCACACACACACACACACACACACACACACACACACACACACACACACACACACACACACACACACACAATCGCACATGCACACACACACAATCGCACACGCACATGCACACATTCAAACATAAAAAGAATAGTGTGTGAGCTTTTGAAATAGCTTATGCCTTGTCAAAGCGACAGAAGTAACTGTTGACAAAGATTGTGGGGTCGTCTTTATTGAAGTTTGTTACTGTTGCTATTGTGGTTGTTACTGTTATTGTTGTCATTGTGGTTGTTACTGCTATTGTTGTTACCGTTATTGTGGTTGTCATTGCGATTGTTGTTTTTGTGGTTGTTACTGTTATTGTTATCGTGGTTGTTACTGTTATTGTTGCTATTGGGTTTGTTACTGTTATTGTTGTTATATGATTGTTATTGTTGTCATTGTGATTGTTCTTGTTGTCATTGTGGTTGTTATTGTTGTAGTTGTGGTTGTTACTGTGTTTGTTGTTAAAGTGGTTATTGCTGTTCTTGTAATTGTGGTTGTTACTGTTATTGTTGTTATTATGATTGTTCTTGTTATTATGATTGTTCCTGTTGTCATTGTGATTGTTCTTGTCATTGTGATTGTTCTTGTCGTTATTGTGGTTGTTATTGTTGTAATTGTGGTTGTTACTGTTATTGTTGTAATTGTGGTTGTTACTGTTATTGTTGTAGTTGTGGTTGTTACTGTGTTTGTTGTTAAAGTGGTTATTGCTGTTCTTGTTGTAATTGTGGTTGTTACTGTTATTGTCGTAATTGTGGTTGCTACTGTTATTGTTGTTATTGTGGTTGTCGCTGTTAAAACAGAGGGCGTCGTACCCAAAGTGTTTTAGAGTCTTTGCCCACAGAGCAGACGGCCCTAAGTTCGAAGCGAAGGGATGGGTTCCGCTTTCCATCATACCCTGCCTTAGACACGGTGATCCACTGACAGTTTATTGCCTCTATCGCCGATAGGCTGTGGTAACTTGAACCTTTTGACTGCTAACATGTTGTCGATGGCAGCCAGGACTTCCAGCAGTCTCTTTTCCTGAATTTCTTTCGCGATCAAAGATGGTACCCGGACCGTGCACATGAAATCGAGAGGAATACAGTTGTCGTTCACAATGTTTCTTAGCCTCCCGAATTCGTATCACGAATATTCTTATGTGAATATTGAAATTAAGAAGACAGATTCCACCACGCAAAGCAAAAATGTTCACGGGCAAAGGTATATTAATGTTCAAACATGCGCGCTGAATGGCACGAACATCACTCTGTATGTACGTGATTTGGGGCACGAAAACACGCTGATCTCGCCGTGCAAAACGCGCGCTTTTAGCTGGATGCCGATTACTGATGCGCTCTTTTCGACTGCCTGGTCTGTATCAACATTTAGCACTGTGTGCTAGTTGATACATATGTATGTAATATATGCAGTGTGTATGTATCTGTCTCCCTGATGAGTCAGATCCAGCGGACGAAAGGCCTAGGAGCAGGCAATATCTGTCTTCAGGAAGGATTACGATAGTTCCCATATGCTGTTAGTGAAGGGTTTAACGTTTATGATTTATTTCCTGATTTTTTGTTTACATTTTCACGTCTCCGTTTTAATATATATATATATATATATATATATATATATATTAATGATGAAACAGCCCTGTTTAGACCAGATAAAAAAAAAATCAAGATGTAAATCTGCACCTCGTGGTCTTATGGGCTTTTTTTTTTATGAACAAATATGAAGTTAATAAAATGAAGACAGGGACACAAACTTTCTCTGAAGAAAAAGACAAACATCGCACTCAAAATATAAGCATAGCTTGGAAATGCACAATTCAGATTTTGAAATGAAATGACAACCAAACTTAGGGTTTAAAAGAATTTAGGCCTGAAAATATGACACGTCCTTCTTGTTGTTTTACACCTCTTACACGAATTTTGTTTCTTGCAATTTTTTTTCTTTGTGATGGATATTGTGCTGCTCAGTTGATAAAGTTGATTTGATTTGATTACGAGAAATACATTCTTAACTGTAAACTATTGCTCCTCAGTATATACTTTACAAGTATTCTTTGTCACTTAATCAGTCAGTAGTAAAAGCTATGAGGAAAGTCTGCTAGTCATGTGTACTGGTAATGAAATAGAAAAGGTCACTGTAGAGATATGAATTAGGGAGTTGGCGTATGGGAGGGGAGGAAGGAATTGATTTGCGTAGAGGAGGGGGTTAAGTGTTGCAAAGATCGGCATTGGAGTGGGTATGGTGGGTGAGTTAGTCGAAGAGTAGGCAGGGCTATGAGTGCAAGGGAGAGAATTCTTCATTCCATTTTTTTAAATTAAATTATTTGAGTGTTGTTTTATAATTCAGGTGAATGTCCATCTACATCTAACTTATATAAGTTGTATTCCTCTTGATGTGAATTGAAATGTGTCACTGTGTCTTGTTGAAGAGTGAAAAAAAAAAGTGTTGTTTGTGTGGGAGAAAAACAAACTTCAGTTCATTGAGTCATTTTAAAGATACCTCATTTCCGTTCAGATTTGTTTTAAATGCCATTCCAGCGAATTTCTTTTTCAGAATGTGTCATATATCAGCGCAAGAAAACACCAGAAGTGGCATTTCAACCTTTCTGATGCCAAAACATGTGAGATTAATGATTAAGTATCCTGCAATATTTGAGATGACTTGCCATTACGGAAGATGATCACTTTAGGATGTCGGTAAACCTTTTTGCTCATACGCACGCGCGCGCGCGCGCGCGCGCGCGCGCACACACACACACACACAGAGATTAGAAGTAAAGGAAAAAATAAAGGACTGAGATTCCAGGCGCAGCTTATTCTTCCAATCTGTCCATGCAATCAATCCAAGAAACTCATGTGAGATCTACGCCATCATCGTTAATACATGCTCTTCAGATGTGAGATCTACGCCATCATCGTTAATACATGCTCTTCAGCTTTTTTGCCCCAGTCCCTGCCCTTAAGGCAAATGATTTTGTATCCAAATGTGTGTGTGTGTGTGTGTGTTGTATGTGTGTGTGTGTGTGTGTGTACGCGCGTGCGTGCGTGCAGATGAGTGAGTGTGTGTGCGTTTGTGCGTGCATGTGTGTGTGTGTGTGTTTATATGCATGTGAGTGCTTGTTTGCGTGCGTGCGTGCGTGCGTGCGTGTGTGTGTGTGTGTGTGTGTGTGTGTGTGTGTGTGTGTGTCTGCTGGCGCACACACGCACACATACGTTTGCGTGTAATCTTTTAACTATAGTTTTCATTCTACATATCCATCCGTCCATTTTGTATGTTTCTGCTTACACACACACACACACCACACACACACACACACACACACACACACACACACACACACATCGTGCACACACACACACACACACACACACACACACACACATCGCACACACACACACACATCGTCACGCACACACACACACCACACACACACACACACACACACACACACACACACCACGCACGCACATTGTGCGTGCATATGCACGCGCGCACACACACACACATACGCGCGCGCGCGCGCGCGCGCTCGCGTATGCATGGAAACCAATTGGTTTTACAGGGATGGAAGTCTAGAGGTGAAAGCATACGACCATCGTTAAACCGCGATTGGCACGTTTTTCCTTTGTTGTTGTTGATGATGTTTGTTTGTTTTTGGCAGGAGTGCATATTAACTGGTGTGCTTGCTTTCGTATACCAAGGATGGTTTAAATGAATAGGTTCAAACCTAAATATCCTAAGTCCTTGAATATCTCTCTCTCTCTCTCTCTCTCTCTCTCTCTCTCTCTCTCTCTCTCTCTCTTAGTACAAGCATGACGGTATATCTGTTTAAATCATTTTTACCTCTACGTCAAAGTGATATCTCTTTAAATCATTTTACATCCATGTCAGAGTGATAGATAAAATGATTTTAAAATGCAGGTACCTGTAGAGATAAGAGCACGACGTTTGAAATCCTGATCCTCATCAGGTGACGTAAGATTGCGGGCAGTTCGGATAACAGGCAGTCGTTGCATACAGTCACACACTTGTTGGTCACAGCCCAAACCACTGAGATTTAGTTTGGTGGGTGGGGTGGGCAGAAATGGAAGGAGGTATGTAGCATGGGTCAAAATAGAAGTGGCTGGGATGTTTATTAGGAGGAGAAAGGGAAGCGGGGTAAAGGTTTAAAAAGTGAGGGGGGGGGGGGGTAGTCTTCTGGCTACCTCTCAGCGTTCTTTCTTCCCAGCTCTTGCGGCTCCGCCGACTCTGCAACAATGGCCCTCCTCCACTGCTGGAGAGTGTCCTGCACCTCTGGAACACTGAGCCTTTGAACGAGCACAGTCCGTCCCATGATCCTATCTTCTGGAGCCCAAAGATGTAAGTATCGCTGAGGAAAAGGACCAGGTTGTCCTCACCTTGACCTGTCACCCACACGACCGTGCAGTTCGAGATATTCTACGTTGAATTTTTTTTTTTTTAATCCTGTGCGATGAGACTTCGGGAGACAAATCTTAAAAAGTTTATGTAATAAATCCTCCAAACAAGAACAAACGAAAGCAAGACAAAGCACGACCCGTTTCGACCTTTAGGTCTTCTTCAGACAAGATAACACTCAGGACAACGAAAATGAAGAACGAGCAATCCCTTATGTTGTCAGATTAGAACGAGCAATCACATGCCTTCGGGAGACGTTCAGAAAGCCACCATGGCTGCGTTCAAAAGATATGTAAATCTGGGAGACCACCTGGTACGGCCTGCCTCCCATCCTATACGATCGACAACACCACAGGCGATTCCAAATGGAACAAACCCAGTATTTTCCATTTAATCCAGCTGCAGAAGTTCACGGCCTGTCACACGAAAATTGTACAATTAGATTCAGTTTCACATGCCAAAATTCATATGTGGTCTACGTCCTATCCTGCAGCCTCTGTGATATAATGTATGTGGGTGTAGCATACAAGACCCCCAAGGAACGCTTCAAGGAACTCGGGGGATTAAGATCTTACCAAGAAAGATACACCTGTTTCAAATCATTTCCATTCTTGACACCGTATTCTTTCATATATCAGAATAGCAGCTGTTTGACTCAATGTCCGTGGGGACTGTCTGTATCGAAAACTCTTAAAAGTCATGTCACCTCCCGTCCAGACACCTTGCAGCCATGAGGCCTTAACATCAGAGAGTGACACTTTATTTCCAACCAACTCCCACCCCCACCTCCCCCCTCCCTCTGCCCCTCTCATTACTACCCCCTTTACCCCCTCCCCTTTTCTATTCCCCTTCAACGCTGTCCGTCCACTTCTCTCTTGACCCATCCCAGGTAACATTCCCCCACTTTCCCCTCCCCAAACTAGCCATGTTACGTCTGCTTACGGGCGTGACAATGTACCTCTGTAAACAATGTTGCATCTACTTTACAGGTACAACGAACTGCATCTGTAAACCTCGTTACATCTACGTTATAGGTGTTACGGCGCAGAGTCTGTCTGTCTTACGCTGTCATGGTTGTGACGGTTTTGTCCATGGTAAGTGTCCAGACAGTGTAGTACAGTGCTGTGTGGCCTACGGTGTTCAGCAGGCTGCTCTTTGTACGGTACCTTACATCCTTGCCAAGGATTAAGCACACGTGACTTGGACATAATAGCCTAACTAATATACCTGTACGCCGTGAGAGCGTCTAGGTAAGCTGTTTGAAAATGAACCTGAGGGTCGGTTGAAACACGCACAGAAATATTGTTACATTCTGACTCGGTTTCGACGTCAGACAGAACGTTTAGAATAAGACGCATGTAGTGTCAGAATGAGAAGTGCAATGGGGAACAAATAACAAGACAACTAGAGTGCAATAAAATAATAATATTTCATTAATTCATCGTTTTACAGAAATAAACGATTTAAATTAAAGTCCACAAAAACATTCAAAAGCGGTGACAACACACACACACATGCACACACACACACACACACGTACACACACACACACACACACACACACACACACACACACACACACACACACACGTACACACACACACACACACACACACACACACACACACACACACACACGTACACACACACACACACACACACACACACACACACACACACACACACACACATCCAAAAGCACTACGGACAGTGGCATGTGGCAACGCATACACAAAGGGAATCAAGCTGTGAGGAAAGTCAGTTATACCAACTGTGGTTACAATGTGGACTCACGTCACCTTCACTTGGCTAAGCTGATACCATATGATTGTAAGTGTTTGAAAACTACTTCCGGTTCCAGCTTATATGGTTTCAAGTAACATTGCTACATAGAATTTTTCCAACTGGTAAGTATTTATCAGTGCCTAACGTAATAGATTCACCATTGCCATGTCGATTTCTTCCAACTGGTACAATTCATCAATGCGTAACGTAATAGGTTCTCCATATGCAAATTATGTGCACAGGAAGTAGAAACCATTGCTCACGTTTATGGCATTGCCACTTTGTGGAACGTTGTAGGTAGGATCTTTCGATAGTGTTTCAAGCCAAATTCCGATTTGTGAAAATCTTGCATTTGATAGAAATTAATAATTCTTTGAAAAGCTGTAAATGTTAAAACTGATAGACCAGTTACTTTCATTTTACCCTCAGCTTTTCTTTTTTGTTTTTATAAGCGCATTCATCAGAATGTAGTGCCTTCAGTCCAAGCATTTTTGTTATAAGCTGTGGTGCTGCTTAGGTGTCAGCATCTTCAACAATGAAATAAAATTTCCGCCGTTTGAATCCTTGTTATTATGCATATCTTCAACCAGAATTTTTCAAATTCAAAACTGTTGTAATAAAAGCGCATCACTATGTTCTATGTCGCTCTTTGCTTAAGCTTTACTCGAAAGATGCAATTTATGGATTGGGGGAGACCAGGTGATACTCATTCACTGCCTGTGGAGGGTTTGATAATTACATTTTAATGCTCTCTCTCTTTTATTTTTATTTTTTCTCTCGACCTTTTCTTTTTAACAAACCTTTGCCAGCTCGCTGATTTTCATGATGGAGGCGTTGCTGACGTGCACATGTTCACTGCCTTGGGTATCGATGCAGAGATAATTCTTTTCATTCTGCTTGAAGAAACTTTGGGTATGTATAAGGTCAAGCTTTGTGAGATTTTGGACCCAGTTTATCGTTTTGTTGTTGTTTTTTCCCCTCCTTTCCTATTGAGATGTAAACATTTGATTTTAGATATAGGATCTATGTGTAAATACTATCCTACGCGAACGGTAGTGGTTGTCATGCGTGATCTGTAGTATAGGCCCTACCGTGTGTCTGAAATGTAAGTTCGTGTGTTAGATTGTGCGTGTTTGTTTGGGAGTCATGGGTGAGGCGTGTTGATTAGAAAGAAAGGCGTTTTTGGTTCTTTATTATTTTCCTGTCGGTTTTCTTCTTCTTTTTTTTCTTTTTTTTTTTATTTGTTTAGTTTTGTTTTGTTTACAATAGTTGGGGACTGATTTGGGATAGGAGGGCGCTACGTCCTCCTGGAGTCCGTGACAGCAACTGTAGACGTTCCTTGTATCGTTGATGAATCTCCAGCACAAGCTCAAAGATTTCTGTTCAGTTGGTCGAAAGTCGACTCCGGACAGGTGATTCCAATGACTGTTTTCAAAAGAAACCGTGATCTACATATACTGCCAATGAAGGATTTGATATATATACAGTCAAAACCCCTCTTTTTTATTTCTCGTTGAATCGCCCATCTTGCGCTGAAGTCAATGAAGATAAGTGATTGCTCGTTCATTTTCGTTGTCCTGAGTGTTTTGTATCTTGCCTGAAGAAGACCTAAAGAGGTCGAAACGCGTCGTGTTTTGTCTTGTGATTCTTTTGTCTACGTTTTCTTGGCGGTTCGCCATTAATTACATTTAAGATTTATTTGTTGGAACAAATCTTTGCTAGGTCTTCATTATTTCCCCCTACTCGTCGTTAGATAGATAGATGGATGGATGGATGGATGGACGGACAGACGGACGGATGGGCGGACAGATAGATACATAGACTGATGGATGCACAGATGCAGGAAACCGATTGGTCCAGCGCATGAAACATCGTTCTGTTGCAAAGTCAGGTGACTGCAGGCAGAAACTGAAACAAATTGAGAAGAAAAAATTATTATTTATTCCCGCTGGACGAAAGGGGACAAAAAAGAAATTACAAGACAAAAACACGAGAAGAGACAAACAAATTACAAGACAAAACACTTTGTTTCTCTTGCCTGAAGAAGACCAAAGAGGTCGAAACGCGCCGTGCTTTGTCCTGTAATTTGTTTGTCCCTTTTGTCCGGCGGAATAATAATGATTTTTCTTTCAAATCTGTCTGTCGATTCGAGACTTCTGGGTTCAAATCGCGCTTATGACAAGCAGATTAGAGGAACCGTTGCATTCAGACTCAACATTCATGCACAGTTCATCACCCTCCGATTCCTCCGGATGAGCCTGTTTTGTGACAAGGGGGAAATAACAGCAGTCACAGTTACGCTTGTTTTATCATAAGTAAACTTCTAAACTTCGATTAATTGTTTTCCTTACAAACATTGTATCGAGTGGGATGGACAATTATGGAAAAGGTAGAAAAGGATTAATCGCTGTGTATCAATTTTTAATTAAGTCAAAAACATATTAAAGAAGTTAGGGAATCTGTGTAAACATTTAGTCGATAACAGTGTTCTTTTGTTCTAGAGAATGTTGAGCAGCAACTACGAGTTAAGTTTTGACGTAGACCGGTGATTTGTCTCCCTTTGACAACAACATTACACCGAGCGGAACGGTCAATAATGGAGGTAGAAAAAGATCCATCATTTTGTGTTGATGATTAGTTAAGGCAAATAGATTGAATGAAGTTACGGATCCTGTGTAAATGTAAGCTCATCTACCAAATTGCCATCGCTCCCGAACTTGGAAGACATTGTCGAGAATGGCCAGAAGGCAAAACCAACACAGAAATTCAGATGCTGGTAGAAGACCTTTGCACAAAAGATGATATTTTAATTTACACTGACGGTTCTGTCACCAAAGGTAAGTCAGGCCGGGGATACATAGTGAAGCAAAATGACCGAACTATTCAGGAAGACAATGGTGCGCACAGTTTAACAACTTCAAGTCTAACAATGGAGGTAGAAGCAGTGACACAAGCACTCCACCGGCTTACATCCATAAGCCAGTTTCAAACTCAACAAGCCATGATACTGACTGACTCCATGAACCTACTTCCTTTTCTGTTGTTTCACAGAATGTGAACATTCACATATTAGACATTATAACTGCCATTCCAATAACTGTATATGAGTGACCTAGTGTGTACTGCTGATAATAAAGAACTTTTAATTGTATACACTAAGGCATAATAAAACATCTGTGACTTTCGCTGCAATGATGAAGAAAAGTACAAAAAAAAATTGATCATTCTCTTTTCAAGACCTTATTCAGACACTAATCATTTTTAGTTATTGTGATTTCTTGTCAAGCTGTGACAAGCACAAAAAAGCTCTCTAGTACAGCACTCTGCGTGTATTTTAAAATCAATTACTTGATTTTTTTATTTCCATACCAGTGCATACTCCAATCACCTAACAGTGTGAAACAGTAAACGAACAGTGCGAAAGTCCCGCTTTCCCCTCTCCAACCTTAAAATCGTGGTGCTGTGTAATTTCTTCTGTCATCCATTCTTCTGTAGTCTTCAGAATAATATAGTGGATTTTCTTCGCCTGTTTTTTTCTTATTATCGGTTTCTAAGCCTTCAAACTGCAATACAGCCAATGTGATCTGTTTCCATGAATTTACAGCCATATTTCTTTATTAAAAAAAAATACTGAAATCATTTTCATTAAAGTACATAATGGCCTAGGAAACGAGCTTTATTTCTGCCCACGTATGCGGGCATGCACACGTGTAGTGTGTGTGTGTATGTGAGGGGGGGGGGGGGGGGGGGTTAGAGAAACAGAGAGAAAGAGGGAAAGATAAACACGTTACGCCGGGTATAACGAAGCAACCATATCGAAATTCGTTATAACCGGCGCGTCGGTTGTAACAAAAGCCGGATATAACGAAGCAAGTTTGAATGTCGCCGACGATTCGTTATAAGCGGCTTCCACTGTGTGTGTGTGTGTGTGTGTGTGTGTGTGTGTGTGTGTGTGTGTGTGTGTATGTGTGTATGTATGTATGTATTCCTGCTATTTCTTATACATATATATATATATATATATACATCTATATAAATAACACACACACACACACACACACACACATATATATATATATATATATGTGTGTGTGTGTGTGTGTGTGTGTGTGTAATGGCTACGTTAATGTAAGAAATGGCAAGAATGTAGTAAAACAGATGTGAATAAAAATGAAATACGTTGGAAGAACAACTGTTTAGAACTGAATTTTTCCATGAGTGCGTGTTCTTGAAATAACAACGCATCAAATATTCCGAAGCAGATATATTTTTGAAAGTGTTTTGTGTGTGTGTGTGGGTGGGTGGGTGGTTTGTTTTTTGTTTTGTTTTATTTTTGCTGGGGCGACCGGAGGAATTGCATGACTTGCGTATCTCGTGATATCTGCCCAGAAGTATGTTAAACGGTTGTATTGACAGTTCCGATAGTGTTGGTCACCAGAAACTTTCGTAGCTGCTTCCCTTATTCCATTTCTCTATGTTTGGAATCTGGGAAAGAATCATCCATCGATAGGGTATTGATCGCTTCATGCTCCGGTCCAGCTAAACGCCTCCGTCGGTGTCAGTTGCCGTATCTGTTTTCGAACATATGGAATCATGTCCTTTTTACTTCTGTTTGAGCAGTATTTGCCGCATCCGTAACTATAAACGGACAAATGGAACTTTGTCTCACAGCTTCCATTTTCAAATACGTGTGCATGCCTTTAAATGTTTATTGCTTGTGCTGTTTAAAATGCAGCTCATGTGGGATGCCACAAAAACCCTTGTTTCTGCCTTCATTCTGTCTAGACTTGATTGCTGTAATTCTCTACTAGCTGGCTGTCCCCAGAATCTTCTTAGTCGTCTCCAGAAAGTACAAAACAATGCTGCTCGTTTGATTCTCAGACAACCCAGATCTTCTCATGCCACTCCCTTACTTCTTTCTCTTCACTAGCTGCCGATCGAAAACGAATAAACTACAAACTGTCCTTACTGTGCTTTAAATCTTTGGATGGCTGAGCTCCTTCCTTCCTTTCTGATCTCCTTCATCTCTTGTTCCTTCTGGGCAGTCGAGTTCTTCTGCGACAACACTCTGCTCAAAATCCCTCGGTTTCGAACGAAAACCTATGGCGATCGTTCTTTTTCTTTTCAGGGTCCGGTTTCTTGGAATAAACTCCCAATATCTTTGCGTAGTTCAAACTGTCTGTCTTCCTTCAAGGCATCTCTTAAAACAACCCTCTTCACCTATCAATAGCAGTTCTTTCTTCCCCTTCCCTTGCCCATCAAATTGATTCTGCGACTCGGTGTGTGTGTGTGTGTGTGTGTGTGTGTGTGTGTGTGTGTGTGTGTGGTGTGTGTGTGTTTGGGCGTGTGCGCATATGTGTGTGCGCGCATGCTGTTGTGTCCGTTGTTGTGCGACAGTGTGTTTTGGATCATGTGTTGTGTGTGGGCGTGTAAGTATGCACCCTTGTTTGTAGATGCATGGTACTTATTGCGATATTCATCTTCTTATTGGTTTCATTTATGTTTTCTTTAACCTTTTATGTATTTGTAAGCAGTTAGGGCTTATGATGTAAGATTAAGCGCCATAAATAATAATCTTTATTATTATCATGTTCGCCTTGTCACGGCGTGAGTATTGCAGATTATTTAATGCAGAAAATACAAATTACTCGCAAGAAGGAGCAACAAAAGCCTTTTTTTTCTGTTCACTGAATAGCTGACTTCTTTAGACGTTACAAACGATAGAATTAATTAAAAAGAAAGAAAGAAAGAGAAAAAAAGAAAGAATGCCCTAAACGATACTGTTGATGAGTCTGTCTGCAGGAAAGGGGCAATGTGGACAAAGAAAATCGGAGCAGTGAGCAAAAAGAACAACAGCAGATAGAGAAACAGAGAGAGAGGGGGAAGGAAAGGGTTGGGGGGGGGGGGGGGTGAGCGTGCAACAGATGAATAATGCGTTTTTTTTTTTAACCAATCGTAGGGAAGTTTACAGAATTCGGCGAATCATGTAGCCCGATACTCATATCAACATTCGTAAAGCGAAGAGACAGAAGTGAGAAAGGAAGATGAAGGTAAAACAATCTGGTTTCTGATTCAGCTTTTTTTTTTTTTTTTTTTTTTCGTTTAAACCCGTTTCGTTTTCGATACAAGCTAGATGATGGTTATTTTGAAGAATCTTTTCGTTTAAATCCACATCATCGTCGACAGAAACAAAATAATGGTTATCTGTAAGAGCCTCCTCATCAAATCTTCTTCATTTTTTTTTTTGTAAAAACAAGACAGTGATTTTATAGAAGGGTCTTTTGTTCAAATGTACTTAATCTTGGATAGAAATACGAGCATGTCGTCTGAAAGGAATACAGGTAAGAAAGAAAACACTTTTCTAATTATTTTCGGCCATTATTCCCTCCCCCAGCCTAGTGTGACTCAGTGTGGATGATTGAATGTTCCGGAGGCACATGAAACCTGTTTTCCATCGAACAGAAGAAGCTAATATCGTCATTTCCCAATTGTAACCCTGCACATGCGTTCGTTGACATGCTTGACAACGTTGTCTTTTCCTAGGGGTTGTGGGGGTGAGGGGTTGTCAGTGTGATAATCAGCCGATAAGAGGACGAATAACGCATACTGATGGGAAGAATCAAATATCGCTATTCGAGGCACATGGGAAAGAGAAGACGGTATATTGATAAAACAAAACCAAAAAAAAAAAAAAAAAAGTGCAAGCTGCCTAGTGTGAAAGGGATGTGATGAAGAGGGCTAAAGAGCAAAGGGTGTGTGGGGAGCAGAGAGAAGGAACAGTGTTGTGCAGATCTTGTTTCTGTGATCACAATCTGATCCTCTCGGCGACGTGTGTCACCTCGTATCAAAGAAGCATCTTGACGCCTAACTTGAGCTACGTGACTCACAGTGACGTCTCTTCCCTGCCCCCCCCCCCCCCACCCCACCCACCCGTCCTTCCTCCTTCCCTCTGCCCTCACCTCCCCATCACCGTCATTTTACCATCACCGTCATGTAAAACCTAGCTACCTCTTTTATGTCAGTGCAGTGACCAAAACTAGGGTCGGGTCTTCATCAGGAATGATAAAGGAGATGGGTGTACCCGCCCACTTTTCCGTTCCTTTGTTTTTGAATGCTTGTAACCCAGGATTTGGTTGGTGTTTCTTATCAATCAAGTATGATTGAACATTGTGATGCGCGGCAAGACATGTATATGATGATGCTCAAAAGCTGATCAACAGACATAGAAAGGGGCGCTCAGAATGGAGGGAAAATGAAAATAAGTGTCGCAAAATTACGTGGATATGTGTCATGAAATAGAGGATGGTGCCCGAACTCCAAAGGATGCATAATCTACCACATTCCACTGGCGATGGAATGTAAGGTATGCAGGTCTTAAACAGATCTTAATGTTTGTGGGGATTCAGTATGATGTCAGACGCCCGTGCCCCCCAGTAAGGACATGTACGATGATATCAATGTCATCGGAGATTTCATATCCCTGGCAAGCTTCATCAACACTCGTGGTAAAATGACACATAAGCTGAACTGCAGGTCAAAGCAATGACCCCTTCTGTCGGGCAGTATAAAACATTGTGAGATTTTTGCAGTCAGAGTGTGGACGTAATCATCCCAAAGTAATAAGAACAAAACACGGACACATGCCCAAAAGTCTCTCTCTCCCTCTCTCTCTCTCTCTCTCTCTCTCTCTCTCCCTCTCTCTCTCTCTCTCTCTCTCTCTCCTCTCTCTCTCTCTCTCTCTCTCTCTCCCTCTCTCTCTCTCTCTCTCTCTCTTCTCTGTCACGCACACATCGGCGCACGGCACGCAATCATGCGCGCGCGCGCGCGCGCACACACACACACACACACACGCACATGCACGTGCACACACGCGCGCTCGCACATATGTACACACGCGCACATGTAACTACATACATACATGCTTACATATATACGTACATACATACATACATTCATACATTCATGCATGCAGAAAGTTCGAGTTTAATTCAAAAGCTGAGAACATCATGACATTCGCAAATAAAACAACTATTTCCTCCCTCCACCAAACGAAAATATCCTCTGGCAAACAATTGAATGTTTGGGCTTCGAAGTAAACGCTCTAACCTGTTCCAGCAAAAGTTACGACCAGTTCGGATACGTCACGTTTGCTGTTTTCGAACTCGTTTGATCGTTTTCAACGAACGTTACAAACTCCGTTGACAGCTCGAGGCAACTTTCGGTAATCTTTGGATTCCGTTCACATTATAACAGAAGAACATTGAGATTTTAACAACTTTGTAAGTTCACTAGCATGTCCTCGCCTCTGACGTATTCGGCTTTCGTAGCCGCGCATAACTGACCAGAACAGGGCACCTGAACTGCTCAGAATCTGTAACATCAACAAACTCCTTCCTGAGAACATTTTACTGAATAAGGAACAAAGCGCAGTTGGAAAGAGCTGACTAACTGCCAGTAGAGCAAGACATCCGGAAAAGAAGATGGCGGTGGACAGGACGCACCCTCAGAAAGCCTCCGGACAACACTACCAGAAAAGTTCTGACCTGGAATCCTCAAGGCCAGAGAAAACTAGGAAGACCAAGAAACGCCTGAAGGCGGGACCTGGAGGTGGACACCAGGCAAAAGGGGCTACAGCTGGGGAGAAATGGAGAAGATTGCCCAGGACCGTGGTCGCTGGCGGGCAGCTGTTGATGGCTTATGCTCTGGCAAGATCTATAGACCTGACCTGACCTGACCTAACCTACTGCTCCAATGCTCTTCCCTTCTGCCCATCCACCCGGCCTATCCACCGCCGGTGTATTCTTCCCATCCCCATGCGTTACAATCGCCCTTTACTCCCCCTCCTCCCTCCACCTCTCTTTGCCCCCCCCCCCCCCCCCCCCACACACACACACACCTGTCATTCCCTCCACCACCACCACCCCACCCCACCAGCTAACCCCTTTGGAAGGATTAGCAATTCCTTCCACGTGGTGGCTCGTGGGCATATGTCGCGATTTTGCGGAGCCTATCCCTCTTCAAATAGGAGTTTAGGGGGGGGGGGGGGGAGTACATACCCCCCCCCCCCCCCCCCCCCCCACATGCGACAGGCGATATGGAGTTTTACATGGCTGCCTGTAGTAAGGGATTGTTCCTCTCAGCTGATTCTTGCTGACAACGGTCAAGAAAGCAAAGCTGACACGATGTCTGAAACAGGCTGTTGCGTGACTGAAAACGGGCCACAATAGGCACCAAAGACCAACAAAGGAGGTTCGAAGTAGAGCTTGTTTTTACACAGAATACAAAAAAGTACATTTTTGACGTTACAGACAACAGACATACGTCATGCACAAAATGATACTCCACAGATCACAGTCGGCGCGCGCGCGCGCGCGTGTGTGTGTACGCACACACATGCGTATGCGTGAGAGAGTGAGAGAGAGAGAGGATGGGAATGGGGTAGATGGGAGGGGGGGGGGGGTGAGAATTGAGCTGAGTACTAGAGATAAATAATATGGGTGCACTAACTCACCATCTTATTTTGCACGAAAACCCTCCATTTCACAAACAAATCTCGTCCATCTCATACTACTTTTTGCCAAAATTAACACCCTTCTTACAATCAAAATTAACATGCAAACCCCTCCAAAATTGACGTAATCGTTATTTTAAAATGGGGTCCTCGTGCAAAACAAAGATGCGCAATTTAGAGGCACCCATATTATTTATCTCTCTCCTCTTCTGATTCTTGCGCAAAACAATAGGAACGGCTTACTTAATTTTTTAAATTGGTGTTTTTAATCTGGTTTAAAAATGAAGCCCGGAATAGTTGCAGAGCTTATTAATATATTCAGAGATTGGGAGATGCAGGAAAGGAGCTGGGGAGTTGATAGAGAAGAGTTTGAAGAATTAATTACGGAGCTTTTTGAGCGCGCCGATATGCGAGAAAGCGTAAGGAACGCCATCAGTAAACTATCGCATTCTTGCCCCCATCCAGTTATAAAGTTGTTTACCATTTTAATTGATCAAATAGCTCCTGAAGATCTTGATCTGACTGCTTCTACCAGCCCTGAAGGAGTAACTTTAAACCTAAACAGTTTTTAAGATTAGTAAAAGACTATGAGTAATAAATAACAGCAGAATTTACAATTATTTTTTTTATTGCTTTTAAAAATGGATTGCGACGAGCTATTAAAGTGTGAGGAGGCAGCAGACCTCTGTCATAAAGAAAGATTATACTCGCTGGCTGCATGTGGAAAAACCAGGCAGTATCTAGGCGTTGAACTAAGTATTGAACAGATTCAGCAATTGTCTACATCAGACGTTGAGAAGTATTACGCCAGGTACGAAGCACAGCTAGGATCAAAAATGGTTAGATCGGTGGGACAGACAATGATTAGTTTATATGCTAAGTTAGTAGGCAAGATAGCGCCGATTGATTCAGAAGAAGATTTAAAATATGACTTAACACAAGATCCGGTTTTAACCAAGTCCCTAGAATCTCTTGCATGTGACATGTATTATAGATTTGGGACGTTGTTATGTCCATTCATCATGGGATTAATTACCTTCAATCATATTAATTTTAATCATATTAATTTTAATCAGACTAAAAAAAATGAGCGAGCAGGAGAAGACTCCACAGGTGAGTGTCCCACAAGTGAATTCTCCACAAGTGAATTTACAGGCGAGTGCCCCACAAGTGAATCCGCAACTGAGTGTCCCGCAGGTGAGTGTCCCACAAGTGAGTAGTGTTACTAAGTCTAAAAATCCTGGGCGTGTTGAGTCCGGTCGTAAACTAGTTGAATGGAACAGACTGCAAAAAGCAAACCAAGCAGCAAAACAAAAATTATTAGATAGTAATACAACATCAGCACCAGCACCGCCACCGTCACCAACAACACAATCAAACTATAAGATGTATTATTATGTACTGGGGGGTATTGTTGTTGGTGGAGGGCTTTTGGCATACAAGCGCCTAAAGCCATACTTAGCAACAAAGTCACAAATCCCCACAAAAACAGTAAAAGAACCAGCTTCTGCAAAAAAAGTACAACCTCCTGCTGTAGACCCATTTTTAATAAATTAGTTTTTTAATGTGTTGTTAAGTACTGGTTAAGTACAAGCTAAGTACTGGTTAAGTACAAGCTAAGTACTGGTTAAGTCAGTTATAGCAAGTTAAGTGTAAGTTAAGTGCAAGTAAAGTGCAAGTCATGTTAAGTACTAGTTAAGATCTTAAGTTAAGTACTAGTTAAGTACTAGTTAAGATCTTAAGTACTAGTTAAGTACTAGTTAAGATCTTAAGTACTAGTTAAGATCTTAAGTTAAGTACTAGTTAAGTACTAGTTAAGATCTTAAGTTAAGTTAAGTACTAGTTAAGATCTTAATTTAAGTCAGCCAAGTTGGCTCTCCGGGGGGGGGGGGGGGGGGGGCCTATAGCGCATGAAAGCACGGGATTGACGTAAGTTCGCTTGCTATTGTTAGAGTCTAGCGACTTCTTATTAACAGCAGTTGTGTTTACTTGATGAAGAGTAGAGCGCAGATTAACATTTGCATGATAAAATACTTTGTTTTCAAAGAGAGCCTGCTTGTAGTTGTTGTGACTTATATATTTTTTTACAACTTCTTTACCTATGCCCTTAGCTTTCTTTATTACAGAAGTCTGGGTAGCAATACTATACATCTTTGCCCGTAAGCCAACATATTCTAGTATAATCGTCCCATTAAGTTCATCCTTCATCTTTCCAATCACTTTCTTGTTCACGGTTGAATGTAAAGGCGAATCTTTTGGATAGTCGCATGTGTCATACCACCCATCAGCTCCTTTGGCCACTTCTATTTCCATGTCTTTGTAAAAGTCTTCAGTTGGGATGTCCAGAATAAAACTATCAGTGTCTGTGTAAAGGACATTTGATTCTGGGTACAGCGGTTTAAAGTAGTCGTACAGAAATTCAAGCATTAATAACTTTGACAGCTCTAACACGGCAAACCCGATAAACACCGGCTTATCCAACTTCACATTCTGTTTCTTCATCATAACGCCAACCAGGCTATCACTAAATCTTCTAAAGTCTTGGTAGTTAGGTTTAGAGACCAGCTTAATTGCTTGTTTTTCTTTTGTAACTAATCTTACATCTTTACGATTGTGTGGGTTTTCCATCGTCTTGCCAAAACAACTGTTGTTCATTAGTTTAAAAAAGTCTTTTTCTGAGGCGTCAGTGGCCTTAGTTCTAAGATCGGTGTTCTTCATGATATATGGTCTCATGAAAGGCTCTTGGTCGAAAGTAATTATTCTGTGAACGGCGGTAAGTTTCAGTCCGTGCCTTAAGTAAAACTGTAACAGTCGATAATGACAGACATATTTAGTTTTGTCAAAGAGGTTGGGCACGAGTTTAGGTGGTTCGGCGGGACTCATCTTTAATTTTTCTGCGGCTAAGGGGAAATCGTTATGGGGGCCGTACAATTCTTTAGGATAATCTAAGTCTACCTCTAGGATTAGTCCTATTGGATTATCGGGTGTAAGATCTGACAATAGTCCTACCACCCGATCAACCTCATGAGGCCCGTTTATCATTTTAAAGTTTCTTAATGGCAGTGCCTGGCTCATGGCCCACCCATACAGATTGTTGGCGTCTAAGTACATCAGATAGTTGGATGGTTTAGTTGGATCATAATCGTCTAAGTACTTGTTGTTGGCTCTGCGGTAAGAATGACAGGCCATGCTAATGCCTCCTCTCAGCCCATCCTCAATCATCTGAAGTGTATCCAGATCAGATATTAAGTCGATCTCGACGTTTGTAGACTTCAAGAATGCATCCCAAGAAAGGCCCGGGGCAGAGATGTACTGTGATGAATCTAGACCGTAATGTTTCATGCAAGGAGCTCTGTAATTCTGAAAGACATCAGCTAATAAACACACGTCGACCAATAAATACTGATCGTGATAGTCGCCCATCGTTTTGCAGTGCAATTCTGTCCAGGCTTTCTGCGCGTATTCATAGTCGGCGTCAGATATGTCCTTTCTTCTAAGGCTAGAAAAGAAAGCGCCTTTAGGAGGAAGTGATTCTTCATCAGACCTCTCCCACGAGTCCATGTATTCATAAGGATAGACGCCTTTACGGACTAAAGATGGGTCGAAATATTTTTTAGTGATTGGACAGTCTTGTAGAGATCCTGATAATTTATCCAAACTTGCCATCAGATGCTGGGCAGAATCATAGAAGGATAAACAGTCTACAGTAAAGGTCATGTACTTTTCTGAAGACTGTGCAATGCAGGTAACCCTCTTATATTCAGAAGTTATTGCTTGCATGATGAAATGAGAATCGTAGCCTCGTAAGTTATGAAAGAAGATTGGCAGTTTCCATTTTTCGGGGTCAACCTTGAGTTGAAGATTACAACTGTTGTGTGCCGCCCCTCTGAATTTTCCAGTAATGTGATCATGGTCTCTTACAGTGTCACCTAATAACTTGCATTTGCATATCCAGCAGTGGGTGGCTGATTTATAACGTTCTTCATCTTCGGGTGTCATCTTAATGTCTGAAAGGTTCAGCTGGTTAGAGAATTGATTGCGAAGGTGTTTCATCTGCTCCAAAAATCGATCGGCCGCGTTGGGACCTCTGTAAATCTCTGGTTCTGTGTGTCCGCCATCTGACCTAACAGCAACAAATGCATAAGAACAGATCTGATGACGAGATAATAAGGTTGTTTTTTGTTGTGTCCGTTCTTGAGGGCCGTAGTACTGTAGCAAGATTGCTTCAAAGTCAGCATAGACTACGTATGGGCTCATCTGCATTTTGTGTACATTCTTAAAACTAACCTTAGACCCTGGTTTGGGTGTAAGAAGTTCGATTTTACAGTCTACAAAACTTTTACAATGCTTCTTATGGCTGACAGCCGCCTCTACAGTGGGGATCCTGACTAAACACCTTCTACAAAGCTCATTTTTAGATTTATGCTTTGTAGTATAAGTCATAAGTCTGCTAATTGATCTGATTAATACATAGTGGCTCTTGGAACCATCTACAAACAGTATCAAGTCTACATGATTCTCAAGTGATTCGCCTAAAGTAGGGGCTTCGGGAGAGATCCTTAGAGGGACTAGATTGTCTACTGGATCCCAGGTGTATACGCTTACAGTTATTGGGCTGTTTTGCTCTTCAAACTGAGATATACTTTCTATACTCACTGGAAGGGTTATGTTATCAAAGTTCAGGCTATCTTTATACTGCCAATAATTGGAAACTCTCTCTGCGTTCTTTTTAACAGGATGTAAATGCGCCAAAACACACCACATGAAACATAAGTTATCTGAATTTTGTATGTTTAGGACTGCCCGTTTAAAAACTAGCTCTCTGGGGAGAGGGATGTAAGAATTGCCGACTATAGGAGAGTATTTGGTTTGTCTTAATTTGATTTCGAGGACTGTTCCTTCAGACCAGCCAGAGCCGCGCAATTTCGCTTCTTCACTTGCATGGTTAAACTGTGTAAGCATGTAATCAGCCCAGCCAGGTGTAAAGTCGTAATAGCTGATTACTTCTTTCTGCCTAGTTGATACCCAGACTTGCATACTACTATCATCGGGGGTTATATATTCAATCAGAATGGCCAACAACACTTTTGCTGGCGGGTTAATTTGAAGAGACCCAGGGATTTTAGAAATAGCATGTGTTACACTTTCCTGAACGTTTGTGGGGTTAATAATGTCCATGTGTAATTCAATGAACATATTGCTTAATGATTTGTTACTACCCAACAACGTACTGTTGGAAGGTAGTATTTCATACTCGGACTCACTTGTAAGGGGCATTTTTAACTCACAATATTTACGTAAATTAAAAAAAATAAAAGTAAGTAAATGCTCTTTTATTCTTCACCCAGGCGTTGCAATACTTCAAGACACCCTAATCTTACAAGAACGCCTGCCAATACTTTAGCTTTTTCTGAATCACTACAGTCAATGTTTAACTCTTTGATTGCTTTGTCAAATAGTTCACTATGATTTTTGATTAAATTGTTTACATCATTCTCAAACCCAGATTTACTAAAATCAATGTTTAACACTTTCATCGTTTCGTCAAATAGTTCATTACAATTTTCTATTAAAATCATTAGATCAGATTCGCTGTGTTTGGCCGCCATTTTTAAATCTAAAAATTAAATAAATAAAAAAATAAAACCATGAGTATAACGCTGGTTAATTATGCAGTGCCCATTGTTGGTGTTATAGTTTATTCAACCCTAGCAAAATGTTTGTTAAGAATAAAACCACCCAACATGGGAAAGATAGAAGATTCGCCGAAACTAGTTACAACCTTATTTTTAGCTCTAGCAACAAAAGATTATCTGATTAAAAAGCACATAGACAGTCTTTCATATTATGATTATTTTAATTATTTTTTTAGTTAATAAAAAACATGAGCGAAAAAAAGATTATTAATACGATTTACCACTCTGCTGTAATCAGCGGCCTTAGTATAGGATATAGCACGTTAGCAAAAAACATGTTTAAAATGAGGCCGGCCGATCTAGGAAGGTTAGACATTGAGGATGTTGTTAAGGTTATAGCTGTAATAACTGCAGGGATTGCCTCAAAAGACTTTCTTGTTGCACAGGGGATTATCCCAGAAAACATCAACGCATAGAAAGATTAAAACATTTAGACAGATTGATTTATAAAAAGATTAATGCATAGAAAGATTGATTTATAAAAAAAGATTAATTTTAGAAAAGATTCATTCATTTATAAAAAAGATGTCTGGAATAGTTCTGATGGTGGGAGGAGCTATTGTTAATGCATTGGCTTTCTCTGGCAGCAATTATATGTTTAGTAAATTGCGGTCTGATGAAGAGAGAGAACGCCATAACAAGGCAATGGAAGAGTTAGCTAAGGCAAGAGACGCTTACGAGAAAAGGAGAATTGCTCACTTAGACTTTATTAATAAAAAGTTAAGAGAACAGGGACATGCAGAGCACACATTTACAGACGTTGATGAAGCAATGAATGAATATTACTTAGTGACAGGAAAGAAGTTTCTAACATCGCCACCGCCAGAACTGTCTGACTTTTATGAACCATCTGAGGATCAGAAAATGGTAGAAATAGGCTTTATTATAGGTGCTATGGGAGCAATCTTTCTTCTTGCATATTCAATCTAAAAACATAGTTAAAAATGTAATAAAAACAGTCCCTTCTTATGGACGATACGAAGTACAAAATATATTATTCTCCTAGAGGGTATTGGAAAGGAAAGGCCGCTATTGATAAACTGAGTAAAGCTGCTAGGGTGTCTGAATCAGAAGCGAAAGACTGGCTTTCAAAACAAGCGATCTGGCAAATATATCTGCCCGCCCCAAAAAGAATAATAAGGCCTCGATTTGTTAACTCAGTTCCTAATGACACCCACCAGATGGACTTGTTGTACCTTCCACATGACAAAGTTAGAAGAAAAAAGTTTAAGTATGCTCTGACTGTTGTTGATATGGCTTCAAGGTATAAAGATGCTGAGCCTTTAACGGATAAAAGCTCAACTGCTGTGGCTGTGGCTTTACAACAAATATACATGCGAGGTCCATTAAAGTATCCTAGGCTGATTCAGGTTGATGATGGGAAAGAGTTTAAAGGAGCTGTAAACCAACTGCTTTTAAGACATCGGGTTACAGTTAAGAGAGGGATCCCAGGCAACCATCGCTCCCAAGCTCTAGTAGAAAACTTTAATAAGAATCTAGCTGAGCGCCTGTTTATCTATCAATATCATAGAGACCTTATGGACAAAACACGCAACACAGAATGGGTCAGGAGATTGCCAGCAGTCTTGCGCGCCATGAACAATGAAGAATTTAAAGCAACAGGCCTTAAGCCGGTGAACGCAATCAAATTAAAAAAAATTAGCACTACTGAAGACATCCAAGGCAATCAGAAACTCTTGCCGTTCGGATTAAAAGTAAGATACTTGTATGCTCCTGGAGAGGCAGAGGGCGATGTTAGAATTAGAGCCACAGACCCTATATGGAGCGTAGATGTATATGAAATTGAAAGAATTATAAAAACAACCCCTCCTGTGTATTATTTAAGAGAGACTCTTTCTTCTACGTCTAAAAAGCCTGCCCCTAAAAGATCGTTTGTTCGCGAAGAGTTGCAAGTTGTCCCACCAAACACAGTGCCTGTTAGTTTTAAAAAAAAAAAGTATTTATTTTTTTGTTAAACTTATGATTTATTTATTTTTTGTTAAACTTATGATTTATTTATTTTAGTTCACATCTTTTTTTTTTTTAGTCTATTTTGGGTTTAACTGATTGTTTGCTTGCTTTTCAATGTTCTGTTTGATTGTCTTAGTGTCTACTTGTTGCGAAGTAAAAGTCTTTCTCCACTCCTTTTGAAGTTCAATTTTTTGCCGTCTGTAATCCTCACCATCAGCCATAAGATGCTCAAATTCTTCAGCTGTAATGTTTTCATCCTGCAATGCTTTGCTTATTCTCAGTCTTAATGAACAAAGTTTTGCTGATGCTAGGGCTACAATGGCAGTGTGCTTTTGTAATTTAGGCGTTAATTTTTTTAAAACAGCACTTACAATCATAGACATAGCACCTAAACCCAAACCAATGCTCCCTAATGCTAAAGAGGCTGGCGCTCCGGCCCCAGTAGCTAAAAGAGCAACGCCGGACCCAGTACTTACGCTCGCTACAGCTGATGAGCCGGTGATTATATAAGAAAGAGTATTTAAAACTTTAGCATTTTTCTTTCTAGTAACCCTATACTTATTCAAGTCACTTTCTATTTCTTCTTGAAGTTCAGTTATTTGCTCTAACCTAAACTTTTGAGCCTGATCATCCATTTTTTAATTAAGATTAATTTTTAAATAAGATTAATCTTGTACATATTTTCTTATTAACCCTTCTGGCAGCACTTCATCAACAGAGTAAAACGCAATAAAATCAACATACTTAATGAAAATAAAATCGAGTACTGTTAGTTTGGTTTTGTCAACCATCACAGTAACTTTGTCAGAAGATACAGAAGTGTTTATTTCATCCCCGTTTTTAGTAATAGCAATAACAAGCCTAAGAGGCCCGCCCAAGTTTTCAGACTTTATTTGTACGCCTCTGATTAACGTATGCTCTGGCAAACTAGGATCAGACTCCCTTGGAGTAATAAATAAGCGAAAAAGCATCGTCATTTTTCTAGGCAGTGATTCTAGTTTTGGGTTAAATTCTAAGCCAACGGTGTCGCCCCCCACTTCAGCTAAGGACTTCTTTCTCCGCAGCATATATACAGAGCCCTGCTTAGTTATTTCAATCTGCTTTTTCTGTTGTGTTCCTGGGACTAGGCTAGCAAGAAGGCGTCCTTCATTCAAAGCTTTTCTAAAATTGTATTTCTTATCAAAGTATACATGGGGGCTTCGTAGTTCAAACTTTAAATCCCAGTTAATGTCAGGAAGCAACGCCCAGGCATTCTCTCGTTTATGAAGTTTGTATTCGTGTTTGCCAAAATCGTTTGCCCTTAGATTTCTTATCTCTTCCAGGGTAGGATATTGCTGCCGTTTTTTATCTTCAATTTCTATTCGTTTGTAAACGCCATCGTCGGTGTACTCAAATCCATAAACATTTCCTGCCACTCCTATTAGATCAAAGTCAGTTGTATCTGCTAGATCTTTTAGCTCTACTGCAACGCATTTAGGAGCTAACTCCGCTTTTGATTCTGGCCCTCGAGACATTTTTTTAATATAAACAATTTATTATTAAACAATCTGTAATAAATAATCTATAGTAAACAATCTATAATAAGCAATGTGTTATAAGCAAACGTACTGAACTGGCGGGTCAGTCCGTAAGCATAGTTTAGCGTGCTTAGATTTTTCTAACTGCTCTTTTATTTTTTTTAGTTCATCCTTGTCCCTGATTATATAATTTTCACTTAAACATTCTTCAAAACTATCTCTGTCCTTAGTATAGAATAAGATGACTGATTTTAACTGCGATCTAAAGTCTTTTAAGACAGCATTGTATTTCTGAATTAAGAGCCAAACAGAAACTAATGCGTGTCTTCCGCTAAAGGCTAGCTTAGACAGGGTCCTTCTTTTTTTAACAATGTCTTGTTCGGCTGAACAGTCATCAATAATAAACAGCGTTTCAGTTCCCTCAAATAGCCTATAGTAATGTTCTAAACAGTCGCTTAGCTTGTCAGTAGGATCAACTAAAAATATATTCTCGTCTGTCCAAACAAACTGCCTTTCTTTGTAAGACTTGTTGTGCTTAATGGTTGTGCAGAATATAACAATGTACTCGTAATGAAATCTGTAGACTGTTTGTAACAAATCAAGCACGAAGACAGTTTTCCCACACCCCGTAATCCCACAAATAAGCGAACAGTGCAGGTCTTTAGGCAAAAAGTTCAAACTATCCATCTGTTTTAATAGGCTATTTCTTTCGGTCTATTTTCTTCAATGTTCAGCTGGGCGTCATAAACCACAAAAACGTGCATTTGTATCTGACCATTCTCCTCCTCTTCCTTATTAATCTGTATGAGTATGCCATCTGACCCTACCCTTCTTCCACTCCCGTGCAGTCTGTTGTCATACGTGGATCTAAAATCCAGCCATAGTCCATATTTGTCTGTTAGATAATCTTCGAGTCTTACATCGTGAAGGTGAAGTTTTTTACACACATGATCGGCTATGGGGCTTGTCTGTCTGCCTCCAGCAAACAATTTTCTTATTTCATCAAAGTGTTGGTCGGGTAAAAGTCCGGCTGAATACAGCTGAAAAGGCTTGCCATCTACTGTGCAAGACAACTGCTCAATTTTTGGGTTGTAAAACACCTCAGATTCTCTCTGAAAAGGAGCTGAGGGTTTAGTAAATAGCAAGAGAACCCCCTTTAGGGACCTTAAAGAATTGCTTATAGCTATTTCCCAGACAGTGTCTTGCTTGTTTTTAATCGCTAGACTGTGGTGTAAAACTCTTTCAAAGTAAACAACCGCCCTACTTTTATACTGGTTTAAGATTATTCTAGCCAGTTCGGGGTTAGTAACAACGTCAAAATTAAGAGAGATGTTACTGACAGTGTATCTGGCTGTTGGGTCATCTGATAGAATAACAGACCCGCTGTCATTGAATGTCAGTTCGTAAGTAAGTTTGTCTCTTAGTGCGCCTTGGTAATATGGCTGGTGGGTTTTTAACAGTTCAAAATCTAGAGGGATGCAAAATCTGTTCTTAAATGCTCGCGCTATTGCCTGGTCTCCTCGTCTTCCTTTGCATCTGCAGCATTAAGCCTGTGCTTAAGACCGTTTGGGCTCTGGATCCCCTGAAAGAGAGATCAGAATAGAGATTAAAAATGTCTGCGCTACTCAGTGAGAAGACTTCTCTACCTTCCAGTTTAATTACCATATTTTTAATGATGGCCCTGCCCAGGTTAGCAACGACAGTAGCATTAGGATCCGCCGACTCAATATCTATTTTGAATGACAGCCTGGCAGTGCCTGGCATTATAACATCGTCAGCCCCGAGGTCACTAAATCTTACTGTTAACATTTCATTGGGCTCAATTGTTGATGGATTATTTACAACGCGCACAGTCTGTCTTATGCCTTTTATGCCGTGGGGCTCCTTCGCTTTTCTGAATGGATCAAGGTCGCAGCCGTATGGGTTCATTTTTTACAAAACAAAAAATAATAAATATATAAATATGTCTGGTGAGGGCGATTATGACGCGCTTAGTCCTATTGAAGAAGATGAAGATGAAATAGAACCAGGTCGTTCAATACAAGATGAACTTGAGGGAGCAGAAGCACGTCCTTTACTCCCTAGACAGCCTCAAGATGTAGGTTCTTCACTCCTTAGTGCTCGTCAAGAACTTTTAGGAGCAGGCTCTTCACTCCCTAGACAGCGTCACGAACCATTGCAACGACGAATTGAATCATTCTATAAAAATATAGAACGGGAGCTGCCAGAAATACTTGATCTTAACGATTTTGAAGAAGATGGCGGCCATTTGTATATTAGGACTAGTGAAGGAGGCCGCGTAAGAGTTACTACAAAGCCAAACGCGACCAAGTTTTTAAGTCTAAGTACAATTAGACGAGACCTCCCTGCTGCTGATGCAGAACGATTAAACATTACAAATCTAAGGTCTGATGCTGTTAGACTTTTACATAAAATGGGGCGGTTGTTGCCAACACGATCTGAAATAGAAATCGCCTCTATTCCAGAGGTAGGTCAAAAAACAGATAAAGCAATAACAGAATTTGAGGCGAGTCTTATTGAGGAGACGAGTTTTATTGAGGGGTCAATTGGCGGTTCGCCTAGGCAAAGAGGTGAGCTGAGTCCTGAAGAAGAAGCAGCTTTAAAAACAATTGTTGATCCTCCATTGTCTACGAGTGAACTCAGGGATATTAGAACTGCTCTGCGTGAACTCTTGAATATTAAGTCTGCTTTAACAACTACGAACGAAGAACTAAAAAACAACTTGGCAAAATTTAATGAGATAAAGAGAGAGATAGACGAAGAAAAAAATAAGCTGGCTGATGCAGATGATAACAATTTAGGACAAGAAGAAAAGGCTAGAATACAGGCGAAAATACAGGATTTAATGAAAGAAAAGGCAAACGTGTTAGCAGCTTTGTATATTAACAGAGAAAAAATAGCAACCCAAATAAGCAGAATCAGAGAAACTATAAACAAAATGATTTATGAAAATACTACGCTAGCAGAAAGAATAAGGACTCTGTTCAGAGAGCAGGGGATTACAATAGTTAGTATATTAACGGCCGTTGGGTTTGCTATCTCTACACTGGTTTATGCATTAACCGGCAGTGCGCCAACAGGGTCAGTAGCTCCTCCAACGCCTCAGCCCGGTAGAAGTTGGATTAGAAAACAATTGCACCATCTGGCAAACTTATTAAAGAAGTTAGCTGCCAATGCGCTTGGTGCACTGCCTGGCATAATAGGCGGTGTTGTTAGTTGGGTTTTGTCTACAATAGGCAAAGTGGTTGGTTATATGGCTAACCATCTGTGGACTTTGGGGGTGCTGGCTGCCGGTTTAATTTTTAGTAAAATAAAGTATGACCAGTCCAGTAAAAGTTAAAAACACAACAAGGGCCGTCTTTTCGCTAGTGTGTCTGTCGGGGTGAGGTACATCAACGGGCGGTGGACTGCTTTCTGGGCTGCTTATAACTGGTGGGGGGTCGCTTTCTGCAGGTTCTGGGCTAGATACTTTTTTTTAAAATGGCTGGCGCTGGCCTTGTGTTTAAGCCTTGATTGTGTCCTAAGTTTTGATCGTCTCCAGCTATGAGGATTTCATTATTATAATTCTGTATCAAGCCAATCTGCAGTCTAAGGTCAGAAGGCAGCATGTATAATCCATGACCCACAACAAAGTCAACCTTTGACCTAGCATGTGCAAGAACGTTTTGGTACCTTTGTATGCTGGAAGGCAAATCAACAGCAGAGTTAATAGCATCTTCTAAATTGGCTAGAAATTGTTTTCTGGCGTCAAAGCCTGTAGATTGATCCACTATGCTAGACTTGGTCTGTGCTTGCGCTCCTAATAGACACCAAACGTACGTACGTATGGAGTCATTGAGTCTTTGCACTCCTGGCATTGTTAGACCTTTACTTTCATCCAAGATAAATGTTGCCCAAGCATTGGGGTGTTTTTGTTCTATTGATCCCAATCTAACTTGGGAGTTTGGCTTAAAAGAGGTGTGGCCGGGCCAGTAGTCAAAATTATATTCTCTACGCTGACCCCACAAATACAATGTGCCCAACCCGTGATTGCGGTCTAACTTTTGTCTAAAGTTATTTGAAGGGTTAATGTTAAATTCGTTGCAGATTCTTTCATATGCATTCTTGTCCATTGGGCTGTTGAATGGATTAAACGCGTTGTCGTTGGGGAGGGGTACTTGTAGTTCAGTTAGTATGCGTCTATACTGATAATAAACATGAAAGTTATATACTGACCTTACTAAGAGATTGGGGTGGTATAAATGGTTTGCATATGAAACGCCACAGCCAGTAGTTGAGCAGTAAATGGCAAAATTTAGCTGATTCTGGTAAAAAGCCATAGGGCTGGATGACCATGCTGTTGGCACTCTATCACTCTTTATTGGAGGATTTAAATATCTAGTTAGTGGGTTTACAAGTCTGACTAGAAAGCCATATGATTCATCCACTGCGATGGTTAGGCTACTAAAGTCCAAAGATTTGGGCTCATAAACCCTCCTACATCGTAAGTAGCACTTTCATTATATTTAAAAGGTTCCATTTTTAAATAGATTTTTTTTAAAAGGATTTAAAAAGGATGTTCCTTTATATAACTAAACAAAACATAAGTGTGTTCTTAAAGTATCCAATTAACAATAGGCGCGGTAATAGTAGGGTTGCTCTTAGAAAAATTGGTTTTAAAGTTAAGTGGTTTAATATATCTGAAGAAGCTCAGAATAACTGGATTAATATTAGTAATGAAGAGGGCAATCAAATAACTCATGAAAAAATACCAGAAGGCTATTACAGCTTTTGTTCTTTAAAAGAAGTATTTATCGAATTAGGCATATTGCTGAAAATTAACGAAGCAAACGTCAGAATTACGATGCATTTTCCACTAGAAGAAAAAAGAGAATACACTTTTCCTAAAGGCCTTGCTAGAATCTTGGGTTTCCACAGTACTAGCAGATCTTATAAATTTAGTACAAGAGAAAACATCTATCAATTTGAAGGTAACGAACCATGTGATTTTCTCGCTAACCCGATGTTGTATGTCCATTTACGGGAGTTAAAAACAAGTACTAATTTATTTGATGGCAATCCATCTACAGTTCTAGGAGTACTGCCATCAATTAAGGCGGGGTTTTGCGATTATCAGTTAAGCACATTTGGTGAAGACAGCCGGTTTAAAGAATTAGTTGAGGGGTCTATAAATTCAGTGTGCGTAAAAATAACTAACCAAGATGGAAGGCCGGTTGTTTGTTCTGATTTGTTAGTAGTGCTGGAAGTAGAAGAGTGTACTGTAAACCATTAGATTTTTATGCTATGGAGAGAGATAAATAATATGGGTGCCTCTAAATTGCGCATCTTTGTTTTGCACGAGGACCCCATTTTAAAATAACGATTACGTCAATTTTGGAGGGGTTTGCATGTTAATTTTGATTGTAAGAAGGGTGTTAATTTTGGCAAAAAGTAGTATGAGATGGACGAGATTTGTTTGTGAAATGGAGGGTTTTCGTGCAAAATAAGATGGTGAGTTAGTGCACCCATATTATTTATCTCTGTACTGTAAATCGAAAAGGGATGTGTGACTTTGGCGTGTGCATGTTTGCGTGTGTGTGAGAGCGCGCGCACGCGTGCGTGCGTGCGTACGTGTGTGTGTCTTTCTTTCTTTCTTTCTGTGTCTCTCCTCTCTGACAACACACACACACACACACACACACACACACACACACACACACACACACACACACACACACACACACATGCGCGCGCGTGCGCACACTCACACACATATACACTCCCAAGTCGCATATCCCCTTTCGATTTACAATATTCAACTCACTTCTTACCCCCTCCCATCCACCCCATTCCAATCCTCTCTGTCTCTGTCTGTCTGTCTGTCTGTCTCTCTCTCTCTCTCTCTATCTCTCTCTCTCTCTCTCTCTCTCTCTCTCTCTCTCTCTCTCTCTCTCTCTCTCTCTGTGAATGTTTCATTTTCCTTATCAGTTCTTCCTTTTCTTCCATCCCCCCTCCTCTCATTTTTAATTGTCCCCCATCCCACCCCATCCCACTCCCACTCCCACACCTTCTGTCGATGTTCCCTCTGTACATAGATTTTGTATCCTTTTGTATTTTCGTATTTCATATTTAAGAATGATTTTCATTATTTTATATTAATCAATATTTTTGTGTGTTTTTTTTTTTTTCTTTTCCTTTCTTAAATTTCTTTTGGCCCCGGAGGGCTGGATGTAAAAAAGCAGTGATGCTTATTCCATTACCCTCTGAAAATAAAAATTCGTTCGTTCGTTCGTTCGTTCGTTCTCTCTCTGTCTCTCTCTCTCTCTCTCGTCTTTTTTGTTTCTCTCTCTCTCGATGTATCTTTACTTTTTTTTTCTTCGTTAACGTGCCATTGTATACAGATCCTCCTTTCACTTTCAGTAAGGGCTGTGGCCTAAACTGAATAAACCGTTCTCCATTTCCATCCCCCCCCCCCCCCCCCCATTGTTTTTAACTGTCCACGCTTGTCCACTCCTCTTTCACCTTGTCATTCGTATTCTGACTGTAATCTGGGGAGTGCTGTTCTCTGCATAATTCATCTGTGTTGTTTGTAACGTCCTAAAGCTGTCGAACATTTGCATAGTCTGTTTCGTATTTTGTATTAAAACAAGCATTACTTTGAGCCTTCTTTAAAGTCTTTTAAGATGGTGCAGAAGTTTAGTACTTTGCACTAAGAACCCTCTTTACAGCCTTTTAAGATGGTGCAGGAATTCAGTATTTTGCATTAAGATAACTATTACTTTGAACCCTCTTCAAAGCCTTTTAAGACGGTGCAGGAGTTCAGTATTTTGCTTTACAATAACTGTTACCTTGAACCTTCTTTACAGCATTTTAAGATGGTACAGGAGCTTAGTATTTTGCATTAAAAGAACTATTACATTGAACCTTCTTCAAAACCTTTTAAGATGGTGCAGGAGTTTAGTATTTTGCATTACAATAACTATTACCTTGAACCTTCTTCAAAACCTTTTAGGATAGTGCAGGAGCTTAGTATTTTGCATTAAAAGAACTATTACATTGAACCTTCTTTACAGCCTTTTAAAATTGTGCAAGAATTTAATATTTTGCATTAAAATATTAAAATAACTACTACTTTGAACCCTCTTTACAGTCTTTTAAGATGGTGCAGGATTAACAGTGCAAGTGGTACCAAATTATCTGGAAGGTGAACAGGCTGACGATGATGATCATGAATCACTGTCTGCCCGAGGTAAGACAGCAGCAGTGTCTGAATTAAGAGCCCTGCCCCTGGCTAGGCCTGCTCCTTATGACTGTTTCACAACGGCCACCTGCAGCAGACAGGCACCAACTCCGAGTCATTCTTGCCAAGGCTTCGTGTTTCCGTCTGGACTTTCGTCCTCCTTTTTCTTTACCCAACCCTCCTGTCCCTTCCCCATTCCCCATTCCCAAACACACTAATGCTTTCCTGTCCTTCACCATTCTACTCCAAGCATCCATCTGCACTCACGATTGCACCCCCCCTCGTTGTTAAAAAAAAAAAAAAAAAAAAGCTTGTCAATGCACTCTTATGCTAAGTGTGTGTCATTAACCAACTTTGATGTAATTGAATGACCTCTTATTCTAGCGCAAGCTGTTTAAGCCTTTATTTTTAATGAATCCTTATACAGTTTTCCCATATTTGTTTATGAATATGTATACAGTTTTCCTATATGTAACGCATACTTTGTCATTTTAGCGGAAAAAAAATGTAGGATTCATTCGTAAGCTTTTGCACATGAATGATACTTTCGTTTTGTTTTTCTTAATTATACTCGGCAGATATATCTTACCTGGCCTATCCTGGCTCTGTGTTTTATTAACTGGCTTTTTCGATTTCTGTTCTAAACCTGTGTTTGGTAGAAATTACATGAAATAGTCCTCCTGTCGTATTGAAGCTACTGATCGAAAAGGTCATTCGCAGATTCATGGCTTTTGCCATTCAGTGAAATCTTCATGTAGGAAGTGGTTGAAAAGGTCTTGCCAATATTCATTGTTTTGACAAGTGTGACTGTGATAGAGTGTAAGATCGCCCAGAAAACCCAGTGTTACAGTTTACACACACACACACACACACACACACACACACACACACACACACACACACACACACACACACACACACTCGTGCACACTCACGCCAACACACACATACAATGAAAATAGTGGCGCAGGCAACATTAGATAGGTGCCCCACACCTGACTAGCGTGGGCTAATGCGCAGGTCAGACATCTGCTGAGTAGTGTCCAAGAGACCCTCGTCTTCAGTCCTCTCATGCTAGTAAATAATTCATTTATCCATTAGCTGTAAATTGCGCACAGTATGAGCTCGGAACTTTACAGATGTGGTGTAGCGTATATGGACCAGTCCGCACGCAGTGACACCTCCTTAATGAAACTGGAACTCGCAACCCCTTGCACTCAAATCCACAAAGGCACACTCCCGCACACTGACAGTCAACAAAATCCCATTCAGAGGGGGCTAAAACACATTAATTAAACGATCAATTTATCCCGTAATATACTTACATAGACATCTTGAAGGATCTTAGGTATTTGTACTGTACTACACGAACTAGATATAGTGAACATTAGATCACTGATGACATGAGAAGAAAGGAAATTGACACCCAACCCAAACCGGCATGCAGTTCCGACCCGCCTGGGATCAATTGGAAACTGGTACCTTACATAACTCGTGTGCTCAAGAAAATGTCCTCTTGAAAACAGTATGCAATCAGTCTGTGACAATAGAAGCAAAGCGCAAAACCAATACCAACCACATACGTTTTATATTCATGTACAAACACATTGGGATTAACAGGAAATAAACAGATGCATGTTTGCGGTTGTAAAATAAACTATTTCAAGATACCTTTTCTACATTTGATGAAATGACATTGTCTGTCACAAGAATTTTTTTTATGTTAGATAGTTTGGGTCTTTTGAAGAGTATGAAATCTATAGCTTCATTTTATGCCCCAAAACGGAACATAAATGCAGCAGATTCAATCGTCGATTTCTGTGATATTATCTTATATTTCACATAATCTTTTATTTCTTAGTGTACCTGAAATCTCAAAGTACTGGCGAAAGGAATCCTACTGATAATTCTGAATTGAGCAAGATAGATTACGCAAAGCATGTTGAAGAAATTTACATGTTTTTCCTTACCAATTTCTCTTCTGAACATCCAGTAATTTACACACACGTTATCTTTATAAATCTCAAAATATTACTTATGCTTAAGCTTGTCGCTGAAACATTTTTTATCTTTCTTTTAAAACAATCAAAATTACATTTTAAAATGCCCCGATAAGCCCATACATCATCTAACGTGTATTTTCATACACAAAAGGTATGTGAATACTACTTATCGTTCCCATACAATTTGAATAATAATTTAGAAGAACGGTAGCAATTTTTTAATGTTTTCTTCACAATATAGTGATCACTATAAACAGAGCGTTGTTGTTCTTTGTTTTTACTCTGACACCAACAAGTAACTTTCCAACTGCTACAAAAATCTAAAACAGTTGGTGTTGTCTGTCTACATCGTTACGCATATTGACAACACTTCAATTATAGTTTCAGCGCCAAATTAACTCTGTTATGTTCCGATGTCTCACACGATCTTGACAAAGTACACTAAAATGGTCTCGGATAAAAACTATATTACATACATTTGGTGACAAATGATAGTTGGGAAAATGGGCATTGCTGACAACAACTTGTCCAACTTCTGTGGACCGGAAAAAGACGTCAAGAATGTCACTTGCGTACATGAGTGGTCCCATGCTCCCTGGGCTGAATAAGAACACATTTCGTAGAAAAACGCTTCAGTTGTGACAAAATGGTACTGACATTAGAAATAATGTTAAAACAGAATACCAATATCACACAGTTCCAATGGGTTTTTTCTGTAGAATAACCGAAATAGAGCCCCTAAACACAACTGTTCTTGAAATGATTAAACATGAGAATAAACAAAATTGAGAAATTGTTCGCCGTTTGGAGACGAAAGATCTCGAGTCCAATTAAAAATTGGTCCCCTGTGAAAATCTGATAGAAATGTAAAAGAGAACCATGCTAATGTTGCCATTATCATCATGAAAATTATCAATTGCACGATTTTCTCACGTCTAGCAAATAACATATTACGTAGAATTTGTATACTAATAATATAGCAATATTTTGATGGAACAAAGTAAGAAGAATTTTTTTCTTCTGTTCTTTAAAATTAAGAGGGTCTTATAAAAATGGAATATAAGCGTATCTTATTAATAGTTACAATAGTTACAGTTGCTTATAGACGGTCCATTGATTACTGGAAAACAGACTTCTCATCTTACATTTAGCCCGTGTGCTCGCACTCTTAGACTACAAAGGTTGATGCAAGACTTGAACATTTGGAAACGATAGTCAAACGTGGCTCTGATCCTTCCATCTCCGTACTACGATAATGCAAAGGTGAGGCTTCCCAGTAACAACATATCATTTTAACAGGCAGGTCTGTTTTTGAATTAAAGGAAAGGGGCACGAAAAGGAATCTTCTCCAGTGAGTGGTGTGTATATTTTAGACCATCTTCAGTGTCAAGTCAAGAACACTTTATCATCTCCAAAGAGAAATTAAGAGGGGCCATAGAAACATGTCTGTGGATCTATATTTCACAAATCACATCCACCCATCCACCCCCACCCATTCACACACGCACGCACACTGAATAACACACACACACACACACACACACACACACACACACACACACACACACACACACACACACACACATAATATATACAAACAAGCTTCTAAGCCGGATTTCATCGAAAGATCAGGAACGAAACTGTCTTTAGTTCTGTTTGTTTTTGAAATTTGAAATCTTCGTCCGGATGGTAGAACATTGTAGTTTTTTGAAAGGACATAAGAACTGTCGGCAGCAATGTTCACAGCTTTTTGTGTGACACGACATTCATGCATTTTATCTGTCTTTGTTTTTTTTTTTTTTTTCACCATTAATCTTTCCACATGTATTCACCACTCTGTTTAAAATGTTTTTGTTTTTTACACTAAGATTTCCAAACCAACATAAACAGCGAAAGGACAGCACTGGTTCTACTAAACAACGATAAAACATATTTAAGATGTCCATTTTAACAACAAGAGACCGAAGTTTCTGAATACAGTATACAGAGCACTCACTGGCGAACATTTCCTTTTCGCGCCTCGGTCTCTCTAATCGCGCGCGCGCGCACACACACACACACCACACACACACACACACACACACAACACACACACACACACATTATATATATATATTACAGAGATAGATAATGACTGATTTACGAGCAACAGAAATCGCAAAGTATTTCTGAATGTTGTATTTCAAGGATCATACACATCCGTTATTTTATCTGCACTCAGAAACAAAAGAGCAAATCGATGGGATCTTTAGTGACATATATATATATATATATATATATATATATATATATATAATTAAAAACGCCTAAGACGATTTAAAAAAATGCTCAACCCTTGGGGAGCAACATTTGTTAAAATGAAGTGTTAAAAAGAAATCCTTTTTAACACTTCATTTTAACAATATATATATATATATATATATATGTGTGTGTGTGTGTGTGTGTGTGTGTGTGTGTGTGTGTGTGTGTGTGTGTACAATAAACTAATTAAATGTGAAAATGGAAGATACGAAAGAAACATGTATATATCTTACGCTTAGTATATGCATTTTCTCTTTATAATTACTTTTTCAAAAATATCAAAAGAGTACACTATCGTTATTTACACAGTATGGTGGAGATTTTTTTTAACTTATTGCACTGTGTTGTCCAACAACAGTAAACGCTTGTTTTCAATCAGTAATGAGAAAGAAAGGCACCGTGATCTGAATTTATTTCTGTAATCATCTGTTAGAGTCATGCTTTTCTCTTGTCTGTTGTGCGGTGAAACAAGTCAACAGGAATTACAGACTAAACAGAAGTCTATCACATACGCAATTTTAGACGGTTAAGTTTTCTATTGGAAGTAAAGAGACTGAAGCAGACTGCATCTGACGGCCATCTTGGCAATATCGTGCATTTGCTGAACATTCGTTGTCTGTTTTGTACTGTTCTAATGTTTGTTCTAATAAGCGTTATTTTGCACCTTGCTTGGAAGTTTATTTGTATTTTTTGTTTTGTTTTGGAAGCAAAAAGCATGAGGTCGGCACATTGCCAGTTTAAGAATCACTTCGATGTTGATTGAATTTCCACTTTAATCCGTTACCTATTTTCTCACATTAAGAACAAAATAATGTCTCTGATTATTCTTAATTTTTAGCCAACATCAAGTTGCAAAAGAAACAAACTGCAGCGTTACTGGAACACGACAAAAAAGCGGAAGAGCACACAAAACAAAGTGTGAAGTAACGCAGTTTTAATGCACGACACAAAACAGGACAAGAAATTTTCGGCAATATGCCTTCCTCAGCGACAAAAAAATACAGACATAAACATGCACAATACTCCCCTTGTGAAGCCAAAGTGTACATCAAGTTGTAATGACGTCAAACAAATGAAATTAAGACACATATCTGGTCATAGCCATGCGCCGTAAAAAAAAATTCCGTTTCCTTGTTTTCAATTCAGCAGACATCAGCTCGTTAAGACCCAACTGACGTGAAGTTTATTCTTTTTCTTTTAAAATCAAGATGTAAGATTCTTGCTTGATTTTGATTAAGATAAAATGTTCAATTTTTTTTCCAGGCAAAATTCATACATCAGGTTAACATCACTCAGCTGTTGCAGGTGTTGCCAGACAAGGTGACGGTTTGTACAGCAGAAAGAAGAGCAAGGGTGCCAGAGCAGCCCAGAAACTGGAGAGGAGGAGTGGAGTTCCAGGGTAGCCAGTGAGGGTGGTCAGGGGGCCGCTGATGACAAAGGTGGTGCACAGGTTCAGTGGGGTCATGCAGGCCATTATCCCTATCGTCTTCCCAGTGGCGCGCTCTCCCCGCTTTTCCTGAAAACTCAAAAGAACGGCACTCCTTTTAGCAATCTCATTTGTCTGCTCACAATCGATTGGTTTGATAAGGCGAAATACTCCTACAGGACAGGTGACTTTCAGTAGACATGCAATGCCCAGACAGCCCTTTATTCTCGACCAACGACCGAGTATTTACAGGAGTGACTGTCTGTGTCCCTGCAAAGGACAACTACTTTCAAACTTATTCTTTCGAAGCAGGCCTACCAGCCCCGGCAGCCGATCAGACGTTCTTCTTGTCAGATCGCCTTCAGGCAACTCAGCGAAGGAAGCTCTGGACTGCAGCTGAACGTGGTCGGCAATATGTAGTGGTGCATGTTCTGATTTTAAGGTACGTAGGATCATTACTACTCGGCCGATTACCTGAGTGAATAATAGCTCTGCTGTGGTTTTGAATTCAGCAGGTTTCCTCTTGCCTTCCCTGTATGTCCTCCCTTTCCCTACCAACTTCGTCTCACCTCTTTCATCCCATCCCTCTCAGGCAGACAGACAAGGGACAGAGCGCGCGCACGTTAAATAGAAAGAGGGGGGGGGGGGGGAGTAATAAATGCCCTATTAGACCATGCAAAGTTAGACAGGCCAGTTTTAGAATAGAACCATTTTAAAAGAGAAAGCTTTGTTGTTGTTTTTTTCCTGAGTGAATAACAGCCCAAACTGTCATCACATTTTCAATTATTTTCTCCGGTAATACAGCTTTATTTGGCCACATTAAAGTAGGATGAATGTAATTTAATTTACATATGCATTTGATTTTCTCAAAAAGCCTACTTTGTACCTTGATAATCTAAACAGTAAAATGAATGCAAACTTCATTCTTTTTATTACTCACACATTAAATTACTTCAAGTGGATTATAACCTGAAATTTTTAAACTAGCATGAACACTTAACTTCTAATGGCCTTGCTAGACTCTTGCGCAGTTATCAAAAAGAATCTGTATCAGAAGTACACTGGCGATCTGCAGCTCTTTTTCCACTATGCCACAGAATTCCACTGATGCCAAATAATGAAAGAATCCAACAAAAAAATGAATGATAGTCTCTTTTACCTAAACTAAAACGGATCAGATATCTTACTTCTAATCTCATAAGATATTTTATAAAACAAATTCAGTGGTAGAAGACCCAAATACGACAAAACCACAAGAAATGATTGAGTTCTGCTGTGAGATTTAAGCATGCCTCTCTCAGATAATTCGATTTCTCAGCTTCAAAAGACTGCATTATAAACCTGCAACCTGCTTATGATCTTCTAATACAGAACTTTCTGTTTCAATTTAAAGATGATTTCATTATACTTGTGCTATAATTATGTGTTTCAACTACTGTAGTCAAAATGGTTGGATTTTCATTCTTCTGTTATATCAGTGGCACTCACTTTTACTCTTCTTCTTCTTCTTCTTCTCCGTTAACTAAGACGGGGTGGAAAGAACGCGAGATGGTGGGTTTCTGGATAACAACACTGTTCTTAAAAGGCAGTTTCAAAATCGAATAAGAAAGGCAGTTGCCTATATTACTCACGTCTGCAACAAAACACTACATAAAGACGAAGGGCGAAGTGTGGGTGGAACAAATGGGAAGCGACAGAGCCATAATCTTATTTCAACATCTAATTATTTCCCTGTTACGTGAAATTTACTATTTTCTCACATCAGTCGTTTGTCTTCAGTGCAACAGCTTCTGACGCTGTAATGCATAAATGACGTTTTAAAAGAAGTCATAAAGAAACGCATATCGAATATGCTCATGATTGCTTTGTACACAGATATAAGACATGTTAAATGATATCACTTCCAAATATAGTGACAACTGTTAAAGTTAAATTTTGTACAGACTGGACCATTTAATGAGATGCAGACCACGCAGTGACCAAAGCTTCAAAGAAACAGACATGTTTGTATTGAAGCTATTACTGATATGTTAAATTCATATTCATGGTCATTACAATTCGTTGACCTATTAACCGTGAAATGGCCAGAGAGGTCTCAACAATATGTGTCATTCTGGCATGTTTGGCAAAGCTATCAATTTTACTTGCTTAGAAAATGACAATGTTGAAATTTACCAGTGGTACACACACACACACACACACACACACACACACACACACACACAAACACACACAACCCAACCACAACAGTGAGATTACTTAAACTTTGTTTCAAATGAGAGCCAAAAAAGCCTCAAGAAAACTGCATCTAAGCTGTGCAAATGCATGTTTTAAATATAAACCTTCACATACACGTCTATACAACTGGTCACTAACGGAATCAGGATCTGTTTTTTTTATATTGTGCATAAGAAGTAGGAAGCTAAGTTCCAAATCCAAAGTTCTGGGCGCCCTACAGAAATCACATTATTTGATGAGGAAATACAAATAGTTTACAATGACACTCACAATACAGCTGTTCCAATCTTTGCATAAAACATTGCTTGACATATCTCTTTTGTTCTTATGATGTTGAGATATATCGTTTAAAAAAAAAAAAAAAAGCCATATCCCAGCTACCTGTTCGTGTGCGTAATCCTTGGCAATGATGTAAGGCACTGAGAAAAGAGCACTGCGCTGTAAGCTGTAGGCCACGCAGCACATGTAGTAGGCTGCTACATGCTTGGACAGTACCAGGGACAGAATGGCTCCAGACATCACAATGTTGGGCACACAGAACCGCATCTTCATATCTGCAATACAAAGGCAGTGTGTGTGGTTATGGGTGCATGAGTGCGTTGGAAACATTCTGCTGTAAAAAAAAAAAAATCTGTAAAGTTCAGCCCAGTGTTATGAACGGGAATGGGTGATAGAAATGAATATTGTTATTACTGTTACTACTACTGTTACGATCATTATCATTGTCAGCAGCAGCCGTAGCAGCAGCACTCTGCGCTGGTTTCGAAATGAGCAAGATACAGTTGTTTTTCTTTTCAAAATCAAATATTAATTCTTCACAATTGAGTATTTAGGGGGAAGATGTCCTTTTAAGACTGTTTAGTAAGGTCAGAATGTTGATGTGATTTGAGTGTCAGGCGCTAGTTTTTTTGTTTCTGGCTGAATCATGAAGATTAAGAATTCCTGTCATTCCATGTACCAATTAGAGGATGTGACTGTTTATAATCCATGGGGAAAAACAGTGCAGGTTCGTTTTTAGAAAATATTTCTTCCCTGACCTCTTGTTCTTACCTTGTTTGTATCACAGAGGAAATTTACTTTAATAGGGATTAAATAAGAGGCTGACTTGCCTCATCTGTGCACATTTTTCCTTATCTTATTTATTTATTATACTTACATAGGTGTCGCGCCATGCCATTCGTTGAATTCTATTAAACATATGACCACAAGTCACAGTATACTGGGTTTTTAGGACAAATGAATAAACTGATTAACGAATGAATCGGTTATTAAGTACACGCTATCAAGAACAGAAGAAAGGAAGTGTGAGGTTTTGGGAGAGAGGAAGGGGGGGGGGGGACAAAGATCAAGATTTTATCATTGGTTCATGACCTATGCATTGATCCCACTTGCTGATCAGGCCTTAAGTACTTGCCAATACTAACACGGTCTGCATCACGTCTATGGATATGTCTTGCACACATACACAATCATGCGCATACAAACGCGCACGCGCGCGCGCGCGCGCGCGCGACACACACACACACACACACACACACACACACACACACACACACACACACACGCACGCACGCACGCATGCACGAACGCACACACCCACGCATGCACGAACGCACGCACACCCATGCACACACACACTCACACATGCGCGTGATTGCACGTGAACCCCATACTTGCACAAAAGAAAGAAGAGATCCTATGGGCTTTCATTGCTAGAAGGTCAGATGGCGAAATAATATGGTCACTTAATATCAGTCTGCCGCTAAAAATCCCTGAAATGATATGCCTCATTCAGCAGAAAGAGTAGAAGCAGACCAAAAGCTCAACAAAATGGATTCCAACCAGAAGTGACAAATCAATAACACAATTACTCCAAGTGTTGTGCAGTTTGCTCTGTGCAATGTTGATCATTAAGCAGCAGCAGAACATGATGAGCAATCCAGTGGCGCCCAGGCTGACTCCATCCCTGTAAGCCTTGAATTCGGCAGTGTCGTGGGGGGCTGTAGAATCTCCATCCATCATCACCTTCCCCAGGAAATCACTGACATACCTGATGTAGCAGCTGAGACTAGACAACCCTAAATACCCAGTGATGAATGCCAAAACAAAATTGAACTTGTGCCTGTCCCATTTCCAATATTCCCAGCTCAAAACCTTCGCCAAGTCCGAGATTTTCTTGTCAATGTTTGCAAACACAACTGAAAATTCTGTGATGGTCGAGGGATCAGTTCCGGATTTGCAGACAAGGCTGTCATCCAGAGGGGGGTCGTCTGGTTTCAGATTGAACGCAGATCGCAAGATGACATCTCTATCTTCTGCGATGGTGATTCCTTCATTCTGTGGAGATTTAATGGATGTGCTGGGACCATCGTTACACAGGCTGGTTTCTTCACCAAGTGTTTCTGTCTGCATGTCAGCTGCCCTGATTCTTCTTTCAGCATTAAAACTTCCGTATCGGGGCGTGTTTTCGTTGACATCGTTATCACTTTCCAGGGGCTGGTGGGTAATGTCTGTGGTGTTGATGTTGATGAGGGCACTGATGACTGTTGATGTTGCTGTAATGATCACCGTCAGTCCACACAACATCAGTTGTACTGTCGTCTGAGCCGTCAGTTTTCTGCAAAGGATAAATAATATGATATCATTTACAGTGACTGAATACCAGTTGTTGGCTGTTACAAATATGCACCAAAAAAAAAAAAAAAAAAAAATCACGAAGTTCTGCAACAAACAAAATATAAAGTTGTGGTTTGTCACTGCTTCTTAAAGATCCAGGGCACTAGAGTGGTCAGATTTTTGTATCTATTTGTCGATATGGAATCTAAGTTTTTCCTCTTTTTCGCCATTCATTCACTGAGGAAGTTTGTCGTTTTAATCAGTACTATGGCCACTGAGATTCCAATATCTTCTGTTTCTTTTAACCAATGGTGCTCAACAGTTTTTTCGTTTCCTCAGACGTTTCTGGAGGAAAAGGTGATGTCAAAACCACAAATTAGAACGTCAGTTGGGTTTTTTTTGTTTGTTTGTTTTGTTTTTGTTTTTTTGTTGTTGTTGTTTTGAGTGACTGACGTGTAGTGAACCCATGTCAGCCGAAAATATGCCCGTCTCTGTTCACTGGATGAAGTAAGTCAACAACAGTCAAGTTACACGAATATTGTAATAACAAGTCTGCAAAATATAAGAGTACAGCAGAGTGATGAGTTCCTCACAGAAAAAAAAATCCAATATTTCCACAAATTCTGTGCGTGTGTGTAACAGCTGATATATCAAGTAAATAGCAGAGCGTTTAAGTCATCAAATAGATTTGTTAAAAAGCTTTGATGTTTTACTGAAATAATACATTTTTATTGGCTCACATCCGTAGTTTTCTTGTCTGTGGATTACTTCGATCGAAAATTTGATTTTAAGTTATGTCGATCAATTTAATCAAGACTTAAATGCTTCCATGTGGATTCAAGGATTCTTTCTAGATAAGCAGGTCTATAGGCCTACCAGTCTTTCTTGAATTCGTCACTGGGCTCTTTAGGTTGTACGGTAATGTAATTCTGGACATTGTGGAAATATGACTGTTTGTTGTTTGTTTTGTTTCTTTCTTTCTGTGTTTTTGTAGGCATACATTTGCCCATTTTCCTGTCCTCTTTTGACAGACAAAAATGATTGTGCTCAGCTTTTTTTTTTTTATCCACTTGTGCCAAACAGATGAAATGAGGTAACCATCAGACATAAATCACATAGATTGTTCGATAACACCAGAACCATTCCTGTTTCTTTTTATTCACATGTGTCAGCACGTGAGCCTGTGTAATCGCACAGTTTCGGTTGTCCGTGTGTGTGTGTCTGTGTGTGCGTTTGTGATTGGGTGCTTGTTGTGTGACCATGGTCGACATCAATGTTGGCATTTTCTAAACAAGTATAAGCATCACTATTATCAAAATAGACACAATGAAGCATACGTGTTCACACTTATCCAGCCATTCCACTAGAGAAAGTGTAAAGAGATCAAAATAGAAGTAAGCATGAGACTAAAATTTTTGGCAGATGAAAGACGCGTTAAATGACAATACATCTAAATATAGCAACAAATGTTAGGTTACGTTTTGTGAAGGCTAGACCATTTAATACATTTTCATCGGGCAGTGGTGCAGATGAAGATAGACATGTTACTGAATACAGACCAACATAAGCCACTCACAGATCTGTTTTGCCAAATATAGCAAAACAAGATAAGATGAGTTTACGAATTGTGGTGAACACATGAAGCCTTTTGAAATTGACGATTTAGATAGTCTTATTAATATAAACAATAACAAATCTGCACAGAAAACTTTCGGAATAAATGGTGAAGTTTACATTGTTGCAAAAATATCAGTTATCTATTCCTGCAAAAAGTCTGTAATGGATGAGTCGACTGGCAAATGAGACGTCATGTATATCACGTCAAATATAACGTTGTTTTCAACATCACTGGTGATGCTTATTCAGAACATATCAGTATTAGTGTTTGATGATTCAAAGATCACAGAGCAAGGATTAGACGGCGAGTAGTGAAGATGGGCGAAAGAGTGGGTAGCTGGGGGGATAGGAGAAAGGAAAGAGGAAGAGGGGAGTACCCGAGCGAGATGTGAGTGCGCGAGGGGCGCGGAGAAGGGGAAAGGGGAGCGGGGCAATGGGGTGCTGCTCGTTGCAGTTGTGTTATCATGCCAGCTGCTGTCGAGGTCAGAGCACTGCTGCTGACTTGACCAGTGGTAGGCGGGAAGTGAAAGAGGCGTGGTTGAGGTCGAGACAGTGGCCACACGTTACGATAAGAATTTTGCACTAAAAACACTACGTAATCCATGTAAGCGTTTTGAGGCCTACCATAGGTTTGAGCCAGCATTTGATGTTAAACTGATCAACAGAACAACTCCCCAGCATTTGATGTTAAACTGATCAACAGAACAACTCCCCACCAATCATTTCCCTTGGGGGAGGGGAGGGGCGGGGGGGGGGGGGGGGGGGGGCGATTTCCACCAATAAAATTACTTATAATCTTCGAACTCGTGACCTCCTTAGTTGACATTACATTTCAGACCTTTGCACTCACTCATAACCCTATCTTTGAGCCAGCAGGCATCCTCCAAATAATCCAATTCCTTTTTTATTTTAATCTATCTGCTTGGAACCACCTGTCTTGTGGCTTGATGGCCATATAAAAGAAAATAAGGAGAATCAACCTTTAGATACAATAAAAATTCTCAAAACAGTATGATTGCGCCAGTCTATAAATACTCGACTCCTTGAGCACATGTAATTTTTTGTGTGCAGCCAGTAGTGCAGGGGAAGAGACTGGCAATGATTGGGGAAACAAGGACGTGACTGAACTACCTCGTGAATTTTTAGAACAGAACAAAGGAAATCCATTGAAATAAGCCTGTTAGGTCAGTCCTATGCTGGCACCTGCACATTCTTTGCAGGTGGAACAGATTTGTTGGTCAGATGTATGCCATCACAATTGCCAGATATGTCTAACCTGAAATGTGAGTATGGCTATGAGCTGTTCAGAAACAAAAATGTTTTAATCATTTCAAAAAGCATGAGTATCTTCAGCTGTTTAATGTTGGTAGCCATACAAGAGTAGAGGAAGCAGAGAGCTTTGAGGAAGAGATGGAATATAGAGGGGAGGGGTATAGGTATTTCTTCATCATAAGCACTCTAAATGTGCGTCACCTTGTGAAATCTTTTTAGGCATTTCAGGGCAAGATCTGCTGCACTGGGATAACAGAGTGATCTGAGACTCCAGATAAATCCATTCATTATAGAGATGATTAGATCAAGGAAATGCGATCTACATAGCTTTCTCTGCCATTTGTCCCACCACCCTTTACCTTTTAGTCGTATGCACTGTTTAGTCACATATATCAATCATATGGGCTATTGTCTTTCTTGTCCTTATTGTCATCAACTTACAGGATAGCGCTTCTGTTGTTTGGCCTTGATATTCATTAGCGTACATGCTAATGCATATGCACACGTTTACTCACACACATACACACACATGCAAACAGACACGCAAAAAACGCTCACAAGTTTACACATGCATGCATCCCCTCCCACCATCTTACACACACACACACTCGTACACACACGCATGGATGCTCATCTTCTGCCCTCCCACCTCCCCACTCTTTTTTTCTTTTGCTTCCCTCCCACTGTTCTTCCTTTTAGTTTTCTCTCTCTCTCTCTCTCTCTCTCTCTCTCTCTCTCTCTCTCTCTCTCTCTCTCTCTCTCTCTCGTGCGTGTGTGTGCGCGCGCATTTCTTTCCAAATATTTTACCAGGTCATTTGTTGACATCCTTGCGCAACTAATTTGTTACATGGTATCTTTTCCCATTGTATTGATCGCTCGTCCGCGTCAGTCAAGCAATGTGAAACTTATGCGTATACTCCCAGTTCTTGTACAACAGGGAGTACTTTACAATGGGAACGAAGAAATGCTGTCTGTGTGTCTGTCCGTGGTCAAAATGTGTTCCACTCGCTCCAGACAGAAGTTCTGGGCCGATCTTTCTGAAAATTTGATCGTGTGTTCATTATGGGTCACGGATGATGCCCGATGTTTTATTTTACCAGAATAGCCATTACTAGTGGCTATAACGGCCCAAAACGGTTTTTCTTCTTCGTGGAATATCTCAGAAAGTACTTGTATTCAAGATAAACAGGGAATACGTTTATATGCTTTGCATCTTATTTGTTTATTTGTATTTTGTTCCGGCATGCAATGATTTTTGGGGTGTATTTTGTGTTGCTTTGGTATCGGTTTGTTCTTATATTTGTTATTTGGGTCATTTATTGAAAGGCGTACATTTTTTTTTTGTTTACCTATGTATGACATGATGCAGAGATGTTTCTGCTACGTGCATTTATGTCTTTCTATGTCGTGTTTTCCAGGATGATGGAATTGCCGTACATTATGAAATATTCCATGTGCATACACTTTTGTTTAATTTTTTGCTTCATGCATTCTTTTTACTGGGGTGAACTTGGGTTTTAATTTTTGCTGCGAGTAACTGGACGTCGTTTGTATCTGCTCTTGCTTACTTGATACTTTCAATAGTCTAACCATTGCCTCGTTAAATTATCAAGGACAGGGAGATTTGCACAAACGTAGATATGTATTTCACCATTTGAAACTTTTTTTTTCAAGATACTGAATCCTGAACTCACACTTCAACAACAAGTTAGAAAATAATGTCAATTCAAAATCGGGATATAAATTTCCCATTGCCCTTTATTTCTAATTTCAGAGATTTGGCAATTTTGTTTTTTTAAATAATCTTTAATTTCAAATGAAAATGTGCGGCGTCATAAAAACGACAAATATCATCATTTTCTGCATTTGCAAAAGAATTTCTTCGATGAGTGTTTGCAGTCCCAGTAAAGATAATCCTCTGTTTTACAACAATCTTAAAGAAATCATTCAAAGCTATGACAGTAACAACGTCATAGTTCAGGGTATTCGAAACGTTTAGGAACGTTGATTAGGCTGTTACAATAATGTACATAATGATAACCCTGCTGCTTACAATTATGTACATAATAACTCTGCTGCTTACAATTCTGTACAAAATAATAACCCTGCCGCTTACAATTATGTACATAATAAATTTTAAAAAAAACACGACCTGGAAAAGCACTGATATACATGACAGAGGAGATTTATGGAAAGAAGCCAAACCTTCATACAGAAGATATACTCGGCGAAAACCAACTCTGTTGAAACAGTCAAAAAGGCTATTTTCATTATCAGACAATGGTTACCCTTTTTCTTAGATACTGACATTATACCAGCCTATCAATCTGATCATTCAGTGGTTATTTTATGCTTGAAATTTGGGACATGTGTGCAAATTTGTTTTTAGAAATTTTAAGTTTCTCTATCAAATGATAATCATTATGTTGATGAAGCTGTCAATTATGATGAACAATTTGCAGAAATAAAAACTTGTCTTTAAAATTTGGACTCAAAGGACCATAGCACCTGATGGAAAAGTCGCGGTTGCAAAGTTATTTGTTCTGCCAAAACTAGTTGGTATTTGAATTCTCTTATACACACACGCATGCATTACAAGAGAAGAGACCCACTCACTCATGGCCAGGACCGAAGTCAAGAACTTGCGATAAATCCATCATTCCCAGAGCGTTGTTGAGGCATCCTCCCACAGCTGCTAGCACCAGAGCCAGGATCAGGAGGACGGTGTGGTCACTGCTGCTGGAACAGGCCAGCACACAAGCTCGGGTGCTGCCCATACTAACGTCACATCCCATGTCCAGCAAACCAAAACCGAGAATACCTAGGATTGCCGTGACGAGTGGGGGGCTCCCTTCTTTCTCTTGCAAGCCTTCTTGCTGGGAAGAATTTCGTTCAGTGGAGGAATTCACGTCCATGGCTAAGAAGTCACCTGAAGAAAAGCGGACCACCTACACATGTCATCGATGCTGTTGTTGACAATTCCTTTCATTTTATCAAAGCCAGTGCAGTTAGAAAGGTCTTTATAATGTAAATATGTATCAGAAACATTAGTCATCATTCCACGTGAATTGTTTGACATGAGTATCAAGTTGGACCCAATGACCAGACATACGCCAAGCACATTCATGGCTGAAACAAGAATAAGAACGATCACTTTTGTTTTCCTGGGGTCCGTGCCTTTATCGCTTAGACGACCCAAAATAGCCATTGCACTTATGGTAGCTGGCCCAGTGACGATGGGGTAAAGAGAAATGAAAGTGATGGGAACTCCAAACATCTGCAGCAGAGGCATTTCATACAGGAATTCAAACGTTAAAATCATCTCAAGTCCTGTCATGGCGGCCACCAGTAGCAATTTCCTGTACAATGGCAAACTGCTGTCTGACCTGTCTTCCAACAGACTTGTTCTTGCCGTGCGAGTCCAAAAACCGGGCATACTGATTTGGGCGAATTTTTCTTTTCTGTTTCCTTGTAACGTCTGATGTTTCTGTTTATTTCACATCACCTACCAAATTTGTTTCTAAGGGAGCTGAGATACACTTCTGCAGTCTTTTTTTTATCATGGGTGCGATATTTTAAACAACATATCACTTTGAAGATCTCTGATCACTTGCTGAGGATGATAGTAGCAGCGCTGTTGGTGGTGATTATAGCGAGGGCATCTGTGGTGATGGTTGTAGTGGTGCTGTGGCAATAATAGTATTAGTAACTTGTTGGTGGTTTTAAGTCCTCAAAACAGTATGTCACACATCCTACAGATCCAGCTCTTGATCTCACACCTGGTCAACGTGGTCGTTTTCAATGTTCAAATCAACTCTTTCCGCTATCTGTCTCATTATTCAATGCCCGTACAATATCGCTATACCAGCTGAAGCAAACATCGCTTGTTTCTGATGTGTCAAATATATGAAGGAATGAATAGGGATGTTTTCCCTTGATAGCTTAAAGTTATTCAAGCCCGCAGGGTTGCATTTCTGATGCGCAGATAAATCAAATGAGGATTCAAGTCATGTGCTCATTTTTGTACTCCCAGTTCTTATCGAACAGGGAACACTTTAGAATGGGAACGAAGAAATGCTCTATGTGTGTGTGTGTGTGTGTGTGTGTGTGTGTGTGTGTGTGTGTGTGTGTGTGTGTGTGTCCGTGTGTGTGTGTGTCTGTCTGTCTGTCTGTCCGTCCGTGGTCAAAATGTGTTCCACTCGCTCCAGACAAAACTACTGGGCCGATCTTTCTGAAAATTTGTAGGTAGGTATTTTCTTTATGGGTCATGGATGATGCCCGATGTTTTAGTTTACCGTTATAGCCATTAGTAACGGCTATAACGGCCCATAACGGTTTTTCATCTTTATGGAATATCTCAGAAAGTACTAGGCCGATCTTTGTGAAAATTAGCAGGTATGTTCATTATGGGTCACGGATGATGCCCGATGTTTTATTTTACCGTTATAGCCGTTACTAACGGCCCACAACGGTTTTTCTTCTTTATGGAATATCTCAGAAAATACTTGGCCGATCTTTCTAAAAATTTGATCATGTTAATTATGGGTCACGGATGATGCCCGATGTTTTAGTTTACCGTTTTAGCCATTAGTAACGGCTATAACGGCCCATAACGGTTTTTCTTCTGTATAGAATATCTCAGAAAGTACTTGGCCGATCTTTCTGAAAATTTGTAGTTATGTTCATTATGGGTCACGGATGATGCCCGATGTTTTAGTTTACCGTTATAGCCGTTAGTAACGGCCCATAACGGTTTTTCCTCTGTATGGAATATTTTAGAAAGTACATGGCCGATCTTTCTGAAAATTTGTAGGTATGTTTATTATGGGTCACGGATGATGCCCGATGTTTTAGTTTACCGTTATAGCCGTTTATAACGGCCCACAACGGTTTTTGTTCTTTATGAAATATCTCAGAAAGTACTTGGCCAATCTTTCTGAAAATTTGTAGGTATGTTCATTATGGGTCACGGATGATGCCCGATGTTTCAGTTTACCGTTATAGCCTTACTAACGGCTATAACGACGCATAGCGGTTTTTGTTCTTTATGGAATATCTCAGAAAGTACTTGGCTGATCTTTCCGAAGATTTGTAGGTATGTTCTTTATGGGTCACGGATGATGCCCTATGTTTTAGTTTACCGTTATATTCGTTACTAACGGCTGTAACGGCCCATAACGGTTTTTGTTCTTTATAGAATGTCTCAGAAAGTACTTGGCCGATCTTTCTGAAAATTTGTAGATATGTTCATTATGGGTCACGGATGATGCCCGATGTTTTAGTTTACTGTTATAGCCGTTACTAACGGCTATAACGGCCCTTAATGGTTTTTCTTTTTTTATGGAATGTCTCAGAAAGTACGTGGCCGATCTTTCTGAAAATTTGTAGGTATGTTCATTATGGGTCACGAATGATGCCCGATGTTTACCAGAATAGCCATTACTGCGGCTATAACGGCCCAAAACGGTTTTTCCTCTTTATGAAATATCTCACACGTATTCAAGATAAACTGGGGGTACGTTTATATGCTTGCATCTTGTCTTTTCTTGTCTTTACAAATTTGTTCGGTTTATGGTGTTTATAGCTCAGCCGAGCCCTAGGGGCTGTATCAAGGTTGTCCTCTCTTCAAAGTGTTTCTGATTAATGATGCACATAATAAAGCTGTCATCAGACTGGAAGTGTAAATTTGAAATATTTCTCCAATTATGTCTAAGCTCCTGAAATATTTTGTGGTTGAATCAATAGTCAATAATCCGTGTCTTACATCTTACATACGGGAAAAAAATTGGTGCACTTCAAACTGATCGAGCATTTTTTCTCTTCTTGGTCCACTTTCATTTTCTGATTTAAAAACAAGCATTGTTTCACTTTTTTTTTCTAGGTGGTGGGGCACTTAAGGGCTGTGTGAATATTTCCGGTTTTGAGTTACTTGTAGCTCTAAGATGGCTTCCGTGATCGGGTGGACCGTATCCAACATGTAATAATGACATATACATTTTTATTGCAGTTTTGTAGCACATACAACCCCATTTTTTCCATTTAATCATTCCTAAGAGTTCTCTCTCTCTCTCTCTCTCTCTCTCTCTCTCTCTCTCTCTCTCTCCTCTCTCTCTCTCTCTCTCTCTCTGTCTCACACACACACACACAACACACACACACACACACACACACACACACACAACACTACACTGAAGTCTGAATCACTCCACGCTAGCTCTTGCACATCAGTCCACGACCACTTATTCCCCTTCTTCAGAATGCATAGAGGGGCGACAGCAGTGTAATGCATAGAGGGGCGACAGCAGTGTAACAAGATTTGGCAGAAACCTGGGGGTAGCATCCTTAACTACGCTCGCAGCTGTTTAACATCTGCTGGATGAGGCATCTCTTGAATGGCTTGAACCTTCTCTGGCACTGGCTGGAGTCCCGTCTGGTCAATCTTCAGACCAAGGTAGATTACTTCTGTGGCAAGAAGCACACACTTCTGCTTCCTCGACCTTGTTCCTGCTGTCGTTGCAGTACTCTCCACAAAGTCCACTCCACTCCAGGTGTTCCATGCATGTCTTGCCCGCCACAATGATAATTATCATCAATGCGGACATGTACATGGGCAATACCTCTTAGCAGATTTTCCATCGTCCGCTGAAAAACACCAGGGGCCAAGGATATTCCATACCAGGGGCCGAGGATATTCCATGGCAGGGGGCGAGAATATTCCATACCAGGGGCCGAGAATATTCCATATTAGGGGCCGAAGATACTCCAAATCAGGGCCCGGGGATATTCCATATCAGGGCCCGAGGATATTCCATACCAGGGCCCGAGGATATTCCATACCAGGGCCCGAGAATATTCCATACCAGGGCCCGAGGATATTCCATATCAGGGCCCGAGGATATTCCATACCAGGGCCCGAGAATATTCCATATCAGGGGCCGAGGATATTCCATACCAGGGCCCGAGGATATTCCATATCGGGGCCCGAGGATATTCCATACCAGGGCCCGAGGATATTCCATACCAGGGCCCAAGAATATTCCATACCAGGGCCGAGGATATTCCATATTAGGGGCCGAAGATACTCCAAATCAGGGACCGAGGATATTCCATATCAGGGGGCCGAGGATACTCCATACCAGGGGCCGAGGATAATCCTTAAGGTAGCCGATTGAAATGGTACAGACTCTGATGTGTGTTGGTCGTGGTGAATTCTTTTGTTGCCTCATCCGATTCTAACTGCTGGTAGGCTTGTGCCCAGGGTAGCCTGGAAAAGAAAATGTTCCCTGGCCCAGTCTTGCCAGCAGGACATCTGTCTTTGGAATAGGATAGTTGTCCAACTTTGAAACAGCATTCACTGTCACTTTATAGTCACCACAAATACTGACACTCTTGTCGGGCTTCACGACAGTAACAAGTGGAGCAGCCAGCAGTTAAGTTCTTGATTTACTTTGTCTCTGAGCGACTAGGCAACCGGACGTAGTTTGAAGCAACGAGGCTGTGCTGCAGGATCAACAACGTTTGCCTAGACCCTTGTGATGGTGCCACGCCCTTCCTTAAATACGTCTGCGTTCTCATTCAGAACTTGCAGTATATGAGAATCAGTAGTGACGGGGGGAGGGGGGGGGGGGGACAGGACAGTATATAGCACAAAGATCTCGGACAAGTTTAGACGGGAGAAGTTTCAGCCAGTCACGACCCAGCAAACTGGGCCCTGTTCCTTTAACCACGATCACCTCCGGCGTGACAGGCGAACTACCCTTGTATGTTCCAGCCACTGAGCAAGTGCCAGCCACAGAGCAAGTGTCCGCCACGGGAATCTCCGCTGCCGTGTATGTCTTCAGTCGCCGCCTGCAATTCCGCAAGGGCAGGTAAGTCCGTCTTCTCACTTGTTTCAATGTTTCCTAACAGCTTCATCAACATAATGCTTATCATTTGATAGAGAAACTGAGAATTTCTAAAAACAAATTTGCACACGTCCCAAATTTAAGCATAAAATAACCACTGAATGATCAGACTGACAGGCTGGTATAATGTCAGCATCTAAGAAAAAAGGTAGAAATAGTCTGATAATGAAAATAGTCTTTTTGGCTATGTTTCAACAGAGTTGATTTTGCGCCGAGCACGTCTTCTATATTAAGGTTTGTCTTCTTTCCATAAATCTCCTCCGTCATGTATATCAGTGCTTATCCAGGTCGCGTTTTTTTTTATTACGACATAATTGTAAGCAGTGGGGTTATTGTTATGTATATACTTGTAAGCAGCAGGGTTATCATTATGTACATTATTGTAACAGCCTAAATCAATGTTCCTAAACGTTTCTAATACGCCGTTGTTACTGTCATAGCTTTGAATGATTTCCTTAAGATTGTTGTAAAACAGAGAGTCACCTTTACTGGGCCTGTACACATTGATCAGAAGAAATTCTTTTGCAAATGCAGAAAATGATATGTGTCGTTTTATCACGCCGCACATTTTCATTTGAAATTAAAGATTATTTAAAAACAAAATTGCCACATCTCTGAAATTAGAATGAAAAGGGCAAAGGGAAATATATATCCCCATTTTGTTTTGACGTTATTTCTAACTTGTTGTTGAAGTGAGGGTTCAGGATTCAGTATATTGAAAAAAGTTTCAAATGGTGAAATGCATATCTACATTTGTGCAAGTCTCCCAGACCTTGACAACCTAACGAGGCAATGGGTAGACTATTGAAAACTATCAAGTAAGCAAGAGCAGATACAAACGACGTCTAGTTACTCGCAGCAAAAATTAAAACCCCAGTTCACCCCAGTAAAAAGAATGCATGAAGCAAAAAAATGAACCGAAAGCGTATGCACATGGAATATTTCATAATAAAAGGCAATTCCATCATCCTGGAAAACACAACATAAAAAGACATAAATGCACGTAAGCTGAAACATCTCTGAATCATGTCATACAAAAGTAAACAAAAGAATTTTTTTTTGTAAAATCAGCGTTCCAACAGACCACAAGCCTCTAAAAGTCATGGCAAAAAAAAAAAAAACACTCGCTAAGGCACCTCCAAGACATCAGGGAATGTTGTTACATCTACAAAAACAAGATCTTGAAGTCATCCACGTGCCCGGCAAGAATGTTCCCATGGCAGATACTCGGTCCCGAAAATTTCTGCCGGCAGTAGCAGACGACATCAAGGACGCTGAAGAAATCAATTTGGCTATTCATTCCTTGATTAAACATCTTCCAGTAAGTGACCAGAAACAAAAGAACTGAGAAATGCTGTTCTAAAAGACAATCAAAAGCAACAACTCAAAGACTACATCCAAAACAGGTGGCCAGAATCTTGAAACCGGTGCCATTCCACAATCATTGACATGTGGGGATGAACTGACATTCATGGAAGGTCTAATCTTTACAGGGATCAAAATTGTCATTCGCAAAGCATCAAGACCCAAAATGCTTCAGAAAATACATGCTGGACACTTTGGCTTTGAGAAAAGTATTTAGCGTGCAAGAGATATCTTCCGGCCAGGAATGACAGCTGAGATACGAAATCTGGCTTCTACATGTCCCACATGCTCCAGCGTCAAACCATGAATTCCAAAAGAACCCATACCCATGCTATTCCACACAATTCCATCCCGACCATGGCAGAAAATTGCGCCGACCTTTTTGCATGGAATGGGAGAAATTTCATGGTGAGTGTTGACTTTTACAGTCGTTTCTTTGAAATTGATGAACTGAATATGATAACATCACCTGATGTCATAAGGAAACTTGCAGCACACTGTCCGCCACGGGATACCCGAAATCCTCATCAGTGACGACGGACCCCAGTTTGTATCGTCACAGCTTGCCAGTTTTGCGTCTGCTTGGGATTTCAGCCACAGAACTTCCAGCCCTGGACATTCTCAGTCAAACAGACCAGTTGAGAAAACGGTACATACTACGAAAAGGATCCTGAACAGATCCTGAAGGAAGTCAACCACCCCTTTCTCTGCTAGAGCTAAGAACAACACCAGCTGATGATCTGGCATCGCCTGCTCAACTTCTGATGAGCCGCCAGCTCCGCTGAATTCTTCCAACAACAGAACCACAATTGAAACGAACAAGAGTCGAACCAGAAAAAAAAGTCATTACCAGAAAGAAGCAACTTCAATAGAAACAGAAAAGATACTATGATCGTTTAAGCACACCCGTTGCCAGCAATTAAACCTGGTGATCAAGTCTTTGTCCAGCTATCAACAGGAGACACATAGAAACCAGCTGCTGTGATCACACTTAACGCACCCTGATCGTATAATGTCCAGACTTCAGAAGAAATCGTCGTTTCCTCTGACTAAATCGGAAAACATCATTTAGTGAAGGCCTTCCCCGACAGTCGTGGTATACATCTTATGAGCTCCATCCGGAGCACGTAAGTCTAGAGGTAAACAGCTGAGGGCAGAGACGAAGATAGACCCAATCCAGGACACCCAGGCGCCGTGGCCACTTCACGTGACGAAGTCTACAAAACAAGAAGCGGCAGATCTGTAAAAACACCACAGAAACTGGACTTGCAATTTCAAACTGTGTTTTGAAAAGAATGGGAGATCTAACATTCGATAGAGTCGATCGGATCGACGATCGCGCGACAAGAATTGTCATAACTTCCATTACAGTGACACGCCTTTTTACCACACAGAGTGATGCCCCTGGAGTTGACAACCAACGATTAACAAGATGTCAAAGACAATCTGTCGGAGACTCCAACGTACCGAATGGCCTAGAACATAGAAGAAACATATGCACATATAAGAGTGTCAACCTTGTCAGCTTCCGCCGACAGAGGGCTAGCTAGCCTCGTTTCTCATAGCTGTAATGGCTATTAGAGACATATGCTAAACAATCGTTGAGTGATTATCAGCATCAGGGACATGTGCCATAATCAGGCCTGTTAGCTGCCACGCTAGCGGCACTAAAAAGTGCTTGCAGCGTCGTGTCACTGCTTCATGACACATCAGACGTGATGTAATACAACGAAAAGAAAACTGTCATTCACACACCGCGCGCGCGCGCGCGCGCGCGCGCACACACACACACACACACACACACACACACACACACACACACACACACACACAGCGTGAGAAAGGGAGTTGAGGGTGCAGAGGGAGAGTGAGAGAAGGATGCGAGGTAGAGAGGTGTGTTGGTGGGGATGGAAGGTGGTTGCCAGACAGCTTTGGACCTGTTGAGAGATTCGCATTCGGATGGTTTATTCATTCATAGGCGTTGACTCCTAATGAAGAGGAATGTACAGTATGTACAAAACCAACGAGGCAAAAACAAAACACAAAAAGACTTGCTTTTTATCGCATATTACCCCTCCTGGAGTACAGGCCGCCGACCAAGGACCTCAAGGCGTCTCTGTCCTGGGCTCTTCTTTCCAGCTGGTTCCATGTCATCCCCACGTTCCTATGTCAGCTTCCAGGTCCCGGCGCCAAGTGTTCCTTGGCCGACCTCGTTTTCGCTTTCCTTGGCGGTTCCATGTTAGGGCTTGTCTGGTGATGTTGCTTGCATGCTTCCGCAGTGTATGCCCAGTCCAGCCTTAACGTCGTTTCTTGATTTCATGTTCTGCGGGCAGCTGATTTGTTCTCTCCCAGAGCTCGTTGTTATTGATGGTGTCTGGCCATCGGATGCGGAGAATCTTGCGCAGGCAATTGTTGATGAATACCTGCACTTTCTCTGGTGGTGCCGACTGTAGTTCTCCAGGTCTCCGCTCCGTACAATAGAACTGTCTTGATGTTGGTGTTTAAGAGCCTGACTTTGGTATTGACTGACAGTTCCTTGGAGCTCCAGATGTTCTGTAGCAGTACGAATGCTGCCCTGATCTTTCCGGGTTTATGAAAATCAGGATTGTCCCTTTTCGGTCAGTACACATTTAAGAGTAAGCCTACTAGCTGTTTCCCCGGTGGAGTAAACGAATACCATTTTGTAGCTTTCCATTTACATCTCTTTTTCACTTTATTGATTTCAACTTTAAAATAACCATTGAATTAAAAATTGCAGCGCCTCTTGGAAAGGACTGTGCGAAACAAAATTGCATTCGTATCCCCATTCTTATCTACTCATTCTTCCTTTTGCTTTGCGCATATTACGTAATACACGACAATTACCCATTTTATTTATTACATTCATCAACACACACACAAAAATCTGACCGCAAAAATATTATCTTAAAACAGAATCTATACTGGTCTAAAATTTGGAGATACCAACAGAAACTGACTTTTGAGTTCATAAGCGGTATGCAATGCCATATCAAAAACAAGTATGACATTCAAGAATCAAAACATGTACACTTAAGAATTCTGCAGATTGGAAGTGTGTGAGGGTGGAAGAGCAGGCAGGCTGCGGGTCAGTATGTTTCTTTTGGAGCTTGGGCTTTCAAGACAGTTGCTCTGGACACAGCTGTGATGCCACTGAGTGCGTGATTAGTGACGGTACTGGGGTATTCATGGTTGGGACATTCCTGTAGAAGACAAATGCTGTCTTGTTTTCATGCAGTGTTTCCCCATGTCTACTTAAAGACAGAGTCCTCGCATCCTGGAGATACTTTTTCGACGGTATGGCAGCTTCTCGTGTGGCAGTGTGAGATGCGAGCTGAAGTTGGGGCTGAACGTCACAAAGCAAACAAGGTGAGAACTGCTTGACAGTGGGCCACTACTGAAAAGTCGACATTGGTATGCAGAATCATTTACATACATCAGCGCGTGCATGAAGCTCCCATGAAGAAAAACACATCGTCAGCTTTTTCATACTTTGTAATGGAGTACACCCAGAATTCAGTATGGTACCAGCTTTCTCGAAAACAGATTAAGCTTGTCCTTGTGACACTAGTCATCAGCATGCAAAGGTCCGCAACTTTCCAATATGATAGGTTATCAGGAAGACTTGCGGTTCGCGTGCTTGTCTTTCTTTACATTGTTGTTTTCAATGCTATGTACCCTATCCTCGTCAATAGGGGAGGACCGTTCTGCGGGAAGATGCTTGTCAAAGGGTGAATGATCACGATGTGAGATTTGAAACTGGCAATTAGTCGTATCCTGGTGGAGAAGGATAAGCTATTCACATACCCTTATTATTAAGGGATATGTGTCTTTGATGGTGGGTTGGTAAGTGTTCCTTGCTTGGCGTGCATTGAATGCGTGTTAACGTGGCAGTGGCCTCTTCCATTTAAAAACGCAGTAGGTCAGCATTACTAGGCTGATCAGTAATCTCAGGACGATTGAGAAGAATAAGTAATAATTTTGTGAAATGACGGCCCCAAGACGTAGAAGACTGGTGTCAACTTGTCTTTAAAAAGATAAACACCATAATATCTCATCAGCAATGAAAGGGGAGGAGTGCTTAGCCCTTGGGTCCTCAATCGTATATAAACCTAAATAAAAACCATCTCTATCGACTGGTTCTATTTATCATAATCTTCTGTGGTTTTGTCCGATGGCTGGATGAATGTATCATTCATTCAAACAGAAACTTGGTGGAGACTGTGCAGTTCCCTGGAACAACTATTCAAGGCAAAGAACAATACCGTTAACAATAGCTCTATCAACAACAAAGTTGGCTCCCTTGAGAAGGATTTGCTTTGCTTTTACCGTAACATCAGACTCCCCTTTCTTTGCAGCAAAGATAAGTCAAAACGAAGGCCAAAGTCTGGATACTAAGTATCATTGTAAAACTTAGGTAGTGGACACTGATAACGGAGTGTGTCACACACCCATGTTTGTGAACATACACACCTGCATTCACAAACACAGTATGCTTACTTCGTACACAACACGCAATCACTCCATTCACCCAAAGGAGCACTACCACAATTGAACTGAGTTTTCTATAAAATGCTCCCTTTACTCACAAAGAAAAGGGTTTTAAATCTTCTTTGCATTTCACTGCATTTTCCAACAATTATTTCTTCTCTTCACAAGATAATTCCCCACATAGAAACAATAACACAATATTCAAAGTTTTACCAAAAATCCAACACACTCACACACATGTTACACTATCAGTTCTTATATTAAATAGTATCAATAAAGACAAGTCATCTTGACTTGTCGAGGAGCTTTCTTTCACTTGGCTGTACCACCTCTGGACCACCACAGCCTGGACTCTCACTAGGCTCGTACAGCTCAAGCCTGGACCACCACTGGACCACCACTGGACCACCACTGGACCACCACTGGACCACCACTGGACGCTGAGGGATTCTGTAACGAAACCCTAGGTCCAGGGTTAACCTCTAAAATGAATTTTATTTATTCTTTCTCTTTCTCTTATTATTCATAGCTCCTTTTTAACTCCTTTCACATTCACTCCAAGATCAATATAGAATACTCACATGAGTCTTGTTCCGCCAACCTATTCCTACCTACAGTTGGGGTACAGAGAGAAATCTTTATACAACAATATTTTATTTATTTATTTTTCAATTCTTCTCTTTTCGCGTTCAACGTTCATCTTTCTCTTTTTCCCAAATAGCGCAATATCATCAAATCTGTATAATTATCAAACTTCTGTTATCATTACAATTACACCTTTACTGTAATTGCTTTAACCAGTTTACAACCCCAACTGGTACTCACCTTCTAGGGAATAAGCGACAAGCCTACCCTAGTAGACTTCCAGTCTACATCTACACTCTATAACTCGAGTGAACTTGCCACGCCAGGCATATTACACCCACCAAGGGTTAAGCACACCCAAACCAGGGTTGCATCGGACAAACCAGTCCAATAATATAGCACACCCAACCCAGGGTTGCATCGGACAATCCTAGTCCTATGTTAAACCCAAAGAGGGTTACAATCAGACATCCTCCTATGTCTGTGTCCAGAGCTCCTCTGAAGTAACAATAATCTTCCACCCTTCCTCACATTGGGTGAACACACTTCACAATCCACTCAGCGTCCTACTCTTCCGCATCACTGGCGGTTGCACTCCATGAATACAAAAAAGCATCAAACCCGTAGGTTCCATTCCTCAATTGCAAAAATTACAAAATCTCTTAATTGATATGAAACTTTTCCATTCACATCACTTTTTCCTCATTCACATGACACCCCCCAACCTCCGATAAAAAAATTTGATTCATCAAATTTTTTCAAAGAAGAGTATAGGAGTTCACAAAAAAAAAAATACACCATTGACAGTATTCTGAAAAAATACTTTCCCAAAATGACATGAGTACATGCGAACAGAAAAATGTATATTTATAAAAACATTGTTTCCAAAAAAAATTATCCAAAGCCAACATCAATGCATCAACTATCACTACCGCAAGTAATCAATATTGCACACAACATTCCATTACTCAAATACAAACATATAAATTCAACTTTCAACAGCAAACTTGAAAACACACTGCTTATTACTGTCGAGACAAAATGTCAGCAATCACATTGCTGGACCCTGAAATTGGATCAACCCTGAAACTGTATTGCTGGATCGCCAAAGACCACCGTAATAGACGGTTATTCTTTGTTCTTGATGTCTTCAAAAACGTCAGAGGTCTGTGATCCGTCTGCAGGACAAAAAACCTGCCTGTCAAGAAACGCTCAAATTTTGCAAGTGCCCACACAATCGCTAAGCATTCCCGTTCAATAGTAGAATACTTCGACTGTGCATCGGTGAACTTCTTACTTGCAAACTGTACTGGATGCAATAAATCTTGATGTTCTTGCAAAAGAACAGCACCCATTCCTGTTGAACTTGCATCAGTCCGGAGGACAAAATCTTTCTCCAAGTTGGGCAGAAGTAAAACAGGAGAAGAATTCAAAACCTTTTGAACTGCTTCCAAAGCATTCTGACAATCTACAGTCCAATCAATAGATGAATGCTTGGAACCCTTTGTCAACTCAGTTAATGGAGCTGTAAGAGTTGCAAAGTGAGGGACATAACGCCTGTAATAAGATAAGAGTCCAAGAAGTGAACGAACCTGTTTCTTTGAACATGGGGTTTTGATTGCCAAAATCTTTTCCATTTTCTTCTTTTCTGGCTGCATCGAACCCACAGCAATTGTATGCCCCAAAAACTCCAGTTTTTGAAAACCCGCCATGATTTTCGATGGCCTTGCTGTCAATCCAAAAGAACGGAGTCTTTCAAAAACACTTTTCAAACATCTCAGCAGATTACTCCATGTTTGTGAAGCCAGCAAAATATCATCAAAAAAACTTACAGCAGACATTTCATGTAACCTGAGTTGTCTCATCATTCTCGCGAAAGTTGCCGGTGCATTCTGCAAACCAAAAGGCATTCGCAAAAAATGAAAAAGTCCAAATGGTGTTTGAAAAGCTGTTTTTTCTTTATCATCAACACACATCGGTATCTGCCAATAACCTTTCGTGAGATCAATTTTCACAAAATACTTGGCTTGACTCAGTTGACAAAACAAATCCTCCACATCAGGAATTGGTTCAGAATCAAAAACAGTCAATTTATTCAAAGCCCTGTAATCAATACAAAATCTGACTGAACCATCTGGTTTTGAAACCAGCACCACAGGAGCCACATATGGAGAACTTGACTTTTCAATGACCCCAAGATCCAACATGACCTGTACCTCTCTTCAATAATTTGCTTTTTTGCAAAAGGTAAAGGATACGACTTCATTCGTACAGGAACATCTGTTGTCAACCGTATTCTATGAGGTTCAACACCAACTGCAGATCCTGGTTTGTCTGTAAGTACATCTGTATAATCCTGTAGTAAACACTTTAGTTGAGCCACCTGAGATGGTTTCAAGTCCTCGTTGATCTTGACATCCTCGTATGTTTCACCTTTTAAGGATAATGTAGGCAGTTGAATAACATCATCACCAGTGTCCTGAACTACACCAACAGCAGTTTCATGAATTACAGGCACCTTGTGAAACACAGGTTTGTCAAGACGTTGCAAATGTTCTGTCACACAATCCATTCGTAACAGACATGAAATGTCACATGCCAATGCTGAAATCTTATCATCAGGGACAGCAACCTTGTTGATCATAACATCAGACCTGTGAAAGTACTTTTTCAACATGTTAACATGGAAAATTTTCTTCACACCATTCATATCAATTCTGTAATTGACATCAGAACATTTTTCAATGACGACGAATGGTCCTTTCCACATCACATGCATCTTGCTCTTGTCATCTGTCAAAAGCACCAACACATTGTCACCCACAGAAAACACACGCATCTTTGCCCCACGATCAGCATACTTTTTATGCGTAGTTGCACTGTTATAAGCATTTTCTTGGGCAATACGACATGCATCTGCTATACGATTTTGTAAAGTAAAAACATAATCAAAAACATTTTTTTCTTCTTGAGACACATTGTCCCCAGACCATGACTTTGACAGGATGCTAATAGGTCCTTTTGGTGAACGACCAAAAAGCAACTCAAAAGGAGAGAAACCTGTGCTCTCATTTGGCAATTCCCTGTAGGCAAAAAGTATGGCTGGAATGTATCGATCCCAGTCTGATGGTCTTTCCTTAGAAACTTTCTTCAACATCATCTTGAAAGTACCATTAAATCTTTCCACAAGGCCATTCGACTGTGGATGGTATGGAGATGTAGTACATGCAGAAATTGAAAGTAAACGAAATATTTCTTTCATGAGATCTGACACAAACTGAGTACCCAAGTCAGATAATATTTCATCAGGAAGTCCCATTCTGGAAAAAATAGAAAATAATGCTTCTGCCACAGAAATGGTATCAATCTTTTTCAAAGGTACAGCTTCAGGATACCTGGTAGCAACATCCATGACAGTGAGCACATAACGAAAACCAGAATTGGAAACATGAAATGGACCAACCAAATCAATACAAACACGACTGAATGGTTCAGTAATGACTGGCATTCTTTGCAAAGGTGCAAATGGTATACGACCTTTGGGAATTGTTTTCTGACAGACATCACATGATTGACAATATTTTGAAACTTGCACACTAACACCAGGCCAAAAAAATGAAGACAACACACGTTGAAGAGTACGTTTGACTCCACAATGACCCGAAAACATGGAATCATGTGCAGTATGCAAACAGTATCACGTAAAGACATAGGAACGACAATCTGCTCCACCACCTGTTCATCTTTAGGAAAAAGACGGTATAAAAGATTATTCTTTTTTATGTACATGATATCAGTCACTTTGTCAGGTACCTCAGGAACAACTTTCTGAAACAAATGAGTCAATGTTGTATCTGTCTTTTGTAAATCACTCAAATGTTCAGGAGTCACATCCAATTTTGGGACATAGGGAACAACCAGGGGTTTTTGACCTTGCCTTTCTTTTTCCTCTTGTGAACGAGTGCTTACCATAGAAGGCACAAAAGAACCACATTGTCCTCCACAAGACGTGGAAACACCCTTGAGATTTCCAAGAATGAGGTCTGTCACAGGATCATCAATGACACATGCTGTTATTTCACCTGTAAAATAGGGAGTACAAACATAAACACATGCCAAAGGAAATGATTCAATTTTGCCACCAAATGTACGACATTGCTGATGTGTCCCGGTGTATTGTTCTTTTCTGACTAAATCTTTGCGTACACCAGCAGTAGTACACCCAGTATCCCTCAACAGTGTAGCACCAAACCCATTGACAGCACACGATTCAATGTGTAGACCTGTAACATCAGTGTCAGACACTAAAACATGCTGAGTATCTTTAGTAGTTTGCTTGGGATCTGTTGCTAAGCACACATTACCCTGTGCTAGAAAAGGACAGTCTTTCTTCTTGTGAAATATACAGGAACAGTGCCAACAACCATTGTCCGCACCAGATACTGTATTTGGTACTGTACTATGATCAATACCACCACGGTTTGAAAATTGTCCACGGCCACGAATAGCTCTAAACTGACCAGTCCGTCGAGAATTGGTATATCCTCTTGGATTTGGATTACCCTGTGAAAAAGTTTGTCCAGAATTATTCTCTTGCCAGTTATTATAGGAATGTACATTATTCCTGTTTGTATTCTGTCTTTGAGAAAAACTCTGGCCTCCTCTATGACCCTATCTCCTGTTTGGTTGAGAACGACCCGGACCAAACTGGCCTGTTGAAGCAACATTTGCCTCAAACACATCACGGTCAGATTTCCTGGAAAAATACTTTTCCGGATGAGCAGTCCGATACTGATCTGCCAGCTTACAGATATCCTCTGCAGTTTTACAAGATCTCTCTTTTAGAAAAATAGCTAGGTCTTTGGATACGCTTTGTAAAATCTGCTCACGTAACAACAAGTCACGCAAATCAGCATATTCTTTCTGTGTTTGGGACAATTCAACCCAACGATCAAATAAATGACTTGTCCTAATAAGGACAGCTGCAAATGATTCACCTTTTTCTGGACGAACTGAACGAAATTTTTCTCTAAAGCCTTCATCTGTATATTGAAACTTCTTCAAAAGTTCAGCTTTCAGCTCTTCCCATGTGAGAGAATCACGAACTGCCAAACTATGATACAGAGATAATGCGGTGCCCTTGAATAAGGAAGCAGCATACAATGTCCATTTGTCCTTGCTCCAACCACATGATGAAGCATGGTTTTCAAACCTAAAAAGAAAAGAGTCTAGGTCATCACGATTCTCATCAAAAGGGGGTAATTTGGGAATGTAGGAAGTCTTACCTGCACCCTGAACAGGAACAGCATCAGTTTGAGAAACATTTACATTTGCAGATTGTTGAACAGCCTGTTGCTTTAACTGAAGTTCCACTCGTTTTTGTTCAAGTTCCAATCTTCTCATTTCAAGTAAATTAAGACTTTCTGTTCTTTTCATTTCAAGTTCATGCGCCCTGATTTTTTCCTCTATCTGTGCTTGTCTATCCTTCTCTTCTTTCTCTAACTGTACTTGTCTATCCTCTTCTTTCTCTAACTGTGCTTCTGCTTGCCTAATCTTATCTTCTTTCTCTGTCTCTTTCTTCTCCTCTCTTTCTTTCGCTCTGAGCGCACGCTCTTCACACTGATCAATGTAAGCCATTAACGCATCACCAGACAACTGCAATTTCTGTCCCTGGGACAAAAATCGGTTGAAACGAACCGTTTCCTCATCCTCCTTCACAAATAAGGATTGGAATTCCTCTATTTGTTGATCATCTACTGTATCAGTCATGTTGTTTGAGAGTAGATCACGCTTAAAGAAATCCCACAGCGTGCAAATGGGGTAGAGAAATTAAGATGTGAAATAAAAACACTATTTAAAATAGAACAACAATTTAAACTTACTTGGCACTGATTACTAGAATACAGAGCTCAAAACATTCAAATTTGTAAAGAACAAAAAAAAAACAATGACGGGACAGAAAAGAATATTTTTTTTCCAGTAAAATTTGATTGAGTATGGAAATGCACCCTCACTGAAAAAATGTTTTATTTAAGTTAATTTAGTTGGCCAAAAAATGTGAGAAGTAAATTTAGAAATGGCTCTGAAAGACTGAATTGTGAGAAAGATTTCCGAAATACCAAGAAAAGCTAAGAATATTTTTTTTAAATTATTGTTTTAAACTAAAGCAGAGCACTGTTTTCAAAAAGGAATCCAAAAGAATGTGCCAGAAAAAACACAATTTTACAAGAAAGATTTTCAACTAAACCTTACAACATTTAAAATAAAGGGAGCATTTACACACACTAATCAGAAACCCTATTTAAAATAGCAAAAAAAACCCGCCTAAACTTGAAACTAGAGGAGCTTATTGTAAAGAATATCAAGAGAATTTTAATTAGAATAGAGACAGAAACCAAGAGAGGCGGAAATTTGAAAAAAGTAGGAAAAGTAAGACCGAGCAAAAGAACCCTTAGGTAGCCCACTAATTGAAACTACCACCCGTAGAACTGGAGACGGGAATACTAAGAACAAGTATACATTACATAAACAATTGACTCACACCATAAATATAGATAAGAAAAACAAAATTGAAAATGCCAATGAAAATGAATAAATATAACAATTATACAGCAATGCAGAGGGGAACAAAATAGTATCTTTATAATTGTAATTTGGCAGAGTAATTTTACTTCTATTTTTCTTTCTTTTTTACAAAGGGGTTCAAAACAATATTTTAGCAGCAGTACTCGCTCAAAAAACTAAATCCTATTAAACTCTAACCTAAATTCAAAGACGGGGTCACCACTGTCACACACCCATGTTTGTGAACATACACACCTGCATTCACAAACACAGTATGCTTACTTCGTACACAACACGCAATCACTCCATTCACCCAAAGGAGCACTACCACAATTGAACTGAGTTTTCTATAAAATGCTCCCTTTACTCACAAAGAAAAGGGTTTTAAATCTTCTTTGCATTTCACTGCATTTTCCAACAATTATTTCTTCTCTTCACAAGATAATTCCCCACATAGAAACAATAACACAATATTCAAAGTTTTACCAAAAATCCAACACACTCACACACATGTTACACTATCAGTTCTTATATTAAATAGTATCAATAAAGACAAGTCATCTTGACTTGTCGAGGAGCTTTCTTTCACTTGGCTGTACCACCTCTGGCCCACCACAGCCTGGACTCTCACTAGGCTCGTACAGCTCAAGCCTGGACCACCACTGGACCACCACTGGACCACCACTGGACCACCACTGGACCACCACTGGACGCTGAGGGATTCTGTAACGAAACCCTAGGTCCAGGGTTAACCTCTAAAATGAATTTTATTTATTCTTTCTCTTTCTCTTATTATTCATAGCTCCTTTTTAACTCCTTTCACATTCACTCCAAGATCAATATAGAATACTCACATGAGTCTTGTTCCGCCAACCTATTCCTACCTACAGTTGGGGTACAGAGAGAAATCTTTATACAACAATATTTTATTTATTTATTTTTCAATTCTTCTCTTTTCGCGTTCAACGTTCATCTTTCTCTTTTTCCCAAATAGCGCAATATCATCAAATCTGTATAATTATCAAACTTCTGTTATCATTACAATTACACCTTTACTGTAATTGCTTTAACCAGTTTACAACCCCAACTGGTACTCACCTTCTAGGGAATAAGCGACAAGCCTACCCTAGTAGACTTCCAGTCTACATCTACACTCTATAACTCGAGTGAACTTGCCACGCCAGGCATATTACACCCACCAAGGGTTAAGCACACCCAAACCAGGGTTGCATCGGACAAACCAGTCCAATAATATAGCACACCCAACCCAGGGTTGCATCGGACAATCCTAGTCCTATGTTAAACCCAAAGAGGGTTACAATCAGACATCCTCCTATGTCTGTGTCCAGAGCTCCTCTGAAGTAACAATAATCTTCCACCCTTCCTCACATTGGGTGAACACACTTCACAATCCACTCAGCGTCCTACTCTTCCGCATCACTGGCGGTTGCACTCCATGAATACAAAAAAGCATCAAACCCGTAGGTTCCATTCCTCAATTGCAAAAATTACAAAATCTCTTAATTGATATGAAACTTTTCCATTCACATCACTTTTTCCTCATTCACATGACAGAGTGGCATGAAATGTAGAAATGGTCTGGTCATACAAAGTCTTCCATTTGAGTTCTAGGGAGACACAGATTGCCCATATTCCACAGGGTCTTTCACAGCTAGGAATCCATGAATATGATGCTGAACATCGCGTCTGTGCTGTGTGTGTGGTGAATTTCAGTGTGACTACCTTCTACAGGTTCACATTCTGAGTTGAAATTTTGTGATGTGGCGCTATCTAGAAACCCAGGTGGTGGCTCAGAACCTGGAGTCAAACTAGCCCCAGGACTGATCAGAATGTGACCTTCTGAAGAAAATCATGGTGGTGAAGGACAGGATGTGCTTGTAAATCATCGGATGTGGGCATGTCTCAGCACCGTGGAAATGCTTTCTGGTTTTGGTCTTTGTATGATATTTGGAAGTATATGTCAAGCCAGATTAGGCGGCCAGTCTGTCCTTGCAGGGTTCCAGAGGTGGTGGGTTTGTCATCTGCCAGAAAATGTACGTGGCATGACACTGGCCTGTGCTACAGTGTCAAGTTTGTACCAAACTGTGTCCCCAGTGCAGCCTGAATTCTTGGTGCGTGCGGTGTTTGGCTGGTCTTTGCCCCTGGCGATGGTGTTAATAAAAATGGAGTAAGTTCCTCCTCTTCTTCCACGATGTTGATGTCGACAGCTCTCTTCTTTGACTGGATTCTCACTTGCGGGGGCTTGATAGGGCAGACCAGTGCACAGTGGTTTTGGTCGCACAAAAATGACACGTTTGTCTAAACGCCGGACATTGCTTTCAGTACCACATTTTCCAGCGCAGTTTGTTCAAACTGTCTTCACTGTTTGACTAAGTTGTCTTACGTCATGTTTGTTTCTGCGATGGCTTAACGGCTGCCTGCCATGGACACCTGAAAAATCGACGGATGTATTTGATGAGCAGGCCATGGATGCAATGTGTTGCTGTGTCGTTTTTGTGAGCTGTGGCAGTCTCGACGGAGCTCTCCATGGTGAGGTGGTCACTCACTGAGAAGCTTTTCTCGAACGTTTGTAAACAGACAACCAGCGACTATTCAGTCGCCCACCATGTCGTTTCTTAATGTCATCCCTGTATACAGACTTCCACCGAAGTTTCTTGGGTCTGTGATAGATCCTTTTAAATGAATCTTCTCGTTTACGTCTCCTTTCATGAAAAAGGTAGCGGACATACATGATTCTCCTCTGGCTTTGTGTGCGCTTTGAGTTTTTCAGTGATGATCTCAACATTCTTTTACTCATCTCTAGAGAGACCCGACAAATAGAATATCCAAATATCCAAATAAACATATATGCAGCTTGCTCTTCTCATGCTGCACCTTTGAGAGGACCTTGAAATATGCGATTAGCATGTTGCCTGAAAATGGGGACCTCTTCTTCGGAGTCTTTGGCGTCCCAATTCATACTGGATTTTGCACTGGTGCAACCATACAATATGAGTCCTTACCACTAAACCAAAGCAAGCGTAAATAATGAAACATTACAAGTAAAACAGATTGAGCTTGAGGTCTGCACAGTCCACACACAGCTTTTCAGAGAACTGCAAAGGGTCGGCCACAGGCAGAAGGTACAAGTGTCTGCTATACTAGGACGGCGACTTCGTTCTGATGCTGTGAGAAATGCTGGCTATGTGTCGGGGATCCAAAAGCGTCAACATGATGAAGAAGCTTAAAACTGGTTAAATGAAGGGATTTATTCTCACATGATTCGCTCCTGATTTGGCTGTTCGCTTTCGAATTTTGCTTTCTGACACCATCTGATAATGTTTTCGTTGATGGCTGGATGAATGGGTTAAATTATTGCAAACAAAGCAAGCAGGAGACGAGACAGGCCATCGTCATGATGTGCATTTACCAGTGCTTCATCTAAACAGAACACTGTGCGCTTGCAAATACCATGAGAAAGAGATGAAAGGGGGGGGGGGGAGCACATGACACGATTACATATAAAAGAATGATAGGAAGAGGAGGAGAGGGAATGGGGGGGGGGGGGGGGGGGGTCATCAACCATGAGACAAGAGGAAAATGTACATCACAAACACAGCACCAATAGACGGCAAAGTAGGTCAAGCGCTCACACATACCCTTACGTCCAATGGCCACATTATACCCATCCCCTCACACACCTCTTTACAACTCCCGTGCTGCCGTCCCTTTCCCTCCTTTCCCCCTCCCACGCTTAATGCACAAAGGCCTATCTGCTGGGTTCTTCTAGCAGACCTGTTCTTGCCGTGCGAGTCCTAAAACAGGGCATACTGATTTTGTTCTCTGGTTTCTCTGTAGCATTTTATCTGTTTGTATTCATTATTACAAACCTGTTTTCCAAGAAGCTGAAAGCTCTCTTTGCGGTCTGGTCCAACCTGCTTTTTCTGACTTACTTTTATGGTTATAATATTTAGCAGAATGTGCCAGTTGCATTACCACGGGTCATTAGCTGACGGCGCGAAGTTGACCTCGTTGACTGTAGATATAATCACCACGGATGGTGGCGATGGTTGTAGTGGTGGTGGCGACGGCAGTGGGGGTAGTAGGCTATCGGTGACTTGTTGATAGTGCGAGCTGATTTTCAAACGTCCTCAAATCAGTAAGTCGCACAATGTATTTAACTCTTGATTTCTGTACGGAGTAACAGTACGCCACCATCATCTCTTGCTGGTGCTTTGGCAGTGGAGGCGGTGGTGTCAACGGTGGTGTTGACCATAGCGATGGTGATTTAATGATAATCTTATGATTTCAAACGTCCTCAGTCTGTCGCACAGTCTGTTATGAGATTTCATTTGCCGCAGGCATGTCCGGCCCAGCTCAAACAAAGATCACCTGCAGGCAACTGTCTAATGTTTACACGATGGAAGAGATTAGTCTTCGGGATTTTATGATTGCATACTGTTATTCAAGACAGCAGGGTTATATTTCATCACATGATTCACCAAAAGGAGGACGTTTGGATTACGTGGGGCTGTATGAGTGGAGAAATCACCATGCTGATGATGATCACCAACATCAACGTCAACAGTCTTTTTACTAAATTCGCATTCAAGTTTCCACATGTGAGCTCATGTTGCCTCTGTTTCTCTTTCTCCCCTTTTTCCAGCTGCAGTTGTAGCTTTTGCTCTCTCTTCTCTTTTCTAGTTGTAGCTTTTGTTCTCTCTCTTCTCTTTTCTAGTTGTAGCTTTTGTTCTCTCTCTTCTCTTTTCTAGTTGTAGCTTTTGTTCTCTCTCTCCTCTTTTTCTAGTTGTAGCTTTTGTTCTCTCTCTCCTCTTTTTCTAGTTGTAGCTTTTGTTCTCTCTCTCTCCTCTTTTTCTAGTTGTAGCTTTTGTTCTCTCTCTTCTCTTTTTCTAGTTGTAGCTTTTGTTCTCTCTCTTCTCTTTTTCTAGTTGTAGCTTTTGTTCTCTCTCTCCTCTTTTTCTAGTTGTAGCTTTTGTTCTCTCTCTCCTCTTTTTCTAGTTGTAGCTTTTGTTCTCTCTCTCCTCTTTTTCTAGTTGTAGCTTTTGTTCTCTCTCTCCTCTTTTTCTAGTTGTAGCTTTTGTTCTCTCTCTTCTCTTTTCTAGTTGTAGCTTTTGTTCTCTCTCTCCTCTTTTCTAGTTGTAGCTTTTGTTCTCTCTCTCCTCTTTTTCTAGTTGTAGCTTTTGTTCTCTCTCTCCTCTTTTTCTAGTTGTAGCTTTTGTTCTCTCTCTTCTCTTTTCTAGTTGTAGCTTTTGTTCTCTCTCTTCTCTTTTTCTAGTTGTAGCTTTTGTTCTCTCTCTTCTCTTTTCTAACTTTTTTTTTGTTTGTTCTCTCTCCAGTTTTTCTAGTTGTTCTTTTAATTCCTCTCCTGTTTTTCTAACTATAGTTTTAACTTTTGTTCGCTTTGTTTTTGTCAGAAGTAACTTTTGTTCTCTTTCGCTCGCTCTTTATACTGGATAATGTATTCGTTTACTTTATCTCCAGCGTAATCCAATTTCTGACCCTCCGCGAGGAAATGCGCAAAATCTTCCGTAATGACAAATTTCAGACAGAAGAAAAAGAAAAAAATTCTAGAATTCATAACCAACAGCAGTTCACACGCTGAGCCACAGAAAAAGTTATATCACAACGTGAAAAATACTGCAGTAACATCTACGAACTTAAATTTAACTGTAGGAAAAACAGTATTCAATAATCATGAAAGGGGTGGGGCTCAAATGGAATCGTTCATGTGTGTGTGTGTGTGTGTGTGTGTGCGTGTGTGTGTGCGCGCCACACACACACACACACACACACACACACACACACACACACACACACACACACACACACACACATATATATATATATATATATAATGTTAAAAGGTAAGGTTTAAAACTATCTACAGCGCTGTTTCATGCGGTTGCAATCGTCAGGATGCCGACAGGACATCCTGACGATTGCAACCCCATGAAACAGCGCTGTAGATAGAGTTTTAAACCTTACCTTTTAACAAATGTTGCTCCCAGTACGGTTGAGCATTTTTTTTAAAATCTTTGTTGGTACTTACTACCATTATCTTTATTTATATATATATATATATATATATATAATATATATATATGTGTGTGTGTGTGTGTGTGTGTGTGTGTACATACATATATATATATAGAGAGAGAGAGAGAGTAGTAGGCCTCCGTCGGTCATGATAGAGTATATCCGACCTAAGATTTATATCTGTTCGGGATGTCTGCTCGCCCCAAGCAGCGTCGCCTGTGGCTGTAGAGACCGATATGAGAGTGGCAGTATCTGTCACAGTGGTCACATCTGTATGTTGACACTGACTTGTTGGCTGTCATCCCCTTTCTGCGGGCACGGTTTTCTGCTGCAGCAGCTGTCAGTTTGTCTTCGCCAATCTGCAGCTGTTTCTTGCGAGTGTCTGTTGCGGTCTGCTGCGAGGTCCTCCCAGGAGTCAGTGTTGATCTCAAGCGCCTTCATGTCTCTTTTGCAAACGTCTTTGTATCTCAGCTGTGGGCGGCCAGTGCTTCTCTGCCCTGCAGCAAGCTCTCCATAGAGGACATTTTTTGGGATGCGACCATCCTCCATGCGACGAACATGGCCCAGCCAACGCAGCCGATGCTGTCTCAGCAGGGTATACATGGTAGGGAGGCCAGCGCGAGACAGGACTTCAGTGTGGTCACCCTGTCTCGCCAGGAGATGCTGAATATACGTCGGAAGCTTCTGAGGTGGAAGGAATTGAGCCTTTTCTCTGGCGAGCATGCGTTGTCCATGTCTCGCTGCCATACAGCAAGGCGCTGAGAACGCAGGCGTAAAACACAGCCATCTTTATCTTTGTGGCAGCTTGGGATTTCTCCACACTCTTTGTGTGTGAGGCGAGCAAGTGTTGTGGCTGCCTTTCCGATCCTCTTGTCGATCTCAGTGTCAAGGGAGAGGTTATCGGTGATGGTGGACCCAAGGTAAGTGAACTGGTGGATGGCATCAAGCTCGTAGTCATCAATGGTGATGGCTGGTGGTGACGTCGTGTCTTGAACCAGGACATTTGTCTTCTTTAGGCTGATAGTCAGATCAAAGTCTTTGCAGGCCTGGGAGAAGCGGTCCATCAGCAACTGCAATTACTGCTGGGTGTGGGTCGCAACAGCGGCATCATCGGCAAACAGCACACCTCTGATGAGGGCTTCACGGACCTTTGTCCTTGCTTTTAGGCGGACCAGACTGAAAAGCCTGCCATCTGATCTGGTCCGCAGGTAGATCCCCTCTTGAGCTGTGCTGAATGCATGCCTCAGGAGGAGAGCAAAAAAGATCCCAAAGAGGGTGGGGGCAAGGACACAGCCTTGTTTGACACTGCTACGTATGTCGAAGGGCTTGGAGAAGTTGCCGTTAAACTGCACAGTCCCTTTCATGTTGGAATGGAAGGACTGAATTAAAGCTGTGCAGTTTGGGGGAGGGGGGGGGGGGGGGCAGCCGATCTTTCGGAGAGCCCTGAAAAGACCATCTCTGCTGACTAGGTCGAAGGCCTTGGTGAGGTCGATGAATGCGACATACAGGGGCATCCGCTGCTCTCTGCACTTTTCCTGGAGTTGGCGAAGGGAGAAGACCATGTCTACCGTGGATCTCTCTATTCGAAAGCCACACTGTGATTCTGCATAGACACGTTTAGCCAGCTTCTGCAGGCGGTTCGGGAGAACCCGGGCGTAGACTTTGCCGACGATGCTGTAGTTATTGCAGTCACTCCTCTCTCCCTTGTTTTTGTACAGGGTGACAATCTTGGCATCCCTCATGTCCTGTGGTACAGCTCCCTCATTCCAGCTCTGACAGAGGACTGTGTCCAAAAGGTACAGAAGGGTAGACTTGCAGCGTTTGATGAGGTCTGGAGGAATGCCGTCATTGCCAGGTGCCTTGCCTGATGCCGGACTGTCAGTGGTCTTGCTGGGTTCGTCTACGGTCGGCTCTACGTCAAGCTCTTCCATGACTGGCATGCACTTGAATGGCATCAAGGGCTGAGGAGGTCACTGTGTTCTCTCAGGAGTAGAGGTCGGAGTAGTGCTCCACCCATCTCTCCATCTACTGGCTGGGGTCATTGATTACTTCCCCAGTGGAGGATTTGAGGGGAGCCGTCTTGCTCTGCGTTGGTCCCAGTGCCTTCTTGATGCCGTCATACATCCCTCTGATGCTGCCTCTTGCAGCGGCTGTCTGTATCTCCTCGCTGAGCTCTGTCCAGTACTCATTGGCGCAGCGCCTGGCATTTAGCTTAACCTTGCTCCTGGCAGCCCTGAGGATCTGCAGGTTCTTCTCGTTGGGTGACAGCTTGTACTCAATGAGTGCGGTGCGCTTGGCCTCAATAACGGGAGCTATCTCTAACGATTTGGCCTCAAACCAGTCGTGATACTTCGAAGTTTTCTTCCCAAAGGTAGCCAGGGCAGTGCGATGCATGGTGTCTCGTAAAGTTTCCCTTCTCTCTCTCTCTCTCTCTCTCTCTCTCTCTCTCTATATATATATATATATATATATATATATATATATATATATATGGATCCTCAAGCATAGGCTCAAAGATTGTCCCCTACATCTTATACTATTTGCATAATGCTTTTAGTTTTTCAGCAACTTTTTTTCCTCACCACACTTTCGTTTTGTTCCATTTTACTACCCTTCGCTGGCTGCTTCGGGGGTACTGCTGCATTCTCTTTTGAATCCTTGGTGGTGAGAACACCACAGAATTATGACACCAAGAGCACAGACACAATCAGCCGTGTCTCCCTGATGAGTCCGATCCAGCGGACGAAAGGCCTAGGAGCAGGCAATACACATAGATGTGCCTTTAGGAGGGATTGCGATGGTTCCCTCAGGCAGCTAGTGAAGGGTTTCTCATATTTATGATATATTACCCCCATTTTCTTCATCTTCAATTTTTTTTTTTTTTTCTAAAAGTTCAAATCTTTGCCAAGTCATTACTATAATGACTGAAGAATTGTTAGCCTGCACTTGTTTTTCCCCACTACTTAATTGTTCAGCATTATATATATATATATATATATATATTATATATATATAGTTGTGTGTGTGTGTGTGTGTGTGTGTGTGTGTGCAGTGCGAGTCAATCAGGAATTACTGAAATTAACAATAAAACGTTTTAAAAAAAAAAAAGTTGAGAGAGTGAAAACATGTAAACATGAACATGTTAAAACGAACAAGAAGAAAACGTGACAAGAATTAAATCAACCAACGATAATATCCTTTCTCTCCCATGAGATAATATTCCAAGTTCACAAGGACTGAAACAATTACAGAAATTCTTAAAATTCCAATTTGTATTAAAAACTGTATTTGTCAGAAACGCAAAATTTCGTTAACGTTAGTGGTAAACTGAACAACCTTTAAAGTTTAAGTAACTGGAACAAGCAGAAGAGTTTGAGCTTGATTTTGTGAAAAAAGATGACGGTCACGGAATGCACGTGTTACTAGTGTGCGAGTGTGAACTCGACTGCGAGAGGGACGCTGAAAACTAACAGTGTGCGAGAAGCTGCCCAAATGTGCAGTTGTTGAATGGATCAGGACCAGGACTTGAACGTTGCTGGAACCTTCCTAGGTTATAATAGCAACGGAATGCTGACGACGATTACACACCACAGGTAGTGTTTGCTATGCTGTATCTGTATTATTTAGTTTTGTGTTTAGCAAATCTGCTGGGCCTCTTTGGGCTCATTACCTGTCTTTCATTTCTTTTCCAGCTATTTTTTTGAGGAGACAGAAGCCCACAGATAAATTACTTATCTGTCTTTTCGTAAATACATCAAGTTCAAAGATAGGATACATTATAAGGAATTGTTACGATTGCAATGCTATTCATTCAGCCGTAACAGAGTGAATTTTTTCACATCTTGGTGGAATAGTTTTCCAGATATTAAGCGGTGAAATTAGGAACCCAGTCTTTTTACGCAAAACTGAAACAATGACTGTGTTCGTCTAGGCATCGGAAGTCCCGAATCACATGAAATTTGTCTGCAAATACCTTGCAATACAATCACTTCTTCTCTTCTTCCGTTAGTAACCAGTCAAGTGTTTGACAGTTATTATGTTTGGGGTGAAGACGACTGAAAGAAAAAAAAACTTATTGAGAGAATGAAAGAGTATAGAGTACAGAGAAGGGGGGGAGGGGAGTGGGGGGGGGGGAGTTGGATTTAAGGAATTGCAGATACCTTCCTACTGAAGGTACCTGCCATTGGGACCTGCACTAGGCCTATTTCCTGAGGGAGCAGATTCCAGTCCCTTACTTGGCAATAACCGTGAGATTTTTTTTAAAATTTTTTTACTTCTTCGCAAACGAGTTTTGAGACGTTACTTTTTAATAAATTACCCTTCTGCTTAACCGGATTAGCCAAAACTGACCAAGCAGTAGATGCTGCACAGGCAGGCTGTGAAATGATAGCTGGATAAGGTAATCGTTGGGCTTTATGATTTCGCCCTTGGCCTATTGCGCATGCTCGTTTACCCACTTCCCCAGTTTCCAAGATGGCGGACCCCAAACAAATGGACGATGGAAGATCATGTGCTCAACATGTTTTGACATTAACGTACTAAGACTAAACACGAATGAACCCCCGAAATAAGGTGTAAAATAGTGTAGATTTAAGATACAATACGAACCAAACAAATATTCTTCAAACTGCTCTTCCACATATGTGCGCGCTGGAGTTTGAAAAGTATTTGATTTCGTGTATTACTAGACTAACGTACGAAGACCAGTAGTCGTCGTTTACTCATTGTTTTGATATTTCGGCTGTTCTGTATTTCGACACTTTTGCCTGTTTTGAAGTGTTTTATGAATTCAGTCACAGAACGTCGGCCATGTATTCAGTAAGAGTGTTACTGACATGAATTTTGAAGTTTCATGCGTCAAATCGGTTATTACATACCCAGCATCATCGCTTGTCAATTGATGTAAAATCTTAACTTGAATTATTCAAATGTAACATAGCTAGGTAGATCACTTGATTAACAGATCTGTCGCAACTGGAGAAAAGTGAAGTCTGTGCATTGCAAATACAGGAGTACAAATTTACATTGTATCAGCATGCACATTACTTACGTAGGCCCATAGCTCAAGGGTGAGCATAGGCCATAGACAACACTCCGCCATCGCACTCGGTTCTGGGCTGCTCGCTGAATGCCTGCCCAGTTGGACTACATGCACATAGACTATAGAAAGAGCCAAAAGTACAAGGATTGAGACCTATTCTAGATCTTCAAATGTTTGGTTTGTTTTGTTTTGTTTTGTTTGGGGGGGGGGGGGGGGGAGGTGTTGTTGTTGTGTACAATTTAAATGTATAAAGGAAATATTTTGAAGACAAGCAGAACTGCCCTCCAAAATTCAGTGATTGAAATGAATGTTAAGGACATTCATAAACTGAGTGTAAAGTGTGATACTTCAAACACCTTGTCTTGTAAACAATCAAAATAATTGCTCTCTGCAGGAAAATTAAGCAAATCTCCACAAGATTTCTGTTTTACTTGCATCCATCTGCAACATCCAGAGACCATGACCAAAATGACTACATTTGCATGGTTATTGTGACACATGTTCATAGCTTCTCGCTTTCTCAGACACGAAATATATTCATCCCAGGAAAATTCAGAATTTGAAGTTTAATTCATTTTCATGTTTTGGTGTTAGTGACTTTGATATTTTCTTTTATAGGACAGTGAAGAAAAGTGTGTAATGTTGCTGATAGTAGTCATTAGCATTTGAGACAGATGAAATGGGACTTTGACATGATGAATAAAGTAAAACCTGTTTGAATCGAAAGAGATTGAGATGGCAAAATTCTCTTATCCATTTTCCTTTTCATGATTGATTTTTTTCTATGTGAAGTACACAGACAGATGTTTCAATTTGATGACTGTGCAGTGGACTGTGTTGGATATCTGTTCTACAAAATCACACTTTAACATCTTAAGGGTAGTGAAATTCAAGGTTAAAAGCAACTGCAGAGAACGTGAGTGTCATAGAATTTATAAGAAGTTGAGCAAGTTCACAGTTCTAAGTTTTCCATCATGCACAGACAACGTAGCAAGCAGATGAGTATCAAAGAGGTATGATTTTTGTTTACGTCTATGGCGAAAAAGGATGTGCACGCATGCTTTGGACTGATTGTTCATTCTGTTGTGCTTAGAGATTTGCTGCACTATCTAGTGATTGTTTCGCACAGGTGTGCATTTATGAAGTGCTTCTTATTAATGGATGTATAACACAGACTGCTGGTGCACCAATGAGACATAGAATTTCATGTGCACACATATGTTTTATGTTCTCATGAATGTGTAAAAATTTTACTACATCACCAAAAGTGTGCATGGAGATGGCAGAGTAAAAGTGATGAACTTTTTAGATTACAAGTTGGTCTTTCAGATGCTTGAGTCCCACACTTGAGTATTCTTTTACATCGAAGATTAGATTGGTGTATTGAAAACCAATCACATGACTGGCAGCGAAGATTATAATGAATTAATGATGATAAATTAGTTTGAACACAGATTTGATTTTACTGTGAAATGAAGCATTGCTGGTAGAGTGGCATTGCAAGGAGATCAAAAATGCAGTCCTCTCACTTGACCAGGAGTTGGTGTGTGACAGTCACTGTTATTATCATTAAGGTAACAGCAGTTGAGCAAATGATGCATATTGTTAAGCTGGGGAATGCAAACTACAGATTTACTTTGAGGTAAACTTGCATGAGAAAGGAGGCGGATACCCATTTAACAGCAAGCGGTGCTAGAGAATTTATTCTGAAATAAAACTCTTGTAACAAATTAAGGTGAATGAAGTTTTAAAATAACTGCTCTCTGTCATGAAAAGATTGCGCCATAAAATACCATGTTAATGATGTAAAAGTGTATGTAAGTCAGTTCATTAACTTAGGTAAGATTTTGTTGTCAGTCTGTTTGTTTTATTGTGATTGATTGATAAATGTGCATTTATGAAATTGATGTTGAAAAAAAAAAAACCTAGACTGGACGGGTATTTATGATATTAATATCTGCCAACTGGTGTCAGTTTCCACAATAGCAGTGTTTGTTTCAGAAGAGGATGGATATTTTTAACTTGGTTATTTTGTTGAATTTTACCTCAAAATGTTGCATTTCAAAATTCACATCATTGGCATTGGCTTTTATAGCACATATTGCACATAATGTCTGTAGTTTACATGTCTGCAGTTTGAGGCTAGTATAATAGTCATGAGTAAATATATACAGAAAGCAGCTGATGTCTGTAGAAGTCAAGAGCTGACACCGCAGCGAGGGAGACAGACAGACAGACAGACAGAAATCGAGATGGAGGAATGCTAGTACCCACTAAAGAGGATGACATTTTTTTTCCCTAATTAGAATGTTTTGAGAGAACTGCATACTGGACAGGTACACCCATTTTTCAAAATATGGTGTTCCCAAAGATTTTCAACACTCTACGGTTTAGGCCTTAAAACCAAAATCTTGGGAATAAGTAAAAGAAACAAACAAAAAGTAGAAGAATCATTGATTGCATGCTTGTTTTCACTTTGAAACGTTCTGAGGACTCCATATGTTTAATGGAAAGAAGTCCTCACTAGGAATAAATAGATAGGAAAACAAAAATGTGTGTATGCATGCATGTACACACACAAATGCATGCATGCACACACATGTGGATGCACTCATGCATACATATGTATGCATATGTATATGGTACAGTGGAGATCCAACCATTCGCCAGCATGGTGTTGATCAGAGACAGAAGAGAAAAGTATTGATGGTGATGAGTAATCATAAGACGGTCTTTAGCTATGTTTGATGTTTAACATTTATTGTGGCAGCCTGTGTTTGGATATTCTCAAAACTGTTATGTATGTATAAGGATTCAAGACCTGGGTTACATTATTTCAGCAAGGGTCTCACTTGGCTTCATGCACTAATTGCTTCATTTAGAATTGTTCACCCTCACTTTTGTCTGACAAAACTGAAGATTTCACTAATGTTGTTGATGTTGGCACACTGTTTTATGCTGCTTATTACCGATTATGAAGTACTTTGTTTTCAGTTCTGTGTGTCACTGAATGTGATTATTCTGAGCGGAAATTTTGTCAGCAAGGGTCTGCCATACTGACAGTCATTGCTACCTGGTCAGACTAAACATTTGTGGGTGTAGCAGTTCAGACTACTGCTATTCACCAACTGCCAAACCAACCAGCCGGGAGCAGTCTGGCACCAAGGCTTCCAAGGCTGGTTGGTTTTGCAGTTGTGGACAGTGGTTCTCTGGGTCCCATTGGCACCTTCTCTTTTCAACCTTCCTCGGTTCTGAGCCAGTCAGCATCATGATGATTGATGATGATTGATGATGACATTTGGTAGAGCTGGTTCTGTCTCTGTATTGGATGGTGTGGTTAGATAACAGAAGAGTTGTAGAACTCGAAGAGTCCTGTGGGCAAGTTGTTTCATACCCTTGTCTTAATGTGTTCATACCTTGTGCCTTTTCTGGACAGTGTGTCGGTTAACTGTATATCAATTATCATACGTGTGATACTCTCTAATCTGCATATGATGTGAAACAAAGTTGTATCTGATGGTCATGAATGTGTTGTATTATTTACTGTGTTTCAATAACATTTCACAGGCTACAACTAGTACAGGATGATCTGAAGTATACTTTTTATTGATACATAATACTGAACAACAATATGCCTACCTTCCTTTCAGTTTATTACATGGATATTTGTCATAACAGTTATGGTTGATCTTCAGATTCTTTGTTAGCCAGTCAATAAAGGAAATTACTTTAATATTATATGTACGTACACACAGCATGCTCATGAACAGTAATGTCTGTGAACAAACATTGTACATGTGTAGGGGAAGTGACTAGAAAAGTTTAACATACTGTTCATTATGTCGTACATTATATATACTGATAAATCTAAAAGCATGCAACACATAACCTCCCCAACATGGCAGACCCTTCCTGTGTGCATTAGTGCACACTTAGCACCGCACATAAATTAAGTTTGCAGTAAATAAACATTTTCCTATGACTATGACTCACACAAACCAAATGAAATTAAACATTTTCCAGTGACATACACAAACCAAATGAAATTAAATAAAAAGTTCAGACAAACAATTAAGGGGAAAAAAATGTGTAAAAGATGAACAAAAATCAAGTAAAGCCAAAACACTGTAGGATGCAATCATAGGAACATATTTCATTGAGGACTGACAAATATCCAATGAAGTGTTAAAAAGCATGATACAAAATCAGATCAAAAATATTATTCAGGCGAGTTAGAAAAAATGAAATATAATTAAAAGCTAAAACTGACATCCAAAGGAAAATCCTGTAATGATTTATGTAAAGAGCCCAAAGAAAACAACAAAGGAACGCCATTTTTCCTTTGATTTACAAACAAGTTTGTAAAATAAAACCCAAACAGGTAACCAAATTAGAAATAGACATATGATGTCATGAATGAGAGATGGTCCTATCATATTGTGATTTAAGAACCATTTTCATTTCGCAT